>BSYR01000036.1:10859603-12102629 GCA_030270665.1 Hibiscus trionum | reverse complement strand
AATTTATAGTTTTTTTTTTTACATTTTTACTTTACATAAAATGGTTTTTACTTTTTAACTAGTGACGATATATATTAGTTTTTTAATAGATTAATTTAAAATTAAATTAAACTAACATCACACATGTCAACCATTAAATTATTTTTTATTGAATTTAATAGAATTAAATGTAACAACCCCTAACTCTTTTATCGAAGTTTTAAATTTCCATTTATTGCTATTCAAAAAATAAATAAAATAATAAATCTCCATTTATTGTCTATCACTAATGCTGAAAAAGTCATTATATGGTGATCATGATCATCGTGAACAATATTATTTCATAAAAATACTAAAATTTGGTGCAAAATTGTCAATTTTTATTAAACTTTTATGTCTTATCAAATTTTAGAGGTCATGCATGGCATGGAAATGCTGACACTTAGCCATAAATATAATTAAAATAAAATAGAGAAAAGAATAGGCATCCCAATCAGATTATGCCATTCTTTATAAAATAAATAAAATATGAGTTAAGGGTTTGATTTTTCCTTTATATGATTTAGAAAAAAGAAGTGAAAAAGATAACAAGGAACATGGGGAGGTCAGAATATACTAGTATAAATTTTGAAAGGGTTAGAACATAATTTTTACAATATTAATAGGGTAAAATTTAAAAAAATAAATTACAATATTATAATTTTTTTAACATTACTATATTGTAATTTAAATAATCAATACATAATACTCTTTTAGAGTGGTGACCATTTATTTTTAATATTTTATATAAAAATTAAAATTCTTTTGAGAGTTAATTGAATTATACGTTCTCAAATTATAACTCACATTCTAAATTGATCTCTAAACTTTCAAATGTTCTAATTTCATCCCCAAGCTATAGCTCCAATTCTAAATTGATCCTCAAACTTTTTAACATTCCAATTTCATCCCTAAACTACGACATTCATTCCAAATTGCCCCAAAATTTTGAACGTTTTAATTTTATCCCAAATTATCAGCATATGCTAATCATGTCCCATGTTAATAAAACCATTATAAAAATTGTTAACTTTTGTGTAAACAATGATGTGTATTATGTAATGATATATCATGCCATAAATTATAATTTGAGGATAAAACTAGAATGTTTAACAATTTAGGGATCAAATTAGAATGATGATCGTAGTTTGTGGTTGAAATCAAAACATTCAAAACTACGGAGACTAAGTTAGAATGGGAGCCATAATTTGAAGATAGAACTAAATCATTTGAAAGTTTAAAGACTAATTTAAAATGAGAGTAAAAATTTAAGGACACGTGATACAATTAAATCAGTCTTTTATGTGTCAATACACCCCTTTTGCTAAATATGGCTCCACCATTGAATAATAACAAACATTCTAATTGGAACAATTAACAATACTAACTATATGGGTTAACAAGTTTCAAAAAAAACTATATGGATTAACAAATGATCTTATAAAAGTAACAAAACCATATAATATCAATCAAATTATAATGATTAAATCTCAAATTTAAACTAAATAGAATGGCAAAAACCATAATTTAACCTATAGCATTAGTGAGTCAATCATTTTAAGTTAATAAATTAAAACAAAAACATATCAATGGGAGACATTTACCTACTCAGATTTGGTCCGTTGGAAGGTGCAATGCAACAAGTTTAACTTCCGGTTCCAAACTTCCAATTTTAAATTAATATGGATTTGGAGAAAAATAAAAAGTAGGCAAAAATAATTAATAATATTAAACACTCTTATGAATAAAGGTGGTCTAAGTCGTTCGTCTCTTTCGGCCATGGCCTCATCAGTGGGCCCCCTTCCATAAATTTATGTTCCAATTAATTATATTAACAGTTTCGTCAACTTTTATGTTTTTTTAACCGTTTGTGACTTAATTGAAATTATTTAAATAGTTAAGTAGTATATTTGTTAAAATTGAAAGTATAGTGGTCAAATTGACACCAACAGTATAATTAAGTAGTCACTGGTGTAGTTTACCCTTATTATTATTATTATTATTATTATTATTATTAAACAAAGATATTATATTCTGTGTACATTATCGTGTCGCAGTTGGAAGATCAAACAAGGCAGCTTTGCTTGCCTAAATCCAATTTCCCATTAAACATTTGCCAACAAATTAATCTTACATAATAAACGTAACGTTTTTTTAAGCTTTATTAATACGTTAATGGTTACATCAATTTGAAAAAGAAAACATGAATTTTATGTGAATGAAAAATATCTAAAAAAGAGATTAGGTTGAAAATTCTAAAAAATTGTGTATAATTATTTGATACTTTTGAAGAAAAATAAAAAATACGATACTAATTATCAGTTGGTTGCTTTCACAAGTGACCTATTCATTATCTAATAGTAATATAAATTAGTCGATTAATAGGTTAAATATCAATAGTTATTACCCAAAAAAAAATCTATCATCAATATATCAAATATTGATCTAAATTTAAAATAAAAGACTTAATTGACAAATTGCCCCCTAAACTATACCACTTTCTCCAAATTGGTACCAAAATTAGTTTAGATACCTGATTGGGTAAAGGGTATAATTTAGGGGCAATTTATCAATAAACCCTAAAGGGTAATTATCTCATAATTCATGTATTTCATGTGTGAAACTGATTTCCATGTCTCACAAACCAAATTAAGAAAAATATATTAAATGAGTTTTCTATTGCTAAATAATTAGTTAAAAACAATTAAAAGAAAAATTCAAGGTTTCATTAAGTTACGTTTTTCTAATATACAATTTGATATATTGTTTGTATTATTTTAAATTTCTTTTTCAGACGTTAATTAGTATATTAGACAGTTAAGTAATCTCAATCTTATATTATTTTATCTATTGTACCATCGATATATCAATCGAACTAAATTTAATCGACAAATCACCTCGTATCTTTAACATAACAATAATACTATAATTGTAATATGGATTATGGAAATGGAACCACTCGGTTGCATCTGGTGGCCAACTGCCCAACACCACTGTACCCGCCTTAATTCAAATGTTTTTTTTATTTCATAATCGAATTAAAAATCTGTCATATATGTACTTAATATATATATTATTCAATTAATTATGAAACAAAAATCTCTCCTTTGCATTTATATAAATTTTTGCTTTTTCAATCTTAATTCTTAAAATTAAAAAAAAAAAGAATAAGGGAAGAAGTTTTGCAGTTGAAGAAGCAGTTGTTGTTGATGTTGTATCAGCTTTGCTTACCAGAGACACAAAAACCTGAGGGAAGTTAGGCCAAAGGTTAGCCTTTCTCCAAGTTTCCTTCTTTTTCTTTTCACTTTGAATCAAAGCAAAGTTTTTTTTTTTTTTGCAGTTTGATTCTTGGTCACCATCTCTAACCCAACTTCACCTTCCTATCTGCTCCTCAATCCTTTCCTATATCTACTTTCTTTGTTTTTCAGCTTTTTCTTCATTCAAAAACCCTGTTTGCACCTTGGGTTACAACTTTTTCCTGGGTTTAAGTCCTTGTATTTGTGTGTTTCTTAATTGGTTTACTTCATATGATTCTTGTTTGGTGTTATTAGAGTGGCTGAAGGAGTAGTTTGTTTTGGGATCATGAATACTCGATACATGTTCCAACCGGATTCGTTGTTTGATTCGAGCTCTGCGGTTTCGGTTTCGGTTTCGTCGAATTCGCCTGGAGGAGGAGAAAATAGAACAGCTGCTGCAGGTTCCCGGAGCAGGTCTCCTCGTGCTGCGTCGTCTTCGTTCTTGATAAGGGCGGCCATAAGGATGTCTAGAGCCAGGTGGTTTACCTTCTTGAGAAGGGTGTTTCATTATCAGAACGGATCGAGGTCCGACCTCGGGTCGAATCCTCTCAATTCCAGTACTTGGATGATGCTGGAGTTCTTGGCTTTGGTGATTCAGATTACTATCACCACATTCACTTTGGTCATTTCGAAGACGGAGAAGCCTGTTTGGCCTATGAGGATATGGATTGTTGGTTACGATATCGGTTGTGCCCTTAGTTTGTTACTTCTTTACGGACGCTACCGTCACCTTCAAGACGGTTTCGGCCTTTCCGATGTCGAACAGCAGAGGACGAACGAAGAATCGAGGTAAGCTTCTTATCATTTGAGTCAATCTTGCTGTTGTTTACATCTTATTAGGCCATATCATGTTAATGTTGGAACTTGAAACATTATAAGTCAAAACCCCAAAATTAATTGAGATGTAGTATGTTTAGGTGTTCACATTTGATGAACAAGTGCCGGACATCGCTAGAGCTGTTCTTCGCGATATGGTTTGTGATGGGAAACGTATGGGTGTTCGATTCTCGATTCGGATCCTTCCACCGAGCTCCGAACCTTCACGTGCTCTGCATCTCATTGCTAGCTTGGAATGCTCTGTGCTACTCTTTCCCATTCCTATTGTTCCTACTCCTATGCTGTTGTGTGCCACTCATTAGCAGCTTCCTAGGTTACAACATGAACATGGGTTCCACCGATCGAGGGGCATCCGATGATCAGATCTCCAACCTGCCTAGTTGGAAATACAAAGCAATCAACACCAACTTGGAGCTCGATCACGATTGGGACTGCAACCCGAGGAACGCAAAAGAAGATCCGGTACGTCACATCGATTCCCTTTGTAAAAAATTCACATATACACATGAGGCTAATGGTGTTTATATTGTCCTGTTGACAGGAGTGCTGTATTTGCCTAGCTAAGTACAAAGACAAAGAAGAAGTGAGACAGTTGCCATGTTCACACATGTTTCACCTCAAGTGTGTGGATCAATGGCTGAGAATTATATCTTGCTGTCCACTTTGCAAACAAGAACTGGAGAGATAGAATCAAATAATCTCTCTTTTTCATACTATGGTGTGAATTATTTTATTTGTATAATCACAAAGGTTACTTGAGTGAGTTTATTGTTTTGTACAGTGAATGCTCATTGCTCACCAGTAACCAAGTTTTTTTTTCTTCTCTTTTTTCCTGGAAATTCTTATACTGTTTCTGAGAATATGTATAGCAGATGGCAAAAAAAATGATGAATTTACTGGTTTGGTTAATACCCTAAACTTTTCTACACGAAATAAACATATGTATAGCTAAATAATGAATGAATGAGATTCAAATGGCGAATTCTATGCATGTGGCCACGGAAAACCAATACAAATTTTTAGACCAAAAACACTTAACTATTTTTGGTTCCTCACATTGGTATTTCTCCACCTGAATCAAATCACACAAATACCAAATGAAGAAGGCGGCATGGGCGGAACAAATGAAGAGACGAAGCCTCCGACGACGGAGCTGAAGGGCAACAACAAGTTATACGCGCCGGAACTGACCTTGGAGGAAATCAAGAAGCACCCTACGGTGCATGTGTCGCCAAGGGCGGCCAAGACGAACAAGGCATCGACACCATCGGGTAGGTCCAACTGCCTATGCTCCCCCACCACGCACATCGGTTCCTTCAGGTGCCGATACCATCGAGTCTCTGGCATGTCGAGGGGCGGCTCCATCGGATCAAACCTGTCTAACCTTTCTTTGATCCACCATCACGAAAAATCGGCTGCACCCATGACCGGAAATCTCCAATCTCAGACCAGCTTTTAACATTTAACAATGTATACACATACAAGTGCACACCAAAATATTATGTAATTAATTTATTTTATTTTTTTTGCAATGCTTCATGCTGCATGATTTAGTTTGTATTTATGTTTGTATTTTGTACATGTGATCTCTCCTCAAATGTATTAAATTTTGTTTTATCTTACACTAGAATTTTAATATTCAAGTTGTTGGCAATTTGGCATTGGATGCCTGTTTATATTACATGATATTAAAATTTTGTTTCAAATATATGGTTTGTACTTTGATAAAATTTGAGATTCGAGTTTAATATTTAATATTCAAAAATTAAATATGTATTTTATTGTACTTTATTGCTTTTCTATTGCTTATTATGCTTTAATTTGTATTTTGTATTTTTTTTTCTGTATTTACACATGTTGTTTCTCCGCAATTGTTTCAATTTTTGGCTATCCATTCCTTAGAAAGGCCGTTTTATATCGTATGATATCAAAATTGTTTTTTATTATAATATGTTAGCTGAGTTTTCAACGAACATTAAATAAACGAACATGAATGTAAATAGTTTTTTGATTATATAATATATTCTTGAATATTAAATAAACGAACATGAACGTAAACTTTTTTTTTAACAATAAACACATGTAATTTTAAATAAATAAATATGAAGATAAATTTAATTTTTAATGAACACACAACGAATATATACATAATTAAAAATAAACAAATGAATATACATTAAGGTCTGTTAGTTCAAATTTGATTTATCAACAACCATGCATACAAGGAAGGAGTCACAATGATTATACCAGGTCTCCTCTATTTTCTTTTAATTATATTTAGGATTTTGTCACTTTTAAAATTAATGAAACTAATTTATTGTTTAATTATTTTTAAGAACATATTAATTTTAAATGTTAAGTAATTTGACTCTTCTTGTAATTGTATTTTGGTTCCGTAACATTAGAAAAACAATAATCTCTTCTTCACTTAGAAAATATATAATTTTTGTTAAAAAAACGAGAATATATGATTTGATTTTTCATTACTTTAGTCCCTAACATAAAAAACTATTTAAATTTTTCAAAAAAATAAATAAAATAAAACTATTTAAATCCACTTATGTATTTAAATCCACTTTTGTTAATGTTCAATTATTAATATATTTCTTGTTAAAAAATTTATTAATATATTTGTTGTTTAAAGTTCAATACAGATAGGGCGTTGAGAGATAGTTTTGTATTAATATACTTCTTGTTAAAAAACTATTTAACAAGTTTTGTTAAAAATTATTAATTGTATTTGTTGTTTGTCGTAAAAATTAGTTTGTTTTCACCGCGATTTCTAGAAAGTCAGCTGAAAAGCACATTCACTTTAGGTAAAAAAATTTAGGGTGAATTGAAAGATTCAATTAGAAAAAATTGTATATAATGACCAATTTAAAATCCTACCCATAATTCGGGGATGTCTGCTGCAATTAACCTTTTAATCAATTAATTTATTTATAATGTATTTAAATAATTCCAAAAATTCCTATTTTTCATGCCTGCAAATTATTGAAATCTCCACTTCCCTTTCAGTTCCACCCCTATCACCACCTTCACTTAAACTAACCGCCGATTTCACAGGTTTTCTATACTACCCTACTTTCCTCATATACAAGGTAATAATATTTTGTTTTCATCTTTTCGTTTTTTCCTCCGTTTGTTTCCCGATGAAATTGAAAAGAGACATTTTTTAATCTCCGTGAGCTTAAAGTAGGTCGCTTTAATAAACTTTAAAGCTTCGATAGATCCATTATGTTGACAATTCGGTTTGTTTGTGATTTGGGGGGGGGGGGGGATTTGAATAGATTGGATCCTGATTAGGTTCAATTTGTGATGAATTTATATTTTGTGTTTGAATTGGGCCTTTTTGATGTTTTTGATTGATGGGTATTTGATTTTGAACTAACCATGTTTATTAGAATATATGTTCTATATACTTCAATGTAAGAAATAATTGAAGAGTTTTGATACAAGAGTATTAACAAAAATTGGTGAATTATGGCCATTCTGTAATTTTGTAGAATAAATGTCCTCTGCTTTGTGTTTCATGATTCATTAACATTGCTGTATGCTTTGCCGGATTGTGTTCGGTGAATACCGGTTTGATTTTGTAAGACAGGCACTGATTTGACTTTGAGTTTTGGGTCACCAAGTTCACGGCTTTTTCCGATTCAGAATCGGACTTTTGGTGTTCAGTCAGCATAATCTGGAAATGGTTAAAAGGTATATATATCCTGTTGTTTGTCTTTAGACCTTGCTTGTATAGAAAGAACGACATGAATGCGTTTTCTGGCCTCTTTCATTGTTGTCTAGGTATGGAGCGTTTTGATGCGAGGAGAATATCATGTTGCAGTGCATGGACGGATTGAAGCATTTATGTGCTTCTGTGCTGCAATGCTGTGATATTGATTTGAACAAGCAATCAAGAGGTCTCGTTGATCCTGAACTTCTTGCAAGAGAGACAGTTTGTATGTTATCGTTTTTCTGTTCTTTTTTAAATCATATTGATAAGCTTTTTATATTGTTCATGCGTTAGTGTAACGCTTTTGCATGGTTTACTTTTCATGGGACTTCGCCCTTGGTATTTTAGTTATCGAGTCATTCTACTGAATTTTGTTATTTTGCTCATCTTGATGCAGTTAGTGTAAGTGAAATAGAAGCACTTTACGAGCTTTTCAAGAAGATAAGCAGTGCTGTTATAGATGATGGACTGATTAACAAGGTCCGTTTTTTTTTTACTATTTCTTAGTTTATGTTTTATTATCAATTGATACCTTTCGTTATGTTTGTCAAGTTTTCGGGCTTGATGATCACTCCTCATCTCAAGTTGGTTCTTCCCTACTCATCGTTATAATATTTATGTTTTATTTTATATTGTTATTTGGCAGGAGGAGTTTCAATTGGCGCTATTCAAAACAAACAAAAAGGAGAGTTTGTTTGCCGATCGGGTATTTTTATCTAATCTTGATTAATATTGCCTCCATGTTTTTATAAAATTATGCTTGTTAATCTTATCATGCCAGTTCTTTGTTTGTAGGTATTTGACTTGTTTGATACAAAGCATAATGGGATTCTAGGTTTCGAAGAGTTCGCTCGTGCTCTCTCTGTCTTCCATCCAAATGCACCCATTGACGATAAGATTGACTGTATGTGTTAAAACATTTGTCTGTATCAAGATCTTTATTAGCTCTCTTGTTGTAAGTCGTTATTGTGTTAACACGGTGGTTCGATATAAATGACCAGGCAAGGAAATGGAATTATGAACTTAAGCATGTAGACAATGTATTTACATTGTCTATCATAACTCTTTTTATGTCCTTTTGCAGTCTCGTTTCAACTATACGATCTCAAGCAGCAGGGTTTTATTGAGAGGCAGGAGGTAAATATTTACTCTTTTCGGTGTTGATCTTGTGTGTTTTGCACTTCTTCCGTTCTTTCGTAAGTTCATATATGTATTTTTATAAACAGGTGAAGCAAATGGTAGTGGCAACCCTTGCTGAATCTGGCATGAACCTTTCGGATGATGTTATAGAAAGTATAATCGACAAGGTGATAACACAACCCGATTTGATTGAAGTCATATCTTTTGTATTTTTTATCATCTTGTTTCTAGTTTCGACATGTTAAGTTTTGGAGATTTGCAACAGACATTCGAGGAAGCTGATACAAAACACGATGGGAAGATCGACAAGGAAGAGTGGAGAAGCCTTGTTTTGCGACATCCATCCCTTCTGAAAAACATGACCCTGCAATACCTTAAGTGAGTTCCACATATTCTCTCTATAATGTATCTTTTAAAATATTGATGTTGGTGATATGTGCTCACCTTGAACTATTCTTGTTTGTTTCCTTGAGCAGGGACATCACCACAACATTCCCAAGCTTTGTTTTCCACTCGCAAGTCGACGATACCTGAAATCAGCAATTGGATTCAAGCTTTCCGGACCGTTGATCGTGGCTAGTTTCATTCTAGACGATATGGCTGTTTCAAATATAAGTGCTCCAAGAGTGAGTATATGTGATGCTTTGGTTCATTGGTTAAATTGTTTTCCTAGTGTGTGTCTATATCGAACCGTCGAACATTCTTCTCGGTTTCGATGTTTTCGAATATGTGGTTCTTCTAGACGTGCTGAAATATTTTGCTTGTATTTTCTCTATGGTATTGCTCCGTTTGAAATTTTTTCTACTGTAAAAAACTTGAACGTGAAAAATAAACAAATAATAAATCAGTAGCAGTTTCAGGGGAATCCACCTTGTGTTTAATTGCAGAAATGGTTGTTGTGGTGGGATTTTATTGGTTGAGTATTATTTTTAATCTACTTAAGAAAGATGATTTTTTTTATTATTTTTCTTCAAACCTAATCTAATTAAGTATTATTTTATTATAAAATATGTACATATGTTTATGTTATGTCATTAAGTTCACATGGTTTTAAAATATTTTAATAAATATGTTATTTTATTATAAAATATGAATACATATTTATGTAATCTTATTAAGTCTATTTGGTTAAAAATTATTTTTCATAAATTAGAGATCCTATGTTTAAGTCACCAATAATGTTATTTTTTATTTCTAATTCTAATTTTAATTAACAATTACATTATTTATATACAATTTAAAATATGAATTTAATCATTTATATTATATTAATGAATGAAATAGTTGTTATTTAAAATTAATACACCTATTTTAGTGTGTATATAAATAGAGTATCTATTAATTTAAATAAATATACATTATCTTTTTAAGGAAGGTTGAGCACTAGATCTCTTATTTACTATTTTATGTTAATGAGATTAAATAAAAAATTGTCCTAAGGTTTAAACCCAAACAAATAGGTTAAAAATAATATTCAGCTAACAAAATTACATTACATTAATGATTAGAATAACATGTACATTGATATATATATATATATATATATATATATATATATATATATATATATATATATAAATTCTAATTTTATCTAGAGGGAGAAGAATAATGGACTCTAAGAAAAGGAATGAAGTGTTCGTAGTGAGTTTAGGACCCATGATGTAAGGGCATGGCCGGCTATAAAGGGAGCACCCTGAGCAGCCCCCAATTAGCCTAGGACTAGAGATGAGCAAAACTCGACTAGAGGCGAAAAAACTCGACTCGTTCTAATTTGACTCGAAATTACATAAACTCGACACGGTTCGAAAAAAATTTTAAATAAAGTTTGAGTTGTAAAATAGAAATTCGAATAACTCAAAATTTTTAGTAAAAAATATGAGAACAAAGATGAGTAGTTTGACCAACCAGTCAAATATACTTGCTCACATGTACACTAAAATTTAAATCTTAATCTTAAACTAAATGACTATTGTTATTTAATTGAAAAACTCATTTCGTTAAAGTACAGTTAAAAGGTGTGACTTATTAGACACATTTTTGTCTTACGTGATGATAAGTAAAAAAATGTCATTTGAGAAATTAATCAAAAATGTATTCTAATTTTAAAATTATTTTTTAAAAATTTTAAATTTAAGAAATAAAAATAAAAAGTAAAAAGTCAACGTCCAAAACCAATATAGAAAAAAAAAATTGAATTGAATTGAATTAAATCAAATCAAATTATTGTGTATAGTTCAAAAATCTTAGAAAATTCGATTGAATTGAACTGATTTTTTTGTCCAACATGGTTTTCATAATAGATTGTCAATTGTGGAATCTTAAATCTGGGTTGAGAATTTTACCATATTATTATATTTGATCTTTTAATAAACGAAATAAAAAAATATTATCCGAACCAAATAAATATTTGAATTAATAGACCAATCAATTATTCAACTTAACTAATACAATTTAAGATTGTGAATTAAATAATCGGAATTTAATAAAATAATTTATTAAAGATTAATCGAATATGGTTTTACAGCATGTATGACCTGTATATAATGTGAAGGTGTAACGCTTTGCAGCGTTGAAATATAAGTTTGATGCGTTGAACATAAGCTTTATAATGGGATTTCAAGCAAGATAGTTTGGGTGAGAGTAGGGGTGGTAAAATTATATCATTCCGAGCTGATTCAGTGTGTTCTGTCTCGACTCGATCGGTTTTTTTTCTCTCTTAAATCTTAAGTTCGAGAAAGGATGAGACGAGTTTTGCAAAGTATTGAGTCAAGACAGAGTGAACTTGAGTATAAAATAGAAATTCACGTCCCGCTCCGGTATATCTTAATTACATATATATTATCATATTTATAAAAATACTATTATATATAAACAGTTCGAGGGTTTTTAAGTTTTTTTTTTATTTGTGTTTATCGCAAATTTAAAATTTTATTAGATGTTCAATGTTTAAAGTGAAACTCATATTTTGTGATTGTGATTTATTCAGATATAACTTTTATCGTCGACAAAATTTAAAACTTTTTAAAAAAATTTAGGTCAAGCCGAGATCAAATTTATAAATTGATATATCGCATCGGGTCGAATTGGATGAATAAATTAATATTTAAATTCAAAACAGAACAAAATCAGATTTAGTAGTTTATAGATCGGGACGGCTAAAAACTTACCCGCCCCGTTGTCATCCCTACGCGGGAAGTGAGAGGCACTAAAGAAACCATATAATATTCCGAAAACGAAATTCATTCAAAAAATTTGACAAGATTTACCAAATCTTTCAAAAGAGGCACCAAAGGAAATGTAGAACTTTCAAAACAAAATCATACTACCAAATGTTATATCAAAACAGTTTAGTCAACTTCCTCCATCTTGCTGCCTTCGGCGTCTGCATCTTCCAACGGTGGCATATCGGCGTCTGCATCAGCATCACCAGCATCCTCATCGATGCTCAAACCGAGTTTCAACATCCTGTGGATTCTGTTGCCGAAGGTGTTGGGGTCATCGAGGCTGAAGCCAGAGGTGAGGAGTGCAGTCTCGAA
The DNA here is from genome assembly GCA_030270665.1 of Hibiscus trionum. Taxonomy (NCBI): domain Eukaryota; kingdom Viridiplantae; phylum Streptophyta; class Magnoliopsida; order Malvales; family Malvaceae; genus Hibiscus; species Hibiscus trionum. The sequence continues at coordinate 12,090,075 of BSYR01000036.1, read as the reverse complement.
CAGCAACAGAACAAGGTCCTTCACTGACTTGTCGTTCTTGTCGGCATCAGCTCTCTTTCTCAGCTCTTCCATGATGGGATTCTCGGGGTTGATCTCCATCGTCTTCTTGCTTGACATGTATCCAGCCATGCTGTTATCCCTCAAAGCCTGAGCCTTCATGATTCTTTCCATGTTGGCAGTCCAACCATACTCACCCGTGACCAAACAACACGGAGAATCGACCACACGGTCGGATACCACAACCTTCTCTACCTTGTCACCAAGTACATCCTTGATAACCTTGCAGAGACCATCGAATTTTTCCTTCAAAGCTTCCTTCTTTTTCTTCTCATCTTCACTCTCATCAAGTTTCAGACCTTCTTTGGTTGCGGACACGAGCTTTTTGCCCTCGAATTCCTTGAGCTGACCAACGGCATACTCATCAATAGCATCAACCATGAAGAGAACCTCATAGCCTTTCTTCTTCAACTTCTCAAGGAATGGAGAGTTCTCGACAGCCTTTTTACTTTCACCGGTGATGTAATAGATGTCATTCTGACCCTCCTTCATCCTGGTCACATAGTCCTTCAAGCTGGTCAATTCATCGCCACTCTTGGTGGAGTGGTAGCGGAGCAATTCGGCAATCTTGTTCCTGTTTTGAGAGTCCTCATGGATACCAAGCTTGAGGTTCTTGGAGAATGCCTCATAGAACTTGTTGTAATCCTCTTTGTTCTCAGCAATTTCGAAGAAGAGCTCGATGCACTTCTTCACCAAGTTCTTGCGAATAACCTTCAAGATCTTGTTCTGTTGTAACATTTCTCTAGAGATGTTGAGAGGAAGGTCCTCGGAATCGACAATGCCCTTCACAAAGCCAAGGAATTCAGGGATCAGCTCTTCACAATTGTCCATGATAAACACACGTCTGACATAGAGCTTGATGTTGTTGGGCTTTTTCCTCGTGTCAAAGAGGTCGAATGGTGCTCTCTTGGGAACAAAGAGGATAGCCTTGAACTCGAGCTGCCCCTCGACCGAGAAGTGCTTGACAGCCAAATGCTCTTCCCAATCATTGGTAAGACTCTTGTAGAATGCAGCATATTCCTCCTTGGTGATCTCCTCTGGCTTCCTCATCCAAATCGGCTTCTGCTTGTTCACCAAAGACCACTCGTGCGAGACCTCCTTAATCTTCTTCTTTTTCTTCTCTTCCTTCTCCTTCTCCTCATCTACATCCTCAACTTTACCTTCTTCATCCTTCTTATCCTCCTCATCCTCATCGTCCGAAATCTCTTTCTCGACAGTCTTCTCAATCCAGAGGGAAATGGGGTAGCTAATGAATTCAGAGTGCTTTTTAATCAAGTCCTTGAGGCGACGCTCCTCGAGGTACTCGAGCTGATCCTCCTTCAAGAAAAGGGTCATCTTGGTCCCCCTACCAAGGCTCTCCCCAGAGGTATCCCTGGTGACCGTGAACGACCCACCAGCTTGGGACTCCCACACATACTGCTCATCATCGTTGTGCTTCGTGGTAACCACAACTTTCTCGGCAACCAAGTAAGCCGAGTAGAAACCGACACCGAATTGTCCGATCATGCTAACATCAGCACCAGCAGCCAATGCCTCCATGAATTCCTTGGTCCCAGACCTTGCAATGGTACCCAAATTGTTCACCAAATCTGCATCCACATTGAAATGCCCTTTAAGTTAAAACAACATCAATTACTAGTACACAAGAATTATAGTGAAATGAATCAATACTAAAAAAGTACCAGCTTTGGTCATGCCGATACCACTGTCGATTATAGACAGGGTGTTGTTAGTCTTGTCGGGGACAATGTGAATGAACAGCTCTGGCTGCGCATCAAGCTTGCTCTTGTCTGTCAAGCTCTCAAATCTAATCTTGTCCAAAGCCTATAAAACATTTTCAAAACATCAATTCAGGTTTTCGTCTACATTCTTATTCACTCTCTTACAGGTTCTGGCACAGAAACATATATCAGAACAGGAACAAGAAAAAGAAAAATCCAAATTCCTTTCATTTAAACAAACAAACAAGCATAAAAAGATCAGATCAGTTAATACTTAATACAAACAAGCAAAATGCAGATAAAAACTTACATCGGAGGAGTTGCTGATGAGCTCACGAAGAAAGATCTCCTTGTTGCTGTAGAAAGTGTTGATAATCAAACTGAGAAGCTGGTTAATTTCAGCCTGGAAAGCAAACGTCTCAGTCTCCGCCATTGATGGGTAGCTCTAAAAACTCCGATCCCGAACACAACCGCGAAAACAACAGCGAAATCAGATGAAGATGGCTAGGTTTAAAGTTTGGTTCTTGATTTTAGCGTTGCTCGTAGAGCGACTTTATAGGGAGAAGAGTTTGTTCTAGGTCCTTCTTTTTTTCTAATTTTGTCGAAATATTTGGAGGGATGACGACTGGGTTTAATTTTCCTTTTCTTTATACTTTTCTTGGCAGTTTGGTTTGCTTTTCAGCTTTTGTTTTATACATATGGTCTAATTATGTTTTTAGTCCCTCTATTACATTGAAATTTGGGATCTAATTTTTTTTTTTACTTTAATTTGAGATTATTTATTTTTTTTATAACGTTATTAGTAAGTCTAAACTGATAATATCATTAGTTATTTCCATTAAACTAATGATGTGATATTTTTTAAAGTAGCATTAAACATCTAAATGACTTGTCAATTTTATTAGAAAAAATGTTAATACATAAGCTGTGCAAACTAAAGTTTACACTAGTTTGTTAGATTTAGAGTTTAGGGCTTAGAATTCAAAGTTTAGGGTTTAAAGTTTAAGTTTTAGGATTTTAGATTTTAAATTTTAAAAAAAAGTTTGTGTAGTATTTTTTTACACATCTTGTGTGTCAAAATATAACACTTTTAGTATTGGGTGAACATGATTGGTTAGAGTTTCACTTAATCTTGACTATATGACCAACTAAGAGAGAGAGAAAAAGCTATGCAATCACTTTAATGACAGTAATCAAAGAACCCGATATATCAAATTATGCAAAATTAAAATAAAGGGGATAATTTCAAAAATAAAAAAAGGATTCAATCCCAACTTTTATCATAATAGAGGGACTATAACTATAATTAGACCATGTAACAATCCTAGAGAGTAAAATTGTTAATAAAAGAAAACAAAACTTGTTTTTTTTTGTTGCACGTAGAGAATTGACATAAAAATCAAGTGAACCAAAAAGAAAAATCTGCACTTTTACTGGGTCAGATTCACATAAGCTTAAAAAGGATTAAAAAGAAAAAGGGTAAAGTACACAAATAGTCACTAAATTAGGGGAAAAACATCTTTTGGTCATTGAAGTTTCAAAAGTTAAAATGGTCATTAAACTTATTGAACTTATATAAAATGGTAAATACACGTTATAAAAAAGTGATACATTTTGTAATAATTTAATAAAATTCAGGGATCATTTATAACAATTTGATAAGTTTATTGGCCATTTTATAATTTCTGAAACTTCAGCGGTCCAAAAGATCATTTTTGCTTAGTTTAGTGACCATTTGTGTACTTTACCCAAAAAAGAAAAGAAAGCATTTTGACGTGGCAAATAGCCATTGGCTATTAAGTTTAAAGGTAGTTGACTTTGAGATGGTTGACTATGGTAGTCAATGGGGTCGCCTCAACCATTATTACATCCATGTAAACATCCACATGCAGTTGCAGATGCAATTGCCTTGTTCTTTCAACTTCACATCTAGGTAACTTCCCACTATCTTTCTTTTTTTCTGCTTTAATTTCTTTGTGGCATGTATGTATGTATGTATGTATGTATGTATGTATGTATGTATGTATGTATGTATGTATGTATGTATGTATTGTTTTGTTTTCTGTTGCTTGAAGACTACCTAAGGGGTAAATTGAGTATTATGAAATGCAAGCTTTGAGTTTTGTGCTAGATGGAAGAAAAGAAAACCAGTTTTTAAGATTCCTAGTTCAAACATGGCAACAAAGATGAACATGAATGTCTGAATGGTATTTTGAAGTATCTGTTCTATGCATCCGGAACCATAACAGAAACCAAATGGGTCACACTTATCAGAATAAAAAATATATATACGAAATGGCATAACAGTGGCATTTTCTTATAGTCGATGTATCGAAGATTGACACCGTAGTTTACATCGTCTACACGTATTTCATCTTTATTCGAGGCATGTTGTTTTATGCAATTGTGTTCCTTCAATGGCATTTCCATCATGGTTGTAAATTGTAATGTTATGAGTAAGCTTGCCCCAGGAGGGTGCTTTTGCAGCTTATGGGGTTCAGTCTATTAGAGAAGTACTTAAAACTTAGGCCAATTGTTTAATGGGCTAAAACAGATATGGGAGTCATACTTGATGAAACTACTACGGTTTGGTGTGACAATACAAGCACAGTAGCAATAACAATGGCCAAGACAATGTTGTTACAAAGCCTTTGATTATGTTTGTTTGATTTCGTTAACACGATTGTATCGTATCGCGTATGTGCAGGCCATGGCCCAAGACTTTCCTCTGTTCTGTAGAGTGTTATCCTGTCAAAGATGGCAATGTTGTATGATCCATGACCATGACCATCCCTTTGTGAACATGGGATTTGGATGTATCTCAAGTAGATGTGCTATATGTATATATCTGATTCAAGATTTTCAAACTTGTCAAATATCATAGCTGATGGGATGGGATGGGATGTGTAAGCAAGTAGCTTCCATGCATATTCTGGAATATTTATAATCAGTTGATATGATGGGATATCATCCATCAATCATTAGGATATATATATATATATATATATATATATATAGAGGATCAACTTACACACACGTTTTCTGGATCGTTAAATGAGGGGAATTGATGGCTCAGATTAACTCCTTACTCTTTTTTTTTCAAGTGATAATCTTCACATATTTACTGTTAATCTCATCAATGTGTTTCACTCATCAAACGGTCCAAAAAACTTGTAAAACTTAAAAGTTTTATATTGTGTATATATATATATGGGTTAAGATCCACTTGCATTGTGTAAAACTCAGTAAGTTTTACACTATTTTTATGACCATGAATTAGTGTAAAACTAAATGAGTTTTACACCATGTAACTGAATTCTCTCCCTCTCTCCCTCTCTATCTCTCTCCCCCCCCCCTCTCTCTATATATATATATTTACATTCAATACATGAGGTGAAAATTAAAAGTTTTCACAAACGATTTAATTTTATAGTTTAGGAGTTTAGTTTGGTGCATATGATATATGGGTGTATGGTTTAGAGATTAAAACTTAGGGGTAATGGTTAGAATTTAGGGTTTAGAGGTTGAGTAATACGATAAGAGATTTAGATTTTAACCTATAAACACTAAATTCTAAACCTTTAAACCTAAAGCTCTAAAACCTGCACCCTAAATTAAATCTTTGTACCCTAAACTAATGCACTTGTGAAAACTTTATACCATCATGTATGGTATAATTACCATATATTTTAAGGATTTATATTCATTACACTGGCGGAGAAAATTAAAAGTCTCTGCAAGCACGTGTTAGTGGTTAGACTTTAGTTTTTAGGATAATATGGTGAGAATTTAGGTTCTAAACTCTAAACACTAAATTCTAACCACTAACCCGCGCTTGCAAAAACTTTTAGTTTTCTCCGCCAGTGTAATGAATATAAATCCTTAAAATATATGGTAATTATACCATACATGAAATTAAAATCTAACCACTAACCCTAAATTCTAAACCCATACACCTAAACCCATAAACCCTACATACTAAATTGAATTTCTAAACCCTAAAAATATGATTGTAAAAACTGTTAGTTTCCATCGCTAATGTTTAGAATAATTACCCATATATTAATTTGGGCTTTATGCAAGAGATTCAACTTTACCAATAACTTGCATGGGATAAGGGCATATTCAGGACCGTTGGATCTTATTTTGATCAAAATAGGATCCAAAATCTTATAAAGACAAATATAGGACCCTTACAGTGAACTTGCCATAGAGTCACGACGAGTTCGAATAAAATATTATTTTTTAAAATTTTTGAAACTCGCCGTAGAGCCACGGCAAGTTCTAAAAAATTTTAATTTTTTTCTGTGTTTTAACTTAATTAATTGTGTTAACGGATGATTAGTAAGTCATAATTGGAACTCGCCGTGCATGCTAGGAGAGTTCAATTTTTTTTTCATTTTGTCTTTTAGTAAAAAAGTGATTTAAAAAAAAGTTTAATTGGAACTCGTCGTGCATGCTAGGAGAGTTCAATTTTTTTCATTTTGTCTTTTAGTAAAAAAGTTTGATTTAAAAAAAAGTTTAATTGAAACTCGCCATGCATGGCGAGTTCCAATTAAGATTTTTTAATCATCCATTAAGGCAATTAATTAAGTTAAAACACGAATTTTTTTTAAAAAAACTTTTAAAACTTGTCGTGGCTCTACGAGGAGTTCATTGTAAGAGTCCTATATTTGTCTTTTATAGGATTTTGGATTTTATTTTGATCAAAATGGGATCCAACGGTCATGGATATCCCCTTATCCCTAACTTGGACAGTTTTGAACATGAAGAAATGACTAGAAAGTGAAACATTAATTAATGTCTCAATCAATAAGCAATTCCATTAAGTCTTTAAATAAGAAAGATGGGTATTTGAACTTTGAAGCTAAATATTAAAATGGGTGAAACATATTAATCTTTTAATCATATTGAGAAGCTCCTCAATGCTTCTTGTTTTTGTTGTTACTATTGTTGCCATTAACAAGAAGCACAAAAATTTTCACTATATAATTTTAGCTCGAATTCTTCTGATAGTCTATGTATTATGTGTAAATTGTAGATTTAATTTTTATATTTTAACTTGTTCTTTTATAATCCTTTTACTTTTTAGTCTCTTAAATTTTAATCTCAACTTAAATATAGCAGTAAAAACCTTGAAGTCAAATTATGCGAAGGTTTACTTCCGGACTTCTTGGCTATAGAACCCGGACGATGTTGTATTCATGTTGTCCTTGGATAAGCCACATGGGTATGGGATAGCCGTTTCTAAGATTTTAATGGTCTAAGAAAGAACAAAAAAACTAGTCCTATAATAATAAATTTTAAAAAAGGAATTTTAAAAATAACTCCTAATAACAAATATTAGAAAAAATTAGGCCCCTAATAATAAATATTAAAAATGAATTTTAAAAGTATGCCCCTAATAACAATTATAAGGAAAAAAATTAGGTTTTTAATAATAAATATTAGAAAAAAATAATTTTAAGAGTATGTTTCTAATAACAAATATTGGAAAAATCATGTCCCTATTGGACCCCTAATAACAAATATTAAAAAATTAAATTTTAAGAGAATGTCCCTAATAACAAATATGAGGGATTTGAGCCCCTAATTATAAGTATTAGAAAAGATCAAGTCTAATTACAAGTATTGAAAAAAAATTAAGAGTATGCCACTAATAATAAATATTGGGAAAAAATATACCCTTAATAATCACTAATAATAAGTGTTAAATAAATAAAATTTAAGAATACACCTCTAATAATAAATATTAAAAAAATAAATCTTAATATCAAATATTATAAAAAATTAGGCCCTGGGCGGGCGCCCCTCCTGCCCATGCTCAAGGACGGCACTGGGTATGAGACTAACTAGGGGTGGGAAAAACTTGACTCGAAAAAACTGTAACACCCGTGTTTTGGGGTTAGGAGTTAGTCGGGTTAGTTGGTCCGAGTCGGTAAAATTAATTTTAATCAAGTTGACCTAGGCTTGACCTAATTGAGCTTTTAAAATAAAAGGGAGTGACCATTTGGTAATTTAGCCAAAATAATTTGAAAAAGTAGACAACGTTTTTGAAAGCTAAAAAGAACAAAAAAAAGTTTTCTCCTCTTTGCTCCCAACGTGAAAAAAAAGAGAAAGGCTTCAAAACCCCTCTCAAACCCCATCTACTATTCCATCAAATTTCTTCCTCTACTCAAGGTCTTTTTCAAAGGTAATTACATATCTACACTCTCCTCTTCATCCTCTACCTTTACCTAGTTGTAGAATTTAAAACTATCATCTTTTTGAAATTTGGGGTTTAAAGAAAGTTTGAGTTTTTATTGTGGTTTTCAATTAGTTTTGATTTATTAAGTTGGGTTTTAGTTTAGTCACCTTAAAATACACATAATATGTGAAAATGAGTGAGTTTGGGTGAAAACCCGAAATGGGTCTTTGTGGCCATGTTTGAAGTGTCTAAAATTTGAATTTTGGTGAGTTTTAGGGTTGGATTGAAGGGCTGATGGTTTAGGGATGTTATGAAGGTGTTTTGGGACCATTTGGGTGTCATTTTGGTGTTTGAAAATATGGTTTTCAGCTAGGTTTTAGGGGAGCTCGAAAATGGACATTTTGGGTGATTGTTGGGTTTGAAATTGTTGAAGCGTGGCTTGTGTTTATGGTTGAAGTGGTGACTGAGTTTTAGCATTGATTTGTGAGGAATGGATATGTTTTATTTGGCTAGAAACAAGAGGAGACATCGGGGAAGCATCGGGATCGAATCCGGGCATATAAGAGGCTTGCTTTGGTTGCTAAGGAAGGGTGGTGGGTAACTTTAAATATGTTTTAAAGTTGGTTCAAGTGTGTGTAGTGTATGTGTTGGAATGTGCTTGGTAGGCCTTTCCTATGTGGGAGTTGAATTGGTAACTTAACTCCTTGTTTTCTATTGATGCTACTTATGCCTTGCCTATTTGATTGTGAGAAATGTGGTTTGAATGGTATATATATGTACCTTGATATATGTATGTGATGAGCATGTGATAGAAATGGTGGATACGTGATATGGTTAACGGAATTGACACTAATTAATTTACCGGGTGTAAATGATCGATCATTAGGATTAGTGTGCACACAAATTGAGTCAAAACGTACGTGGTCTTGATGGCGTTGAGTCATCAAGGAGGAGAACGGTGATGTAATATTTCACCGGAAATTTATATATATTTTACGTGATGATGAGTGGAATCTCATCCGTAGGGCATGTGGTGATGAGTGGAATCTCGCCCATGCAAGGTCCGGTGATGAGTGTAATCCCACCGAGGTAAAGTTATTGTTGAGATTAAATCCGCACATCCGGGTAAACTAATAGTGGCCAATTGAACTTGTTCTTATAAATATGATGTTATGATGTTGATATATGATGTTTGAGCCTAGTATGATGTGAGATGCCATATTATGACTCTTGAAAGACTAGCTAGGTTGACTTGTTGATATCTATGTATGTTGTATGTGAAGTAAAGGGATTTGCATGCTTGGACCCTGCATTGTTGATGTTTTCGATTTTATAGCATCCTCACTAAACTTCTAGCTTACGCTCTCATTTTCAACAATGCAGATCATTAGCGTGGTGTTAGCACAGAGCAAGGCGAAAGGAGCTTTCCAAGTTTTTGTTGCTCAAGTACGGTTTAGCAATTATGTAGTAGTTTATCAATGCGGCAAGAGTGTGTTTTGTATGAGCGATGTATGACTCATATATGCGTTTGATGTTTATGAATTGACTTTGATTGTAAACATATTATGTCTTGTCAAATGCTTGTGTGATGGCATGCCTTATGAATGTTTAAGTTGCTTTTGGTTGGCATGTAAACCTTATTGTGATGAATTGTGCCTTTTGGCTTTTAAGTCCTCAAGCATGCCCTTATATGTAATGTTGCCTTTTGAGTAAATGCCATGAATGGATGTTACATCTTATGCCTTGTGTGTTTGAGCATGTTTTGATATAGGGACCATGCCTCTAGTTCAAGTATGTTGTGTTGAGTGCTTCTTGGGGTCGTTTAGGGCCTTTAAGATGGTTGAGAAATGTTTAAATCTGGCTTTCGAAGGTTGCAGACAGCCCGTGTTTCGAAACAGGCTGAGCCGTTTCGGAACGGGTAAGGCTTCAGGGACCCCGTATCGGAACTCGTTTCGATATGGTTTGGCCACTGTGAACCCCTGTTTTGAAACGAATATCGAAACATTTTAGCTACTGGAAATCTGAGAAATTACCGAGATGAAAGCGTTTCGAAACGGGTCTAAGGGTTTCGAAACGGTCAATATCTCGTTGACCACGAGAAGTTGACCGTTGAGGATGTTTCGGAACGGTTGACCTCCGTTCCGATACGGCCATCTCATATGGGCTTGGGGCAGTTGACCAGGTCAAGGCGTTTCGATACGCCTCAATGGTGTTTCGAAATGACATGTCTAATGGATTAAAATTGGACTGTTTATTTGTCGTTCTGTGCTCAGTTGCGTGTCTTCTTCATTTTATTCCGCTGTTATGATCATATAGGAATTAAACGTACCATTAGAGGAGATTAATTTAAAAGAAATTTTTAGGGTTGCTAACCGAGGAGGAACCTTAACGGGTTTCGCTTCGGTTTTCCCCGTGTGGCCTACTCGGACCGGTCATTCGGCCAGACCGGGACGACAGGGTTACAAAAACTGAATTAATCGACTCGACTCGAGGCGAAAAAATCGACTCATAATTTCATAAACTCATCTCGACTCGAAAATTTTCAAATAAAGTTTGAGTTATGAAATGAAAACTCGAATAACTCAAAATTTTTATTAATTAGTTGATCAATTTTCAAGTTCGAGTCGATTCTATCAATTATGTCTATATGTTATGTATATCACATGTGAAAATATGAAGAAATATATATATGTATATTATATATGCATATCCGTTGAAATTGGAATCAATGTGTGCAACGTCTAGCCCTAAATATATGCATATAGAAATATATACATGCACCGCTACGTATATGCATATAGAAATATATATATATACGAAGAAATATATATGTACAATTAAATTTGTACAGAAACTCGACTCGATTCGACTCGAATTTTATAAACTCGACTCTACTCGAAAAAAATTCAAATAAAGTTTGAACCGTAAAATAAGACTTGAAAACTTGAATAACTCAAAATTTTTTAACTCGGCTCGACTCAACTCGATTGAACACTCAGCCCTAGTACTAACGATATATCTGATGTCATTTTAAATCATTGTAACTTAGTCATATTATTCGATTAAGATAGAAATTTTAAGATTTAAAAAATTAAAGATTAAAAATTAGAGCATAGAAATTAAATTCATAAACTATACATAATATAAGAACTGATGAATATTTGACCAAAGCTTTATTACAAGAGCTTTCACTCACTCCAAAGATGAATTCATAATTGTCAAGCTCATGATATCATGAACAAATAAATTATAAAAATAATAAAAGAAATAAGATATGTAGGGACCCAAATCCTGAAATTAGGGAAAGATTAGGACATCAATAGTGTGATTAGGGGACAATGATTTGACCTTTTAAATGCATGACAAAACCCTTTTACTTTTCATAACTATATATAATCACTAATGCAAGGATAGAGATCGGTCTCCATTAACAAAAAAAAAAGAAAGTAAAGCAAGAAACCAAAGAAATAACAAAAGAACAGTGGAGAAAGCCAAGAAAGTATTCAAATTGCTCAACTTAATGCATATGATATTAGCAATATAAATAACTCTTTAAGACGAGAAATTATTAGATAAATTCGGTTCATCACGTCATTCGTGGTCCCAGCTAATAAGGTCCATTGAAAGTGTTTTTAGTGGGTCTAGAACTCATGACCTAAGAAAATATAAGAAAATAAAGATTAACAACTTGACCAACTGGCTAAATGTGCTTGCTATGAACTCATATATTTAAGAAAAAAATACAGATAAAAATATTTAAAAATTATTCACCATATGTTGTGACATTAGATTGAATAAAAGTGTACATAGAATTATTGGATAGATCATTCAAGATTAGGACGACTTAAATTTTTTAAAGGTTTTGTACAATTTATTAAAATGAGTCTAATAATTCAAAATCTATGAAGTACAACTTCATTTTTACTCTCCTCGTTTCTTTACCACTAATGCTGAACTATAAGTTAAGGTGATTATAAGTAGCATCTGTTCTGAATATACTCTCAACCATTTGACAATATATGTCCAATCACCTTGCTGCAGCTGTTGGTGTTTGAACCTGTGACCTTTAAGAACAACAATCGTTCCCTTAACCACTAAAGTAAATTAGTTCGTGCTTTTTAGTAACTTTTAAAGTCATTCATATTGCACATGTTTAGAATGATCCATTTGAAATACCATATTTTAAAAATAAGTGGACTCGACTCCACCACCATGCATTCATTTAGGCCCATTGCTGAAAACATCCAAAAATTTACAAGTAAAAATAAAAAAGAATTAGCTAGGGTGGATGGTGTGGCCAACATGTGCATAGATTGTTGTGCTATAAAGTATAGGGGTGGGATATTATTTGGACACTCGCACTCTCAAAAAATTTAAATTTTTATATAGTTTATGGTTTTTTTTTTATATTTTCTATCAATGATCTAAGTTCGCATCCTTTAAAATTTTGTAATTTCACACCTTCTAAATTTCTAATATAATTCCCTAACAGTTTATATTCCCTAACATTAAATCATGCGTCCGTCCCTAACCTCAATCTCATTTCATTGTGTTCCATAACTAGTGAAACACATGCCACCACAAACATTTATAATCCTACATTACTTTCAAGCATGTACCTCCACATCTTTACTGCAATTTCCATCTATATATAAACAATGTATTTTCCCACCACCACCATCACCATATATTATATAAGTTATGTACTCTCTCTCATGTGCAAGTCTCAAGCCAACACCACCAAGCAAAACAAATTAAAAAAACATGTACCACTGAACAATGTTGTTTGATAAGTATATTAATGTTGGATTAAACAAATTAGTATATTAATAGAGTGTTGTTAGTTCAGCTAATCATCTAAAGTTGTCATTAGGAAAACCAACAATATTAGATCACATCATGTGAGCTTTTCATGTTGCCTAGTAGCTTCATTTGATTCCCATTTGCTCTTACTTGTGATGCTAAACAACTTAAATAATTAATCATGTGATGGGAAATAGATCCATGTTAATCAATTTCTTGATTTGTTTTTGTTTCAATTGAAAAGCAAATTAAAATAAAAGGACAATTAACTAAAAATAATATTGGCATCGGTGATGAAATTTGGTGAAAGAGTGGGGTAATTTAATTTTTTTTAAATAATCGTTTAAACTATTTTTTAAAGGATAAATATTCTATACACAGACGGTGGAAACTAAAAGTTTCTACAAGCGCCTTAGTTTTAGGGTATAGTGATTTAGTTTAAGGTACAAAGTTTAGGGGTTTAGGTGTAGGGGATTATAATTTAGGGATAATTGTTTAAATGAAAGGTTTAGGGTTATAATTTAGGGTTTATAGGTTAAAACCTAAATCCTCACCATATTACCCTAAAACTAAACCCTAACCTATAAACCCTAAATTATAACCTTAAACCTCAAATTTAAACACATATCCCTAAATTCTAAACCCCTAAACCCTAAACTAAGTTCTTATACCCTAAAACTAAGGCGCTTGTGAAAACTTTCAGATTCCACCGCCGTATAGGATATTTATCTTTTTTTTAAAATGAAGGTTTAATTTATATATTTTTTAAAAAAAATTGAATTCTAACTAAACTTTTTGAAATGGCCGCCACTAGTCTCTTTTGTCTTCCACCATGACCGGTATAATTTTAAACTTACACTCGATTTTTTTCTACAATTAACCTATTGAGAATTTTAAAAAAAAAAATTAACAAACTAATATTGTGGCAAAAGATGAAAAGAAGAAAAGTTATGTTGACACAAAAATATGGTAGAATCTTACAAACATAACCTTTTTGTTTCATTACAGCAAAAAGGTTTTCCAAGTTGAGTTTCAGCAAGAAAAGTGAGGAACAAAAGGTAGAAATTGGACAAAGAGGGACCATTTTTTCATTTGAATTGTTATATCCTTTTTATTTGATTATTTCATCTCAATGCTCCCTTTGGTCTCTTCTTTTAATGTTAGTGTCTTTTGTCACTTTGTTTACCTTTAGTTTTATTCTTCTTATTTTCTGGCTTTTTCATTTTCATGGATCTTCTCTTTTACACTTTTTTTAAGGAAAAAACTTGTTTAAAAGTTATTGTGTAATTAGATTTAAGTGTAATCATACCCTTGCAGGATGTTTGGTTAATCATTGTAATTTGTGTCTCGTTGAATTGGGTATAATTAAGACTTCCAATTGTACTCTTTCAATTCTTTGAGGGGAAGAGTGAGAATTGGTTTAATTACGCACGTATTTATACTGTGCTAGTCAAATAAAAATTTTATGCCTCTTTTTTGATGGCCTTATTTATACTTTTATGTTAAAAAATAGGTTTGAGGTTTATTGTTATGGTTTAGGAAATTATGGGGTATGGTGTATTTTTAAGGTTTAGGGTTTAGAATTTAAGGTTAAGACTTAGAATTTAATTTTTTAGTGTTAAAACATAAAAAGGGTAGATGATTTTTGTTTGTGCTAGTCAAACATGCCTAAAGGATTAGAATTCCTTGTGTAATTATTGGATGGAAATCGTCTGGCTCACTTAAAAAAGCGGGTTTAAGATTTAAGGTTAGAGTTTATGGTTAATCTTTATGGAATTAGGGGTATGGTGTATTTTTAGGGTTTAGAGTCTAGGATGTTAAATTTAGGGTTAGTGTTTAGAATTTAATTTTTTAGCATTTTTTAGTGCGAGACATAGAAAGAGGCATGATTAAAAAATTAAGATTTTTGTTCGTAATTACTTCATTACACTTTCATACAATTATATTTTAGTGTCCAAACGTACCAATTTTTTTAAAGGTCAAAATTATATTATAAATTTTTAGAACCAATTATACCATTATATTAATTTACAATGTCAGAAGTTTCAAAGGACTAAATTAAATTTTCAACATTCTTAAGTCTAAGGCCCCGGTATGCAAGGGTGACAACGCCTCGGTTCTGTTTTGGAAAAAAAAGTATAGTTAATATGTTGGATAAGGCGTTAGGTCCTTTCAAAAAGGTTAAGAGTTCGAACTATGACATTTGACAAAAAAAAAAAAGGATTGAAAGCATTATCTCCATATTAAGTCTCTACAAAACTCAATCCAAATTAATCGGCTAATAAGTCGAAAACCGGTGGTTAAACAAAAAATATCAAACAAATACCAAAGAAACCAACTTGAATTGAATTTCACTGGTTTAGTTTGGATTATTTGGCTTTTAATTTGTTTAAAATAAATTTTATATAACAATTTATATAATAAAAATATAAATTAATTATAAAATAAAATAGGACTCAATTCAAATAGTTACATATTTTAAATTGTGAACCAAAAATTAAACCGTACCAAATCAAAACCGAACATCATGAATCAAGACCAAATTTCTTGATTTTTTTACTGAGCCCTAATCTCATGTATCTATCAACTCTGTCCGGATAAGAGTTAGTATTTTTTATTAAATAATAAAGTATTACACTCTTATGTCGGGATTCAAACTCATATAAGATAAATATCTTTAGTCACTAGGCCAATTAACGGATCTATCTGGATGAAAATTATTGAAAACAAGTTTCAATATTTTTTTTTGAAAGTATATATCAAAAGAGGAGCTGGAAGCTGCAGGTGGCTGAAGATGAAAAAGTTCATTAACCATTTCCTCACAACTGAAGCTGATAAGGGTCCACCACCCTGCCCATGGTCATTATCTGACATTTTTTACACCAATTTTGCACTGATTTACACCTTGGGGTTTGGAAGTGGGTGAAAATATATGGTGAAATTAAAGGGCAGGTACCATTAATGTATGGAGGTGGAGCAGAGTGAAAACAGGACTGTTCCTTTAAATTCTACCCCAGAATGGCCTATATCATTGAATTGTTTGAAGAACAAGTTTATGATTCTACATATTTAGCAATCATCATTCACTTCAGCTTCTCAAGAAACTCAAGTCATGATTGTTACGGTTTAATTCACTATTTAACAATCATCATTCAATACACTTGCGGTAGGAAAAAAATAAATTACGAATGCCTTAGTTTTAAAGATTTAATTTAGAGTTTAGGGGTTATGGTTAAAATTGAGGGTTTAGATGTTAGAGTTTATTGTTTTAAATAATATGGTTAGATACATATAGTTTAATCTATAAACCCTAAATTCTAACACTAAAGCCAAAATTTTAGCTATAATCCATAAATTCTAAACCTCTAAATTGAATCCATAAACCGAAAAACTAAAGCACGTGTAAAGCAATTTCACTGCCAGTGTATAGAATAATTATCCTTTTGTATATGATAATTTAAGTATTAAAGTGAGAAACTGAATATAGTTGAAGGATAAAATCATGAATGACATTTATTATTTTATCTTAAATTTTTTTAATTAGGGTAATTATACCATGCACTTGTGGTGTAAATTTTTTATTTTCATAAGCACTCTAATTTTAGGGGTTATAGATCTAATTTAGGGTTATAGTTTAGGGGTTTAAATTTATGTGATTAGAATTTAGGGGATGTGATTTGAATTTAGAATTTAATATTAGAATTTAGGATTTATAGGTTAAAACTTAAACCGTAAACTAAGTTCCTAAACCCTAAAATTAGGGAGCTTGTAGAAACAAAAAGTTTCCAGTGCCATGCATGAAATATTCTCTTTTTAACTAGGATAATTATTCCATGCGCATACGGTGGAAACAAAAAAATTTCACGAGCGTCCTAATTTTAAAGTTTAGAGACTTTGTTTAGAGTTTAATGTTGAGGTGTTTAAGTGCAGGAGTTTTGAATTTAGGGGATATGGTTAGAATATAGAGTATGGTTAAAATTTATGGTTTAGAGATTAAAACCTAAATCCTAACCATATTATCCTAAAACCTAAACCACAACATCTAAACCATAAACCCTAAATTCTAAATATATACAGTAAAACCCTTAAACACTAAACCTAAACTAAATCCCTCAAACGTAAAGCTAAGGGCGCTCGTGGAAACTTTTTATTTCCATCTTCTGCGGATATTTTCCCTTTTAATTATGAATATAAATCATCTGCCCTTTTCGGTGCCTCTATTTATGCTCCCACACTAAAAATTAGGTTTAGGGTTTAAGGTTAGGGGTTGTGGTTAGAATTTAGAAATTTTAGAGTATGTTGTATTTTTTAAGTATAAAATGTATGATTTAGAATTTATAATTTAAGGTTAGGGCTTGAAATTTAATTTTTTAATATTTTTAGTCGTTAGAGCATAAAAAATCAGAAAATTTTTATCCTTTAATTATTAGGTATAGTTTTGTTTTTGATAAGTGGGGCAAAATTGTGATGATTATGATGATAGTGAAAATATAGCCATTAAGAAGTGTCAAGTTGGTGTAAGGTTGTCCCTTCCAATCAAGGCCACGCTTAATCTCCTTTGTTTTTGTTTAATCATTTTGGAGCAAAGGCTACCCGACAACTTGTCCAGATTTGGTGTTTGAAAACAAATATAAATATTTTTTTTCTTGCATGATTCCCTTACTTCCATGTGCTGTTCACTGTTATATCCTGCAATAAAACAAAAACCAAAATGCCTTTTTACACTTGACTAAACATCCCCCACTTTGCTTAACCCTGCAGGAAAACAAAAAGTAATCCAATATGGTAAAAAAAAAGGTTGTGTTTTTTCAGTGAACAAAACCATCAATTTGCATAGGAAGTATGTGTACTTATGGTTCTTTAAATCATTGAAAAGCAACTGAAAACTGTAAGGAAACCAACACATGGTTGGCCACATGAACTTTTCATGGACCACTTTGCTTGGATTGGTTCATCAAACAAGACATGATGCTGTTGGGTTTGAAGCTAAAACATTCCATGGTTATAATGCTTGCCTTGTTTTGATTGATGTCTTATCACTGTCCTTCTGGTTCTAGAGATGTTTTATTGGCAAACTGGAAAATTTTAACTGTCTGTAAAAAAAGATAAACGAATCTGCAATGCATCAGCATCTGTTAATTAAGAACTAGGCCTATTAGAATAATGTTAGAAAAAAAAAGAAAGTGGAGTTGGATCCAGATCTTGTTGTGTGCTTTTGTTCTATTAAACAAAAACATGGGGTTCAACCTTCTACAATCCCAAAACAGATCAACTGTTCTCTCCTCACAGCAATGCCTTCAACTCCAAGGAATCTACTGCTTTCTTCTTCTTCCAATATCTTCTCCTTCACCTTACTTGTCTCGATAAACGCTCTTTTATTCTGTCGTGGCGACGCGATCGACGAGCAGGGGAATGTTCTTTTAGCTTGGAAGAACAGCCTGAACAGCAGTGGGGATGCATTGAAATCATGGAATTCATTTGATGCTACACCGTGCAAGTGGTTTGGGATTCGTTGCAACTCGGAAGGTGAGGTGGTGGAGATAAGGTTGAAAGGTGTAGATTTGCAAGGGTCATTGCCTTCGAATTTTCGGTCTCTGAAATCCTTGAACACCCTTGTGCTTTCGTCGACCAATCTAACCGGCACGATCCCGAAGGAACTTGGAGACTATCATGAGCTGAATGTTATTGACTTCAGTGACAATTCTCTCTCAGGTGAAATCCCCTGGGAAATTTGCAGGCTGAGCAAATTGGAAACATTGTCTCTCAACACAAACTTTCTTGAAGGTGAGATTCCATTGGTGATAGGAAATCTTTCCAGCCTTGTTTACTTGACACTCTACGACAATCAACTCGGCGGTGAAATCCCGAAGAGCATCGGAGAGTTGAGAAATCTACAAGTTCTTCGAGCAGGTGGAAATAAAAATCTTAAGGGGGGGCTGCCTTGGGAGATAGGAAACTGCACCAACTTGGTTATGTTAGGCCTGGCTGAAACTAGCATTTCCGGCCGTATTCCCTCATCAATTGGAATGCTGAAAAGAATTCAAACCATAGCCATTTATACTTCTCTGTTATCAGGTCCTATCCCAGAAGAGATTGGTAATTGCAGTGAGCTGCAAAATCTTTACTTGTATCAGAATTCTATATCCGGTCCGATCCCGAGTCAAGTCGGTCAGCTAAACAAGCTTCAGGGTCTGCTATTGTGGCAGAATAACTTAGTTGGTACTATCCCGGAAGATATCAGTAGCTGCACGGAGCTAACTATGGTGGATTTATCCGATAATCTTCTTACAGGTAGCATACCAAGAAGCATTGGGAGTCTTTTGAAGCTTCAAGAGCTTCAACTGAGTGTTAACAAGTTATCAGGTACAATTCCTAGTGAAATTTCAAATTGCACAGAGCTAACTCACCTCGAAATCGACAACAACGCCGTCTCCGGTGAGATTCCTGACCTCATTGGCAACCTGAAGAGCTTGACTCTCTTCTTTGCCTGGCAGAATAAGCTGACTGGACATATTCCGGATAGTCTTTCTCAGTGCCAGGATCTTGAGGCACTTGATTTATCCTACAATAGCCTTTTCGGTTCAATCCCGAAAGAGATTTTCGGTTTGAGAAACCTCACCAAGTTACTGCTACTTTCCAATGATTTATCCGGTTTTATACCACCGGATATAGGAAACTGCACCAATCTGTACCGGCTAAGGTTAAGTGGCAATAAACTAGCAGGCACAATTCCATCAGAGATTGGGAAGTTGAAGGGATTGAATTTTTTTGACTTAAGCAACAATCGCCTTGTAGGAGGCATCCCTCCATCGATAAACGGATGCCATAATCTCGAGTTTCTTGACCTTCATTCAAATGGTCTTACAGGTTCTTTGCCAAATTCTCTGCCTACTAGCCTACAATACATGGATATTTCAGACAACAGGCTTGTAGGTCCTTTGACTCATAGTATTGGGTCCTTAACTGAATTGGCTAAGCTTAACTTGGGAAAGAATCAACTTTCTGGAAGAATTCCATCTGAGATATTGTCCTGCAGGAAGCTTCAGTTGTTAAACCTGGGGGACAATGGTTTCTCTGGGGAAATTCCGAAGGAACTAGGCCAGATTCCGGTGCTCGAAATTTCTCTCAACCTTAGCTGCAACCAATTTTCCGGCCAAATTCCATCTGAGTTCACCGGTCTTAGCAAGTTAGCTGTACTTGATCTCTCTCACAACAAATTCTCTGGTAAGTTAGATGTCCTTGCAAGCCTGCAAAACCTTGTCTCTCTCAATGTCTCCTTCAATGACTTCTCTGGTGAACTGCCGAATTCTGCATTTTTTCGAAAGCTCCCACTGAGTGATCTCGAATCAAACAAAGATCTCTATATTTCCAATGGAGTTGTAACTTCAGCTGATATCGAACATTCAAGGCATGCTAGGCCAGCAGTGAAGCTAGTCATGTCCATCCTTCTAAGTGGCAGTGCAGTTCTAGTACTACTTGCTATCTACATGTTAGTTCGTGCCCGGTTTGCCAACAATGGCCCCATGGAAGATGATAGTTGGGAAGTGACCCTGTACCAGAAGCTCGACTTGTCAATTGATGATATCATCCACAATTTAACTTCAGCTAATGTGATTGGCACCGGGAGCTCCGGGGTGGTATACAGGGTAATGATTCCAAATGGCGAAACGTTAGCGGTTAAGAAGATGTGGTCATCGGAAGAGTCTGGTGCATTCAGTTCTGAGATCGAGACGCTTGGCTCGATCAGGCACAGAAACATTGTCCGGCTTCTTGGTTGGGGTTCGAACAGGAATCTGAAGCTGCTGTTTTACAATTATCTTCCAAATGGAAGCTTGAGTTCACTCCTTCACGGTGCCGGCAAAGTCGGAGCAGAATGGGAGGCTAGATATGATGTTGTGCTGGGTGTAGCACATGCACTTGCATACTTGCACCATGACTGTGTGCCTGCAATCTTGCATGGTGATGTGAAAGCTATGAATGTCTTATTAGGTGCTGGCTATGAGCCTTTCCTTGCTGACTTCGGGTTAGCTCGTGTTATGAAAAGCAACGACGACGACAAATTGTCCGAATCAAGTCCAAGGCCACACCTAGCAGGTTCATATGGATACATGGCTCCAGGTATTTTTCATTTGCCTGATCAAGTTTTAATCAACTTGTTAATTCATTAATCGTGTCTAATCTTTCATGGTTACTCTCAGAACACGCAACAATGCAACGTATCACGGAGAAAAGCGATGTGTACAGTTTCGGTGTAGTCCTCTTAGAGGTTCTAACCGGAAGGCATCCCTTGAACCCAACTTTGCCAGGGGGTGCACACTTGGTTCAATGGGTCCGGGACCATTTAGCAAGCAAGCGAGACCCATCCGACATTCTCGATGCAAAGCTTAGAGGTAGGGCTGACCCTGCTATGCATGAGATGCTACAGACACTCGCTGTATCATGCCTCTGTGTCAGCGCTCGGCCCAACGATCGACCGACGATGAAAGATGTCGTAGCAATGCTCAAAGAAATCCATCACGTCGAGACCTCAAGGGACATTTCAAAGGGAGCCTCAAATGCCCCTCAGCCTCGGTCACCTCCGACTCGAGTGGTAGTCTCCCAAGGATCATCTAACTGTTCCTTTGCATTTTCTGATGATTCAAACTAATCATCAGGCCGAGGGTTCAATTTGTAGCTATGGGATGAATATGATGCATAAATTTGTTCATAGTCCATAGAAGAATCATTGCAGCATCAGCACCAAGAGTTCAGTGGGAAATGTTAAACGGTAACATTTCAGTTGTAATTTGTGTGGATTGCAATAAATAATTATTACTTAGCTTTCACTTTATAATGTAAAGTAAAACAGAAAATAGGGATATCTTGGGAGTAGAGATGGCAATTGTAAGGTGAAACAATGATTGTTGCCACTAGTGGATTTATGTAATTAGAATTTAATGCAAGAATTGAGAGATTCTATTACAGCAAAGCTCACATGGTCCCACGTTCCATGTGCATGTGCTGTCTGACAAAGACTTTACTTCTAGCATTCAGAGATGTAAGTAAAAGCCTTTCCCAAAGGTAAACTAACCCAAACAGCACATGGCAGCAGCAATACCATTACACTTGTATATATACATGTCATTGTCTTAAATTCTTAATATTAATGTTGTTGTCTCAGGATTTCTGAAACAACAAACAGCAGAAAGCCATTCAATAAATGGTGAAATCTGACATACTATTTTGATAGATTGTGAGAATTAAGGTGACAATTCCTAGGAGAAAACCTAGAGAATTTTGTTATCTGATTTTTGTAATATGTCTTGGTTGATCTTTCAAACATGAGTAACATGATGTCTTAGTTGATTTGTTGGTCAGCAAAAACATGTTTTGTCTTCATTGAAGTTGTAATATGAAATTTATGGAGATCTAGTATGACTTCTTAGACTAAAAGAAACTGCTCTTCTTCAAGTTCTGGCTGACCTTCCCTAGAGATGAGGCAGTAGAATGCATCAGAGAATTCAATTTACTTCCATCACTCTTATGGTCTGCATGGACCCCGGAGTTGTTGTCTGTTGATGTGACCTCCGGCACCGGGGCGAGTGATTTAGTGCCCTGTGCTTTACCCGGAAGCACTGCTTTCGACATTGGTTGGTTCTCAATGACATCGAACTTGACCTTATTTCGAGTCGATGCTCCTTTATCACTGGGCAAATATTTCCTCACAGGAGCAGTAGGTGACTTTGGCTTTCCAGGACGTGCAGCTCTCTCTTCCGGAACCTTTGCTGATATATCCTTGCTATTGAGTGCAGACGAAAACTTCGACCTCCTTTGCTTAGCAGAAGAAACAGTTTTGGCCTGGAAATCACATATAACCACAAGACATAGCATTAGCATCTAGGTGTGATTTGGCTTTATACTGTATCGTGTTTCGGTTACCTCAGAGCCTCTAGTATCATCGTTAGGCCGTTGATATGTGTCGGGCTTCAAGTTCTGAGAGTTTCCGAATCGAATCACTTTTGTCTTTTGAGATGGTGTAATGCTCCTGAATTGTTCTACTTCAGCTTCTTTCTTCTCCAATGCCAGCTTAAGGTTTGTTATCTGAGATAGATAAGAAGAAATACTTAACAAAGATTTGTTGCCTTGGGAAACAAGCCAAAGGAGAAGGAAAAGAGAAAGGAAACCTGACCTCTTCTTTCAGTTCCAGTATGTCACCAGTTTCTTTGTTAGATCGAGCTGCCCCAAGTTCTATCGAGGCAACTCTCTCAGCAAACTTCAACGTGCTAACCGTCTCTCCAATGGCCTCAGGTTCGGGACTTATATGTACAAGCATTAAAGTCTTAGCGTGCCCACCTATCATATACAAGACGAAAATGTCGAAGAAACGAGAGAAAACGAAGACCGTAAGGAGAAGAAAGCTGAATGCTAGAAAATAACAATGCACCTAAAGAGTTCTGCAATATTTGTGTAAGCTTGCTGTTTCTGTAAGGAATATGCGTGCTCTTTTGGGCAAGAGCTGAGATGACATCTCCAAGTGCAGAGAGTGATCTGTTGATATATTGAGCTTCCTTCAGCCTGTCGCCTTGAACTTTCGATTTATCCACTCTCTCACTCCCGGCCAAGTCCACCAAATTGAGGGAACCTTTGAAGATCGATCCGGACACAAATTCTTTTCCGTGAACGTGAACAGTCAAAATGCTGGAGAAAAGAAGGGTGTAGACATAAACCATGCTTAACAAAGGTATTCAACTTGATTAACACAATGTTCCTGGATAATATTCTACCTGTGAGAACGGCTACTTCGCTCGTTAAATGCAGTTGGACCTACGATACGGTTCTTTTGGCCGATTCTTATCAGATCAAGAACATCTTGAGTACTAGAAACCGGAACCCAACTTGCATCAGGAACAGTAAGGCCATTCAATTGTGTATTGTTATATATATCTAATGTAACAAGTAGTTATGGTAACTTTATGCCTCAAGGTAAGAAAAATAAATCGAAATCTAGAGGAGAATGAATTGAGAATAGAAAGCAAAATTCAAAAGGATATCTTTTGGTAGAGCCATCAATAACTAGCAAATCTCTCACTTGTTCATTGTAGATTTCAATCATTTGAACCCCAACTTTGTATTCTATGACATCTGCTCTCGTCTTCGATATTTGAAATAAGTCGCATATAGATCGAAAATTCACACCCCATGTCTCCTTCGAGTTCAAGTCATACCCGCTCTATCATATACACAGAAAACTCGGCAACATGTTTATGTTGATCATCTGAATAATATAAACTTCTCGAGTATTGAAGATGTGAAGATAGTAATATCATAAAAAAAACATTTGTTTTTACCATGGTGTATGTCTTGCCTGATCCAGTCTGTCCGTACGCAAATATGCATACGTTATAACCATCAAGTACGGACCTGATCAATGGTTGAATGTTTGTGTATATTTGTTCTGCACGTATAGCAGAAAAAAAATGAATGATCACCTTAAGCTCAAGGTGGTTTAACCATGGAATAGATTGTTCGCGATAAATCGAAAGCTGGAAGAAGAGATTGAGAAAAATACCTTGAGAAGAAGTTGGTCCAAACACTTTGTCGAATGAGAACACTTTTTTTGAATCTTTGCCTTTCCTTAAAGAATTGACAATGAGGATACTTCCATTTTCTCCGATATGGTCTACAGTCGATTGATCTTTCGCCTCTCCGGGTAAAAAGGGCCTTACTCTGCAGTAGATTCTTATTTTTCCTGCATGAAAAACATGAGAAACAAGTGCACTAGCTCTCAATGGTACTCCGGTTTAGTTTTTAGTTTGTAGTTTTTAATACCGAAGACTATGTACCTTTGAGGTCTAACACTTCATTGAACAGCATTTGATTTTCTTGTAGGATCTTGAGGTAAGAAGAAGATGCCACTTCGAGATCACCGACATGATGCTCTAAGGAAACAGGACAAGGTAAATTCCAGCTGATGGAAAATGTACTATTTTGATTGCAGGTGTAGTTTAATGGTGACAAGCTCGGAAACGCTTACCTAGTCTCTTAATGTCTGCCTCCCAAGATGAATGAAACCTTCTAACTTCTAATCTCGTTTCTCGGAAAAAAAATTTGAGATCCTAAAAGTTTCCAAAAAGGAAGCTGCAGGAGTTATAAACTAAACTTGGTACTTATCATGCAATTCTGTCTAAAAACTATGTTTGGAGGTAACTTTTCACCTCAATATGTCTCTGTATAAGATCCGAAAGTATTTCGACACGGCCAGGTGAGCGAGAAACACTATTGAGAATAACCTCATTGTTGCCAATACAGATTAGGGATTTGGAGACTTCAGTTGCTGCCTGATGGTTGCTTCTCTTGTCGATATAATCTGAGGTAGCTTCTATGAAATCAGATTTAGACACTGGACCATCATCAGCTTTCAGCAATTTCTTCAAGAACAGTCCAAGCTGTAAATAAGGTGAAGATATCAATATCCCTCACATTAAATTGGCAATGTAATTAAGTTTGTGCTCGAAAAGCAAGAACAAGATGCAGACCTTGATTCCTTGCGAAACTAGAAGCGTCGAGAAGTCGTTAACTACCTTGCTGAGGAAGGAATCAATCACCTACAAAGACTCGGTGAATCATACATATGATCATATGAAATCACATACAGCAAGAGTACAGATGTGAAGTGAAAATATGATGGATCTTACCTACCATTGCATTCAAGGGAAACTTTTCATCAATGTTACTATCCATAAGATAAGCCTCTAGAATCCAAAGGCCGAAGCGATCAAAAAGGAAAGTTAGAGCATTGGCAGTTTTGGATTCTTCAATGGAGGCCTCATTGGAGAGCTGGATAAAGTCTCGTAGCTGCTCATATTTTGATAATTCCGATTCTTCCCCGGTTTCATCAGCAGGTCTTTCGGTTGCAGAGGCGGATAAGGCATGCGGTAAATCGTTCGTGGAGGATGCAATCTTTACAGTTCCACCATACCTCCAAACCCCAACTCCACCTGCTTTCTTCCACTCATGATATCCTTTCAGACACAAAATGCAATCCACCACTTTATTTATTGAGCCACCCTGCAAATTTCAATCAAGGTTTATAGTAATGGAGTATATGTGAATTACATGTAAAGTGAAACATTTAAAAAAAAAATCAAAACCTTTTCCATATCTGATGCTTCAAAGGCCAGGAGCTGCTTATCTTTGACTGCTGCTAGAAACTTCCTCATGTTCTCGGAAACCTGATTCCTGTCCTCTTCTGTTAATTCAGCAGAATTGGTAGAAGTTTTCACCACCTACATTTATCATATTATCAAAAAGAGCAAAGAAACACTAATCAGGTTCTGATATATTGCATGCAGCCATGTTCAAGGGAGGATAATAGTACTAGTTCATGTTACAGTGTTTCGTAGAGAACCTTAGGAACAGCACCAGCACTGACTTTGTTGAGAACGTTGCAAAGAATGAATCCGTCGTAAAGTGCACGGCGAAATTCTTCTTCGGTGGGGTCTTTAGGGAGGAATTCTAATGCAACTTGATCCATCTGCCTTAGCCACTCAGCTGCTTGGTACCTCCTTGAAGCTGATCAACACAGAGCAACAACTTTTAGCTACATTTTTCATAAACAAAAAAACTAACTGGTTGATTGGTTGAAAGTATGTGTTTCAATGACCTGTCCAAGTTGAGCTGGGAGCACTTAAGGTAAAACCCTTGTAAAAATAAGTGTGTTTTTTTAGAGTTCAAAGTTGTGTTCTCACCCTCACGAGACAAAGACACTACAAACTCAAGCAATTTGAACAGTTCCTAGAGAAACAGAAGCACTATTTTAGAGCCAATAAAAACAAAGGTGGCCCCTAAGAGATCCAATAATTGGCCGAGTGGTCAAGTATACCCATATTGTTTCATCTAATGTGTGTTCGAATATGCCATAAAAGCTCTCTATTTAATGGGAGAAAAAAAAGTGACCCTACCCATGACTTGCTTGGCTTTATGAGGGGCTTTTTCCATCTCAGCTAAGGCCTTCATGGAACTGACACTAGGATTGGCACGCATCCATGGACCATATTTTGGCAACGAAGGATCTGGAATGGACATCACAGTGTCCTTGGCACAGTGTGCTTCTACATGGCCGATGCAGCCACATTTGTAGCAGAAATCTGCTAAATGTTCATACTTGAAAGAGACCCATATATTAGATTTCCCAGCTCTGGAAGCCCAAAACCCTGAGGGGAGTGGTTTACTAACATCTATCAGCACCCGAATCCTGAAGAAACCCCTTCTTATTCCATGTGAAGAAATGGGATCCTCAATCTCCAACACCCTGCCAATCTGGTCACCAACTTTTTTTGCATTTTTAGGGCTCATCTGGTCTAATGAGAGGCCATGGACCTGTACCCAGTAAGCCACTTGTAAAAAATCCAGCTCTTCAAGTGTAAGCCCTGGTTGCCATCTGTGCAAACATATGCAATAGCCCATCACTGACCATGGCCCTTCCTCCAAGATTTGCTCAGCTGCTCTTGCTTCTTTGAAGGTGAACAAGTAGGTGTTCTCAGATAGTTCAGTAATGGTGAAATCTCTCCATTCTCCCCACACTCTTCTGAAAACACCCTGGACTCCTCCTTTGCTCAGTGGCTTGTCTGCTATGATCTTACCCACTAAAGCTAACCTCCTTCCATCTAACTCTCCTGCCTCACTTTCATCAAGGGTCAGAACTTTTCCTTCTATCCAGGCTGTTTCCATGTGTTAATCAAAGGAAATGGATTCACTCTATTTTCTGATAGCAACAAAGAAAATGAAGAAGAATATGATCATGGATGGATTTGAGTAGTAGTAGTAGTAGTAGGAGGAGATGGTGGATGGTACAAAGAGACCATCCACCATTAGTTGCAATGTCCACTGCTTTACACCAATAAATACATTTATAGAATTGGTAGCTCCATAATTCTCAAACCATAATGTTTCCTGTAATAACACTAGCAATCTAGAACAACCAGAAGCTGACAGCCTGAGAAGAAAAAATGGTTTACAGGTATCAACATTAACTATTAAAATCACTAATCTGTCAATGGAAACATTTTGATCATGACTTGGATTTTGTTATTTGATATACATGACAGACTTGAATAATTTCTGTATACATATATTATTTAGGTTTGAAGGTATCCTGGGGTTCAAAGGTAGTTGTCATTTATCCATTTATAGATAAATTCCCATGGGCTCCATGCAACCAATAGCCTACTTTGATGGATTTTTCTGTTTTTTTCATTTTCTTTCCCTCCATCAGTCCTTTTCTCTTCTATTCCTCATTGGATATTCTGTGAAAAATAGTCATTTTCTCAGGCAAGAATGCAACAAATCATATAAGCTTTTAGAGTATACACATAATCAGCACCAAAATGCAACCACTGTACAAAATTTTAAAGGAATGTTTCAAAAGGTAGGATATTAATTCGTATATACTGTAGAACCCTCAAGGCAAAACCAAAAATTTTCCACGAGGAGAAGATCGGCTCCTTCGAAATTCAGGCATCATCGGATTAGTGTTATTTCCCTCTGTCGGAGTCCTGTCAGTTTTCCTTCCTAGCGATGGTACTACCGCTTGTGGTTGTGGTTGCCTGAATCCCCTATACATGATGGGGATGCATTATTATTCATTATAAACAAGAAATCAGGATAAAATTCTTAACTTGGTAAAATGGAACTCTTTAAGATTATAGCAGGTTGTATTTATTACCCTTGGTGAAGGATTTGATATACCTTTTTTCATGATTGTGTGAATTCCTTGAGAAAATGTGCCCGAGCTTCTTCATCTTCAAGGCAGCATGCATAGGAGAGCCAACTAGTGATTGATCATATTCAGGCTCGGAGAAGTCACTTTTCGAAGACTCCTCTATTTTCTCACCAGCATCCATTTCAGAAAGCAATGTCATTGCTGGCAGTTGGTGCTTCATTTTAGCCTTGCTCTCAGCCTTGCTTTTCCTAATTCCGCCTTGTCTAACATTAAGTGCTTGCCTAAACTGCTCATCTTCGTGTTCTGGGCGGACTTTGTTAATGCTAAGTTTTCGGAGGTTGTATAATGCATCTGAGATATTCTCTTGCTTTGAAGTTTCTTGGAAAATCGAATGAACCCCGGAGGAGTTGGTATCTGAGGATGGGGTCACATTAGTTGTGACAAAGGATTTGTTAACTGGGACTCTAGCCGGAAATGGTACTTTAGAGACTGGTTGATTGTCAACCGTATCGGCCTTGATCCTGCTTCTATTGGAGGCTCCCCTATCGGTGGATAATGATCTCCTAACCGGAGGGGACGGTGACCTTGCTTTTAAGGCACTTGTTAATCTGCCTTCGGCCGGAATAGCCATCTTTGGCAAGGTCTCATTGTCTGTGAACGCAGATGGAAATCTCGACCGCCTTTGCTTACCTGAAGAAGCACTTCTGCTTGTGGCCTGAAAATCCAATATATAACATAGATGTAAAACATGCATTATTCAGCAAAGTTTTGTTGAATGACCATCATGTTTTAAAGTCACCTCAGGGATTCCATTTCTCGGAATCTGGAAAGGTGAAACTGCTCTTCCTCTTTGCGGTTCAGTCATGCTTCGAACATTTCCAGCTTTCAGTTGTTCTACTTCTGCTTCCTTCTTCTCCAATGCAAGTTTAAGATTTGATATCTAAAACAGAATTTAACAAATAATAACAATAATAACTGAACGAGGACTTCTTGAAAGCAAATCAAAGTTAAAAGAAAATTTTGCATCCTATTCAATATATATGTACTTGAACATTTATGTTTTCACCTCTTCTTTAAGTTCTCGAATTTCACCGGTTTCCTTGTTGGATCGAGCTGCCCCGAGTTCTATGGAAGCGACCCTCTCGGCGAACTTCAGAGTGCTGATTGTCTCTCCAATGGCATTAACTTCAGGACTTATATGTACAAACATTAATGTTTTAGCTTGCCCACCTATCACATAAAAACAAGAATGATATAAACACAACAAAATATGCATGTATATCACTGTTATCAAATGACTAAAACTAAGCATATATGTTTATATATGTATCCATATATACCTAAAGAATCCTGTAATACTTGAGTGAGCTTGCTGTTTCTGTAAGGAATATGTGCACTCTTCTGTGCAAGAGCAGAGATGACATCTCCTAGTGCTGAAAGTGATCTGTTGATGTGTTGTGCTTCCTTCAATCTGTCACCTACGGCCTCGGATTTATCCACTCTCTCGCTCCCAGCCAAATCGACCAAATGCAGGCAGCCTTTGAGAATAGATCCCGAAACCAACTCTTTTCCATATACATGAATGGTCAATACACTGAGGAACACAAATGTGCCAAAAAGATCATTTGTGATCATTCGGTAGCTAGCTAGCACGCGATTAAACAAAGGTTTTACCACAACAGGACAGCTTACCTGTGAGAACGGCTACTTCGTTCGTTTAAAGCAGTGGCACCAACGGCGCGGTTCTTTTGACCGATTCTCATCATTTCAAGAACATCTCGAGTACTTGAAACCGGAACCCAACTTGCATCCGGCACATTTAGGCCGTTCAACTGAGAATTGTTACGAATATCCAATGTACAGGCCGTTAAGGTGAACTAAACCCCAAGATAGACATTAAACACTAACTTAAACAGTTGAACAATGTAAAGTAAACTAGAAAGTAAACGTAAAAGGATATCTTCTGTTAGAGCCATCCATGACTAATAAATCTCTCACTTGTTCATTGTATATTTCAATCATCTGCACCCCTACTTCGTATTTAACAACATCCGCTCTCTCCTTGGAAATTTGAAACAGATCACGTAAAGAACGGTAGTTTACACCCCATGTTTGCTCGGTAGTCAAATCCGGGCCACTCTACCGAAGAACAAACGACAAGAAATCAAGAATATTAAAGCAAAATGCGGCACAGGATTGAAAGAAAAGAAGACTTTGTGCATTTGCATACACAAATAGAGTGGATGAATATACCATGGTGTATGTCTTTCCTGAGCCAGTTTGTCCATATGCAAAGATGCAAACATTAAAGCCATCTAGGACAGATCTGATCAGTGGTTGAGTGTCGATATATATTTGTTCTGCACATTATAAAATCGATGATGTGAAACGTTAAGTACGAAGAAGTGAAGGATAACAAAGGCCTAAGTGTATGGATCGGACTAGGAAATACCTTGTGAGACATTTGTTCCAAACACCTTGTTAAAGGAGAATACTTTTCTTGCATCCTTTCCCTGTTTTAAAGGATTGACAATCATGATATTTCCATTTTCTCCGATATGATCTATGGTTGATTGTCCGTTTGCTTGGCCTTGAAGAAAGGGTCTCACTCTGCAGTACACTCTTATTGTTCCTGTTTGAAAACCATAAAAGATTCAACATGTATAAATCGACATTATATAAATGTCCAATGCAAAAATTCATAATAATGATGAAAAATAAGTGCAAACCTTTAAGGTCTTGAACTTGATTGTAAAGCATACGGTTTTCTTCTAATACCTTATGATAGGAAGAGGATGCCACCTCAAGACCCTTGATATGATGAGCTAAAAGCAAAGAATATTATCGTTAAACGACCATTCGAAAATCTTTGGTAGAACAATGTTATAGATTCTTACCAAGCCTCTCGAGTTGTCTCGACCAATTCAAGTGAGTTTGTTGGACTTCAAGTTTCGTTTCTTGAAAATCTAATTTAATGTCCTAACATAATATAAGCAATGGGATGAGAAAATTTCACAAACTAACAAATGGTAGTATTTGGGTTTAAGGGAAAATGTTCAGACCTTAAGCTCTCTCTGCTGAAGATGGATAAGTTGTGTGTACGCATTCGAGTGATTAACTGTTTGGTGAATAACCTCACGTTTCCCACCACAGATGCAGAACTTGAAGAAATCGTTCGATGCCACTCTAGTCCGTTGACCGAGATACAGTGAGATGGCTTCTATGAAATCAGATTTTGATAGTGAATTAAGGTCAGCTTTCAAGATTTTCTTCAGAAACAGACCAAGCTGCAAGAAAGCAGAAATTACAATATATCAGATCACTAGAGTTCAATGAGAATGACATTAAGGTGTTCGTCTTTGTCCGCAACAATAATGAGATTGGCAATCGGAACTTGCTATTACCTGAGTACCTTGAGAAACAAGCAATGCTGAGAAGTCCTTAACTATCTTGCTGATTAGTGTATCTATTACCTGCAAAGTTAGTTTAATCAATCAATCACGCTGGACTACATTGTTTGTTTTCGGTTTAGACAACATTGAACAACAAATCGGCATGGGTCTTACCTACCATTGCATTCAAGGGGAATTCTTCAATCTCGTTGCTCTCACTAACGTAAGCTTGTATAAGCCAAAGGCCGAAGCGATCGAAAAGGAAAGCCAGAGCGTTTGCAGTTTTGGACTCCTCAACTGCAACCTCATTGGAGAGATGGAGAAACTCCAATAATTGTTCGTATTGTGATAACTCCGATCCATCAAAAGAATCATCGGCACTTTCACTTCCAATCAAAGACGACGGTGACCCTTTCGGGAGAGCCATGATCTTCACAGTTCCTCCATACCTCCAAACTCCGAGGCCTCCTGCTTGCTTCCATTCATAATATCCTTTCAGACAGAGAATGCAGTCTACAACTTTATTCATAGAGCCACCCTGCCAACTCAAGTCGTTCATATTAATAAAACAACTAGCATAGCATACTAAAATACTATAGAGATAACATTTTAAGAAAAGTATATGCCTTTTCAACATCAGAAGCTTCAAATGTCAAGAGTTGCATATCTTTGACAGCTACAAGGAAATTCCTCATGTTTTCGAAATACTGGATTGCAGACTGCGCTGCCCCTTCGGTCGAGTGCTCCGGGATAATTGGATTTTCCACTATCTGTATTACACAAAACAAGTTTTCCATATTTCTCAAAAAAATTGAAGGCTAGAACACGTTTGAAGTTGGTGAAAGAAATAGTAAACTAAGTGTAGCAACAGCTAGCAGTCCATTTAGAGAACCTTAGGAACAGCTCCAGGATTGACTTTGTTGAGGACATTGCAAAGAATGAGGCCATTGCGAAGGGCAAGGCAAAACTCCTCTTCAGTTGGTTCTTTGGGCAAGGATTCTGATGCACCTTGGCCCATCTCTCGTAGCCATTGTGCTGCTTGGTACCTCCTTGCAGCTGATTCACATGCAAATCAATCAAGGATTAATTAATAATTAGATTTTTGAACTCTAAACTAAATTCAAGTCTATGGTTTGTGGTTGGACCGATTATTCGACGGACGACACTTTTAAAACTTCTTCGAAATCAAAAGGAATAGTTCAGGAAAATAAGGGTCTCAGAACTTTATTCATATGCCATCAAATAAACCACATGATCCTTTTTTTCTGTATCATCTTAATTTTTATTAAATGACTATTGAAAGTTAAGTTAATACAACTGTTATCCAACTTGTATTTAGCCCCAAAAACAAGGAAAAGAAAAATAAAGCAAGAGAGAGATGGTTCTTTTATTTAGTTGGAATGTCCGAGTGTCCTACACCAAAAATAAAGTGATTGTAAGGTGGGTTTAAGTTAACTCAAAATCTTCACAATCAATAACTAAACTTAAGGTTTTGATAAGTGTAAGAGAGAATTCATGCTCAAACTTTGAAATTTTAAGAAAAAAATATAATCACGAACTTCAAATATGAACAGTAAAATAAAGCCGAAGATTAAAAAAACTAAACATAGGGTAGCTAGCTCTCCAATCATTTTCCAAACCAGCACCATGCATGTCCCATATAATCTCTTTTTTTTTAATTTCTACCCTTTGAAATTAAGATTATCATATATGAAACCAACAGAGTTAAATAATACTAATAGTAAGAATAACACAAGAATTACCAGCTTTCTGAGGGAACTTAAGAGAACAAAAGAACTGCATAAAACTCAAGGCATTGGTTGAAGGATTGTTGAGGAGATGGAAATTGGAATATGCATAGAAAATACCTGCTTCTTCAGCTTTTCTTTGAGCCAAGTCATAATCATTGAAGATATCTTCATGAGTGGGTGAATTCTTCAGATTCTTGGAAGGAGAAGTGAAAGTCGGATCAGAGTTTGTTTCCTGTGGCATATTTCTGTGTCTTTCTCTTATTAATCACTGAAAGAAAAGTGAAGTAAAACAGAAAAAAAGAAAACAATGGAATCAAAAAACACTAAGAAAGAACCAGTCCTTTTTCTTGAAACAAGATAGATATATATAGAGATATGCAGAAGTTAAGCAAAGAACACTAACCTTTGAAGGGTATGGCAGAAACCCAGAAACCTTGGAAACAAAATAGGATGAAGCTGATCAGTTCAATTTCTGACTGGATATATTTATATATCTGACAAAGAAAGAAACAAGGTGAAGCAGGTTCTCTGTGTATTCCTTAATAAAATGGAAAAGCTAAAAGAGCTGAGGTCTTATATAATGCAATGCTATACAATTGATACTATGTATCACTATCTTAATTTGTGAAAGAAATTAACTAGCAGTTTCAATGGAAATGAGAATGGTGTTTATTATTAGAGATTCGGATTCAATCAGTTTTGTGTGCGAGGTGTGTATATGTTATCAAAGGATTAAGAAAAAGTATATATGAACATATACAGGATGGAAATTCTCTCCCCTTTTCGGTGTCCCTACTTATGCCCCACACTCAAAAATTCAAAATTATGTTTAAGGTTTAAGGTTAGGGTTTATGGAATTTAGGATAGATTGTATTTTTAGGGTTTAAGATTTAGAATTTAGGGTTATGGCTTGAAATTTAATTTTTTAGTGTTAGAGCATACATAGGGGCACCGAAAAGAGGTTAAGGATTTTTATCCACATATACTACTTTGTATTTACTTTTAAACCATAAAAAACGAGTAAAAATCTTCTGCCCCTAACCATGCCTCCTTATATGCCCCATATTAAAAAACACTTAAAATTAAATTTTAAGCCCTAACCCTAATTTTCATATCATAAACTCTAAACCCTAAAAAATATACACTGCCCCTAATTCCTTACACCCTAACTCTAAACCTCAACCTTAAACCCTAACTCCTAAACTCTAAACCCACTATTTTAAAATGGAGGCACCAATGAAAGCATAATTAGGGGTAGACGATTTCCATCCTAAAAAAACAATATATTTGTGAAAGAAAAAAACCAAATCATTCATGTTGCTTTTACCTAGTAAAGTTTCATAGGATAAAGTGTATATATAGAAACCCTAGTAAAGGTCTTGTATTTATTTTCATCAATTTTTTTTTTGAAAGAGAACGAGATGCACTAAATACCTGTATTATTATTGTCTATCGTTATTCGTTATGGATGTTCTTAACTAAGTTCTCGATGTTATTACAACTTGAATCGCAAATTTACATTACATGCCATTTTATTCTATTTATATTGTAATTAAGTGTTGAAATCTTAATTGGTATAACAGGGTTAATTGCACACAACATCCCTAAACAAGTCGTTTTGTCAGTTTAGCCATCAGTTTAAGCATTTGATGTCAATTCGGAAACAATGTAGAGCATATTTTAAACAATGAATAAAAATGTAAATACAATTTGGTTCTAACATAATAAAAAAAATAGCCCTTTCATGAGCATGATTACTCTCATTTCGTAAAACAGATGAGAACACATGTGGTTATGTACCACACAAAAAATGTTCATTCTAAATCGACACCATTAGTTTTTTTAACACGTGAGATTCAGGTTGTTCATACAAGAAGTGCATTTGTATGCATTTTAATCAACATATTTTAAATATGTTTGATGTCAAATCTGAACCAACATTTAACACCTAAATTGACATCTAGGATGATTGAAAGACCTAATTAGTACCATGTTGATACATTTAGGACTCAATTTGAATATGTTAAAGCTTAGTAACTAATTTAAAACATGAACCATAATTTGAAGGTATTTGGTGAATTGGTGCAATCAACTTGATATTACGTAAATATGTGTATATGTATAAGAATTAGCGAGGAGAAGCTAGGCCCTGAACAATTTCTTTGTTTCTTTTGTTTCGTTGTCTGTCGTGGGCAGCTTTTGCTTTTAAAAGCCTTGAAATATGATGTTGTTTAATGTTTAATTATGACTTTGTCTTTTATCTTTTTCTTTGATTCATTTAGCTGCGGTGATTAAGCATGTATATGTATACGTATATGTATATATAAATATGTATGTTTTTAAAAAAGAAGAAAAAGGCAAAAGTGAAGAGTCCATTTCGGAAACTTTGGATTCTTAATATAAATGATTGCATAGGTAAGCTTTTCGGTTTGGTTTATACATTGTGTACCCCATCGGCCTTCGGATTAGATGGACCGCTAATTATAAAAAATAATATATATATATATATATATTAGTTGGTAAATGAATCGAATATTAATAATTATAAAAAAATAATGGACCATGTAACGTGGAAGAGAGTTTGCCATTTCCCATTTGCATGCAAAGGAATAAAAATTTGCAGCAACCCAGTAGCCAGCAACAATTTGCTTTGGTTTGAGTGTGTTGTAAATAATATCATAACTCTTTTCACTTTTCCTTTTTTTTCTTCTTTTGACTTAATTAAAGATTGCATTTCTGCACGATAAATAACACATATGATTGTTGTTGGGGACCCCTAATCCATCATTCACGCATGTAGTCATGCATGCCACACTTCCTTTCCCCTTTACCTTTTGGTGTTAATGTCACATATTCTTTACTAATAATATTACTACAACTATATATATACACTTGTGTATGGTAGTATTAGCATATATAAATTTCATGATACAATGGATACATCGGCGGAGTCAGAATTTTTATATAATAGGGTCAGAGTAGAGTATGAGCTGCGAGGATTCTCATACCACTACAATATAAATATTGTTGACCTTATACACAAACAAATCAAGTGGGGTCAATTCTAATATTTCTATGAAATTTTTTATATTAACTCCTTGAAAATTCATTTGATTCTTTAAAAATCTCATACCGCAAAAAATCAAGTGGGGTCAATTGACCCCCTAATCTACATGTGCCTCTGCCACTGAATGGATACTACATGAATATATAAAATTATATATGTAACCAATTATTGATGAAAACTTGTATTACAAATCACTAACATGTAGCATAACACAAGATCGAGTTTAACTTGGCTCACATTGTTGCTGGTACAATATGCATGAGAACATGAGATCGAAATTTACTTAAGCGTTCAGTATTCTTCAATTATGAATGGAACTTATATTAAAAGTAAGGTACACTACACTTCCAGATTTTCCGGATTTCCCTAGAAAGTTAAGTGGTGACCGAAACAAAAGTTTCTTTTAATGCCAGTGACTTTAATGAATTTTTTTTAATTTCGATGATTATATTGAAAACACCTAAAAAATTCAGTGATTATTGGTGTAATTTACTCTTGGACATATTCATAACTTGATGAAATGGTTCCCAATTCTGGGCTAATCCCTACCCATCACCTCTGCCTATTGGGCTCACCTCACTTTAAACTTTACACGTAAATGTCCAACAAGATAAATAGTAATCTAATCAATTAATAATACTGTTCGCATTGATAATAAATTAATAACTGATCAAAATTATAATTAATGCTAATTTAATCCCCGATTGTTTCTAGTTTTTGCAGATTAGTCTTATGATTTGGTATAGCTGATTTGGTATACCAATCATCTAAATTTAGATCTGGTAAGTGGAACGAGTTTGCTTTAATTATATCTTTTTAATCCATACTTAGATCAATTATTATTTGTCGTCACTGAATAAGTAATATGTGCTATAAATATATCACCATTAAGCACAGGTACAAGGCCAGGATTTGAGGTTAGAGAAGGTAAAACATAAATGTTTGAAAGTGGGGATAAATTCATAAATAATCTAATTTTTAAAAGAATTTATATGTAAGACTAAAGGTGAAAAAATAATTTTTTGGGGGTGAGGGGCAATTGCCGCTCCCCACTTCCA
Organism: Hibiscus trionum; assembly: GCA_030270665.1. Classification (NCBI taxonomy): domain Eukaryota; kingdom Viridiplantae; phylum Streptophyta; class Magnoliopsida; order Malvales; family Malvaceae; genus Hibiscus; species Hibiscus trionum. Next base: position 12,052,339 of record BSYR01000036.1, on the reverse strand, counting down.
CATAGTTCTGTCACTGATTAAGCATGGGTAATTAATGAATATAAATCCATTAACCATATGATATATTAAAAGGGTTATTATTTGATACAGCGATGGTGGAAAAAAATCAGAAGTGGGTTAAATTTGGTGGTTAGGAGTTACTTTAAGGTTTTTAGAATTTAGGAATTATGGTTACAATCTAAATCTTTAAATTATAACTCTTAAACCTTAAATTTTAATCATAAGCCCTAAATTTTAAACCTCATAAACCATAAACTATAAACAAAATTTCTAACTCTTAAATTTAACCCGCTTGTAAAAACTTTTTTTCACTATCGGTGTATTTAACAACTTTTCATATTATAATACTAATATATGATACAATATCACCCAACTAAATCAATATGATCAAAATACTTTTTTAGAGTTTCTTCTTTCTCCAACCTAAGAGTCGTTATTATTTTTATTTATTTTTATTTGATCGATGACGTTATTAGTTTTAGTGCTATTCGTCGACCGCTGGTAATCCTTCCTTTTCCTTTACTTTATTATATTTCATCATCGTTTTTTCTTTGTTTTTTTTTTTATTTTTAATAAGAATAACTCTTTTTGTGACATGTTTTCTTCTATCTCTTAACAGGTTTTTTGTGTTCATTTTCAGACGTTTGATCGTTCTTTTCATTTTGTTTTTCTCAAATTTGGATTTGACAGTGTCTTGGCTGATTAAGAATGCGCTTATTTGGTTACATTGATGATCTTTCATGTTTTGGACCCTGAGCTGAATTTAGATACGCGGTCACAATCGTCGTTTCTTATTCTTGATTGGGTTATGATATTGACCGTTTTGTAAACGTTTCTTTATTCTTTTTGAAAAGTTTAGGGCCTCATTAAAAACCCATACTAAACCTATTAGGGGAAAAGAGTACCCTTCATTTTATTGATCTAATTATTAAGAGATACACCAATGGCCTATGTCGATAGGGAGAAACATCCGAATGCATGAGCCCTCTTACAAAACTACCCATGTATTTTACCCCTTGTCACCCTCCCTAGCCAACGTGTCTTTATTCTTATATGCATTTTTATGTTAGTTTTAATAGTTTTATCATTCATCATCGATTAATAGTGATGTTTGTATCTATCTTTTGTTGAGTTTCTAATCTTTTCCTTGTATGGTCTTTTTATGATCTTAAGTGACTAGTTTCGGTAGGAAAAAAAAGTTTGGTTAAACTGAAAAAGAGTTGAAAATAAGATTTGCTTGAGGCGTGCACTAGACACTATCCTTAAGGATATTTCGCGGTGAAGCGTACCCTCTAAGATTCAACAAGCACTTCTGCCGAAGTAGGCAACAGAAAGAGCAAAGAACCAATGAATACTCAGCTTTTAAAAGGTGTTTAAAATGAGAGAAAGGAGAAAAAAGTAAGTAGATGATTCTACTTTGAGATGTATTATGAAGGCATATGTGCATGGTATTTATAGTACCATGCATGCCTAAAAGGGCATCTAAAAATAGCAATTAGACAAGGGCAAATCGGTCAAAATAAAATGAATGGTTAAGAATAAAGATACTTTTATTTGAAATGAATAGTTAAAATTAACCAGAAAAATGGATGGTGCAAAATAAATTTTAAATAATAATAAAAATAAAAATAATAAAAATAGATCGGGCCTCTAGTTCATGCACATGAGAAAATTGGTCGGTTTCAACTGGAATGGACTTCTTGGCCAAACCATATGTGCGCGCAACCATCGTTATACGTTTTCTCTTACAAGCTCATTACCAACTCTTTCTATTTAAACTCAAAACAAATAATATAAAAGAGAGATGTGAGATTTTTTGAAATATACTAAGTAAACTTATAATTTTACAACAATCCCCCACATATTTCAAAGAATGATAAAAAAAGGTTTAGCTAAGTATTCTGACATAACGTAGTCATTCTGGTATCTTTTTGGACTATGAACCAGAACTTAGAAAAAAGAGACATATCCTACTGAGTAATTGGTGAGATACGTTTCTATGAACCAACAACTCATTATTGTAAGCTAACATTCTCATTAATCACATTATATCTATTCTTGCTCTTTATCGCAGTTGTGCGCTAATAGGCCATGCGCGTGCTTGAATTTTCATAAATGCTCTAGAGACTTTATCATAAATTTCATAGAAGCGGCCCCACTTCACACTTATATAGGTCAAGCCATCAAATGTATTCTGTAGGTCAATACACTACCTATAAAGGCTATGGACTTGATCAAGAGTTTTACTCGCCTTTACCGTCCTTGCAGTGTTTTTTAGCACTATTTACACCATAGGAAGGGACAAAAAATAATGTAGTGCTTTCTCTACAAGATCAATCAATGACTTGTTATTACTCATATGAACATTCTTCATGAGATCGCCAATCAAAAAGGTTGGGTTACCATCATTGTTGATTTTTTATATTGGCATCAGTCATTTTTCCCTCGATGTTTCACATAATAATTTTCTCCAAAGAGTTTTAGTTGAATAATTTGGCCAAAATTATTTCTAACTTCACATAATCAATTGATATCACTTCATCTATTTGTAGCTACTTTATTACCTCATGTCATTAGACAAATATGTCTAGTTTAACCATTGAAAATTTTTATTCTTTGCAATGTCTATTGCTAGTCGGCAATCACAATGCATTAACAATGAATTTATTAGTTTTTGTGCCTAATGAAATATAGGCTAAGGGGTTTTTTCAACCACTCAACTTCAAGTACATGTTAAGAGATTTTTTATCACTTAACTTTATTGTTTAGGCTAAGAAATTTTTCCACCACTTAACTTCATTGCACAGGCTAAGAAATTTTCTTACCATTTAGCTTCATTACCAGGCTAAGAAATTTTTCTACCACTTAACTTAATTATACATGCTAAGAAGTAGAAAAATCCACTTAGCTTCATTATTAGCCAACTCTGATGCAATAAATGCAGACTTCGTAGTAAATTTTCTATAAATGTCTATTTGGCTAGTTTTCAAGATAGTGTTCTACCTCTAAGGGTGAATACATAACCACTAACAGATCTAGTTTTACGTGAATAAGATATTTAATTATCATCATTATATCCTTTTAATACAATGAGTACTCCACTAAGTAAAATATCATAAATCATGATATCTTTTTGATATCTCATTAACTTTGCTAAATCAACTCAACAATAATGATTTGATTTCTGTATATTAGCTCAATTGAAAAAATAACAAGTATCATCTCAGGTCTAGTAAAATTCATCAAGTGCGTCAAAATTTAATAATTTTGTGCATACTTGGATTGAGCAACATTATCACATGTATATTTTTCTTATTTGAATGTTAGCATCATAATGAATATTCACAGGTTTGGTATCAATATATCCAAACTTCTTAAAAAATCCAACGTTATGTTCTTGTGATAGCATTTTGCTACCGCACTTCCTTATGATTTAAATACTCAATATAACATTTGCTTCATTCATGTCTTTCATTGAAGTAAGATACCTCCCAGTCTCACATAATAATTACTAAGATAAGCATGTAATCTATACATAAATAAATAATCACACAAACATCGTCAATCAGTTTAGTATAAACAAAAAACATTATTAAGATAAACATGTTATCAACACAAACAAATAATCATTCATGTTTTCACTTATCCCTTGATTAAATTTCTCATTCAACAATTTTAAAAGTTTGTTTCAAGACATACAATGATTTAAGAAATTTACAAACTTTGATTTCACGACCTGATACGATGCTTTCTTCGGGTTGTTCACTATATCCTTTTGAGTAACCAAAAAATGACTTTAACGTCTATTTGGCTGATAAAAAAATTATGTTGAAACTAAAAAAAATTAATGAAAAAATTCTTGTAAATAGAGAAAAACCTTTTGCAATATATATTTATAAAATAATTATTTTAAAAATTTTCTTAAAAAATTGTTTGCAATCGATAAGTTCTATTTTATGAAGTAAAAAAATTAATTTACAAACGTTGTAAAAATGAGTTACATTTAATACTAACCACTTTTCAAAAGAAAAGCATCGTAAGAAGAAACTATTTTAAAAAAATTGTATCATTTTCAGCCAAGTATAAATATAAAAAATAATAGTTCCAAAGAATTTTACAGTTCTAGGTCATTCAGATCTTCTCAAATCATTATGTTCACAATCAAGTTTCAAATAAGTTTGACTTATAAATTAGAAGAAACAAGCGTGCAATTTAATGGTCTATTTTCTTTATACTACACTATTTCATAAGAGGAGATAGACAACAAATACTTTTTTCATTATAGACATTAAACAAAATAAGCATCTCATTTATCTTAGCCATCTTTTTATTTTTTTATTCCTGAAATAAAATATGATATAACTCGAAAATATATACCACTAAAATTGACATAAATTATAGTCATTGTTTGTTCAACAATTTTATTGCAACCAAATATGTTATTATCCAAAGCATAAAGCATATATGCAATACTATGAACATGAAATCAAATACTTTAGAGCAAATTATCTTTTCTTACAAACTATAAGCATAAATTTGACAAAGTACTCCCACACTTAAAAATATTTTAAGAACATATAACTTTTATAAATTTAAGACGTCTCTAACATTTTTACATAAAAAAATAACATACACGTTTTACAAGTTATATTATTGTTAGCATGTCATATTAACTATAATAACACAAATTCTGACATTAACATGTCGCATAGATCATCATGACATTTAATCATACAAGAAATATAAATAGTATGCCTAATAATTTTGAACAAATATGTTACAAAAATCCTTTCTCACAAAATATATTCTCGATTCGTCATATTTGAAGAAATCTTAGACTAAGGTATTTTTTTGGATTTAACTTTGAATAATATATTGCCTCTTCAAATACTTGTGCAGTTTCAAACGGTGTTTAAGATATACAGTTTCATCCCCTTCCTCCGTAAGGGGGTATGACATAAATATGTGCCTAGTAGCACCATTGTATATCATCTACTCTTTTGTATCCGTAAATATATCAACTTTGAGAAATGGTCACAAAAAGTATCTCGCCTGCTTCAACCAAATTAAAATTTTGGCTTAACAGGATTAACGACATCTGTTTCGCCCAAATTAATATTTGGCTTAACAGGATGATCATTTCTCATTGAAATTTCTGCACTAAGTTATATGGTGGCTTAATGTGTCATCATAATTGGAGATAAAAATCGTGGACATAGTCAATGAATAATGCACCAGGTATGTTCCTATGAAAGAGAGGTGGTGTAAAAGACACTCTTAAATATCAAGTCTTTGATAGGACTAATCCTAGACATGCGCTTTCATATTATACCAACAATCAATTACAGAGTCTGCCACACATAAAATAATTTTCCTTTTCCTTCTTTTTTTAAAATATTATTTTGAGTTTGTAACCAACTTCAATCATGCTTAAAGCTCAACTCATAAAATTCTGTAAGCATTGATATTAGGCATAAGAATAATAATTCAATATTATAACATAGATAAATAAAATTATTATCTAAAAGCATCCATAAAAATTCATAGACAATATATACCTATTTTAGCAGTAGAGTTCAAATTATGATGTACAGACAACATCGCGATTGTAAGGGGACACACTAGAGTACTGCACGGACAGCGTAACAACAACAGCATCACCAGCGAAAATCTTTGTTAAGAGGTCGTAGGTTTTCGGTTTAAAATAGGAAATGGGACAAATATCCTTAAGATTGTAGGGAAAAAATTTGGTTAAACCGAAAAAGGGTTGAAAATAAGATTTGCTTGAGGCGTGAACTAGACATTGTCCTTAAGGATATTTTGCGGTGAAGCGTACCCTCCAAAATTCGACAAGCACTTCTGCCGAAGCAGGCAACAGAAAGAGCAAAAAACCAATGAATACTCAACTTTTAAAAGGTGTTTAAAATGAGAAAAAGAAGAAGAAAGTAAGTAGATGATTCTACTTTGAGATGTATTATGAAGGCATATGTGCATGGTATTTACAGTACCATGCATGCCTAAAAGGGCATCTAAAAATAGCAATTGGACAATGACAAATCGGTCAAAAATAAAATAAATGGTTAAGAATAAAGATACTTTTATTTGAAATGGATGGTTAAAATTAATCAGAAAAATGGATGGTGCAAAATAAATTTTAAATAATAGTAAAAATAAAAATAATAAAAATAGATCGGGCCTTTAGTTCATGCACATGGGAAAATTGGCCGGTTTCAACTGGAATGGACTTCTTGGCCAAACCTTATGTGCGCTCAACCACCGTTATATTTTTTCTCTTACAAGCCCAATACCAACTCTTTCTATTTAAACTCAAAACAAATAATATAAAAGAGAGATGTGAGATTCTTTGAAATATACTAAGTAAACTTATAATTTTGCAACAGTTTTTTGTTTCAATAGTTGTATGAAAATGTCTGGATTATGTGTTTAGTTTAATTTTATGATTGTAAAATTTCATTGTAATGTTGGATAATTATTTTTTTAATAAAAACTTGTTGCTTTTTTTTTTAATAAACTGGTGTTATACAAGGGTAGTATCTGTTCAACATCCTTAGTCTTTTTTAACAAAGCACACACACCGTGCAAAACTGGTGCTTGAACTCGGGTCATCTGGATGAATTACATCATCCTTTACCACTGGGACAACAAGGGGTGAGCAACTTGTTGCTTTTATAAAAGAAAAGAAATGGTTAAGTATATTTAATCGACTTTTTCTAACTAATAGTAACAAGTTTGGTTAATAATTCCAATATATAACAATTAGGTTTTAGTTGTATTATTATATGATGAATTATATGTAAATAACTATATACCATATAATTATAGACTTATAGTATACAAATATGATTATTGGAATTAGGGTTTAGTATATGATAAATTATACCATAATTATGTTATACTCTATAATTATGCATAAATAAGACCTAGAAATAGTATAGTCTAAAATTAAAATGTGAGTCTTTGATTTAAGGTTTAATGTTATAGCGTACGATAGATAATATAATATAATTAACTACATTCTACAGGGGCGGACCGGAATCAAAGTCAATGGGCAGTCTTTGATTTTTTAATTTTTAAATATAGTCTTTAATATATTTTTTTTTTAATTTTAGTTTGGTTCTTTTAAAAAATTCATTATGTTTTAAAATAAATTCCCTTTAAAAAATTTTAAAAATTCTCAATAATTCTTAAATTTTATAAAAATTTTAGTTAAACTCTACTTTTTCCAAAAAAAATAAATTAAACCCTTCAATAATTTTAACTTAGACTTTTTTTTAAAATTTAGATAGACATTTTCAAACTTTGTTGTCAAGATCCGCCTCTAGTTAACTATATAATTATGCATACAAAATACAAATTATATTATGGTATATGTATAATAGAAAATACTTTGTTACAGAAGCTTGTGTAAACTACACAAGTCTTTTAATTTTAAGGTTTAGGGTTGTATGTTAGGGTTTAGGGTTTAAAGGTTTAGTGTGTGGAATTTAATGTTTACGGTTAGAATTTAGAGTTTAGGGTTAAGGTTTAAGTTTTAGGATGCTAGAGTTTGAGATTTAAGTTTTAAATTTTATAGAAAGATTGTGTAATTTTTTTTACACAGCTTGTGTATCAAAATATAACTCATGTATGATACATGTAACTAGGGGTGTTCAAAATTACCCGACCCAACTGACCCGATGACCCGGTAAAAAATAGGCGGATATTTTAAGAATTTTTTAATTTTTTCGGGCCGGGTACCAGACCCGGTAATTTTTCCGGGACACGGGCCATAAGTTTTCCCTTACCGGGTACCCGATCCGACCCGACAATTTTTAATATATATTTTTATATTTTAAATTATATTTTTATTTTAAGTTTCTTAATATTTTTACTTCAAAACTAAATTTAATCCCTAAATTCTTTCTATGTTTGTATGATATACATTTAAGTTTTAAGTTTAATTTTTTAAAAAATACTTTTGTGTTTAATATGTGATTTTTTAAAATTTTATAATAAAAAATATGAACCGAATACCCGAATAGCGGGTACCCGAGTATAACAGGCTGGGACACGGACCGACAAAGTAGGTACTGGACAATGAACAATCCCTACATGTAACTGTAAAACAATTATGCTATATAGTTTTATTATATTTAAATGTAAAACAATATTTATATACTATAAGAAATACTATATAGGTAGAGTATATAATGTATTCTATTTCCAAAAGGGTATTTAATATATTGATATATTGGAATTCAACGAGTAGTCTAGATAGAAAAAAAATGATATTCATCTGAAGAGACCAAAGTTCAAATAACTTCATCTACAAGATATATATTTTTATCAAAAAATTAAATATATATATATATATATATATATATATATATATGTACGACCTTATGATCAAAACTATTAAAAAAATATTGATACATCGATAACGGAAGATATATTGATTTAATTTCCGGACCAATTTTTGCAATATAGAAGCCGATATGTTTATTTTATTTTATTAAAAAAAATCATTTATGCTGTTGGGTTGCCTTGGGATCTTCGATTATCATTCTGTCCCATTCTTTTCAGATTCACCTACAACTTTACCTTTTTATTTATTGCCAAGTAATTCCCTATTCTTTTGAAGTGTTCTCATTTTAATCCAGCTCCACGTTTAAAGCAAATACACAATTTATTTCTGATAAAAAAGAATTACACAATTTATTCAACACTACCCTTATTACATTTAGAGGTGGAAATTGGGGGAAAATATCTAAAAATAGTAGGAATTCGAACCAACGAGAATGGGGAGTAACTGAAATCTTCATCCATTGGACGAAAAAAGTTTTATCACCAAAGCTCAAATGAGGATGTGGAGGGAGATTGTTATATCAGAACCGGGGATAACCAAACCGTAACCATATAAATAACCGTGAGAATCCAAGAAAATATTCACAAGGATCCCGATATTTTACAAGATTTTTCAAAAAAAATATACTTATTTATCTATATACCCCTAATATATATCTTAATAAAAAAAAACTCTAACTATATTATTATCATTTTAACTTTCTTTCAAACCTAGCCACACTCAAGTTTCTCAACACGATTCTATCTTAGTTTTTACATATAAGCTAAAACTCTTATCTAAGTCTTTCCCAACACAACACCCTTTCAAATTTCATGATCTCGTAACTGCTTTCAATCGAAACATCCAAACTTTATATTTTGAACTGAATTGACTATTTATTTTGGTTAGTAAAATAGTAATTTTGTTTAATTTTTTTGAGGATAGTAATTTTCTGAAAGCCGCAAAGATATGTGCATGGAAGGTATGGGAACGAAAAAAATCTTCAAAATATTTAATAGAGATTCTTTGAGACCGCAAGTATTAAGAACAGAGTGGAGGAATGTAAAACCACCCTGCCCCACCCGATTCTCACCCCTGTTAGCATTCATTTTACTATTAAATTTGATTATTTAATAGTTGATCACGTCATCGGTTTAATGACAAAATGTGTGTGGATTCAAAGTTTAACTATGTGCTTGTAATCCATTTTCCCTTTTCCATTTGATAATTGCAATATTATAATTATTTATTTTGAGAAATTGTTTTTTTCTTAAGATTTTGTCCTGACTAATTTGAATCGACCCGCGTTGTACACTTAGTTTTAATGGGTTAATTTTTTAACAAATTTTTATTTTGCATATACGAGGTCTCGAGAACTCAAGACATGTTTAAGTGATATAAAGCTGCTTACCACTTGGACTAATCTCATTAGTGAGATTTGTCACTGTCTTTTATGGTAAATCAATAAATTAAAAACAAGTTTGGTTGAGATTTATTAATTGTTCAAGTGATAAAAAATTAAATGCTCATGTATATTAATATATATGATTTTTTTGTAAATTTAAATTTTAAAATAAAATTTTCAATACATTTAATTTTTTAAATAGTTTCTAATAAATAAAGTTGAGTATAATAATCCATACCATTTTAATAAGGCTTTGCCATTGATACCCTTCGATTAAAATAATTGAAGCCCTCAATTCATGACACGTCGAGGATTAACACTTTTATATAAACTTTAACGTTTCAACTTTCAACGGTCAGTCAATACAAGTTTTAACTCATGGGATATTTTTTTAATAGATTCAATTATTTTTAATTCTAATATTTTAAAATTCTATATTTTAAATACTTCACGTATAATTTGATTTCTAAAATATATATTTTTTTATTTTGATTGGAGGAGCCATATGGTGTGTTCTAATAAACGTTATGTGTCAACCATTCTTAAATATATATTAATATTAATTATTAAAAAAGTGTTTCAACTATATCACTTTTCAGTTAAGTGTCTCAACTATCAATATATTGAATAAGTATATAACGTTTTCTTTGACCCTTTTCAGGTTTTTCTGTCAACGAATGTTAAACTTTTTTATCATCTAATTAAAACGTGACACATGGTCAATTTCTTAATTTTTGCTTAAAAAATCATTAGCTTCTTTTAAAAAGAATCCCAAAACTTTAATATATTTCAAAAGAACCCCCAGATCCTTAAATTTCCCCTATACCACCGTTGAACACCACGACGCTGATGCTGGAGTGGGTCTCCTCCTCTTGTCGCACGAGTCACAAGGCCCAATTCATCATTCGTCCATCCGCCATTCGATTAAAGATTTTATGTTCGACGTTCATGGCTCATTTGACAGCTTGTTCGTTGATTCTCGATGACGTAAGGTTGGGATTATCGGTTGTGGAGGGTCGGCGAAGGAAGGAGTGGTTGTGGTGGTTGAATTGATGGTCGAAAGAGAGAAATTGGGAGGGTTATGTATTTAGGGTTAGTGTTAGTGTTTTTTTTAAATTAAATATTTTTTAGTTTTTTTATATAAAATTAAAGATTTTTTGATTTTTAGACATTTCTATTGGATAACGAACTTTTTTTAATATATGTAAAAAAAACTTTTAAAATTTACGAAATAAAATGTTAAACACTTATTTGATTCAAAAATAATTTAAGCACCAAAAAATATAATCGGGACATTTATCTGCAAGTTAAACCTTTGTTAAAGGATAAGTAACAGTTTTTGAGGAATATGTTTGATAAAGTGGTCAATTTTAAAAAATGTTTGATAAATCATGAAGTGGTTTGTGAAAGCATAAGCCCATGGAAAACTATACTATTATTTTACTAGTACTAGACTCTAACATAAATAAAATATATTGTCAAAAAAAAAGACATAAATAAAATAAGGATAAATTAAAATGGGTGGATTTTCAAAATGAAAAGAAGTCAGAAGTGGGTCCCAGAGATGATTGGGTGCTTACGTGGAAAGCCCTAAATTCTAATCTCATCTAACTGCAGATGTAATGGCACAGTAGTACAATGCGTAGATTCAGACACAGACTGATTGGCATCACATGGATAATGTGCGTGTGTTCCCTGTTTTTTATTTTTTAAAGTTAAAACAACTTTTAAAAACTTCAAGGACTCAAAGCAGAATTAATCCTCTTAAAAGATTGAATTAGTATAACTTTTTGAATACTTATGCTATTGTTTTCCCTCTGCATTCCCAAGTGATATATTTGAGTTTCCACAAAAGATTTCATAAGATAAGAATGAGTGAAATAATTTATGTAAGAGAAATAAAGTTGAAATCAGTAAAACGCGTTAAAGTAAAGACATATTGAAATTAAAGAAAATTTATATTTTGGAAAAGAACTAAATTAATACGAACGTAAATCTACCACAAAGGTAGACGAAAACCTGTCATAAGTTACAAACATACCACAAGACAGAGAAAAAATGTGCAACAAGACGAAAAAAACGTATCACAAAGACAAATAAAAAATATAAAAAACCAAAATATATAAAAAAAAAGAACTAGATATAAAAACTAGAAAAAGAACAAAATATAAAAAAAGTAAGAACTAAGTATAAGGAATAAATGAGGAAGGAATACTACAACCAGCACTAACCTTAGTGCTGCATCGGCTAGCTAAGAATGAAAAAAAAATGAATTGATAGAGAAATGGAGAAAACCTAGAGATAGGTAATTTTATTTGTTAGTAAAGCGATTCGATTCAGATTTTTTAATACATTATTAATCTAACAAATTAATATTTTATAATAAAAACATAATAGATGAAGAGGCACAAGCAAAACCTACTAAAATTATAATTTATTTTAGGGTTAACTACACCACTAACCACCAAACTAATTAGGGATTTCTATTTTGACCACGGAACTAACGAATTCATCAATCAGACCACCAAACTTATAAAATTAACCTATTTTGACCACTGCCGTTAAAAACCTAACGGTGGAGTGACGGAACTGCCACGTGGCAACTTACGGGAAATTTTTAAAATTATATATTTGGTTCATGTTATTTACTTATTAAATCAATTTGATCCTAATTTTATTTTAATTAAATAAAATTAATCATCTAATCAGATGATGACACGTGTCATCACACAATTGTTAATTTAACCAAATTTTAATTAATTTATTTATTTAATATTTAATATATTTTTCCCCCAATCAGGTGATGACACGTGTCACCACTTGGTGAAAGGAAAATTAATGAAGAATAAAGATTGGTGTTGTGGGGGGTTTAAACCTAGGACTAAGTGGAGAAATTTCCACACCTTTACCATTGAGCCAAGCTGCTCTTAGTGATTTATTTTGCACACTTTCATATACATATCTTATACTTCAGTAAATGTTAGGGGAAAAAGAAGTAAAAATAATTGAAAGGGGACTCGAACTTAGATCACTTGGGATGTGTATAATCACACAAACGTTCGATTTAATTTTTACTTCTTATACAAACGTTCGATTGGAGGGAAAATATATTAAATATTAAATAAATTAAATTAAAATTTGGTTAAATTAACCAATTGGGTGATGACACGTGTCATCATCTGATTGGATGATTAATTTTATTTAATTAAAATAAAATTAAGATCAAATTGATTTAATAAGTAAATAACATGGACCAAATATGTAGTTTTAAAAATTTCTCGTAAACTGCCATGTGGCAGCTCCGTCACCCCACCGTTAGGTTTTTAACGGCGGTGGTCAAAATAGATTGATTTTATAAGTTTGGTGATCTGATTGACGAGTTCATTAGTTCGGTGGTCAAAATACGAATCCCCAATTAGTTTGGTGGTTAATAGTGTAGTTAACCCTTTATTTTAATAGGGTTCACGCTTTGGGTTATGAAGTTTTTAAAAGTTTTTTTTAAAAAAATTAGAAAATAATAGTGTTAGCGGTGCATATCAATGTATAATATTTTGAACACGTAAAATAAGTGCTCAAACTATGCTTTTTTTGCAATAGGTGCCTAAAGTATTTTTTGGTCGAAATAGGTGTCTAAAGTTTTATTTTTTGGCTTGTTTTAAAGTGAACCAAGGCACCTATTTTGGGATCTATTTCAATTAAAAATGAAAATTCAAGCACATATTTCAGCCAAAAATGAAACTTTAGGCACTTATTTCGGCTAAAAAATACTTTAAACACCTATTGTAAAAAAAAAAAGAAAAATATAGTTTGAGTATTTATTTTATAGTTAAGCAAAAGTTATATTCAATTTGCATAGTATAAAAATACACACTCTTAAATTATCTGATTTTTTTTTGTTAAAAACGAATATAAACCAATAAATTAAAATCAATTTAAGATAAACTATATTGATAGCCATTAAACTTTTAGGCGCTTGTATTTTGGTTATTAAACTTTAAAATTTACAATACAATTATTAAATTTTTAATTGTTTTTATTATAACCACCGTGTCAATTATTGTTTAAAAAATGACGCGACACATTAAAATTTATTTAAATAATATTCATATTTTTCATCACGTTACACTCGTCAATTTCTTCAATTTCCATCAAACACTCTTAATCTTCTTCATCAGTTTTTTATTTCAAAAACTTAATCGGCCCTAATTTCTGTTTAATTTTATCATTAATTATTAAGCCGACAGCTATAAGAAACAAGATAACTTTTTTAATCATCTAGCACATTTGTAACTTTTATAATTTTGAATCCTAAAAATTATAAATGTAGATGACCGAAAAACTATATTGAATCAATGATAATTTTTGATTTATTTTTAAAGATTTAAGGTTAAGTTGATAAAAAAATACACATAAAAGACTAAAAAGTTATTATATCTTTCTTTATAACTTTCAAGTGGAAATTAACAATAAAATTGAATATAGATTAAGGAAAGTGGTTAATAGTTTCAAATAAAAGATAATACAAATTTTCATAAAAATAAAGTATATAGAGTAAATTTTAAATTTTAAAATAATATAAAGACTCTAACATATTTTAAAAGATCCAATAGGGTAGAATGATCATTATTAGTAAATAAATCCCAAATAGTAATTTTTAATATATATATAATTTATTTATTTTATTAAATAGAGAAGATATTACAAATATATGATTCGAATCTATAAAAAATAAAACAACATAAGTACCCTTGACCACTCGATTAAATTAGCCAATCTCACTCGTAGTCTTAAACTGTACAAATACCTTTGATATTGATACACTGCCTGTAACACCTACCTTGTTTTCTCTCACCCCCAGAAAAGAAAGGATTTTTTTTGGGTTCTCTCTCTTAGTAGTCCATTAAACCAGGTACTTTAATCCCTTTAATTCAGTAATCCCCATTTTTCTCTTTTTCTTTTTTGCATTAACCGATTTCAATTCAATGTTAAATTGATTTTTGTTATTATTGTTTTTTTTATTTCAATCTTTTTAGTTCTTTCCAAAGGTGTTAGATTTAGTTTTCATCGGTGATTTTCAAGTGAGTATACAAATTTTAGCTTCACATTATTGGAGTATTATGCTGTAGTTGGGAGCTAAAACCTGTTCATTTCTTGGTAATTTTCACCTGAACTGGTGTTTGAGTGTTGCTTTATTTTGTTGTATGAGAGTTTGATTCACGTGGCAGTACCAAAAAAAAGCGCTGCTTGTTTTTTCAGTGTTAGTCATTGACTGGAATTCCTTGAAAATGTGATTTGTTGTGCTTGTTTGTTGTGGTAATCAGTTCAGTTGAATGTGATTGATAATGTGGGAAAATGATGAAGAAAGAAAGGAACTTTACTTAACTTTTTTCCACCATTTTTTTTTGAAAGGGAACTTTTTTCCACCATGATTCTGCTTCTAAATGATTGTTCTGTAATGGGATTGGAATGTGCATGATTTTTTTAATCTTTTGTTTGTTTAACTTGACTGAAGTTGACTTCTAATGTGTAAAATAAAAAAAAGGGGGGACAAGTTTTGATTTTGTAATAAGCAGAGAACTTTGCTTCCCAGTGAAATGAAGGGGATTGCTTCATATATGAATGTTTTATTTCTTCTTGGAAAGGAAAAGAGATTTTAATAAGATACGATTATATCAAGCCGGTGTCCATGTTGGATTTAGCTTATATCTTATTTTTATGATCTAATATAGTCATATATTTGTTTGCTCACCTTTGAGTTTTATGCATAGGTCTTTGCATATGGGCTCTAAATCAGTTGAGGATATGATAGAGGCCTCGTCTGGGGTCCATTTTTCTGGGTTCCATATGGAAGGTTTTGTGCCGAGAAATATTGAGAAGCTTACAACCTCACGGGGCGGTGACAGTGTGCATAAACAACCTTTTGTTATTGGTAAGTATGAACAATGATTGTTAACTTGTTGCTCATTGTTTTAGATGAAATATTAATCAAAAGTAGTTAGTGAAAATGTTTGGATGAGAATGCTGAGAAAAACATGATGGCCACCCGAACTCATTGTTTTCCTTCAATAATGGATCTTTTCGTTTAACTGTGTTTGAGACAGTAGCCTTGTTTGTAAAAATGCACTTTTCTTTAGAAACTACAGATGGTCACTGAACTAGTACTTATTTGGTAATAGTTTAGTTATCACATTGGTTTCTTTTATCTTGTCTTTCGGAATTTCAATTTTTTCTAACTTGGCCTGTTATTTTGTGGGTCAGGAGTTGCTGGGGGAGCAGCATCTGGTAAGACTACAGTCTGCGATATGATTATTCAGCAACTTCATGATCAACGTGTAGTATTAGTTAATCAGGTATTTTTTATTTTATTTTCTGAGTTCCAAATCTGGATTTTGTTAGTGGGATTATGAATTCGTTGGTTGATATTCATACATGGAAAACAGAGAGAGGGTTGGTTCTTGTCAATGGAACATCATTTGGGAAGGAAATTGTTCAACATTTTGATCTGACCTCTTCTTAAGCTCTCTTTTATGCTCTGCTAAAAACAATTGGTCTCCTATTGGTTAGAGTTTTAACACGAACAATGTGCCAGGATTCCTTTTATCACAATCTCACTGAAGAGGAACTTGCTAGGGTTCATGAATACAACTTTGACCATCCGGGTGAGAATATTTCTATAACAGAGAAAATATCAAGCAAACCATGACATGCTGAATTACTATGCTTTTTATTTGACACAAACTCATACTTTCTCTCTTTCATCTCTACTTAATTGTTTAACAAGTGTTTTCTATGTTCTGTCTTGGTAACAAAGACACCCTCTGAAGTTTGTTTGTCTTATTCTGAATTTTGAGGCATCTGATATTATGCACATATGCTAATTTTGAAATATTTAATATGTTCCGAGAGAATTCGAGTATTATTAATGTGTATTTTATGCACAGGACATTGATTCCACTTTATGTTTGCTTTGAATTTTATTGATGCAATACTATTCCTTTTTGCAGATGCATTTGACACAGAGAAATTATTAGATTCTATGGAGAACTTGAGGCATGACCGAGCAGTAGATATTCCGAACTATGATTTCAGGAGTTATAAAAATAATGTTTTTGCTGCAAGAAGGGTAAGGTCTCACAATGTTCAAATTCATGTTAATGAGACATGGAACCATGGTTATTATATCTTGGATTAGGGCACAATAGGTTGAAGGATTCCCCAAAATATTATCTTCAACATGGTACACTGACTCCAATTTTTAAATCATCTTTTACCTTCTTAAGTACCTAGAATTCAATTATAATTGTTTAAATGTACAATGTCCCAGCTTTTAACGTCTTCTAATAAATGGTAGATCTATAGCTTCTAACCAAACTTATAATGGTAGACATGTCTTTCCACAGCCCTTAGTTAACTTCCTAGAAGTCAATTATAATTTCAGCTCATGTTTGTTGTTTTTGGACGTGTAGAAGTTCTCATGGTCATAACGTTTCTGCAGGTTAATCCTTCAGATGTTATAATTTTGGAAGGGATTCTCATTTTTCATGATCCTCGTGTCAGAGAGTTGATGAACATGAAAATATTTGTTGATACAGGTTAAATAATTAAACTTTTACATATGTTTGCAAGTGAATAACTAGAATATATTAGGGTATACATCTTTCACGTTGCCTAATTGCCGTGTTACTGAGTTGAGCGTTACTTCACATTGCAAAATTTTCAGTGCAGATGCTGATGTACGTCTGGCAAGAAGAATAAGGCGTGATACTGTTGAGAAGGGCAGAGATATCGGTGCAGTCCTTGATCAGGTATGAGTATGACTATGCTTCACCACCTACACAGACATGATAAACTTGTTTCCTAGGTGCAAGGAATATTGGGCAGAATAATTTAAGGTCTTTTATATTCTCATTCACTAATGTTTCAGCTTTCTCGTCTTTTGGAGGTGCTTCTTTTCAGCTGATATTTATATGCATTTAATCTTTTATGCAGTATTCAAAATTTGTGAAGCCTGCCTTCGATGACTTTATACTTCCGACAAAAAAGTATGCAGATATTATCATTCCCCGTGGGGGAGATAATCATGTGGCAATTGATTTGATTGTTCAACATATCAGGACAAAGCTTGGCCAGCATGAACTATGTAAAATCTACCCAAACTTATATGTCATTCAATCAACTTTTCAGGTATAACATTCTTGTTTTCTTCAATTAACGAAGAGTGTAATACTTTTTCGGCATGTATTGAGCCCCAGTAGCTACTTGAAAAAGACCAATATACATTTGTCTAAAGAACATGAATTTTTTATTTATGCAGATACGAGGCATGCATACCCTCATTCGTGATTCTCAAACAACAAAACATGACTTTGTTTTTTACGCGGATCGGCTGATTCGTCTGGTGGGTATATTTCAGTTTAGATGCAATTTTATCTATGTTAACGTAATGCCCAACAAAAAGGTCCTTTTGGTTTCTCAGTCATTTAAGATGATCTTTTCTAGGTTGTTGAACATGGGCTGGGACATCTTCCATTTACTGAAAAGCAAGTGATCACTCCAACCGGTAAGCTGATGTGACTTCTTCTAGTGCCGGGCATTATACAAAGTATTATTTGGGTTATCACATCGTTATTATTATTTTTATCACCTCATTGTTACACTTTATTATGGTTATTCATTTGCTTACGCAGTGCTACTTAGTCATAATTATTTATGTTGGTATGATTTCGGATGCAGGGTCTGTGTATACAGGCTAGGACTTCTGTAAAAGGTTATGTGGTGTTTCTGTTATTAGGAGGTACAACTCTGGTCTCAAATTTTACGGCACTGGATCAATATTTCAAAGAGCTAAATCATAGGGAGTGATGGTCAGAAATTGATCAGTGATGACTTCAGTGGGGGAATATTCATTACATTGTGGTGATGTCATAAGAGTAAACCGTAAATACTTTCTATATGCCATTGACATGCGAACTTAAAACTGATACGACCGTAGTTTACCATGGTTAAGTGGGTGTGGTTGAGTGATTGCGATTGCTTTTTCCAATAAAATTTGAATCTATCATGCTTGTTAATTATTGATATATGTATCGCTCTCTCTCTATACATGAACATTATTTTAAAATATTAGCTGCTAATCTCTCGAAACTAAACTAAACTGATACTAGTGGTGAGAGTATGGAGAATGCATTGCGAGCATGCTGCAAAGGTATCAAGATTGGCAAGATTCTTATTCACAGGGAAGGTGACAATGGTCAGCAGGTTTGTAAACTTAACTACCTTCCGGATGCCAAACGTTCTGGTTTTTTCCCCTCTTTTCTCACTTGATTCTTATGCTTTCGATGATTGATTAGCTTATTTATGAAAAATTACCACAAGACATCTCAGAGAGACATGTATTGCTACTGGATCCTATCCTAGGCACAGGTTCGTTTCTGTTCGTGGCTGATAATCATCTTCTGTTATGCATGCATGTTTACCGTTTTTCATTTTCGAGAACCATTTGGTTCACTTGCTTGATGACTTACGTCCCAGAGTCTACAAGCTAGTAATTTGTTTCGGACATTTTTATTCAATGCAATGTCATAATCTTTTGGTTTAACACCCTGATAACTTTTCGACAGGCAATTCAGCTGTTCAAGCTATTTCGTTACTTATAAAAAAGGGTGTACCGGAGTCCAACATCATATTTCTCAATCTCATCTCTGTAAGTTATTGTTGGTACAAGCCGTTTTGATTAGATTACTATCTCTCTCGCGGCTTCTCTTAAAAATAATTTCTGTTTAATCTTCAGGCACCTCAGGGTGTACATGTAGTGTGCAAAAGCTTCCCAAGAGTAAAGATCGTGACGTCTGAGATCGATATCGGTTTAAATGAAGATTTCCGTGTTGTCCCTGGTATGGGTGAGTTTGGAGACCGATACTTTGGGACGGATGATGACGACGATAGCCAGCAAGTGGTGGCCCCGGCACAATTGTCCGATCAGGGCTGCTGAACTTTCAACACCCAGATGGTTTATTATTTGCTCAACTTAAATGCGCTTAGAAACAATTTTGACTTGATCAGACCTAGAGTTGAATTATAATTATTGTTATTTGCCCCTTTCACCTTCCCCCAAAACCTTTGGAATCACACACTAGGGCTGCCATTTACATAATCCTTATCATCTGATGATAATACTTGAAAAGGCTCAACAATCTGAGGATGCTGAACGCTTAAACATGTTTTCATGTATATTGTATTGACGCTAATGTCAATCGAACTAAACTCGAGCAAAATTCATCTGCTATAATTACAATTTCTATCACATTCACTAATGCGTACGTCATTGGTTTGAGCTAAGAAATTAATTAAGCAGACTAATGAGTGCCAACTCACATTCACTATCATCAAACCTTTACTTATTTGAAGGCCAAGTTGATGATATATATACATATATGTCATTTTCACATATTATGAGCTAATATCCTATGGAAATGAGCTTAATACAAAACATTTTATACAAGAAAATCTTAACCATTCAATTTGAAGCCTTAGTCTATTTGTCAAGAAAAAAACTATGTATGTATATGATGAGGGACAAAGTGTATGGATGGGATCATTCCATTGGAGATGTCATTGTTCATACATGCATACATACATGTATATTTCTTGCAAGTTTATGATGCCTAGGAGATTCTAAATTCATGTGTGTCCCCACCCACACATTAGATTCCTTTCTTGTGTCCCCCAATCAATTTTGAGACATTGTTGTGTGTTGCACTGGAAAACATTCATCATCCTCATATGTGTCAAGCTCTGATTAGCTTTGGGGAATCTTAATTACTTGAGCTGATGTTGATTTGATCTCACTACTCTCTCTTTTTTTTGTCTAATTGTAGTTTCTGTCCCTCTATCATGCTGAAATTTAAGATTCAATCTCTCTACTTTAGTTTAGCATAATTTGGTTCCTTAACTATTACAATATTATTAGGTCCAAATTGATAATATTGTATGTTGTTTCTGTAGATTTTTTTGTTATTTTGTAACATAGTTAAGGTCACGTGGAAATCTAATCAACTACGTTCAACTAATAATAAATTTATGTCGAATATGAATGTTAAGATTACTTCTAAAAAGTTATAGGTAATCATTGTAACGATATCAATTAATGATGTTATCGACTTGGATTTAAATATGTGTTTAGTAGCCAAGATATTTTTTTTTGAGGGGGGAGTCCAAACTACAAGTTTTCAATTTATTTAAAGGCAAGAAGGAATAAATTGAATTTTTCATGTTAAGGATGAGCTAAAACTATAATTGCACCGTTGCTCATCCCTTGTTGTCCCAATGGTAAAGGATGATGTAATTCATATAGGTAATCCGAGTTCGAGCACCAGTTCTGTACGGTGTGTGTGCCTTATTAAAAAAGACTAAAAAAATTAAACAGATGTTACCCTTTGTGTGATGCACCCTTTAAGCAAGGGGGAAGGCCGTGCCAGGCCACATTAAAACAGAGGGATTAAATCTTAAATTGTCAACATAGTAGAAGGACCAAAACCATAATTAGACTACTGATTTTGATTAATTACAAGACAAAATGGAGAGATAAAGCATCAGAATCTTTGGTGTGTTAAGAGCTAAAGAAAGGGTTTGTTAGTTAATCTATCCTTCATAGAATGGATGGGTTTATTTGCATTAAAAGAAAAGGATTTATTATGAATTATAATTATATCCAAAAAAGCAACCCTTCTTAGCCTGGTAGCTTCATTTACATTATAAGGAACCTGAGAGAGAGGCAAATAAGCAACGCATAAGAAGTTGAATTTGGTGCAAGCAAATCCCAGAAATCAGATGCTTTGCTTCAACTCAAAGCTCCACAAAGTTAGTCCTACATTTAAACACAAATAGATTAACAAGCGTTACGTGCACTGGTAAGGGACATTATACGAGTATGTTTGAAACATGAAAACAATATCGTAAAACGAACACGAAAATAAATAAATAAATAAATACACAGGTAACCTTTGAAAAAGCTAGTAGGTTTATGTCTCTGTGACTTCATTGATCGGCTCCAAGTTCACCAATAAATAATCCCCACGTACCCTTCCCTCTCCTTCCACCTGAATATCTGCTCAAAGTCCAACCAACATTTCACCAAATCTTCCCCTCTTCTTCCAACCAACAACAACCCTTGTCATATTTGAACCACACTGCACCACTTCTCTCCTCTCTTGTCTGTAATAATTCCAGACCAGACAGCAAACAGCAGTGTTTTTTACAGGCAGAAGAGAGAAGTGGGTGTTTTGTGTTTTGCTTTTTGGTTTAGATTCTCAAGTATTTATGTGGTATAGTAACAGCAAACCTGGGAAAGTCAAGAGACCATTTTTTCGAGGGTATCTTTGATTGCATCCATGAGATCACGTCCCTGGCTCTGCCTAGGATGACACAGTCTGCTTATAGAGTCGAAACCACAGCTCGTCTCGCTCAATGGAGGATAGATAATCTTGCCTCCTGCACTTTCCGCAAGTCCGATCCTTTCAAGATCGGCAACTGGAACTGGTCCGTCAAGTCTCATTCTTTATTCTCCACTACAAAGATTCAAAAAATCAATAAAACTGATCATGATAGAAGACCATATTGTTGTTAACTGTTTTCTAAGTTTCCTAGAATTTTTGTTGTGTATTGGAACCTTGTTCTTATACCTTGCTTTATGTGGATTGAAGGCACTTGTCGGTGGAGAAGAACAGGGTTTTGTATGTTAAATTATACCCAGAAATATCAAATCTAACTCGAGATAATCCCCCGATTGCATCCTTTGTAATCCGTGTTGTCTGCTCAGCTGGAGATCGAAAATCTTTCACTCATCCAGGTAATATTTTGATGAGTATAAATTCAGATGGTTCATAGTCTTTGATGCTTAACTTTTCCAATTCTTTTCGTCTCTGATTGTAGAAATAACAGACAAGCAGTTGAAGAACAATGAAGATTTTGTCTGGCCGATCGAGGTTCCTTTGACAGGGAAATTCATTATTGATGTCGAATTTCTTGATCTCAAGACTGCATCTCCGAACGTAAGACTCGAATCATGTAAAAGATAATAATAGGAATAGGGGTTAATAGTAATATACCTGAACTAACAGTTAAAAGTTTGATGTTGATTCACAGGGTGGGGAACCTTGCTCCATTTGGTCTGAAGGATGCACGCAAAATCAATCAAATGCAACAGCTCTTGCATGTCTCGGTCGGATGTTAACACAAGGCATCCACACGGATATTGTTATTAATGCTTCGAACGGAAGCATCGGAGCCCATCGTGCTGTTCTTTCTGCACGATCACCTGTTTTCCACAGCATGTTCTCGCATAACCTGCAAGAAAAAGAATTTTCAACCATAAACATATCCGACATGTCAATCGAAGCTTGTCAGGCTTTACTGTGTTACATTTATGGAAACATCAAACACGAAGAATTTCTCGCCAACCGGCTGGCTCTTCTACGGGCAGCTGATAAGTATGATATCTCAGACTTGAAAGAGGTGTGCCACGATAGTCTGCTAGAAGATATTGACACAAAGAATGTCCTCGAGAGACTCCAAAATGCAGCTTTATACCAACTGCCAAAACTGAAGGCCAGTTGCATGCGATATCTTGTGAAATTCGGCAAGATATATGATATTCAAGATGATTTTAAAGCTTTCATGCAATGTGCAGACAGGGAGCTGATAGCTGACATATTCCATGAAGTTCTAAATACCTGGAAAGGATTCTAAGACTCCACCAATGATAAACTACAAAGTTAAAAGCCAGTGGTACTTCGTAGCATCGATGAAGATTGTAATTTGTATCGTGCAGGATTGTATTTGTAAAGATGATTCTTTTGTTCATATGGAATTCATATGTTTCATGTACATATACATGTATGGAATTCATGTGTAAATGTACATATACATGTATGTATCGGTTTCCTTTGACAAGAACATACTGTCCTAGTATCAGAATTTCAGGAATGCAACATGATTTGGCTAAAACTATTACGGTTCCCAAGTTCCAATATAAATTTGTACTGATATAACAAACGCAAACAGAGTAAAATAGTTTACAAAACCAGCTTAGACAAGTCAAAGAAGTAAGAACTCTATAATCCATTAAATCAAGCCATATCATATGTATGAAGAGAACAACAAGAGCTAAAATCTCAGCAGAAAGTAGAGTTTTAACAGTATGTGTATAACTACTCACTTGCGGCCGATGAAAATCGAATATTCTCCATAGCATTGCTTGGAACCTCTGAAAATGAAGATGAAGGAGAAAGAGAGGGGAGACCCGGAGGGAATAAGAATAAGTTGGTGGAAATGGGAAGGGAATATGGAGGGAATATTATTAGGATCTTTTTTCATCTTCTGCTCTTTTTATGTTGTTGATAATTACAAAATTGCAACAGGCTGACCCTTGACTCAGTCTGCGGCTCAAAAGCCCATACCATAAGATTAAATTTTGGTAGTTCATTCATGCCAATTTTATGAACTCTTCACATAAAGTTGCATAGGTGAAAAAACTCATTGCTATTCAAATAGTGTTTATTTGTAACCCCCAAAAGGGGTTACTTTAAAGGTTAAAACAGAAGCCTTAAAACCCAAAATCTCGGGTACACCAGTCATTCAATATTGGACTCAAATATCCCTTTTGAAAGGAAAAATCGAATGCATTCCCATTAACTAAAGCATCAAAGAGATGGAAAACATCAACTCTCTTGTATCACTCTTCAGATGTTTGATTGACCTCACGGCTCTCTGCTTCACCAACACCTTTATTTTCGTCTCCTTTGACGGCATCTCCATTTGAGCAATGGTTCTTCAAAACTGTAGAAATGTCAACTTCAGAAGCTCCAGCAAGCTTGAAGCGCTCAACGGCAGTATCCAAATTTCTTTTCCAACCATCCATTCCTAATTTGCATTCAACTTGGGATCGTTCAAAGAGCATGTTCCCCCAGAAAAGATGTATCTGTGATCTCATCACAGCTGCTTGTTCAGCTGCTTCCTCAGGTGAAAGCTCACCCTGACTTCCTAGGAGCTCACCTTCTGCAGCAGTTCCGGGTTTCTTCCTCCTCTTAGACAAATCCTCCTTCTTGATCGAATTTGGATCTTTCAACTCATTTGCTCTCAGCTCCTCCAACTTCTCCCACATTTCTGTAGCAGCTTTCATCTTCTCTTCAGCACTTTCAAAAAGTTGAAATGTCTCAGCAGGATCCCAGCTTGAGAGATCTATTTTCTTTGCAAGTGCAAAAGACCAGTTAAGTTTGGCCATTTCAAATTGCTGTTGTCCCAGTGCCAGCAGCCCTTCATAGAAGTCTGGCTTGATTAAGAGTGCTTCGGCATACTTCTCCCTGGCCAAAGAATACTTCTCCCTAACCCAGTCATAAGCTACTTGAAGCTGTGCTGCCATTACCTCCTTGCCAGCAGACTCGTCTAGGGGAATCCGTTTCCTTGCAGCACACATATGAACATTTCCCCAATTAAAGAAGGCTAAGGCAGCCACCTCTTGGAATTTGGCAGCAGCTTTGTCAAAGAGGTTTTGAGCTTCCTCACTAGTAACTGTCTCCTCAATAGCCTCCGAACAGAGCTCCATTCCAAGCTCATGCAAGTCGACATGAGCATCAGGGTCAATACCTACATGGGTGCGGAAAAGCTGAGCAAACTCGAAAAGCCAGTCATCCATCTCCACTTCCTTGCACTCCGGATCTTCTGAAGCCCCTACTTTTTCCTTCAAAGCTTCTTTCTCTGTCTTTTCAATCTCAGTCTCAACACCTTCCAACACGCTATCACCAAGAGACGAATGAGACCCGCTTTCATCAGCCTTGGCTCCCTCATTCTCCAAAGGCTTCTCTTCCTCTTCTTCTGGTAACGGTGGCTCCTGCTCCGGACTCACCTCAACAATGTGTAATCTCAACATCCCGAATCCACTGGTTTTATCTGCTTCTGGCTCTGAAGGAATAAGAGCATCTACAGAAGACTCTGCCAACCTGAGTTCTGTCGTGCAGGTAATAGTGACCAAATCTCCATCATTATCCTTATATTTGATCAACACTGACTTGGATGAAGGAAATCGTTTGCTCACGATCTCTCTCAACACTTTGAAGCTGCAATTAACTGGCATTTGGGAAAGCCTTATATCATGATCGTAAACAAGTTTCAAAGGCCTGCATTGAATTGCAGCCTGCTGAACCTGCCCATGAACAGGAGATGAAATAGACTGTTCTCTCGAGCCACCCTTATTCAGATTATCAGTTGCTTTCAAAGAACCAGTTGAAGGCTTCAGCACAAGTCTTGGAAACTGGGCTTTGTTATCAGTACCATTTTCAGCTGCTGCGTTCATTTGGATCTTCTCTAGCTTATTATTTGGTGATCCAACTGATCCTCCTGGAGGTGAGGATGCTTTCTTAGGCACTGGGCGAGCCGGTAAGCAAGGCCCAAGGCCAGCGATTGGGGCACCACGAACAGCAGAAGCCCCAAGTGCAGCCGGGGAGGGCCGGCTCTGGAGGTCTTGCTGAGCCTCCTGGCGAGGCCCCAACGCAGTCCTTAATCTCCTCGCAATCTCCAAAGCATCCTTGTGATTGGGGTCATCCCCCAACAAAAGCTGCACATCCTGCATCGCCATCTCATACTTCCTAACAGCCTCGAAGGCCCTCGCCCTCCTAAGAAGAGCTCGGACAAAGCGAGGCTGGACCTGAAGAGCCATATTACACTCAGCAATCACAGTATCATAATCAATGGGTTTCATTTGCATCAAGCAAGCGGCTCGGTTGCTGTGAAAGACAGCTCGGTCGGGATGGGTTTTTGGGATAAGCTTAAGAGCATCATCATAATGTTGAAGAGCAGCCACGTAATCCTTATTCTGAAACTTCTTATTTCCTTCTTCTTTGAGCTCATGGGCTCTTTTCAAAAATATAGAAGAGTCTAAATCAACACCACCATTAGCATGTGCACTAGTGTTACTAGAATGATTATCAACGGAAACCTGGTTCGAACCACCCTTCTTTTTTCTACCACCTGATTTCCCCATGTAATGAAAAACAATATCTTTCTCTGTATGTTAAGTCCCTCTTTCTCTTTCGAACGATATTCTATTTCTTAAACAATAACAATACAAAGCAGAAACCTTCAAAACTATAGCTTGAGTTACAGGCGATGAGAACCCAGAGATTAAAATTAAGATATAAACAGAGACAGAGAGAGAAATTGTACTTACAGAAAATACTTAATAAAGCAGTGAACTTTGGTGCTTGTAGGATTGGGTAATTGAACTGGAATAGTGGGGTTTTCGAGGAAAGGAAAGTGCAGGATTGGATTGAGAGATTAAGAGAGGGAAAAAAGAATGGGGGAAATGGAAGGGTTTTTGTTTTGGGTATTGGGATGTTGAACTTGAAACCCTAGAGGTAGAGGTAGAAGAAGATAATTATCCACTATGTTAGGGATCAGTTGATCAATTCTTTCCTAGCCGTTAGATTTTTCTTTTGCACTCATCCTAGCCGTTAGATTGATATAATATTTGTATTGCCCTTGTATAAAATTATCCATTCTTTTTGTGTTTTCATTATAAAATTATTAAGATTTATTATATATATGTATATATTGGTACTTGGAATTATTAATTTTTTTTTAAATTAGTATTTTAATTTATTCAAGTGATATATGAACTTGTAAAATATTTTTAAATTTCGTCTCCTAAGAGCGTTGTACATTGTACATAATTCTTTCAATGTTATGAGTAATATGATAATGACTCGGTGAAAATATAGAGTAAATATAGTTGCAATATTAAAATTAAAAGAGATGCCTCTGTAATTTAAAATATCATGTAAATAACTTTTTTCCTTGAAAATGGTACTAAAAGTCTTTTATTATGTCAAAAAAAAACTATGCACAAAGTCAACGGTCATGTTTCACAATTAGCGGATAATTGATAGCAGATAGCGGATTACATTAGTTGATAGTTGATTACATTAGCTGATTTGATTAGCGGATTGTATTAGCTGATGGTATAAAAGTGTTTGGTAAAATTAACTGATAGCTGATAGCTGTTAGATTATTTAAACAAGCAAAATGACATATAAGTACATGATTATATTCAATACTTGTTTGAATAGTTTATTAGTTATCAATATTTTGTACCTAATTATTATTAATTAGATTTACAAAATTATTTTTAATATAACTTTTCTAAACATATTCGAATAATTTATATATTAATTTATTATTTATATAATTATTTTAATATAATTTAATTAATTAATAAATTTAAATACACATATGAATATGTGATAATAAAAAAAGAAGTAAATAGGATTAACTAATAAATATGGTGAGAAAATATTTAATTTAGGTTATTTTGAGATTTTTGGTAACTAGTAAAGGTAAAAGAAGAGTCTTTACAACTCTAATATCAAACATCTAATCTCAAAAAGCTCTTATTATGAGCTTTTTCAAAATTAGCGGTTTTACCCTAATCCGCTCTTTCAATTCGTTGTTTACCAAACAATAATATTAGCGGATTTGACTGGTCAAACCTCTAATTATGCCTCAAACCTCTAATTTTTACCCAAACATCTCTTTACCAAACATGGCCAATAACTATTCAGTATGGTTCATTGTTAATGTATAAAATCATACATCATAGTGAATCAGATAATATGTTATTATCACAATCAATATATCTTACATATCTACGATTATTATGCTGTTATTTTTGACATTATTCTTTTAAGTTGATAAGAAACTTGTTAAAATATTTTTTCATGCATATAACCTATTCCAAAGTTATTCTTTTATTATCAGGGGAAGTATTACCTAAAGCCTCATTAAAAAAAATATCTCTAAACTTAGACGAAATAAAAGGAGTGTTATTGATAATACTGTACAAAAACAAGCGAGAAAGAGTCGACATAAAAAACAATATATCAGAAAACAAGCCCGAAGAATTTAAATTAACTAAGTTCAAAACAACATTCGGCGATTCAATGAACTCATAAAAATCAAAAGGAAATTTTCTGGTGAAATGTGCTAGAGCATCCGCCATCTTATTGCAATCGTGTCCAACAACCACCAACCGAACCAAGACTTGTATTGCCTGGCCACAATCAAATTCCAAACGAAGATAACTAATAGGCGATACGTAAGCACTCATAAATACCCCACAACTCGGCTTCGACATCAGAACATATCTCGATATTTTTTGCAAAACCAACAATTCATTCCTCATTATGATTACGAAGGACACCACCACACATATAGCCCGTTATAGCCGCGCGATAGGAACCATCGGAAATACATGTCACCAAACCTTCAGGAGGAGATGACCAATGCCTCGGGCAAACCCGTGTGCGTCTAACGCTAGCTACATTTCCAGCAGAAACT
Source organism: Hibiscus trionum (assembly GCA_030270665.1). Taxonomy (NCBI): domain Eukaryota; kingdom Viridiplantae; phylum Streptophyta; class Magnoliopsida; order Malvales; family Malvaceae; genus Hibiscus; species Hibiscus trionum. The sequence continues at coordinate 12,023,204 of BSYR01000036.1, read as the reverse complement.
TCACTAGCTCGATTTGCAATGACTTCCACAACCATCCTGCGGCAACATACAAGAAGCGGCTCCTAGAGGCTGCGATCAGGGTCAAATATCATATAACTTACATGCAAATATATCTTATAAATTACATTATGTGCTTTTATTGATATTGTTTTGTTTTGCCAAAATTACAATTGAGTATATGATTTTTAATATTATTAAAATAATTATAAATAATTTTGAATTAATTCACTTAATTTGTAATCCGTCTGATAGTTTAGCTCGCTTACTACTCTTTTTTCACCTAGTAATGTGTCTCGTTTAGATAGAAATAGAGAGATTTAGGAGGACTTCTGAATTTTGACGGTATGCTAATCTCTATAAAAGTATTTACTTTTTCTTTGCACTTTTAAATTTTTATATAAAATTTTAGTAGACTAGTCTATTATTCTTCCTTTTGAATGCATTATATATTTGTGATATATTCTATGTTTTTTTAATAAAATTTATTTTTCATTAAGACGTTGCATTTTAATCTTCATGCGCTATCAAAATGTGTAATTAAGCCCGTTAAACTATGACCTTTAAAGTTCACCAACAAAGCCCATAAGCAAAGAAATCTCGATCTGCCCAGCAACAAATACGCGTAGCCCACCCAATGAAGCTACACGTGTGTCAAGCTCTAAGACCCCAAAGGGTCATTTTACCATATAAGGTATATATTTGTTTGATTTGTATTTTAATGCATTAAGCTTAATAGCTTAATATAGTGTTCGATTAGAATCCAGCGAGTGGCTCCAGTAGAAAAAAGGATAATGTTTATCTTAGGAGATTTGAGTTCGAGTACATATGTATGCAAGGGTGTATGCGTTGTGAAAGGATTAAGAAAAAATATGAACAAATATTACCATGTAATTATACTTGTATATTAAAAAAAGGTTTAACTACAAAATAAGTGTCCAAACTATGTCTCTTTTTTGCAATAGGTGCCTAAAGTATTTTTTAACAGAAATAAGTGTCTAAAGTTTTATTTTTGGCTGAAATAGGTGCCTAAAGTATTTTTTTGGTTGGAATATTATCTAAAATTTCATTATGGCTTGTTTTAAAGTCAATTGAGGCACCTACTTTAGGCACATATTTCAGCAAAAAAATGAAATTTTAGGCACCTATTTCAGCCAAAAGTAAAACTTTATGCACCTATTTCAGCCAAAAGTAAAACTTTAGACACCTATTTTAACCAGAAATAAAACTTGAGGCACCTTTGCAAAAAAGAAGATATAATTCGAGCACTTATTTTGTAGTTAAACCTAAAAAAATAATAATGTTTGATTAACCGAAAGAAAGAAAAAACTTAATTATTATATGGTTTTAAAAGTTTTTTATTACATAAAGAAGGATTAGTGTAAGTTTTAACTTGAAATTAAAAAGATTAACAAAAATTCAAGTTAAAAATATAATACTTATTCAAAATAAGTAATATTTAGGCTTAATGATTGCATTGCCCCCTAAACTATGTACTTTTTCTCGAGTTGGTCCCTAAAGAATTTTTTAAGGAGATTTTGCACATTGAACTAAAAAATAATGACCTATGTTGACCTTTTTTTCTAACATCTGTTTAAAAAAATCGGCCCAATTAGATTGCGCCATGTGACTCTTTTAACAAAAAAATTGACTAACTTTAATAAAAATAGGTAAATAACATATTGAATCTCTCAAATTTTATATTTATTCAATCTAGCACATTTTTTCCTCTCATGCACATGGAGTACATCGAAATAAATGACCCTCCCACCAAGTGTATCACTAATATTAACATTCAGTAAGCAACCCTCAAAGAAAGTTATAATTGTTGTTAGGAAAAAAATGTTAAGATTCTACCAAGATTTTTTTGAGATGTTTGAAGTATTTTTCTGAAAAAATTATAACGATGAAAAATAAAGTATAGGAGTGAAGCAACAACATATTTAAATTCTAAATCGATTCGATAATCATAATGAGAAAGAAAGGTCGAAATTTTGGGTGTAGATATAGAGAAATTAAGGTTAATACGATGAAACGAGTTCGTAGAAAACAATTAAAAATAATTTGGCCCTGTTTGGTAAATAGCGGTTTGGGTAAAAATTAGAGGTTTGAGGTATAATTAGAGGTTTGACTAGTCAAATCCGCTAATATTAATGTTTGGTAAATAGCGGATTGAAAGAGTGGATTGGGGTGAAAAAGCTAATTTTGAAAAAGCTCATAATATGAGCTTTTTGAGATTAGAGGTTTGATATTAGAGTTGTAATGACTCTTTTACCCTTAACAATTACCAAAAATCTCCAAATAACCTAAAAAAAATAATAATATTTTTAATATAAATAATAACATATTAAATATTGGACTTATTTGTTGTTACTACGAATTTATATGGTGACATTTGTAAGTTAATTCTATTTTTTTATTATCACATATTTATATGTGCATATAAAAAAATTAATAATTATATAAATAATAAATTAATAAATAAATCTTTCAAATGTGTTTAGGAAATTTATATTAAAAAATAATTTTTACAAATCTAATTAATATTGATTAGATACAATTTTTTTATAACTGATAAATTATTCAAACAAGTATTAAATATAATCATGTCCTTATATGTCATTTTGCTTGTTTAAATAATCAAACAGCTATCAGCTATCAGTTAATTTTACCAAACACTTTTATACAATCAGCTAATACAATCCGCTAGTCAAATCAGCTAATGCAATCAACTATCAGCTATCAGCTAATGTAATCCGCTATCAGCTATCAGCTATCCGCTAATTGCCAAACAGGGCCAAAGTAATTTTATATGGAGATGAATTCTAGTTAAGGTAAATTATTTTATTACTGTTTATTTATTTATATTAAATTTAATCTCTTGCCATTCATTTATTTGAGCAGAAATTTATTTTTGATGGCTTTCACAACCGCTATCAATACTATACTTAAACAAATACGAATCTTGTTCGATATGAATTTGAACGGTGATTATAAGGTAGTACTTATTCATAGATATTCTTAATTCTTTGACGATATACATATATCATATAAACATAACGATTTGAACCCATGTTTCTTATGATAAATATTATCCGTTTTTCACTAGAACGTTTATTAGGTTTAATTTGCATATAATTTAATTATACTATCCGGTAAATATATGAATCTAGAATCCAAATTATCATCCCTAGACATAGGAGTCGGAAGTCGGAAGAAGTCATTTACTGATATAGATGTTGTCAGTAGTTGCGACCATGCCTTTGAAGTCGGTGCATAAGCATTGATATCAAAAGTGGGATTTTATTGCAACTTTACGTAACCTTTCCGATTCAACCGTACTCATGAGAAGCCATTTTCACCGACCAAAAAGCCTCCGGAATCTTATTAATTAATTTATTTTGGTAAACGACACAAGTGACTAGGGTTGTAAATGAGACGAGACAGATCGCGAGCTACTCGAGATCGACTCGGTCAAAGCTCGGTCAAAGCTCGACTCGATTGGACTCGACTCGAGCTCGAACTCGGCTCGAGTTTTTTACGAGCCGAGCCGAGCTACTTGATACCCGACTCGAAAAGCTCATGAGCTACTCGAAAATATAATATACTCGAAAATAAAATATAATATACCCTAAAATCTAAATCCTAAATTCTAAACCCAACAACTTAAACCTCTAAACCTTAAACTAACACCCTAAACCCTAAAATTAACAAGCTTGACTTTACACAACTTGTGTATCAAAGTTTTTTCTTCATAGGACTTTAAATGAGACGTGACAAATGAAGAGTTACTCGAGTCCAATGCAGTCAAAGATTGGTCAATACTTGACTCGATTGGGCTCGAATTAAGCTCGAACTCGACTCGAATTCTAAACGAGCCGAGTCGAGCTCAGATTTCTCAAGCTCGTTAGAAATTACTCAAGCTCGAACTCGACTCGAAATCTTAACGAGCCGAGCCGAGCTTAGCACTACTCGAGCTCGACTCGGCTCGTTTACACCCCTACAAGTGACCATTAAATTATGAAATCATTTTTATTTTTACCATCTAACTAAAAAACTCGTCAATCAGATTACCAATTGTTAAAATTTAACGGAATAGATGATGTAGCCGTTAACAGAAATTTATATAATTACACATTAGTATATGTTATTTACTTATTATATTAATTTGATTATACTTTTAATTTAATTAATTAACCAATCAGATGACAACACATGTTATCACCTGATTGGATGAATTTATTTTAATTTATTCGCAAAGCTCATTGTCAATTATGCTTAAAAAGGTAGAGACATGGAACCTAACTACATTTGTTGATGCTGCTGTCACCACCTAACTATATATTGTTTCAATGGAGGAAAACAGAAAGACTTTTCCACTGAACAAATTATATTTGATCGGTGTTTCGAAGGGGGCAAATACGAGATCTTAAGATGATGATCCGTTGTTGGTAGGCCCGTTTCTGAGATTTTGGTGGCCCATGGACGAACTTAAAAAATAGGCCCCTAATTAAGAGTGAGCGTTCGATCGAGTTAAGTTGAGTAAAAAAAATTCAAGTTATGTGAGTTTACGAGTCCTTACGACTCGAACTTAAAAATTTATCTACTAAATACTAAAATTTTGAGTTATTAGAATTTTTATTTTACAACTCAAACTTTATTTGAAATTTTTTTCGAGTCAAGACGAGTCGAGTCGAAAAAATCAATTTTTTCGAGTCGAGTAGAGTTTTGCTCACCTTTTCCCCTAATAACAAGTATTGAAAAAAATAAAATTTGAAATTACACCCCTAGTGACAAGTGATATATAAAAAAATAGGTCCCTATTAACAAATTTTGAAAAAAATAAATAAATTTTAAGAGTATTGTTATAATAACAAATATAGGGGAAAATGGAACCTTAATAACAAGTATTGAAAAATTAAAATTTAAGAGTATGCATGTAATAACAAATAGTAGGGAAAATAGACCATAAATAACAAGTATTGAAAAAAAAAATATTAGACTCGTAATAACAAGTATCGAAAAAATTAAGAGTATGACCCTAATAACAAATATTAGAAAAGATAGGCATCTAGTAACAAGTATTGAAAAATTGGTCTCATAATAACAAGTATTAAAAAAATTGTACCCTAATAACAAGTATTGAAATAACAATAAATAATAAAAAATGGGCCCCTAATTACAAGTATTCAAAAAATGAGCCTATAATAACAAGTATTGAAAAAAAATTATACACCTAATAATAAATATCAAAAAAATAAATTTTAAGAATAAAACTCTAATAACAATTATTAAAAAAAATTAAATTTTAAATAAAAAATATTAAACCCTAACTATAAATATTTAAAAAAATAGACTCTGGGCGGACGCTCCTATTGCCCATGCCCAGGGACGGCTCTTGTTGTTGGTGTTGTTACCCTCCTCGTGGCAGTGAAAAAAAAAAACAAAAAAAAAACACCAGATAAACAAGATTTAAATATTTATAAAATGTTAGCAAATCCAAGCCAATTGAAGGCCTTGGTCTAGTGGCAGAATTAGTGTACTTTAACCTGCTGGTTTTCACCCAATCAGGTGGAAAATAAATTAAAAATTAGAATATATTCATACAATTTGGTGATGACATGTGTCGTCATCTGATTAGTTAATTAATTTTATTTAGGAACAAATTGATATGATATGTAAATAATATGGACCAAGTGTGTAATTATATAAATTTCTATTAACTGTCACGTTACCTCCTCCATTAGATTTTAACGGTTGGTGGTCAAAATAAGAGCACTTTAATAATTTAGTGGTCTGATTGACAAGTTTCTTAATTGAGTGGTCAAAATAAGAACGGCTCCATAATTTGGTGGTCACCTGTATAATTTACCATTTTTGTATGTTTGTAAAATTATATTGAAGAAATTATTTGCGGTACACAAATTTTGTCAACAGTAATAAATAGTAATAAAACTCATGGTAACACTAAGCGTAAGTAACATATTTGTTGAAAATAGATTTGAAGAAATGAGAGTTTTAACGTTATTGTCCATGATCGAAGCCTGACTTTAAGATGAAATCACTCGTTACTTGACGCACACGGTTTAAATGCAATAATATCCTAGAATTTCAATAACATCATCTCAAATAGTTTTGCGCCCCTTAAAAGTCTAACTACGAACTTAACAAGTACTTTCAGTGAAAAAATAGATAATATTTATTTTAAAAAATTCGGGTTCAATCGCTCTGTCTATAAAGTGTGACTACATCATCAAAGGATTAAGAATATATATGAACATATACTACCTTGTAATCACCTTTAGATTATCCAAAAAATAGTTAAAAATCTTAGTTGACACTATGCCTCTCCCCTAGGTTGTGAGTTCAAAACCCATAGGAGCAAATTCCACATTCCCCTAGATAGAAATTATTCCAAAAAAAAAGTCTACCCACTTATGAACCGAACAAATGATCCCAGTAAAAAATGATATAATGTTCATCTGAAGATATCCGAGTTCAAATTGTTCTCCTACGCATATGGTCTTTACCAATTTTACCTTTAATATTTAAAAATAAATAAAAATTATCATTAATTGACCAATAAAAAATATCAATTTTATATATTACATATTCTTGTGTTTCTGTTTTGGTTAACCAACTATTTTTTGGTAAAATTGTATCTGATGTTACATTTTTTATTTTAGTACACCGCTGTTAAATGTTAACGAAAAAGTTGACATGATATTTTTTAATTTTTTTTTATTTTCTCTCGCCTAATAGAAAATGTCACGTCAATTTTGCTGTTAATTTTTTAATGATGGGATACTAAAATAGAAATAAAACATAATGTTATATACCATTTATAAAAAAATTAGTTGGGGTGAGTAAAACAGAAATATAAAAATAGATAAAATACCAAATATATAATTTACCTTAAAAAGTAAAACGGCATTAACCGTTAAAGGTAGAATTAAACGGAAGTTAGGAGAGATCAATGTTCAAATAAAAAACAATATACATACCCAACTTTATAAAAGTAAAATAAATTTAATTTTTTTGAATGTGAGTACGCTAGTTTTATTAAAAGATGGAAAATTTAAAATATAAAAAATAAATTTAATCCAAACATATTCTTAAAAATACGAAAATTAACATCTTTAGATCATAAACAAGACCATACAAAGAAAAGGTAAAACCCTAACTCAAAGACTAAAAACAAAATATATAGATACAAACATCACCAACGCTCGACGATGAAAGGTAAAAAAACTAATAACAAACGACACTAAAAAATATATATTATAATAATAAGGCACCTTAACAACACGATTATTAATATCTTTAACGATTAATTTAAATAGATTAAATTAACATTTATCAGCTTTTATTTGTTCCACAAAAATGATTTGTGTCCCCATGTCCGGAAAATGTTCAATACCACAATTATTAATATCTTTAAGACTTTAACGATTAATTGGGTCCACTTTTGGGGTTTGTATCTGATGTATTTTAGGTGCATAAATTTACATATTATTGGTAAATCGTATTAAGTTGAATAATTAATAATATTAAAAATATTAAAATAAATACATTTTTTATATTTTTGGTATAATTATCGAAATTTAATTTATTATCTGATTAATTCGGATTTAGTATTGCAGAGGTTCATTATGGGGCGACCCTCCCAATCAAGTTGCTTCATTCACAGCGTCAGAGTTCAAACCTTTGATCTTACTTAAAAGATTTAGGCTCCGTTTGGTTGTAGAAAATATTTTTTGTTTTTGTTTTCTGTTTTTATTTTTAAAAAATACTTTTTATTTTTAGTTTTCTAAAAATTAAAAAAAAAATATGTTTGGTTAATAAAGATGGAAAGTTATTTTCAAAAATAAAAGTAGTGAGAATGTGTTTGGTATATAGCTTTTCAAAATAGAAATGAAAAAAATAATTATTAAATAATTGAAATAAAATATAGTTATAAAATAATAATAATAATAATAATAATAATAATAATAATAATAATAATAATAATAATAATAATAAATAAATAAAATATGAAAATAAACCAAAATTTTTAAAAAATGACATTAGAAGGATTCGAACCCGGGTTAAAATTTAAAAATTTTTTGTTTTCATATTTTTTTATTTTTCTAAAACATTTTCAATAAAAACAATGAAAACATTTTTTATGTTTTCAAATTTTTACTTATTTTTGTTTTCATTTTCTAAAAATCATTTTCTATTTTCACAACCAAATTGCATTTTCTTCAACGTTTTCCATTTTTAAAGAAAATGAAAATGAAAACGGACTCCATTCTCTAGAACCAAACATACCCTTAGCTTCTCATCTCGCTAGACCAACTTATTATCAATAATTATTATATTTTTTACAAATAAATATTAATGTTTTAGCAAAAAAAGAAGATTTCATTAAATAAAAATAAAAAATTATAACAAATACAACACACCCAAATCAAAGAAAAACTTTGGGAACAAGTCCACTAAGAATACTCTTGAATAAAAGAAATCTAATTATATTAGACCGTCGACTTTTCATGATCAAAAAATATATCGTGATAATTGCTACATGAACGGCAGACTACTACAAAGATAGACAATAAGCGTGTCACAAACTAAATAAAAATGATACCAGACAGACAGACGAAAAATGCAACAAAATATGTGAAAAGAATGAATTTAAAATAAAATATATGTATTTAAGATTAAAAATAAAAAATAACACAAAATAAAATAAATAAAAAGTCAAATGACGACCCTAAAAAAATAGATAAAAACTTTGAAAACAAGTCCTAGTTAGCATTATGCCATTATGTAATTAATCATTGCTTTTCTTTTAATTATTGAGATTTGCCGTATAATTAATATTATTATATATTTTTAACGGTTAAAGATAGCATTGATGTGTATTTTTTTTTATAAGGAAGCCGACATTTATTAAAACAAACGCAATAAGTGAAGAAGAAAGAAGATAATTCAAAATAAGAGAACAACAACTAAAACAAAACAATGCTCATTGTAATCACTAATTTTGTCCCGATTCTTAAATTTATCTCTTTATGTTCTTAGGCTTTCAATGGGCTATTTTTTTAAATTATTTAATAAATAAAAAAAAGAAAAAGAGAAGAAAAAATATTATTACTATTATCTTTATTATCACTACTATTACTATGGTATAATATTCTTATTGTTATTTTTGCTTGCCCCTATGTTGTTATTAGGATTAGAATTAATATTATTACTATTATTGTATACAGGACCGTCTCGGAGATTTTCGGGGCCCTGAGCAAAAATTAGAAAATTGATCTCTATATAACAAAAGCATATCTTATTAGTTTGAACAATCAAAATAATATTTTTTAAGTCTTAATTACAAAATAAGTGTACAAACTATACATGTTTTTTTTTGCTTTAGGTGCCTAAAGTTTATTTTGTTATCATTTTGAGGTGTCGATCATTATTTTTTATATAAAAAATGAAACTTTAGACACGTAAAACAAAAAAAACGACATAATTTGGGCACTAATTTTTTTTTAAAAATAGACACCTAAAACAAAAAACAACATAATTTGAGTACTTGTTTTTAATTTTTTAACGGTCGTTATCTAGAAATGGTCACAGAGTAAACTTCAGACACTTATTTTGACCCAAAAAACATTTTAGTGTCTAAAAATAAAGAAAAGTATAGTTTGTACATTTATTTTGTAGTTAAGCCTTTCTTTAATAAATCATAAAAATATGATTAAATTTTTATCAAACACATTATTTTCATTGTTAAATTAATTTATTTATTTATCTAGGAAAAAATTAATTTTTACCATTAAATTAATTATTTAATCAATTAAAAAATATTAAAAAAATTAAAATTTAAGGGCCCTAGGCTAGTTGGGGGCCTGAGCGGTCGCTCGGGGTGCTCCCCCTCACAGCCGGCCCTGATTGTATATTGTTACTATTATTATTACTATTATAAATATTATTATTACTATTCATATTATTATTATTATAAGTTTTAGTCAATTACAACTCTTTAAATCATTATTGTTTTTTTTTTTGAAATGGAGGGAAACGCTTTAAATCATTATTGTTATTATTTATTGTTATCAATTCTATTACTATCGTATCAATATTACTATTATTATTATTACGTTTATTTTTTCACTATCACTATTATTATAACTACTATTATTTTTGTTATTACTTGTCGTCGTCATCATCATCATTGTTATTATTATTTTCATTATTATCATTTTTAATTATTACTTGTCACGCATTTTTAAACAATGATATTAATATAATTTAAATTATTATTATTATTATTATTATTATTGTAACCCCTTGTCCCGGTCTGGCCGGAAGACCGGTCCGAGTGGGTCACACGGGGAAAACCGAAGCGAAACCCGTTAAGGTTCCCCCTCGGTTAGCAACCCTATTTTTTTCATTAATTAATCTTGTCTAAATGCCTTATTAAGTCCTATGTGAAACACGACAGCGGAAACACAAACACCATAACAACGACCAACCAAATCAGCACATTAAAACAACACATTTTCCCTTTTTAAACAGGTCGTATCGATACACCTTCAGAGGGTATCGATACGCCTTGACCAAGGTCAACCCCCTATGGTCAACATAAGAAGACCGTATCGATACAGCCCTCGAGCGTATCGATACGCCCTTCTCGGTCAACACCACTTGGTCAACTAGGTTGAACCGTATCGATACGCTTGGACACCGTATCGATACGCCATACACTCCACAACTCCACAGGATTCCAGAGAGTTGGGACCGTATCGATACACCCCACGTATCGATACGCCCAGCCAAATTTGTGTTCTCTGAGCAAGGCCGCATCGATACAGCCCTTAGGCGTATCGATACGCCCTACACTGTAAGTCCACCAATTTTAGCTAAACGACCTCAAACACGACTCTAGATGCAATTCTCGACTCACCTAAGCATATACAAACATGTAAGCACACATAATTAAGTCAAGGGAGCCAATCAAACATGGACTAAAGCATTCATACATAGCATTCTAGTTAAAGAGCAATTTATGCAATATTGGCATGCATAAGAACACAAAGGACCCTAAAAGGGACAAGACATCTTGAAGGGCTTGCACAAATACACAAGGCAACCTAAACATTCTAAAACATACCATCACACATCAAAACATTCAACATAGTATAACATGCTTACAACCAACATGGCAACGCACCCAGACAAAAGCAAGATACTAAGGAGTCTAACATGCTCCTAACAACCAACAACAACCACAAAGCATTACACGTCCCATTGCTTAAACTATTACACGTTTAACATTGAAATTCATACTTGATGAAATCAAGCCAAAACCACACTTGGAGGCCCTCCGCTTGCCCGAGCAACCCACGAACTAAGGATCTGCAATGTTGAACAAAGAGAGCGTAAGCAATGATGCTTAGTGAGGGTAAGCTCTAAAAACCAACCTCAATATTGCAGGGTCCGAGCACGATCTAGCCAAGGTAACCACAATCATACCAAGGGTCCACAAGATAAAATGCATGAACAACATATCACATATATGCCATAACCATGAGCTCAACACTACCATACATGTAATCACATTTAAACATTCAAGCAGCTCATATATCTCAACACATTGATACACATATCAATCAACATTGGCACCTAGTTAAGACTCAAATACACGGATAACCGTTGGACTCACATCCAACAACACAACCATTACCTGACGGTGGGATTACACTCATCACCAGTCTCGCGGAGGGGTTTCCACTCATCCTCACGCCCCGTCGATGGGATTCCACTCATCACCGACTATATTTAAATACCATTTCCGGGCGTACCCGTACTCCTCCTTGGTGACTCAACGCCACCAAGGCCACGCGCGACTTTTGACTCATGTGTACACACTAACATCCTAATGATCGATCATTTGTATTTAAGTTTACTAGTGCCAATATTTTACTCGTTCCACATTTCTCATTTCAATCATTTCCGTGCTTAGCACGTACTCACCATGAACACAATCATGAACCAACACCATGCATGCATTAAGCAATACAAATCATGCCTCATCTCGCATGCATAATACAATGTATATAAGCATTCATATCACAACACATACGAGGCATATACATTCATACATTCAAGTTCATCCAAGGGCTCTAGATCAAGCTTAGGATTAGGCTACCACCCTAATCCTAACTCTAGGTGGGTCTACCAAGCCCAACCTAGTCCATATACTCGAACCAACCAATTTAAAATCGTTTAAAACAATTAACCACTCACCTAACTCCCGAGCTCAAGACCAAGCAAGCAATTGTCTTCAATTTCCCGGATTCACTTCCGATGCTTCACCGGTGCCCAAACTTGATTCTAATCAATCCCAAACACAAACAAAACATCCACAATCAATATCTTGTCATCGAAACTAACCCGGATTACCATTTCCAAACATTCAACACCTAAAATTAGACCAAAAACAGGATTTTCGAGCAGCCCACTTGACCCACTGAAAACTCTCATTTCAAGCACCCAAACAATCATCAATTGCACCCAAAATGATCCTCATATGTCATACTACCTACAGCCCCCAAAACCCAACATCAAACAGCCCCAAAACATACTTTAAAACCCTCCAAAAACCCCCTTGAAACACAATTCCGAAAATTGCCCCAAATCATTTGAAATTTATATATGTTATACCATTTGGTCTCTATATACTATAACTAAGCATATTAAATCAGATTACTCCACTTAACTACATAAAGTTCTCATTTTTAATTCAAAACATTCAAAACCTCCATTTCTAAAAACTCCATGAAAATGAAAAAGAAGAGTACTTTCATGAAGGGGAGGATGAGGGGAAGTCGAAAATGCTATTACCTTTCAAAACGGAGTTGAAACGGAGAAGGGAGGTGATGGAACAATGAATTTGGGTAGAGAGCTTAAGTTCCCGTTGGTGAAGAAGGGAATGAATAGTGGATGATGGTTTTTTTTTGTTTTCTTTTAGTTTAAAAGCCAAATGACCCTTTTGCCCTTAATGAAATGAAACATTCACAAAGACATAAAACCCATGGCTATTTGGGGTTTAATTCTAAAGTATAGTCTAACTTCAAATTAATTAATTTGAAAACCAAACCCGAACCATTATTTAAATCATAAAACCGAACCCGATTTATATTAAAATATTATTTTCACCTAACCCCTAAACCCGGGTGTTACAATTATTATTATTATTATTATCAATAATTATTTTTAATTGATTTAATATGTGCATTAATTGTTTAGCATATATGAGGATGTACATATTAGTTTTTATTTGTTTGTAGAGTTATCTTTTTAATATAATTTAAATAATTATTAAATTTAGATGTATATATTAATTTCTTATCTACGAAATTATTTTTGAACATAATTTTATTAATTATTAATTTTATATGTATTTATTAATTTATTATTTATGAAATTATTTTTTAATTTTATTAGTTAATCAAATTTATTTTATTTAGAGAATTTTTTATAATTATCAAGGACAAAATAGTCTTTATAAGTCTTTTATCCAAACATCTAACTCAAAAAGCTCATAAAAGGAGCTTTTTTTCTTTCAAAATGAGAGGTTTCACCTCAATCCGCTATTACAATCCTCTATTTATCAAACATCCAAATTAACAGATTTGATTGGTCAAACCTCTAAAAATGCTTCAAACCTCTAATTTTAGCTCAAGAAGTTGTTTACCAAATAGAGTCATTAATTTATTATTTATATAATTATTTTTAATACAATTTAATTAATTATTAAATTTAGATACAAATATAAATGTATGATAAAAAAAACAAAAAAAAATATTAGTTTACAAATGTCACAATTTAAATACATGATGGTGAATAGTTAAAATAGAAAAGATTAAAATTTGGGTTATTTAGAGATTTTTGATAATTATTAAGGGTAAAATGGTATTTATAACTATTGCGTCAAAACCTCTAATTTTAAAAAGCTCATATTAGTAGGTTTTTTAAAATTAGAGGCTTCACCCCAGTCAACTATTCTAATCCACTATTCGCCAAACAATTAAATGAGCGGATTTGACTAGTCAAATCTCTAATATTAACTCAGACCTCTAATTTTAACTCATAACGCTATTTACCAAACAAATTCACTATTAATTTATCAAACATAGCTATTTATTTAAACTTTGTTTTTGTGAACCGCCCTAGAAAGGGAAAATTAGCAATGTATCTAATTTTCTATAAATAGCAAGCAAGCACATCGAAATGACAGGAGAGAGAGCAGTAGTTTCATATAAAAGGTGTTTCTGTTCCAGCACAAGTGTGTGGGAGAGGGAGAGGGAGAGCCATCGTTCCTTTGCTGCGCCCGATATCCTACTCTCTACAAGCCCAAGGTTCATCTTTCATCTTTCATACACATGTCATATAGTATAATATATATATATATATATATATATATATATATATATATATATATATATATATATATATATATATATATATATATATAATGTTATATAAGTAAAAAAAACTTTGATACACAAATTTAATTTATATAAATTTGTCAAATTTAAGGTTTAAGAATTTATGTTTTAGGATTTAGAAGTTAAGATTTATGGTTTATAGTTTATAGTTTAAATAAGAATGAGGGTTCAATCATCGCCCTATGCATGAAGCAACTTTAAAACTTGTGGCCAACGTCTACCTTCCTATAGACCAACAAAACATAAAAGGATTAGTCGTTAGACTTACTCTAGTGGATATCTTGAAAATTTTGTGGCCAGCGTCTGCTTTCCATATATTTTTTAATGAATTGAAGAACATATTTTTTATTTTTTAATATTTTTTATGAGGCTACTAGTCATATAATAAGTTTCGCCATTATCTTTTTCAGTAACAGAACCATGCTTTTTATATAGTGGCGTTATAGCAAGGCATGGGATTTGAAATTTTTTTATAGCACTACAATAAAACATAAATTAGATTAATAGGGTCATTTGCACCCTAAAATTTCTTAATGCATCCGCCCATGGCCATTGTACGGGATGGAAATCATCTACCCCTAATTATGTTTCTATTGGTGCCTCTATTTTAAAATAGCGGGTTTAGGGTTTGGGGTTTAAAGTTAAGGCTTAGGCTGTAGGGAATTAGGGGGTAGGGTATATTTTTAAGGTTTAATATATAAAAATTAAGGTTAAGGCTTAAAATTTAATTTTTAAGTATTTTTTAGTAGAGTGCATATAAGGAGGGCATGGTTAGGGTTAAAAGATTTTTACTCCATTGTACATACCACCGTCCATCATTTTTTCAGTTTACCTTTTCATTTGTTGCATGATTATGTTTTTTTAGTAATACCAATATTATTTTGTTATAAAAAATTGATATCTAATTTATTAGTTGACTAATTCAGATAGGTTATTGTAAAG
Source organism: Hibiscus trionum (assembly GCA_030270665.1). Classification (NCBI taxonomy): domain Eukaryota; kingdom Viridiplantae; phylum Streptophyta; class Magnoliopsida; order Malvales; family Malvaceae; genus Hibiscus; species Hibiscus trionum. The sequence continues at coordinate 12,007,770 of BSYR01000036.1, read as the reverse complement.
GGAATAAAATTCGTCTACCTATTTTTATGCCCTTTATAGGTTTCGTCAATGATTTATGACACGTGTATTAATAATTATTTTTAATTCTTTGTTAATTGTTTTTAACTTACTATTACACATGACATAAAAGTATTGATGAGTCATATAAATGGGCAGAGAGAAAAGACAGACAAATTTTTATTCACTGCAAATGTTCATTATTTATAGGGACAACCACAACCTCCCAATCCAATTTACTTCTTTCAAAACTTAAAATTTATAATTAATATTATTTAAATGATTTAATGTCTTATTCACTAATCAATCGGTATTATTATTTTTCACTCCTATATCATTATGATATGCATTTCGAATTTATTTTAGGTATACTTTTTGTCAGACTTTGTGTATTCGTATTAGATTTCATTGGTGGTTTAGTCGCTGTATGTCAATTTGTTTAACAAAATTGTGAAATTATTATTTTTAATTAGTATCATAATATATTTAGTTCCCAACGTTTATAAAATTATATTATTTTTAATTTTGAAAAATATAATTCTTTATATTTATAATTTTTATCAGTTTAATCTTCAAACAAATAATCATCATCCTCGTCATTAATCCTAGTACCATCACTCGTCATCATTATAGCCACACATTTTCTATTCATCAATAATTCATGAACATCTGCACATGCACAAAATAAAAATAAAATAAATAAAGAGTAAAGTACACTAATGGTCATCAAACTTTTAAAATTTTCATTAAAGTCACTCAACTTTTAAAAATATGACTCACTCGATCACAACTCGCTTAAATTTCTTCTTAGTACGTCGTTTATCTTTCTCAATTGGGACCCTTAGTGGCTTATTTGTTGTTAGAATAGACATGATGGGTGGAACTTAAGCATTTTGCTCAGGGTTCAATTCCTCTATTTCATTTGGAGCTGATCCTTTTAACCCTTTGGGATATTCTTCACTGTGAACATTAATCACCACTTCTCTTATACTGCTTCTTTTCTCTGTCATGTCTTTTAGCTTCAACAAAAAATCTGATAAGAAAATAAGCCAATTAAAACATGAAAACTTTGCATTTAAGAAAAAAGAGATGAAATTTTGCGCTATAAAAATGCAACTTTTCTTTTACCAAATATTAAACTAGCTTGGAAACTCCCATTAAATGATAATATTTCTACAGAAAACGAACCATCAATTTATTTTTACTAAAAATTCATATCACTTGCCTTAAATTATCGAAAAAATCAGAATTTTAGTTGTGGAGAAAAAACAGAGCAAGAAAAGAAGAAGAAAATGGAGGGAAAAAGAAAGTTAATGTGCCACGTCATCGTTTTTAACGGAAGTTAACGGGGATCAAAATGAAAGCGAACTAAAAGTTGAGTGACCCCAATAAAAATTTTAAAAGTTCGGTGACTATTAGTGTACTTTACCCTTAAATAAAAAAACACCTATCGTTTTGCTTTGCTCCCCTTTCTCCACCATCCACCTAACCTCACCCCTCCTTGTCACCGACTCTTGGGTGAGTGAATATAGCATTCGTGAATCATTCGTATAACATTCGTTTATGTTTGTTTATTAAGTTAAATAAACGTGTATGAACAAAAAATTATGTTTGTTTAATAAACGAACTAACACGACCAAATGTGTGTTCGGTTCATTTATGTTATTGTCTATAAGATCGTTTATCGACTTGTTTATAAGCTAGTTTACCCGGTTCTACTTTGAAGTTCAAACTGTGAAGTCTAATGAGCTTAAGGACTAGTGGTGTAATTTCACCATTTTAGCGAACATATAAATGAACATGTTTACTAACGTTATACAAACGAACACGAACATGTTCAAGAATAAACAAACAAACACGAACCGAACATAAACATCTTTAAAAATAAATAAACGAACACAAACATTACCTTATTTGTTCAAGCTAGGTTCACTTACATCCTTACTGACTCCATTAAACTTCAATTTCTGAGTTTAGAAAGGAAAGAATTATCTTGGTTATTCAGTAAGTTGTACCATTAGGCCATTTCTTGAATCTTACATAAGAAACAAAGAAATTCAAATCACTATTAAAAAAAAAAAAACTCCAACAACCACCAAATCTGAAAATTTTGGAAGAAATAACTATAAGAAGCTGGAGGATTAATTGCTGAGATGAAATGAAAGCAAAATGGAAAATGACATGATGGGCAAAGAAAAAAAGTTGTAAGAATTTTTTTCTTCTAGTATTCTTCTGGTTTACTATTAAGTTCCTTTCAGCATTAAAAAGTGTGGCCCTGGGTGCAAATTGAGGGAAAAAAAAGGGACAACTAAATTTAAGAAAACAAAGATGTTTCAACAATAGTCTCAGTTTTGTCTTGTTTTGGATTTGCATTATTTATGCAACCGTTTTCAGCTCACTGAAACCCTGATGTTTAACTGAGATGTTGCTGTTTCATTTCTTATGAAAAAGAATGGGGCCTCAACTTAGCTGGCTGATCATAATTGAGAAGTAACTAAATTAATGTGTTGGTGGTGGGGATGGACTGTAAAGGTTTTTGTCTTTATTTTTAGATTAATGGTAAAAATAATGTCGGTCTAAGATTATGTAGATTTGATTTTGTATATGTTGTGAAAGATTGCATGTGAAAATAATTGAATCTGAATGGGAGGTCTAGTAATAGAAAGGAATTCAGTAATTAAACATTCTAAAAATTGCGCATGCATACATACATACATACATACAGTCCTTTATATATATGTGTGTGTGTATATATATACTGTTGCAGCACAAGTGTGAACGTGGGAGCTGTGGCAGATATCTGTAAAAACATTCTCCTTAACCATTCCATCTTTCATATACATAGAATATTATATATAAAACATATGTAATATATGTGTGTATATAGTGGATTGATGTGTTGCATGCAATGCATGACCATCCACAAAGTTGTGTCAAATAACTACATACTTCTGTCGTTAAGCTTTTCAGTTTTCCCTTTGATTTTGTTGACTAATTCAGCAAGGTAACGGTAAAGGGTGCATATTTTAGGGACTGATTTGAGCTCGAGTTTAAGTAGGAGTGGGAGTTGTGTAAGGAAACGCGTGGCTTGTATTCTCTGCACTTAAAACTGTAAAATTTGTAGTGAAAAGCTCTTACTTTGTTTAAGTAAAACTGTTCTCTTTTTGAATCAAGCATGCTAGCTTTTTGCTTTTTGTTGTGCAAATTTTTTTTCTTTTAAGATTGATTGGATGGTTTGAAGCTTGGTTTTTGTTGGTTTTGTGGGGGTAAAATTGTTCTGCAAGTTGGGTGTGGTGGTCTGAGGAACACATGGTGTCATGTTCGAAAATTGGAAAAATAGACATATATATATTCATTGATAAGAACTACCTATGAAACCAATAAACTGAATCTATATGCTCTTGGGGGTTGAGAACTATTTTTTTAAAGTAAAAGGTGATGGATTACAAGCTGCAAGTATTAGGGGTGATGTCCCATTTTAAAGTAAGTTGGTTAATGTCCTTGCTTGCATGTTGCATTGCATTGAATTCAGACCTTTTTGAAGAAGAGTTGATTTGATTTCTAACTAACCAATTACTTGATTAACGAAGGAGATGGAATCGGGAGACGAAAGGTATGTTCATGTGGTTGATGAAGACATTGATGATCGAGAAGCAGCCGAACAGCGACGAGTTCAAGCATTTTCTGTAGGATTGGAGGAAGAAGGCTATAAGAAACATATAGGATCTGTCATATATAAGAGTGTATACACTGTAATTTTATCAAAGAAATTCAACGTGTTAATTCCCTTTGGACCTCTAGCAATCCTTGTCCAGAAAAAGACTAATCGAGACGTGAGTTTCCTTTGTTTGTTTTATTACACATAACTGATGTTGTTATATCAATGTTCTTGCTAGCTGATCAGTTGATTCACATTAATTCACAGGGCTGGGTCTTTATTCTTGGCTTACTGGGTATAATGCCGTTGGCAGAGCGGTTGGGTTATACTACAGAGTAAGGACTCGTATATAATCTTCATTGCCTGTAAATTTAGTTCGGCCTCGGCTTCAGCAGCTAACATTTTCATTGCTCTCCTCTTATTACAGGCAGTTGGCGTTTTACAGTGGACCTACAGGTATGTATACTGTTATGTAGGTGTATATACTATATAATATATGTATATGTATGTGCACTTCAATTTTGGAATGAAAATTGCAGTTGGGGGTCTGCTAAATGCAACATTCGGAAATGCAACGGAACTTATCATATCGATTTATGCACTACGAACCGGAAGGATACGTGTAGTTCAGCTGTCATTGCTTGGTTCACTTTTGTCGAACTTGTTATTCGTTCTCGGGATTGCATTTTTCTCCGGTGGGATTGTTAGAAAGGTGCAGTTTTTCGACAAGGAAATGGCTGCTGTGAATTCAGGACTGCTGTTGATGGCAATGATGGGACTACTCTTCCCAGCATCCCTCCAAAGCACCGGCACCGAAGTGCATTTCAGGATATCGGAGTTGGCTCTTTCAAGATTTAGTAGCTGTGTCCTGATTCTAGTCTATCTCGTCTCCATCATTTTCCAGTTAAAGAATCTAAATGATATGGTGATTATCCATCATAGTCACCACTATTTACTTTTCTCTTTTCACTTGCCATTCTTTATTCGTTTTAATTAGACGGCATGAAATCAGGGAGGAAGTAGGACTGCAGAGATCCTAGATGGAGATGAAGACGAAGAAGCAGCTCCCGAGATCTCTAAATGGGAATCAGTGATCTGGCTTGCAATCACAGCAGCTGCGATTTCGATCCTTTCGGAATATCTGGTTGATGCCATTGAGGTACTAGAAGTGTTATCTTGTGATATGGCCTTGGTTTCTCTTTTTGGCTATATATATATGTATATGTTTTTGCAGGGAACATCTCTTGCTTGGGGTGTACCAGTTGCTTTCATTAGTGTTATATTGCTCCCAATAGGTGGAAACACAGCAGCAGTTACCACTTCTGTCATGTTTGCCATGAAAGACAAACTTGTAAGAGACTTATTTTCTCATTTACAAAACTTAATTTATATAGCTTAAAATTGGCAATATGTTTAAATAGTATATTTATTTCTGCAGGATGTGTCTTTGGGAGTGGCAATAGGGTCATCAACCCAGATTTCTATGTTTATAGTAGGTGCTTTTTCATTTGAAAACATTTTATATTCATGTATATATACACAGGTATTTTAACATTTTCGTTATTTCTTTTATTGATATACCATAGATTCCCTTTTGTGTGGTAACCGGATGGATATTCGGGCGCCCTGTGGACCTGAACTTCCAGCTTTTTGAGACAGCAACTCTGTTCATGGCTGTTCTATTTGTAGCTTTCATAACGCAGGTATGTATGTATGTATGTAGGTATGCATGTATGTTCATGACATACATGTTTGCATTTGCAAATTGCAGGAAGGAACTTCTAATTACTTCAAAGGTGTAATGCTACTTTTCTGCTATCTCCTAGTGGCTGCAAGCTACTTTGTACATGGAGACCCTTCCTCCTGGTTAGTTTTTACATATTAGAATTGAACCCATTCATGATGCATACATGCTTTAACTGACTAATCAAATTTTGCAGATACAGCTGATGCAACAACCATTTCATCACAGCTTACTTTAGGAAATAGCTACTGCTTGCTAATTACTACTTTACAAAGACTTTCTTATGTTTTAGTTTTTATGTGTATGATTAAATCAGAATCGAAATTCGATATGTACAACTGAACCGAATTAAAGTTTCGATATTAGAACGCATGTCGGATGGTAGTACCTTCACTGTTTCAGCTTCACATACATCTTACATTCTTATGTAGACTTTGGTACTTTCTCATAGTAAAATTCCATTGAGATATGAATGGAAGTAGTACAATTAGCTTCCTGCAACTTGTATCATGAGTTTCTTGTACTTGAGGAATTGAAGTATTTGAACCAAACTTTATCACTTACAGGTGACTCCAAACCTCAGATTGTGCCAATGCAGTCACTACTAGAAACAATAAATATACAAAATTGAACCTCCGCTCCTACAGAATGACGAAAACAATCCTTTACGTCTCAAAAATTTCAATGACTTTGGAAGCATCCCATGGCAACAGCCCCTTCAGGGGTTAGAATGGTCTCGGGAACAGACACAGACACTGTCAAAAGCTACAGTAACCTCACCCACGTGATCGATATGCAAAGCTTGATATTAGTAAGTTGAGTTTATTTTTGTCAACTCGTCCATAGGTTGTCACTAAGTCTGGCACCGTCCAAATCACCAACAACACTAGAAACTATAAATACTTGTGCGGCCGAAGAAGGAAATCAGAGAGAACCAAGAGTGTAGTACTCCTCTCTTTTATATCTAATTATTTATTCCAATCATTATATTGATTGCAACTCTCCGTATTAAATCAATCAGGGTGAATCGTCCGAAACCGTCATCAACCACCGCAGTACACCTCTCAAATAAAGTCCCGAAGTCCTCACCTCCACGAATCTCAGTGAATATATCAGAATGGAATATGGGCTATAGAGAGCATCTACAACAAGTTACAATACTGGAATGAGCTAAAAAGACTACACATAAATGTTGTTGAAGAATTAACAATGGGATACTTACAAAATCCAAAGATGCTTCCTTTTGAAACTAATATAAGGGGCCAGTGAATGAACTTCAAAACCCAATTACAATTAGGATAGCCCGGATGATAAGAACGATGAAAACTACCATGACGACCACCGTCGAGAGATGTTATATTCATTTTTTTGAACAATGGTATATAATTTTATTAATCACCATAAAAAATATTATAAATACAATGCGTTAAAAAAATAGAAAAAGAATTAGTCTACTAAAAATCTCAAAGAAAAGTAAATCTTTCCATGAAGATTAAGACAGGGCCGGCTGTGAGGGGAGCACCCCGAGCGACCGCTCAGGGCCCCCAACCAGCCTAGGGCCCCTAAATTTTAATTTTTTTTCATATTTTTTAATTAATTAAATAATTAATTTAATGATAAAAATTAATTTTTTCTAGATAAATAAATAAATTATTCTAACAATGAAAATAATGTGTTTGATAAAAATTTAATCATATTTTTATGATTTATTAAAGAATGACTTAACTACAAAATAAGTGTACAAACTATACTCTTTTTTTATTTTTAGACACAAAAATGTTTTTTGGGTCAAAATAAATGTCTGAAGTTTACTCTGTGGCCATTTCTAGATAAAGACCGTTAAAAAATTAAAAACAAGTGCTCAAATTATGGTACCTTTTGTTTTAGGTGTCTATTTTTAAAAAAATTAGTGCCCAAATTATGTCGTTTTTTTGTTTTAGGAGTCTAAAGTTTCATTTTTATATAAAAAATAACGATCCATACCTCAAAATGATAACAAAATAAACTTTAGACACCTAAAGCAAAAAAAAATGTATAGTTTGGACATAAGACTTAAAAAAATATTACTTTGATTGTTCAAACTAATAAGATATGCTTTTGTTATATAGAGATCAAATTTTTAATCTTCGCTCAGGGCCCCGAAAATTTCCGAGACGGCCCTAGATTAAGATACCATCAAATTCAGAAATTCAGAAATTTCTTTGTCTCTAGCCAAACGAGGCATTTACGGGATGAAAATGAGTTGTGAGCGAACCAAACTATCAGACAGATTGCTCTGCTATACAGTTCTGATTACATCGGCTAACAAATCATCAAACGAGTGGGGATTAATCTTTTTTATGACTATTGACATAATCAAATAAGAAAGCTAGCGTCGTGAGGATCTCTATACGAGCACCAAACAATCGTTATAATATGTTGAAATCGTGCCAAATGACAGATGAAACAGACAACAAAAAACAATGAAAAACGTGCGACAAAGGCAGAGGAAACACGTGCCACAAAAGCAAAATTTTTTATTAAAATTGAGAAAAAACAAAACATGAAAGAGAAATAAAAATAATGAACACTAGTGGTCGATAACCAGTATTAAGACTAATTGCAGTCACTGGTTAAGCAAAAAAAACTTGCAGCAACTATGAAGAGAAAATTAGGTTAAAAAAACTAGGTTTTCAATAAGAAAATTATTTTTTTTATATTTTTGAAGAAGTATAAGTTTAAATATATTTTTTTAGATTTTAATAGTTTGTTTATCCAACTTTAGAACAATTAATATATGTGGCATATGATTTTGGGTAAAGTACACAAATGATCACTAAACTATTTTAAATAAAATAAAATGGTCACCAAATCTTTTAAAAATTACATAATGGGCATTAACTTTAATTTTTTATTATAAAATGGTCATTGAGCCGTTAACTTTCGTAAAAAGTATGACATAACAGTTTTGATAAAAAATTTAATAGCATATTTAATCCTCTATATTTATAAATTCAATTAATTTGATCCTAATTCGAACAAAATCAATACGTTTAGGCTCATTACTTATAAATTCTATCAATGCAACCATAAACCCTAAACTTTTGAGCCCTAAAACCAAGGTGCAGAAAGAGGCTTTGTAAACATATCAGCCATCTGTTCACAAGCCAGAATTTCGTTTACCACAAGCTTCCCGGAAGCAACCTTCTCTCGAACAAAATATAAGTCAAGCTCAACATGTTTGAACTTGGAATGCAAAACAGGATTCGCAGAAACTACAACAGCACTAAAATTATCACACCATAGAGTTGGAGAAGTATCAGTCACAACTGAAAGTTCACTCAACAACGACTTAAGCCACAACACCTCTGTGCTGCACACGCAACACTCTGATATTCCGCTTCGGCCGTAGAACGAAAAACCACTGGTTGTTTCTTAGAACCCTAGGCAACATGATTACTACCAAGGAATACACAAAAAACCGTTATGGAGGCGATCATCAAGATCAGACCCCCAATTCGCATATGCAAACACCGTTATGGACAGCCGAGAAGATGGTGTAAAAAGTATATCACAATCAAGTGTCTCCTGTAGATAACGTAAGATACGTTTGACATCCTGAAAATGTGTATCCAAAGGGTTTTGCATAAATTGACATACTCGATTAACGACAAAGGCAATCTCAGGCCTTGTAATGACCATATACTGTAACACACCTATAATGCTTCTATAATCAATAGGATTAGAGACAAAGCTGCCAACTGTTGCGGATAAATTACAGTTAGAAACCATAGGAGTAGGCAACCTCTTCGCATCAGCCAAGCCACTGCAGTGTAGCAACTCAGATATATATTTACGTTGACTTAGAACAAGACCCTCTTTGAAATAGTGCACTTCAATACCCAAGAAAAAATGCACTAAGCCTAAATCTTTCAGTGAAAAAGCTTTGTTTAACATGTCAATAACTCTCTGCACTTCCTTGTTGTCACAACCAGTAATTACAATATCATCAACGTAGACAAGGAGATACATTATACTTGAACCAGACTACTTAATGAACAAAGAGGAGTCTGACTTGGACAAAACGAAACCTTCCGAGACCAAGTATTCCCTTAATTTTTCAAACCAGGCTCGAGGAGCCTGCTTCGGACCATAAACCGATTTGTTAAGTTTGCAAACCATCTTGTATTTATCCCCTTGCTCATACCCAGGAGGTTGAATCATATAGACCTCCTTAGCCAAATCTCCATTGATAAGTATTTATATGGTTATGTTTTTGGTCCTTGTTTTGATTTAAATATAAGTCTGAAGGATTTAACTGGGTTGTTTTATGTTGATTTCATGCAGGTTACATGATGTATGAAATAAGCTGGAATGCTGCAAAAAATACTGGAGTCGTGGCAGATTCATGGGCATGAACTAGGGCATGAATGCTGACTGAACGCCACGTCAGCACCTTCTAGAAGCTTACGTCAGCAACAGTGATAGCTTATCAAGCCAATTATCATCCGGATTTTAATTTTTAAAATTCAAACTTGGGATAATTATCTTATGTAATTTAATTTAAATTTGGGATTTATCATTTTACTTTTTAGGGTTTTCAGGTACTATAAATACCCCACTTTGGGGGTGAGTTAGATCATCACTTGCTCATTGTTCTCTTCTACCTTGAGTTTAATATAATTCTTTACTTTCCTCCATTTCTATTTTTTCCATTTCTTTCATTATTTAATTAAGTATGGTTTCTTCACCAACCATGCTTAACTAAATCCTCTTTAGCCAAAAGCAACGCCAAACCCGACTAAACTCGTGAGATTAGAAGAGTTCCTCATTCCTTCAACAATTCTTTTTTAGATTCTCTGTAAAATTGATTAGGCAATCGACCTAATCTTTAGGAATCTCAATTGTTTCATTCCGAGAGCGCGCATCGGGTTGAAGTGGTTTAGATCCATCGTTGGGGACGAGGAAAAGCTTGTAGCCAATTCAACTCCCTAAGAACAAACTTAGTGGTGGTCCACTAAGGGGAATCAAAATCGGAAACAATTCTCATCGAGACGATTATCCGAGCACGGGCTTCTCCAGCACTGACTCAGACTTGAGTTAGCATCGATTGCCGTAGCTAACCAACTAAAGCTTGATTTCAAGGATTGCCCTGAGAGTCGAGTTTACCCAAGAGAAGTAAGTTGCAAGGGTTGGGCCTTGTAGACTGTAATCGACAAGAAAGTTGAAGAAAAATCCATTTCGGTGATCGAGGATGTCGTGGCAAAGCGTAGCTTGAGGCTAATTCATTCCATAATTCATTTTCAATACTTATTTCCGTTCTTATTATTATTTCATTACTCAAATTACTTCTCTAAACCCCCACTTTTATTTTTACATGTTTCTTGGTCTAAGTTAGAACGAAAGGGTGTTAGAACTCCTATTCCATGTGGATCAACCCTTACTTTCGCTATACTATTTTTATTCTTATTTATTTGAGTTTAAGGATTTATTTTGACACTACACGACGCGTGTCATCCGTTCAAAAATGCGTTGTTAATGTCAACTTGTCGCAAGCTCCATCCTTTCGAAACAACAATAGATAGTATAGTGCGAACTGTTACCGGCTTAACAACTAGACTAAAAGTTTCATGAAAATCATATCCAGCTTGCTATAAGTACCCTTTCGCCACTAACCTGGCTTTATAGCGAGATATTGACCCATCAACATTCCTTTTTACTTTGAATATCCATTTACAAGACACGGCTTTCCTGTTAGACGACAACTCCACTAAGGACCATGTATTATTCCGAACTAACACATCATATTCAGCTTGTACAGCTTGTTCCCAATTCTCGTCTAGCATCGTTTCTTCAATGGATTGTGGTTCAACAACATTTACCACTGAACTAGGCGAACCCAAATTTGCAACATAAATTTTTCGTTTTCGAATTCCACTCTTCCCTCTTGTCACCATCGAATGTGTGTTTATAATCGGAAAATCAGCCAGTCCAGCATATTTGCCGTGATCAACACAAGGAAACCCCTCATTGGACCGAGCACCAAGACGTTGTAGCAAGTTAGAAACAAAATCGATCCCTAATGAGGGATCTAATCCTACGGGAGACGCAGGTGAAGAGGAGGTATGAGCAGTACCTGACGCATCGTGATCCAGAGAGAGTGACAAAGCATCATGACCGGGAACATGATCAATTTCATTGCGGAAAAAATTGGAACTTGTTGTCGACCGAGTTTTATCAGACTCAAGATCAGAGGGGGGGGGGGAAGAAAACTCCATTTGATATACTGGACACACAGGAGAACCATTTGATAGAGGTGGGCTGGAAAAGAAAGCACCATCAGCCCCAGATTCAACATGAGCTAGAGGTTCCACTTGTGCCACTAGGCTGAACTCAGACTCCACGTAAGATATTGGGTTAGTCACAAGATCCACTTGAGTTGCTGGATTCACAAAACCAGACGACAACTCCACTTGTACCACTGGGCAAGTGGAAACAACACTATCATGGTTGGGCCCGTCAGTAGGCTCAAGACCAGACCTACCACCGGACCCAGTATTAGACAGATCAAGGGGCTTATTCAAAGAACCATGCTCAGGCAGTGAAACAAGAACATGTGGAACACTATTAGAAGAGTTATTCGAAACAATATCCTGACCCTTGCATAGCTTAGGATAAGGAAACATATTTTCATAAAAAATAACGTGTCTGAAAATTATAATTTTACCCCCAATAATAAGACACTTGTAACCCTTGTGAGATGGACTATAACCAACAAAAACACACTGTTCGGTGCGGAAATTAAGCTTGTGAGGAAGAAAATGACGCATCAACGGGTAGCAAGCACACCCGAAAGCCCGTAAGAACTCATAATCTGGTGTACGCTTGTATAGAACTTCATACGGAGATCGACCATCTAACACGGGTATTGGCAACCGATTAATTAAATAGATGGCAGTTACGAACGCGTGACTCCAAAACTTCATAGGCAAACCAGCCTGAGCTAACAAAGTTAAACCCATTTCCACTATATGTCGATACTTCCACTCAGCTTTGCCATTTTTCTCAGATGTGCTGGGGCAAGTGAGGCGATGATGTATACCATGAGTACGTAACCAGCTTGTAAGAGCTTGAAACTCGCCTCCACCGTCCGTTTGAAGAGCTTTGATCTTGTAACCAAACTGGACCTCTACCAACTTGTGAAAATCAAGGAAACATTGAAAAACATATAACTTGCACTTTAAGAGATATAACCAAGAAAATCGACTATAAACATCCACAAAGGACACATAATAACAAAAACTTTTAGAGGTAACGTGGTCTGGCCCCCAAACATCAGACACCACTAGCTGAAACAGAGTATCATATGTGGAAGAAGACAAATGAAAAGGAAGTTCATGAGCCTTTCCATGCAAACAAGGAGAACAAACTGATTGTACTTTATTATCACTAGCAACAATATTAACATAACGTAAGGTAGCCTTAAGGACATTTAAAGATGGATGTCCAAGGCGTTTATGCCACAAATCTAAGGGTAGAACAGACTTAGAAGCAGCACATGCTTGAACACATGTGTTATTAGCAGAAAAAGAAGAAATATGCTTATTAACAATTGGCAAAGAACTCAATGAATCAACAACAATTGAGGAAGGCACAGAACGTAACTCATAAAGACCATCAGGAGTGAGCTTCCCCTCCAATAGAACGACCTTGGTCTGAGCATCCTTCACAAAACAGTTAAATGGATGAAACTCGAAAAATACATCGTTATCACGAGCAAAGTGGGACACATACAATAGATTTTTCATAATATCAGGAGCACATAATAAATCACGCAAGACCAATGACCTATCCATAGCACTCAAAGTACCATGGCCAATATGAGTGACCTCAATCTCATTACCATTTCCCATAAGTAAGAAATTCAAACCTATGTAAGGAACATCAGATTGTAGATTTGCACGATCACTAGTGACGTGATGAGTGGCACCTGAATCCGGATACCACACAACATCCTTGGTACCAGACGAGACCCCATTCAAACCATTGTTAACATACGAACCATCCAAAAACGAGCTAGCCACCGGAGCAAAGGACGAGGCTGGGACAGGGCTGAAACCTTGTGAGGGTGGAGTTGAACTGAACCCTTGTGAAAGAGGAGACGAACTGACCCCTTGAGAAGCTGGAAACAAACTGAAACCTGGATGAAGAGGGGTGTTTCTTCCAGAAGATGGTGCATAGGTGGGACTCGATGAAGAAAAATGATACGGTGCAAGAGCAAGTGATCCTGAAGAATAGATTCCAGAGAAGGGTGCAACAACATGAGGAAATATTGGTGCAGGCGTTGGCGAAAAATTTTGTAATAACTGCCCTGGTCTTGGACTAAAAAATGTGTAATTAGTTGTCCCAGAATTTCCAGAGGGAGAGACCCTTCCATTGTTGTCGTTGGAATTTCCAGGAGTACTGTTATAGCTCTGGTCAAACATGTACCAACACTTTTGTGCCATATGACCATAACGATCACAAATTTGGCATTGTGGTCGATTGACATTCAAACGACCTCTACCTCTTCCACGAGATGAAGAAAAGTTGGCACATTGCGTCGCAGGAAAACTCTCATTATTCTGGTTTTGAGTTTGATTTTGAAAAAGAGAATTATGTTCTTAAAACTGATCTTCATGGAACTCACCTTTATCATCAGAATCCTCAACACGAATCCCTCGATGTACAACAATATTGGCTTGTACAGAAAACTGATCAGATAGAAAATCCTTTTGTCGCGTCTCACAATCAACTAGCATCTCTGCGAGTGCTTCAAGATTATGAGGTTCACACAATGCAAACGTAATCACAGAGTCAAACTCAGCCGTTAACCCAACTAAAATAACACTGGCTTGCTCATGCTCAGTGATTGTGTTTCCCGAGGCATTCAACGTGTCACAAATTAGCTTTATCTTAGCAAGATATTCATTAATGGATATACCTCTTTTCTTTTGTAAATGGAGGCTATGACGTAAGGCAGAGACCTTGGCAACTGACTGTGCTGCAAAGAAACGAGAAAGAGCATTCAAGATAGATTGCGAAGTTGTGAGTCCAGTGAGACGTGGTAAAACGTCTGAACTGACCGTAGACAACAACCAAGACACAAGAAGCTTGTCCTGCTTGTGATACGCAAGAAAAACTAGATTTTCCATAGGCTGACCTGTCTCATTAGTGACAACTTTATCTAGGATTTTATGATCAAATATATATGCAGACAAGCCATAACCATCTATGATTAGAATAACCTGATGCTTCCAAAGAATATAATTGTTTTCATTCAACTTGACAGTATCAAGCTTAGGAAGCTGTTGAACAGAAAACACAGTAGAAGAGGAAGGTATGGCAGCAGATATCGAATCTGAGCTAGACGGAGATGAACTAGATTTCTGAGAATTCAAAGCAGTGGTTTCACCAGCCATAACAGACAAAAGGCAACGTCACAGAGACAATTTGTCAAATAGAAGAACGGCACACCAGTATTTAGATGCAAGATGCAAGAGACACTATAGGAACTTCTCAGCGGCAAACCGTCGAACACAAGAGATGAACATCAATCAATGAACACAGAAACACAAACACTCAACAGTCTCAACACAAAAAATCGATCAACAAACGACGACAAGAACAACACTGAACCATATTTCAACCTTAAAAGTAACAAGCCAACAGAAGCAATCAAAAAATGAAAAACAAAACTGCGATGTCTCAATGTTCTAACTAAAACAAGAAGACACGATCCTTGACCTAGAAAGCTACAAACGAATCACTAATCTGTCCTTTATCACAAATCATCGCGGAACAGATTTCCTCATGATTCAACTAGTAACTTTGCAAATGAGATTCTAGATATGAGGATTGATGTGTAGAGTTGAAAACAAGACAAGTACAGAAATCTTTACCTCTCCAGATTGATCTCGTCACCACTCCATTACGCCAAATGTGACTTGTAAATCACCTGACTTAGAGGTGTGATTATTGAGTTGTCTTTATTCAATCCACAATCGCAGCATCCGATGAACCAAAAAGAAACGTGTGTCTGCAAGAAACAACCTCTAATCTCTCAAACGTGCTTCTACCAGATTGAACTCCTTCAACCGAGAGAGAAAAGCTCTGATACCATGAAGAAGAGTGTTGAAGAAAAGCTCAGTTGAAGTACAAAGGTTAGAGATAAGCTGAGAACTAAAGAAAGAGAGGCAACACTCTTATTAGTTTTATTGATAATCTCGTAATATCCCAAATGGGACTGAGAGCCATTTATACAAGCTGAATGAGCTGTACATCTATATATTTCAATTATAGAGTGATGACACTAACAATATCTCCTAACCACTCTAACTGAAACCATAACAGTCTCAAGAGTACAAGAATAAATACATGAAATTTATCTTACACATTGTAAACCTATACAAACTCATACATGTAACAATCATAAGTCATAGTCCCAAAAACATAAACATTAAACCATGATTTAAACCCCCAAAATTTTTAAACTTCCCCAAACCCAAAACCCTTCGATCTGTAAATCCACCTGTAATCACTAATTTTGTCCCGAAACTTAAACTCCTTTTGTTCGCATTTTGGGCTATTATTGGGCTAAAATAATAATTATTAAATAAAAAAGAAAAAAAGAAAAAGAATATATATATATATATATATATCTTGTTATTATATAATCATTACTATCATTATCATTATATTATTTGCTATTACTTATTATCTATTATTAGTTTATTACTATCACCTTGTTTTTATTATTACTATTATATGTTAATGTTACCATTATTATTATTATTAATATTATTATAAAAATAAATAAATAACCTAAATAAAGCCCATATATTAAATAATAAGAGTCCATAATACAAAACCCAATTTTTTTTTTACATAATCAGGCCTGTTTTGACCCACATTGACCAAAAAACCCTAAAAAGCTAATCTTTCCTTGTAGCCACCACACATTACAGCCCTTGGATCTAGTCTCAGATCAAAGATCCAGATCTCCCTAGAAAGGAAACCCTAACGCGCCCCACTGATGTCCCAGTGCCGCACATCGATAGCCGTCAGATCTGGTAGCGATCTGACGGTCCAAATTATCCCAAGACGAAACCCTAGGAGAGCCATCTCCTTTGCTCCGCGCTGCTCCATTCCAGCCCTCAGATCAAGTGCCATCCAACGGTCCAGATGCTATCTGGACCAGAAACCCTAGAGAGCTCTTACAGCCTTGCGCCGCATAAGATCTCAGCCGTTAGATCGAGATTCGATCTAACGGCTCACAACAGAGGTCCAGTAGCTCCAGATCCCCCACGCTTCCCACGCGCGCGTCGTCGTCACGAACTGACGGTAGACCTTCCGGATTCCACGCGAAGCCTGTGGCTCCCCTGCTACCTTCACGCCTCTGCCCTGCGATCGTACGCCTGCCTCGACCACGCCTTGGTCTGCTTCCATTTCCGGCCAAATCCGACATGGCAACACAAAAAACAGTCGTCAGAACTACCAAAATGGCAACAAAAAACAAAAACAAAAAGGGACCACATCGAAAGTCAACTAGACATCTTCAGCAACCGTGGTCAGAGATCAACAACAGCAACCAGAGACAACAGAGATCAGAAAGCAAGCATTTTGTTTTTTTTGTTTTTCCACTATGTGTAACTCCGGTTATAAAAACCGAGAAAAAAATGTAGACAAGAGGCCCCCCGGGCAATTGAAAAAAAATTAATAAAAAGCACAACTTTTTTTAGAAGGTATTGGATCTTCCCCATTTCATTTTGCATGCAAAAAAAAAAATCAAAAAAAAGAGAGGATAGTTGTTTTTTTACCGTTCGTTGCTCCGTCGTCCGAGTCGTGTCGCTTCGCCTTCCGGATGTCAATAAGCCATCGAATCCTTGCTGGATCGGGCATGGTGAGACGCCGTTGAGTGAACGGAGTTTGCTTTGCTTCAAACAGGACGACGACGTTAGGGTTTCGAAAATGGGTTGTTTTCAGTGAGTGCAAAGAGGATTCTGATTTCGGAAACAGAAAAAGCCAAAAGGGGGCTAAAATGATTTTCTGGGAGTATTTATATTAAGTTTATATTTTCTAAATTGGTTTAATCTCCGTAAGGCCCCTCTGTGTTTTGAAATTTTTCCCCAAGGACTTCCGTTTTCCAAAATCGCGCCCCTGGTCCTTTATATTTTCGATTTCTCTTCCATTTCACCCCTGCAAATGCCGAATTGGGCCCTGAAATTTTGGTTTTTATTCGATAATAACCCCTGTGTTTTTGCATAAGCCTTTAGCATTATTTCCTTAATATATATGTACATATTATATTGTATTATATAGTTTGCATACCATACTATGTTACACATATATAAATGTGTGTGTATATATATATATATATATATATATATATATATATATATATATATTACGACCATCTATTTACCCTTTATCTACACTTTATGTTATATATTTATGTCATTATTTGCTCACGCTTATTTTATTTGTTCGACCATGTTTTTATATTTTTGCGGAGATTTGTATCGGGGCATGAGCCGTGCTACTTACGACTCGGGTTACTTACTAACCTCAAACGTGACTATTAATATTTAATTTCAGCCTTTATTTTCTTGCATTTCTTTTTATCCGATCCGGTCCTTTCCGGATGTTTATTTAATTTCTTGTATCTTACTTTATTTTAAATTTGGTCCATTTTTGGATTTATTTGCTTTAGTTTTTTGTGTGACCTATTTGCCACAAGCTCATGGTCCCGGTGTCCGCGTGGGAACGATATTTCTAACACTCGGATATCGACATCCTTAGGCGTCATAGGATTTTAGACTAGATTTAATTTCGTGCTTATGCATTCGGTTTTTCGTTCGTTTTTCAAAAAATCTAAAAATGTTTTCAAAAGTGCGATGTCCTTCTATTCGGGGACGAACGAGGCCAGTACCAGTCGTAGTGGTGGTGGTTCGGGCGTTCGCTCTCGAATATTAGGATTTTCGAAATTTACTCGTGTGTATAACCTAGTTTCGGTATAAATTGTCACTTTAATTCGCAAAACCTGATTTTAGTTAAGCGGTAAAGTTTTGGTACCAATTTTGGGCATGTCGAGGGTGCTAACCCTTCCTCGCGAGTAACCGACTCCCGAACCCTTTCGAATCTCTGATTTCTATTTCCGGTATCCGGTCTACCATTTAAAGTGGCCGTTGGCGACTCCTTCTATTTTTTAAAAAAACCTTTTTCAAAACCCTCTATTTTTAAAAACAATTTTGAAACCCCCTAATATTTTTCCAACAATTTTCTAAAATCCATTTTTACCCCTCAATTTCCAAAAATTCCCTTTTAATACATATTCCAAAATTTCTAAAATATCCTTCCACCATACACCTACATGTACGTGTTTTTCAAAAGAATAGTCGCTACAGATGGCGACTCCGCTGGGGGCAAATTTTTGTTTTCAAAAACAAAAAAGAGAGCCAGGCCAAGAAAACTTTACCGTTTAATTAATATCAAAGGTTGCGAGCTAAAGTGACAAATTTAACCGATATTTGTTTATAAACGCGAGTCTATTTCGAACGCATTCATTTTTTTCATATACACCCGTTTGTCTAAGTGGGGGGAAAACGCTAGTGCTTTCGTGGGGATATTGTTCCTCCGTCTGGGCCTAGCAAGTACCTTCGGGGTTCGAATACCCTTTATTTTCGTGGGAATATCGTTTCTCCGTCTGGATATAGCTAAAGGGTCCCCTCGAATTGAACTCGGTTGAAATGAGCCTATAATGGGTGATGACCGGGGGCCTTGCTACCCTTAGGAGGGGACAACGAGGACAATTCGAGTACCTCCTAGAACCAAAACTGCATATAGCGAACTAGAAAGCCTACCCCTTTAGAGACATGCGGATAACCTAAGTGAACTAGACAGGAAGAATAGGGCTGCTTGTTTATGCTTGTATTCTATCTTATTAATAATGACTATTTGACACTAACTCATTTCTTTTTTTCTTTTTGCATTTATTTTGCATTCATACCATAACATAACGATGTTGAGTCAAGGTGGTTTTACCCAATTCAGGTGCTTTCATTATTGACAGGAGGTTGTTAAAAAGGATGTCAAATCACAAATCCGACAAATTCTAGACGGTTAAAGAAAGCAAATTTGGCCTCGACATTTTTTTTCAAAACCTTCATTTCCTCGGACGTAATTCGGAGACGCAAGGGGCATTCGTTAGAATCTGCTATGACTACCTTGTAACAAGGAGCCTCTTTTATGTCTAAATAAAAGTTGACCTAAGGGGAATCACCTATACGACCAACACCATTATTCGCATACACATTTGCATATTTTTTTTATTACATTATCTGTTCATACATCATTTCATAACATAATCATTCACAACATTAAATTTCTAATCATACACTACATCATATCCATCGCTAATTAGGCATCAAAAGTTTCCGTTTAAATCCATGATGCATTACATCATACTCATTCTAAAACTCTTTGTTCAAATCCATGTTGCATGCATCACATCATGTTCATCTCTAACCGGGAAAAACCCTCGCCCAAGTGAAAGAGAACGAATGACCGAGCGGCTAGCTTGAACAGCTTCAAGGACACTCGGTTCAGAATCAAAGGGGGTCAACATGCAAAAATCCAATTCTCAAGATTGGTGAAAACTGATTATACCCAGGGGAATGGTACAGCTAGCCCGGGGCAAACGACTACCAGTAAAGGCAAGTCAAATCCGTTAATCCCTGTGCATTTGGGAAAAATGCAAGTCTCAATTCATGGATAATTCAAATATCCATCGAAAAATCCATTTTCACGAATGGTCAAAGGGAAATAAATCCTTTGGAAAAATCTAACGTCACAGTTGGTGAAAACTGATTGTACCCAGGGAAACGGTACGACTAGCCCGAAGCAAACGGCTACCGGTAAAGGCAATTCAAATCCGTTAATCCCTGTGCATTTGGGAAAAATGCAAAGGAAACAAGCTAAGTTGTGGTTCCATTTTGAAAACATTTGTTGCATTCTTTGATTCTTTAAACATTTCATTCATGAATTCTTTATTGTTTTCCAAATATACATGTATATACTGTTCCGTAGAAATACATTTTAATTCAAAAAAGGTTTTTCAAAAAAAAAAGAATGTTAAGGACATTACAAATAAAAACACTATCTGTTCTACTCAAGCCAAGGGAGGAACGACAATGAGTGATCAGAAGTAATGGGCCACTCTCATTGAATGAATTCGCCTCTCAAGCAATGTTGTCTAAGATCCTTGAATGAAGCGATAACCCGAAAACATCTATCACCTGAAGACTATTTTGATATCCAAGTATGGGAGGACATTTCGATCCAAGCAAAGGATCACTTCCACACTAGGGGGGAAAAGGATGAAAGTACGTGGACAAGTGAGCAACTTTCAGGCTTAACCATGCTATGAAGACGAAAAAGTGCAATAAAGGAGACGCTTGGTCTAGTTTTCACAAAAAAAAATAAAAAAATTCGTGCTTAATGAAGCTGACCTAGACCAAGATCAAAGTCACCAACGCGTAAGCCCGGATCAACAAAAGGGCTAAAAGAACTCTTCATACAATTGCAATGTAAACGACGAAAGGAAAGTTGTGCTCAAAAGGCCAATTCAAACCAAGCTGAAAGTTATCAAAGTTGAAACCAAAAGTGAAGGCGCTAAACCAAAAAGCGCGAGCTATAAAGATTCTTCATCCAATTGTACCCATACTCAAATTAATCGGAAGAACGCACCAACACAATGCAAAGGTGCAAGTCGATCCCAAACTACACCTAATGAAAGGCGAACACCCAAAAAGGGACAATCCAAAGCAATCAAAGCTTATCCACATCAGACAGTACATGATGATCTTCAAATCGGGGCATATGTCCCCCTTCTGTCACAACCACGGGCCGTAGCCTTCATTTTAAGACCTACAAGACCATTCCGACCATACACGGATGGATGAATTTGTCTTCGAAATACATCCCGCCTATCGGAGTTAACCTTTTTTCAAGGATTGCCACACTTCTAATGCTTGATCGAGATAAAAAACGAGGGAAGGATGGGGGCACAGTGAGTTAGTGAGTCAATGAGAGCCACCATCAAATCGGGTAGAAACTAGGTATGGGAGTCTCTCCTCTCGAAAGCTTGATAGCTCAGAAAGGTTTTCATATCTATGCCCTTTACAACATTCTTGACTTTTTCAAACAAAAATGTCATTTGAATAAATGGTTTTTCAAAAAACCGTAACTAGATCTTCATAAATTTCACTTCTCATGATTTTTCAAAATGTATATGTGTACATAATACAACTATTTTTCCAACAAACATCTCACACTCTACACCAATACAAAAGATTTCTCTGCATTTCTTCACAAATAATTTCAAAAGTACAGGGACCAACAACGAGCTTGTCGGCCGATTGCACAAACAAACAAAAAACAAAACAAATTTTGACTAAATAAAGTATACAAGAGTTGACTTCCCCCCAAAAGAGGTGACATCTCGGAAGATGATAGCCGGACCTACAAAAATCGGGGCATCATTGAAACCCTTTGATCAAGACCGCAAGAACGAGCCTATATAACGATGAAATCAGGGGGCATCCCTTTAGATGTCAACATCAGGACCAGTTACATTACATATCATTCCAGCATCAGTGTATTCATCATGCATTCACATCAACACCATGCATCAAGTTACATACAAAACACGCATACCTCATTCATATAAACAGGTCAAAAACAAGGATGGCAAATCCTCAACCAAAGGAAAGCCACGCCGACAAAAAAGACAAATCAACAAAGAAGTTGAACCTCACAAAGAGGAACAACCACAACACCATCTCTTCTTTCAACATCGATCTCGTCTTGCCTTTGATGGTAGCAGATCTCTTTCAGCATCGATCTTGTTATGCCGTTGGTGGTGTAGCGGATCTCCTTCAACGTCGATCTTGTTATGCCGTTGGTGGTGTAGCGGATCTCTTTCAACATCGATCTTGTTATGCCGTTGGTGGTGTAGCAGATCTCTTTCAGCATCGATCCTGTTATGCCGATGGTGGTGGAGTGGATCTCTTACAACATCGATCTTGTTATGCCGATAGTGGTGTAGCGGATCTCTTACTACATCGATCTTGTTATGCCGTTGGTGGTGTAACGGATCTCTTACAACATCGGTCTTGTTATGCCGTTGGTGGTGTAGCGGATCTCTTACAACATCGATCTTGTTATGCCGTTTGTGGTATAGCGGATCTCTTTCATCATCGATCTTGTTATGCCGTTAGTGGTGTAGCAGATCTCTTACAACATCGATCTCGTCTTGCCTTTGATGGCAGCGGATCTCTTTCAGCATCGATCTTGTTATGCCGTTGGTGGTGTAACGGATCTCTTACAACATCGATCTTGTTATGCCGTTGGTGGTGTAGCGGATCTCTTACAACATCGATCTTGTTATGCCGTTGGTGGTATAGTGGATCTCTTTCATCATCGATCTTGTTATGCCGTTGGTGGTGTAGCAGATCTCTTACAACATTGATCTCGTCCTGCCTTTGATGGTAGCAGATCTCTTTCAGCATCGATCTTGTTATGCCGTTGGTGGTGTAACGGATCTCTTACAACATCGATCTTGTTATGCCGTTGGTGGTGTAGCGGATCTCTTACAACATCGATCTTGTTATGCCATTGGTGGTATAGCGAATCTCTTTCATCATCGATCTTGTTATGCCGTTGGTGGTGTAGCAGATCTCTTACAACATCGATCTTGTCCTGCCTTTGATGGTAGCGGATCTCTTTCAACATCGATCTTGTTATGTCGTTGGTGGTGTAACGGATCTCTTTCAACATCGATCTTGTTATGCCGTTGGTGGTGTAACGGATCTCTTTCAACATCGATCTCGTTTATGCCGTTGGTGGTGTAGTAGATCTTTTTCAACATCGATCTTGTTATGCCGTTAATGGTGTATCGGATCTCCTCCTCACCGGGTCATGCCTCTTCGTCGGAGTCGCAGCTTGATCCACTTCAATCTCCTGATCTCGTCTCGTCGTCGGTGGCGTAACGGATCACCCACATCCAACAGGGAAGTGGGACAAAATTAGTGCTTATGGTCTTTGCTTTATCCTTGTTCCACAAGTATAAGGAAAGAGGGGCAACTGTAATCACTAATTTTGTCCCGAAACTTAAACTCCTTTTGTTCGCATTTTGGGCTATTATTGGGCTAAAATAATAATAATAATTAAATAAAAAAGAAAAAAAAGAAAAAGAATATATATATATATATATCTTGTTATTATATAATCATTACTATCATTATCATTATATTATTTGCTATTACTTATTATCTATTATTAGTTTATTACTATCACCTTGTTTTTATTATTACTATTATATGTTAATGTTACCATTATTATTATTATTAATATTAATATTATTATAAGATAAATAAATAACCTAAATAAAGCCCATATATTAAATAATAAAAGTCCATAATACAAAACCCCAAATTTTTTTTTACATAATCAGGCCTGTTTTGGCCCACATTGACCAAAAAACCCTAAAAAGCTAATCTTTCCTTGCAGCCGCCACACATTACAGCCCTTGGATCTGGTCTCAGATCAAGGATCCATATCTCCCTAGAAAGGAAACCCTAACGCGCCCCACTGATGTCCCAGCGCCGCACATCGATAGCTGTCAGATCTGGTAGCGATCTGACGGTCCAAATTGTCCCAAGACGAAACCCTAGGAGAGCCATCTCCTTTGCTCCGCGCTGCTCCATTCCAGCCCTCAGATCAAGTGCCATCCAACGGTCCAGATGCTATCCGGACCAGAAACCCTAGAGAGCTCTTACAGCCTTGCGCCGCACACGATCTCAGCCGTTAGATCGAGATTCGATCTAACGGTTCACAACCAAGGTCTAGATCCCCCACGCTTCCCAGGCGCGCGTCGTCATCACGAACGGACGGTAGACCTTCTGGATTCCACGAGAAGCCTGTGGCTCCCCTACTACCTTCACGCCTCTGCCCCGCGATCGTACGCCTGCCTCGACCACGCCTTGGTCTGCTTCCATTTCCGGCCAAATCCGACATGGCAACACAAAGAACAATCGTCAGAACTACCAAAATGGCAACAAAAAACAAAAACAAAAAGGGACCACATCGAAAGTCAACTAGACATCTTCAGCAACTGTGGTCAGAGATCAACAACAGCAACCAGAGACAACAGAGATCAGAAAGCAAGCATTTTGTTTTTTGTTTTTCCACTATGTGTAACTCCGATTATAAAAACTGAGAAAAAAATGTAGACAAGAGGCCCCCCGGGCAATTGAAAAAAAATCAATAAAAAGCACAACTTTTTTCAGAAGGTATTGGATCTTCCCCATTTCATTTTGCATGCAAAAAAAAAATCAAAAAAAGAGAGGAGAGTTGTTTTTTTACCGTTCGTTGCTCCGTCGTCCGAGTCGTGTCGCTTCGCCTTCCGGATGTCAATAAGCCATCGAATCCTTGCTGGATCGGGCATGGTGAGACGCCGTTGAGTGAACGGAGTTTGCTTTGCTTCGAACAGGACGACGGCGTTAGGGTTTCGAAAAGGGGTTGTTTTCAGTGAGTGCAAAGAGGATTCTGATTTCGGAAACAAAAAAAGCCAAAAGGGGGCTAAAATGATTTTCTGGGAGTATTTATATTAAGTTTATATTTTCTAAATTGGTTTAATCTCCCTAAGGCCCCTCCGTGTTTTGAAATTTTCCCCCAAGGACTTCCATTTTCCAAAATCGCGCCCCTGGTCCTTTATATTTTTGATTTCTCTTCCATTTCACCCCTGCAAATGCCGAATTGGGCCCTGAAATTTTGGGTTTTATTCGATAATAACCCCTGTGTTTTTGCATAAGCCTTTAGCATTATTTCCTTAATATATATGTACGTATTATATTGTATTATATAGTTTGCATACCATACTATGTTACGCATATATAAATGTGTGTGTGTATATATATATATATATTACGACCATCTATTTACCCTTTATCTACACTTTATGTTATATATTTATGTCATTATTTGCTCACGCTTATTTTATTTGTTCGACCATGTTTTTATATTTTTGCGGAGATTTGTATCGGGGCATGAGCCGTGCTACTTACGACTCGGGTTACTTACTAACCTCAAACGTGACTATTAATATTTAATTTCAGCCTTTATTTTCTTGCATTTCTTTTTATCTGATCCGGTCCTTTCCGGATGTTTATTTAATTTCTTGTATCTTACTTTATTTTAAATTTGGTCCATTTTTGGATTTATTTGCTTTAGTTTTTTGTGTGACCTATTTGCCACAAGCTCATGGTCCCGACGTCCGCGTGGGAACGATATTCCGAACACTCGGATATCGACATCCTTTGGCGTCGTAGGATTTTAGACTAGATTTAATTTCGTGCTTATGCATTCGGTTTTTCGTTCGTTTTTCAAAAAATCTAAAAATGTTTTCAAAAGTGCGATGTCCTTCTATTCGGGGACGAACGAGGCCAGTACCAGTCGTAGTGGTGGTGGTTCGGGCGTTCGCTCTCGAATATTAGGATTTTCGAAATTTACTCGCGTGTATAACCTAGTTTCGGTATAAATTGTCACTTTAATTCGCAAAACCTGATTTTAGTTAAGCGGTAAAGTTTTGGTACCAATTTTGGGCATGTCGAGGGTGCTAACCCTTCCTCGCGAGTAACCGACTCTCGAACCCTTTCGAATCTCTGGTTTTTATTTCCGGTGTCCGGTCTACCATTTAAAGTGGCCGGTGGCGACTCCTTCTATTTTTTTAAAAAACCTTTTTCAAAACCCTCTATTTTTAAAAACAATTTTAAAACCCCCTAATATTTTTCCAACAATTTTCTAAAATCCATTTTTACCCCTCAATTTCCAAAAATTCCCTTTTAATACATATTCCAAAATTTCTAAAATATCCTTCCACCATACACCTACATGTACGTGTTTTTCAAAAGAATAGTCGCTACACCACCCATTGTCGTGAGATTTTGAATCTCCAACAAATGATAAAAATGATTTGATTCCACTCCTTTCTTGTTTTGTATGCTTTATATTTTAGTTATGTGCTTTCTTTCATAGGTTGTTCTTCACTTTTATTTTGATTTACCATTTTGTCAAGTGCTCATTTTTGGGTTTTGGTTTTGGATTTTTAAAGTCTTTTTTCTTTATTCCTTTAAATACCCAGGTACATTCTATTTAGATCTCATGGCTGCTTCTTCGAGTGAGTGACCCTTGCTTAGGGTAAGAACATTTATCAGGTTTCTCAGCTACTTTGCTTCTATGATGTGAGCTTTTGATTGTTTTATGTTGCTAGATGTTCTCCAAATGGATTACTTCAGATTTCATTATTTTGGTTGCTTTTTTTCCGTTTAGGGTTAAAAGTTCATTGTATTAGGGTTTAGAACTAAATTAATAGAATTTACAAGTAACAAGCTTAATTATTTTTATTTTGTTCGAACTAGGATATGTTCTAATGTAATGTAAAGAGAAGGTTTTAATTGGAAATGCAAAGGGATTGCTTATTGAATAAGTAAGCAATGTTCTTTTTTAGAGCAAACTACATGATCTACATCAAGGATGCTTAATTATGAATTTGGTTACAAATAATGTATTTTTTTCTAAAAGTTAGAAATGTTTTCCTCAATTAAAATATTGTTACAAACAAGTCATTCATTCGTTAAAATAGAAATGAATGTCTAATTTGGCCTGGTACAATAACATTTTTAGTTCCTAAAACTTATACATTAGATTAATTTTGTCATAATTCGAAGAAATTTAATAATTTTAACTATTCATGTTATATCTTAAAACAACACATTATTGTTAAATTGTTATTATTTCACGACAGTAATATAACATTTATGGGAGAAGATAAGCAATTTAGGAGAAGAACAATGACTAAAATGATAAAAATTTAAATGTGAATAATTAAATTTATTGAATTGTTTCGAATGAGGACTAAATTAATAGTTTGTATAAGTTTAGAGGACTAAAACTATTATTATATCAGTCCATGTTACTATTTTCCTCTAACTTTTAATGATCAATGACTTTTTTAAGGTGAAGTTAGAGGTGGCAAATGGGTCATTTGGTTCGGTTATTTCGGGTCTGGTTATTCGGTTTCAGTTCAGTTGTGATTCGGATCATTTCGGGTCGGTTGATTTTCGGTTCGGGTCAACGGGAGATCAGTCGAATTTAATCAAGTTTTTAGGTCGGTTAATTTTTTACAC
Organism: Hibiscus trionum; assembly: GCA_030270665.1. NCBI lineage: Eukaryota > Viridiplantae > Streptophyta > Magnoliopsida > Malvales > Malvaceae > Hibiscus > Hibiscus trionum. Next base: position 11,980,106 of record BSYR01000036.1, on the reverse strand, counting down.
CGTATATATGACTTTACAAAGCCAATATATTTGACTTTTTGGTGAGTTGTGCGACTCTTCATATCTTATCTTCTTTATTTCTATTAATATCTTTTATTTATTTCGGGTTGTCTTCGGTTCAGGTTGCTTTCGGTTCAGGTCTATTTCGGTTCAGCTAAAATTGCACATTAAGTCTACCAGATTTTATTTTTGTTCATTCTAATCCCTAAAAATCTTTATTTAACCCAAAATTAACTCTGATTTATTTCTAATTTTTAAATTTAGCCCAATATTTCTTTATATGATGATATTATTGTTCATTTTAGTCCTTAAAAAATTATTTAACCAAAATTGACCATTATTTCTTTCTAATTTTTATAATTTAGAATATCATCATATTTTTATAGTTTAGTAAACATAATGATTGGAAGAATCCGCCATTAGATTATAATTCAATTATGAGTAATTGGGCAGAAGAAATTGTAGTATTAGTATTAGCCATTAGGCATTAGCTCATCCAACTTGTCATTTTCATTGTTGAGAGCCATACATAAATTATGACTAAACCAATCATGTATATACTTGTCATCATCATATTTTTATAATTTAGAATATCATCATATTTTTATAGTTTAGTAAACATACTGATTCGAAGAATCCACTATTAGATTATGACTAAACCAATGATGTATATATATTTTGCAATTCAATTATGAGTAATTGGGCAGAAGATATTGTAGTATTACTATTGGGCATTAGCTATTGACTGCTCCGGTGACCGAGAAAATAGACGATGAACGGAAAATTTTTGGCCAAATAGAAAACAGGAGAAGGTGAAGAGAAAACTCGCAGAAAGTGGAATGAATATGATTTTACAAAGTGTAGGCCAAAAATTAATTCGGCAAATTTCACTAAATAATTTTTATAGCCCAGCCGTGTCTAACCAGCTAATACACCCAGCTTAGCTAGATAGAGCACATGAGTCTTAATAGAAAGCCCAAACAACTTCAACAAATTTTGTTAGAGTAACTGAAACAGTTTTTTTTTTTTGAATATGCTGGTGTAATGCAAGGGTAACATCTGTTCAATTTTCTTAGTCTTTTTAAAGACGGTATATACAGCATGGTATTACTTGTGTTCGAACTCGGGTCTCAAAGGATGATAAACATCTATTTTTACCACCAGGACACAAGGGGATGAGCAGTAACTGAAACAGTTAACTCCTCAATATTCACCCAACTCTTATCCTCGATATTAGCTCACCCAACTTGTCATTTTCATTGTTGAACTAGAGAGCCGTACATAAATAAATGGTGGATAAAGGTCGTAAAGTAAACATAATGATTCGAATATGAATTCCCTTCAGACCAATCAGATTTCTTCCATTAGAAAAGAAAATAATTAAACCCCATAATCACCAAGCATATTTGAAATGCAAGAGCTGCTACTCCACAAAGGTTCGTTCTTTTCAATTTCCCCGCCTTTTTTTATTATACTTCTTGTTGAGTTTCGTTTGGGTTTATCAAGTTCTTCATGTTTTTGAGTTTTAGCTTCGTTTTTTTGGTTTTTTTATAATCTGGGTGTGGTTTGAAGCAACGGAAGCCGAACAGCGACGAGTTGGAGAATGTTCTGTAGGATTGGAAGAAGGCGATAGGAAACATATAGGATCTGTCATATATAAGAGCATATACACTGTAGTTTTATCAAAGAAATTCAACGTGCTAATTCCCTTCGGACCTCTAGCAGTCCTTGTCCAGAAAAAGACCAATCGGGACGTGAGTTTCATTTGTTTGTTTTATTACACATAACTTAACTACTGTTGTTATATCAATGTTCTTGCTAGCTGATCAGTTGATTCACATTAATTCACAGGGCTGGGTGTTTATACTTGGCTTACTGGGTATAATGCCGTTGGCAGAGCGGTTGGGTTATACTACAGAGTAAGGACTCGTATATAATCTTTTTTTCCCTGTAAATATGGTTCAGCCTCGGCTTCACCAGCTAACATTTTCATTGCTCTCCTCTTATTACAGGCAGTTGGCGTTTTACAGTGGACCTACAGGTATGTATTCTGTTATATATGTGTATATACTATATAGATATATGTATATGTATGTGGACTTAAATTTTGGAATGAAATTTGCAGTTGGGGGTCTGCTAAATGCTACATTCGGAAATGCAACGGAACTTATCATATCGATTTACGCACTACGAACCGGAAGGATACGTGTAGTTCAGCTGTCATTGCTCGGTTCACTTTTGTCGAACTTGTTATTCGTTCTCGGAATCACTTTCTTCTCTGGTGGGATTGTTAGAAAGGTGCAGGTTTTCGACAAGGAAATGGCTGCTGTGAATTCAGGACTGCTGTTGATGGCAACGATGGGACTACTCTTCCCAGCATGCCTCCACAGCACAGGCACGGAATTGCATTTCGGGATATCGGAGTTGGCGCTTTCAAGATTTAGTAGCTGTGTCCTGATTCTAGTCTATCTCGTCTCCATCATTTTCCAGTTAAAGAATCTAAATGATATGGTGATTATCCATCATAGTCACCACTATTTACTTTTCTCTTTTCACTTGCCATTCTTTATTCGTTTTAATTAGACGGCATGAAATCAGGGAGGAAGTAGGACTGCAGAGATCTTAGATGGAGATGAAGACGAAGAAGCAGCTCCCGAGATCTCTAAATGGGAATCAGTGATCTGGCTTGCAATCACAGCAGCTGCGATTTCGATCCTTTCGGAATATCTGGTTGATGCCATTGAGGTACTAGAAGTGTTATCTTGTGATATAGCCTTGGTTTCTCTTTTTGGCTATTTATATGTATATGTTTTTGCAGGGAACGTCTCTTGCTTGGGGTGTACCAGTTGCTTTCATTAGTGTTATATTGCTCCCAATAGGTGGAAACACAGCAGCAGTTACCACTTCTGTTATGTTTGCCATGAAAGACAAACTTGTCAGAGACTTTCTCATATACAAAACTTAATTAGTATGGCTTATTATTTACAATGTATTTAAACAGTATATTTATTTTCTGCAGGATGTGTCTTTGGGAGTGGCAATAGGGTCATCAACCCAGATTTCTATGTTTATAGTAGGTGTTTTTTCATTTGAAAACGTTTCATATTTATGTATATATACACAGGTATTTTTACATTTTCGTTATTTCCTTTACCAATATACCATAGATTCCCTTTTGTGTGGTAACCGGATGGATATTCGGGCGCCACGTGGACCTGAACTTCCAACTTTTTGAGACAGCAACTCTGTTCATGGCTGTTCTATTTGTAGCTTTCATAACGCAGGTATGTATGTATGTATGTATGTATGTATGTATGTAGGTATGCATGCATGTATGTTCATGACATACATGTTTGCATTTGCAAATTGCAGGAAGGAACTTCTAATTACTTCAAAGGTGTAATGCTACTTTTCTGCTATCTCCTAGTGGCTGCAAGCTACTTTGTACATGGAGACCCATCTTCCTGGTTAGTTATTTCATGTTAGAATTGAACCCCATGGGCAATGGCCATGCCCCATTCATGATGCATACATGCTTTAACTGACTAATCAAATTTTGCAGATACAGCTGATGCAACAACCATTTCATCACAGCTTACTTTAGGAAATAGCTACTGCTTGTTAATTACTACTTTACAAAGACTTTCTTATGTTTTAGTTTTTATGTGTATGATTAAATCAGAATCGAAATTCGATATGTACAACTGAACCGAATTAAAGTTTCGATATTAGAACGCATGTCGGATGGTAGTACCTTCACTGTTTCAGCTTCACATACATCTTACATTCTTATGTAGACTTTTGTTACTTTCTCATAGTAAAATTCCATTGAGATATGAATGGAAGTAGTACAACTATCTTCCTGCAACTTGTATCATGAGTTTCTGATATATCCACTCTGCTACAGTTGGTAAGTCCATCTTCACTTCCAGTGTATTTTACATTAATTTACCTTCTTTTCATTTAGTTACATTAAGTTTGCGGCCACCGTTAATGGTTGTTAGGTTTAAGACAAGACTGGTATTTGTTTAAACATTCCTACATTATCGCAATAGATTTAGGGAGCGGACTAGCACATGGTCTGATTCACTAGAGGTCAAATCTTCAAACATGATATACAAGAATAATATGCAAAATGGACAAACAATCCACCGAAATACCAGTTGTCCGGTTACAACTTGTGCACGTCGTTTTTCCATTATTATTCTACAGTGTACATAATATCAACCCTACCATTAACTTTTCAGATAAATTCTTTCCTCCTAATTTTCTCTAGAGAGGTTAACATCTCCAAGCGTTGATTTTAGTAGATAAGATTTCCTTCTTAATGTGTTCTAGTGAATGAAATTTGTTTTCATGTCAAACCGATGGTGGAACTGAATACTTGCCTTTAAAGAATTGGTTTGTTACTCATGGTGTTCAGCATCGCGTAACTTGTCCCTATACTTCCGAGCAAAACAGGGTTGCTGAGAGGAAGCATAGGCATGTTGTGGAAATGGGGTTGACTCTTCTTGCACAAGCTGGATTGCCTTTAAAGTTTTGGAGCTTTGCTTTTGTTACAGCTGTGTTTATTATCAACAGGCTTCCTACTGAGGTTTTGCAACATGTCTCTCCTTATGAGAAGCTTTTTCAACGTGTTCCTGATTATGCATGGTTTAAGGTATTTGGGTGTGCCTGTTACCCTCTTCTGCGACCATATAATGCTAATAAACTTGATTTTAGGTCCCGACCATGTGTTTTCTTGGGTTACAGTATTAATCAAAAAGGTTATAAATGTCGTGATAGCACTGGTCGTGTGTTTGTGTCTAGACACGTTATCTTTGATGAACAGGTCTTTCCTTTTTCGATGACTAGTGCCACCCTAGATTCTATGTGTTCTGATTCTACTTCTCAGAATTTGTTCCCCTTGCTTGTTGATACTCACTTGTCTACCTCTCGTCCGTTGCGGTACTCCGCCTCTGCCGTTGAACGAGAGACAACCGGCTGCTTACGAGATCCCCAGGAGACTGGATTTCCACCAAAAAAGACACAAAAACCTGATGTGGAACGACGATCATCACTATCCGTTCCCCAGTTTGCATCAGCAAAACTAGTGATACCAAGACTCGAGTGAGGAGAGAACCGTAAGCCAAAATCAACTGTTCCCTGTAAATATCTCAAAATACGTTTTACAGCCTGAAGATGAACATCTGTAGGTGCTTGCATAAACTGACACACCTTGTTGACAGAGAACGCGATTTCAGGACGAGTGAGAACGATGTACTGCAAGGCACCAACTACACTCCTGTACTCAGTGACACTAGCAATAGGACAGCCCTCATGCAAAGATAGTTTACAATTTGTAGTCATAGGCGTGGGAAGACTATTAGCACAATCATAACCACATCGTTCCAGTAGATCTAAGATGTATTTTTTCTGGTTGACAATCAAACTACCATCAACAGCATACCGAACCTCTATACCCAAGAAGTAGCGTAAAGGACCAAGGTCTTTGAGAGAAAAGGTGGCATTCAATTTGCAGACAATATCATCAATAACTGCCGTATCACCACCAGTGATTATTATATCGTCTACATAGACAAGAAGATATACACAACCAGCTCCAGTATCATAGATAAACAAAGAGGAATCAGATTTGCTTCCCTCAAAACCAGTGTTCAACAGAAAATTCTTAAGAGTTTCAAACCATGCCCGAGGGGCCTGCTTAAGACCATAGATGGCTTTATTAAGTTTGCACACCAACTTCGAATTAGAAGACGAGTGTTGTTCATAACCTGGCGGCTGAGCCATATAAACCTCCTCAAGCAACATGCCATTAAGGAAGGCATTGTTAATATCGACTTGACGCAACGACCAGCCCCGTGTTACAGCTAATGAAAGAATGGTTCGAATGGTGACGGGCTTAACAACAGGAATAAACACCTCAGTAAAGTCAACACCAGGTTCTTGAAGATAACCACGAGCCACCAAGCGAGCTTTATACCGCGCGACAGTACCATCAGGATGACGTTTAACTTTAAATATCCATTTACAGCTGACAGCACTCCTGTTGATAGGCAAAGGAACCAGCGTCCAGGTGTTGTTACGAACCAAGGCATCATACTCCTCTTGAGCAGCAGCCTTCCAGTGAGGAATCTTCATAGCCGCATGAATCGTACGAGGTTCATCATCAGGGGAAGCAGCATGCACGTGAAACACCTTTGGTTTCCTAATGCCTGCTTTGCCACGCGTCACCATAGGATGATCATTGACTACTATTGAGTCAGACACGGGAATAGAGGAAGAATCACGCAACCCATGCCCAGCACTAGGTGTAACTAAACACATATCACCAACTTCAGCAGGTAAAACACCTTGATCAGAGAGCACATCATCACGAACAAAATCACAATTATCAGAATCAGGATTGACCACAACCAAAGGATCTGAAGGTGTAGGAACATCAGCTTGCGAAACAATCAAAGGAACAACTGCAGGACTTGGAGCAGTATCAACTTGAGATGTAATGACACCACCAGGGGAAGGAACCTCAGGAGACAACTGAGCATCAAGAGGAAAACCAGCACAGGCTGGATCATGGGGAGAAGAAAGAGGTACATGCTCAGAGCGTACAGAAAAGCCAGGTGGAGAAGAAGGAGCTGCACTAGAAGATGCAAGTCGTGCATCACTAGGACGCGATGAAACTACACCAGGGGATGAATGTTCACCATTAGAAGAAGAGACATCTTGGCCACAACTAAACAAATTTGAAGTATTCTCAACCGGCAAAGAATCAGTGTTCATAACTGGTGAAGAACCAGTGTTGACCCCAACAACAGGAGAAGATTCATGCACAGCTTCACTAACCCTGGGTGAGACAGGAGGCATCCCAGGAGCAAACAACGGATGAGAGGTAGACAAGTGAGTATCAACAAGCAAGGGGAACAAATTCTGAGAAGTAGAATCAGAACACATAGAATCTAGGGTGGCACTAGTCATCGAAAAAGGAAAGACCTGTTCATCAAAGATAACGTGTCTAGACACAAACACACGACCAGTGCTATCACGACATTTATAACCTTTTTGATTAATACTGTAACCCAAGAAAACACATGGTCGAGACCTAAAATCAAGTTTATTAGCATTATATGGTCGCAGAAGAGGGTAACAGGCACACCCAAATACCTTAAACCATGCATAATCAGGAACACGTTGAAAAAGCTTCTCATAAGGAGAGACATGTTGCAAAACCTCAGTAGGAAGCCTGTTGATAATAAACACAGCTGTAACAAAAGCAAAGCTCCAAAACTTTAAAGGCAATCCAGCTTGTGCAAGAAGAGTCAACCCCATTTCCACAACATGCCTATGCTTCCTCTCAGCAACCCCGTTTTGCTCGGAAGTATAGGGACAAGTTACGCGATGCTGAACACCATGAGTAACAAACCAATTCTTTAAAGGCAAGTATTCAGTTCCACCATCGGTTTGAAATGCTTTAATTTGCACACCAAACTGCACTTCAACCAACTTTTGAAAATTAAAGAAACATTGAACTACCTCAGACTTTCTCTTAATCAAATACACCCAAGTGTGCCTACTGAACATATCAATAAACGAAACATAATAAAGACACATCACCTAAGTAGGAAGGGGGAACAGCGTCATGAACCTCAGTATTAACAGGTGAAACTGCCACATTAGCATGCATGCCAGATTGGACGCTAGACGAACGAGAATGATGAAAGGCCATGTTAGCATGCATAGGGGATGATTCTTGCATAAACATCTTCTGCCTTGCTTCACAATCTAATAACATGTCAGTAAGCGTCTCAAGACCAAGAACTTCACGAGAAGCAATAGCAATTACTGACTCAAATTCCATAGAAAGCCCAGCCAAAACAACACTAACATGCTCTTGTTCAGTAACAACACACCCAGCTGCACCTAGATTATCACAAATCAACCTAATCTTTGCAAGATACTCATTGACAGTCAAACCAAGCTTCTTTTGCGTATGTAAACTATGCCTTAAAGCAGATGTTTTAGCAGTAGATCTAGCAGAAAACATTCGTGTAATTGTATTCCAAATAGTTCTAGTAGTATGACAGCTAGTAAGAGCAGGAAGAACATCAGCACTTACAGACGATAATAACCAAGAAGCAAGCAATTTGTCTTGCCTTCGATAAGCTAGAAATTCAGGATTCGCAACACGCACACCAGAAGCACTTTGAGTATATTGAGACGGTAGCTCAAAATCATCTGAGATGAAATCCATGAGCCCATAGCCATCCATTATCAACGTAACTTGATGTTTCCACAAGACATAGGTTGCTTCAGTTAACTTCACCACATCATGTTTAGGTATATGTTGAACAACCAGAGCACTGGAAGAATCTCCAGATCGAGTATCATCAGACCGAGGAGGGACAACGCCAGTTTCCTGAACCATAGTTCCTGATTCGAGCAACAAAGAAGAAAACACGCAGAGCACAAACAACAAGAAAAGAAACGATCGCGCGATACCTCAATGAATCTAAAACAAATTCAATGAGATTCAACTCAAACCATAAGAGATTTAACACGGATCACTCGTTTACTCTAATTCAAATATCAACCATGAGTAAACATCCTAGCAATCAAAACTAAACCTCGAACAATTAGATCTGAGATGAAGCAAAACACTCAACCAAGGAAATCAGAGAAGAGCTTAAAGATCACAGCACAACCACTATCCAATCTGAGAAAAAAAAAACACCAGAAAGAAATGCTTACGATCAGTAGAAGCAATCAAAAGCAAACAATCTGAAATCCAAGGTTGAGCAAGCAATCGCACAATCGTCACTTCTCCAGGAAAGAACGGCGACTGATACCATGAACGAAACTCAGTATAAATGCAGAAAAGAGATGAATGAAGAAGAAACAAAAGAAAGAGAGCCAGTACTCTCAGATTTCATTGATATGGACTGTAATACTCTCAAGAATGAGAGCCAGCCTATTATATACACGTTCCATGCACTGAAGAAATCAGTTACACAGCCTCTAACAACCCTAACAGGCAGTAACTAATTCTTAGTGACAATAATCCTAGGTGGTGCGGTACACAAACCTATCCTGCACTCACCTTTCTAATACTACAGAATATTAAACCTAATAGAAGCCATCCCGATAAGGCTCTAACGGTTGATGTTGGAAGGGCCCAACGCATTCTTGCACTGTGGGAGTCGTTTAATCGATTTCTATTTTTAGGAGACGTTAACAGTTCGGTGATATTGTGAGCAGTTGAGGCAGGTCTATAGCATCGTAGCTTTTGATAATTGGTCCCCGGCTCTCGTCCTTTGCAGAGGCACAAGAGTCGGTGTCGGTTTACTGTAAAGCATTTGGCTTTCTATTAGGATATTTGTATAAAGAGTTAGTTAAAGATTTGTTTTTGCTGTTAGTTTCTTTTTTCTTTAGTTTTTTCTTTTAACTGTTCTTTTCTTTTTACATTGTATAAATAAAGACCTTGGGTCAAACATTTCAGTTTGACTTCAATTGTTCACTTTAATAAAATTCCCAATTCTTTATTTTACTCTCGTTTCTTCTGAAACCCTAAATGACTAAATCCTTACAATCTTAACTCTCGATTACACTTCTTGATATGGTATCAGTTGATTCATTGCATCAGCGCTCCTCTGAAACGTTGGACGGCCGGTCTGTTCGCATCGATGATCCCAACAATGAGTTCTATGTCCACCCAAACGAGAATCCTGCTCTCGTGTTAACGTCGCGGCTGGGCTCGTTCGATGAAGATGGCCCTCATCTCGAAGAACAAATTTTAGTTCGTGGATGGCACGATTCAAGAACCCAGCAAAGATGATTCGTCGTACGATGCCTGGGTAAAATGCAACAACCTTGTCCTATCCTGGCTTCAGCGTGCGTTAAGCATTGAAATCACCCAAAGCGTTATCTAGATCGACAACGCGAGTGAGCTATGGTCCGATTTGTTTGATCGATTCAGCCAAGGAGATCTTGTTCGGGTTTTTGATCTGTTGCAAGATTTTTATTCCCATCAGTAAGGTTCATCTTCTGTCACGGCTTACCACACACAACTCAAGGTACTGTGGGATGAAATCTCGAATCTCAGACCTTTAATTTCTTGTTCTTGTGATGCGAGTAAATATAGGAAGCAAGATTTCGTTCTTAGGTTTTTAAGGGGTCTAAATGAAAATTCTTCTGTTCAGAAGTCGCAAATCCTCATGATGAAACCCTTACCATCTATAAATGAAATATTTGCTTTAGTTCTTCAGCATGAGCGAACCCTAGGGTCAATTTCTAATTGTGATTATGCTGTGTTTTTAGCTGGGAGGGTCAATTCTCAAAACTCAAATAGGTTTTCTTCACAAAAACCTCCTGTTTCAAGTTCCAATTTTGATAATAATTTTTTTTACACATTCTGGAACCAAGAAACCTACCTGTACATTTTGTGAGATTTTTGAGCATTTTGTAGACAAATGCTATCGAAAACATGAGTTTTTCCCAGGGTATAAAACCAGATATCAGTCTTCAAAATCCAATCAAATTAATTTTCATGAGTCTACTCCTTCTAGTGATTATTCTCGAAATCAAGATCATGTTTCTTCTCATGTTTTCACTAAAGAACAATATGAAAGCATAGTTTCTATGCTTCAAGAAAGAGGTTCTTCTGCTTCAGTCTCTGAAAATGTTGTAAATCAGTGTCAAATCAATGCACTTTTTTTTAATTTTGTTCCTGAGAATACTGCTCCAGATACATGTATTGTTCTTTCTGCCTTTATTGGTTCTAGTGACACTTGGATTATTGATTCAGGTGCCACTGATCATATTGTTAATGCTTTACACTATTTTCAAAATTGTCGAGTTATTCATAATAAATTTGTTAAATTGCTTAATAATGAACTTGTTAAAGTTTCTCATATTGGTGACATTTTTCTGAATTCTGTTCTATTCTTAAAAGATGTTCTTTATATACCTAATTTTAATCTTAATCTCATTTCAGTTTCTCAGTTAGTTAAGGATAATACTTATGCCTTGATTTTCTCACATCAATCTTGTTTCATACAGGATACTACTCTTTTGAAGATGATTGGTACAGCTAGTCAGATTAATGGGCTATATCATCTTCAACTTTCAGATTCAGTTTTTTTTTTCTAACTTTGTTTCTAAACTTTCTTCTTTATCTGTTTGGCATGCTAGATTAGGTCATCATTCTGCTTAAAGGATGAAGTTTTTCTCTGAAATTCATAGTGATATTCCTGTTGGTTGTTTACCTAGTTGTGACATATGTTGTCTAGCTAAATATAAAAGGCCATCCTTTCATATTAGTTCTACTGTTAGTGATTCTGTGTTTGATCTTATGCATATGGATGTTTGGGGTCCATTCCCAATTAAAAGTCTTTATGAGCATTCCTATTTTTTTTACTGTTATTGATGATAAAAGTAGGTTTTTATGGATTTTCCCAATGAAATTAAAAGGAGAAGTTAGAGATATCATTGCTAAGTTTTACATCTTTGTTGAAGTCCAGTTTTTAAATAAAATAAAATGTCTAAGAAGTGACAATGCTAAAGAGTTTGAAATGTCTGATTTTTTTAAAGAAAAAGGGATTATACATCAAACATCCTGCACCTATACTCCCCAACAAAACAGTACAGTAGAGCGTAAACATCAGCATATTTTATCTGTTGCTAGGTCTCTTAGATTTCAAGCTAATCTGTCTTTATTCTTTTGGATAGACTGTATTCTTCATGCAGCTTATCTAATAAATATAACACCTACTCCTGTTCTTGGAAACAAGACACCCTTTGAGCTGTTATATAATTCAAAACCTGTTTTAAGACAGTTGAAAGTGTTTGGATGTCTCACTTATGCTTCTGTTCTGCCAAAACCCAAAACAAAAATGCACCTTCGTGCTCACAAATACATTTTTTAGGATATCCTAAAAACACTAAAGGATATAGGGTGTATGATTTAGAAACTAAGACTGTCTTTGTTTCTAAAGATGTTATGTTTTCTGAAGAAGAGTTTCCTTTTAAGAATTCTAAAGTAATTCAAGCTGATGTTATTCTTCCTACAAATGATAATAATGCTTATGTTGAAGACATCACTTTTATAGATAAAGATATTTCTTTATCTACTGAAAATCATCAAAGTGTTTCTGATAATTCTGCTTCTGTTGAAAATATTTTTGATCAGTTTATTTCTACTGATAATAGTACTGATGTTACTTCTACATCAAATGAAGATCAAATTTCTGTTGTTCTTCCTTTTCTTCCAAATGAACAACAAGTTTCCACTATTCCTTCTAACATATCAAATGATCAGCAGTCTTCTTTTGTTACTTCAAAAGAACAAAAAGTTGCTTTCTCGAGGCCATCTCGACAAAGACAACTTCCAGAAAAGTTTAAGGATTTTGCTGTGTCTATGCCTAAAGTAAGATCTTCTCCTCATACTCTTGCTAAAGTTGATTCCTCTCATACAGTTTCTTCTGCTCATAAATCTTTTGTTAATAATGTTTTCATTCTGAATGAACCTAAGACCTACAATCAGGTTATTAAGCATGAATGCTGGAAAACAACTATGCAAGAAGAAATTAGTGCTTTAGAACTTAATCAAACATGGCAATTAGTTTCTCTTCCACCAGGTAAACAAACAATAGGTTGTAAATGGGTCTTTAGGACAAAACTGAAATCAGATGGAACTTTAGAAAGGTATAAGGCACGTTTAGTTGCAAAAAGTTTTACTCAACAGTCTGGTATTGATTATTTTGATACATTCAGTCTTGTTGCTAAGTTAAACATTATTAGAACCTTGTTAGCTGTTTCTGCTGCTAATAAATGGCATCTGCATCAGCTTGATATTAACAGTGCCTTCTTGCATGGTTTTTTACAAGAGGAAGTGTATATGGATCTTCCTCTAGGTTTTAATTCTCCTGCCCCTGGTCTAGTTTGTAAATTACAAAAGAGTCTATATGGGTTGAAACAAGCAAGCAGAAAATGGAATGAAATACTTACTGAATTTCTCTTATCTTTGAATTTTAAACAAGCTGGTTTTGATTCTTCCCTATTCATTAAGGGTGTTGGTTCTTCTTTTATAGCTCTTGTTATCTATGTAGATGATATCATTGTAGCTAGTCCTAATATGGATGAAATAACCAACATTAAATCTGTTCTAAATGATACCTTTAAAATCAAAGATTTAGGTGTTCTTAAATATTTTTTTGGTTTGGAAGTTACTAGGTCTAATGAAGGAATAAACATCTGTCAAAGGAAGTATACCTTGGATTTGTTGAAAGATTCAGATTTTTTAACTTCTAAACCTGTTTTCACTCCTGTAATAAGCAATTCTAAACTTACCATGAACTCAGGAACACCTTTGGTTGATATTACAGCATATAGGAGACTTGTAGGAAAGTTATTATACTTAACTCATACAAGGCCTGGCATTTGTTATGATGTTCAGCAATTGTCACAATATATGTCAGCTCATACTTCAGTTCATCTCACTGCTGCTCATAGGGTTCTTAGGTACTTAAAAAGTAGTCCAAGACAGGGTATATTTTTTCCTGCTCAAAGTGATTTTACCTTAAAAGCTTTCTTTGATTCTGATTGGGCTTCCTGCCCAGAATCAAGAAAATCTACCACTGGTTTTTGTATTTTCTTGGGTCAATCTTTAATTTCCTGGAAGTCTAAGAAACAAAATACTGTTTCTCGTTCCTCAACTGAAGCTGAATATAGAGCTATTGCTGCTGTTACTTGTGAGTTGCAATGGCTTAATTTTCTTCTTTTTGATTTGCAGGTTAAGTTGCAAACATCTCATTTGTATTGTGATAATCAGTCTGCCATAAGGATTGTTGAGAACCCTGTTTAACATGAGCGTACGAAACATATAGAAATTGGCTGCCACTTGATCAGAGAAAAGATACAAAATGGAACCATAAAGTTGTTTCTTGTTTCTTCCAAGAACCAGTTAGGTGATTGTTTCACTAAGGCCTTGCCATCTTCTGATTTTAGTTTCTTCATTTCCAAGCTAGGCATACATAATGTGTATGCTCCACCTTGAGGGGGACTATTAGGATATTTGTATAAATAGTTAGTTAAAGATTTGTTTTTGCTATTAGTTTCTTTTTTCTTTAGTTTTTTCTTTTAACCGTTCTTTTCTTTTTACCTTGTATAAATAAAGACCTTGGGTCAAACATTTCAGTTTGACTTTAATTGTTCACTTTAATAAAATTCCCAATTCTTTCTTTTACTATCGTTTCTTCCAAAACCCTAAATGACTAAATCCTTACAATCTTAACTCTCGATTACACTTCTTGATACTTTCATAAAGATAGCAATATTTGAATCCCAGACTTTGTTGCTTTAGCTGTAATACTAATAGTAGCTGGCTTTGGCCCCTCCTTACCCCATTTGAACTGAAATCATAAAATCAAAATTAAAACAATTGATTTGATGGTTAGCAATATGCCTTATTATGAAGATTGTAGCCTGGGATTCCCATACATGAGCGCGTAGTGAGTACGTGACCCCAAAATTCTCTCCCAACCTAAGTTCCCGAGCCTCAGGTGTCTTCTTCGATCTTCCCATCCGCCTTGTTGATTGAATGTCGGTTACGGGTGACTTTGTCCCTGTGGGTGGTCAACGATTGCCGGAGTACTAGAGGATGATGGTGTCTGGTGGTTTGCTCTGTGGAGTCGTGGTGGTTCTGAAATTTGGGTGGCTTGCGTCTTGCGTCATGAGTTTTCTCTGGTTTTTTGTCCTCCTTACCGTGTTTCAGCGATCACCGGCTTCTTCGCCCCTACCGAAGCTTCACCGGCAGCTTGGATTTTTTTCGAAGCTTCAACGACATTTGAACTGTCGACGCCAGAGTTCTCTTTATGGTAACGATATGCTTTTTCTTTGTCCCCCTCTCCGGTGACATCCCCGCCCTTGGTTTACTCTCCCCTCCCATCGCTGTTCCCCATCTCCTTGTGGCTCCATACCATTCTATGTTTTTTCAGTTTTGCTCTATGATGGTTATCAGATTATGGTGTTTGCTGCTATAATGATCTTAAGGGATTAGGTCTTTTTGCTTTGTGTGATTTTGTGGGTCTGCGAATTTCTGGTATTTGGTGGTTCAGTGATCCAGGTGGAGTGTTTTATGGTCGTCCTGTTTGTGTCATGAATGCCCCTTTGACTTTTGCCTGATCGAGGCTTAGACAGGTTCTACGAGGGGTCCTTTATTGTCTCGCACTTTAGTTGCCGGTTCTAGGAAGCTGCTGATCTTTCTCAAGTGGGGTTTATCTCCTCCTGGCTTAGGAGCAGTTTTTCTAGCTGTGGTTTGAGTTGAGGGTTCGTCTTCTATTTCGGGGCTTTGTGCACGCGGCTGGTTTTGCCGAATTGTTCTCATGTCTATTCTCGCATGGAACGTCCGCGGTTTGGGAAATCGGGAAACGATCAGAGCTCTACGAAACTTCATGGATAAGAACAGACCGAACATCATTTTCCTCAGTGAGACAAAATAAAAGAAGAGATATTTGGAAAAGATCAGAATGAAGATGAAACTAAGCTCATCATTCTATGTGGAACCAAATGGCATAGCGGGTGGGCTGGCTCTCTGGTGGAATGATGATGTTTCTATTACCACCCTCAATCATACAAAAAACTATATTGACACAAAAGTGGTCTTTCAGAATGATGAAGAATGGATAGGTACCTTTATTTATGGCCCCCCATACAGAGAAGAAAGGCAAGCGTTCTGGGAGAGTCTCTCAAGTCTCAGATCCTCCACAAATGCCAAGTAGCTCATTATAGGGTACTCCAATACGGTCCTCAGGCAAGAGGAGAAGTAGGGTGGAAACCCGGTGAGTTCAGAGGAGGCAAAATTCTTAAATGATTTTGTCAATTCAGCAGGTCTCATTGAAATACCTATTAAAGGTGGCCACTTTACCTGGTATACTCAGAGAAGCAGAGAGAACTCTATCCTCGAAAAACTTGATCGTATCTTGTGTTATTCTGAGTGGAGTCTCAGCTTTCCAAAAGCTCTGGGATTCTGAAAATTGATATCGCTTCGGACCATGCTCCTATTGTTCTTCTCACCCAAGGTTTCACCAGGAGATATAAAAAGGACTTTAAATTCGAAACTAAATGGCTTATTGACGAGGACTGTCCCCAGATAGTTTCCGAGGGATGGAACATTTCGTCGGGGGAGAGAGCAACATCTAGATTTGGCAGGAAGATTCGTAACACCAGAACGGTCCTTACCCGATGGAACAAGGAAAAAGTGAAGCGGAAAAATGAGAGAAAACAACTATTGACATCCATGATTAAGCAGCTCCAGGGGATAAAGCTTACTGAGATGGAGCTGACAGAATACATGAAGCTTAAAAAGGAGCTTGATGCGGAATGGGAAAGAGAAGAACGGTACTGGCATCAACGGTCCAGGGTTAACTGGTTAAAATGGGGGGATAGAAACACTAAATTCTTCCATGCTACTACCATTCAACACCGCAGAGTCAATGTCATTGTTAAGTTAAAACAAAAGGACGGAATCTGGCTGGAGGATGCTAAGGATATAGTTTCCCACCTGCAGCATCATTTTCAGAAGGTTTTCTCTAAAGACCAGTCGGTCGACTTCCAGTGCCTTAAGGACTACATTCCAAAACTGGTGACAGAAGAAATGAATCACCAGCTAAGCAAAGCAGTGACAGAAGAAGAGATTAAAGAGGCGGTGTTCAACATGGGTGCAACGAAAGCTTCGGGTCCCGATGGCTTTCCAGGGTTCTTTTACCAAACTTTCTGGGAAACGGTGAAAGATGACTTGATAGGAATGGTCTCATCCTTCTTCAGGGAAGGTGACATGGGTGCGGGGCTCAACAAGACTAACATTGCGCTAATTCCAAAAAAAAAACCCCACCGAAGTGTCACATTTTAGACCCATCAGTCTTTGTAACTTCTCGTTCAAAGTCATCACCAAGATATTATCTTCGAGGCTCAAGGTCTTGCTCCCAGATATCATCCCTAATTCGCAGTCAGCTTTTGTTCAAGGTCGAGCAATCTTCGACAATATTATCCTTGCAAATGAGGCCTTCCATGCTATCAAACGAGCAAGAAAAGGAAAAAAAAAAGAGATTCATGGCTCTTAAGATCAATCTTGAGAAAGCTTACGACAAAGTTGACTGGGGACTGCTCAAATTTGTCATGGAAAGGATCCGGGGAAATCCAAGCCAGTAGGGGTTTGCGACAGGGAGATCCCCTATCACCCTTCCTGTTCACCTTCATATCGAGCATTCTGACTTGGATTATTAAGAAGGAAATTGAAACGGACAGATTCATGGGTCTAAAAATTAAAAGACAGTGCCCAGTCTTGAGTCATTTACTGTTTGCGGATGATTGCCTCTTATTTTCAGAAGCAAATGAAGGAAATTGTGCAGCTATTCTCTGAATTCACCAACTGTTCCAAACTTCTACAGGATAGTCGGTCAATTTCCAGAAATCCTCCGTTTACTTCTCTCCAAACATCAGCAATGATCTTAAAGTCCATCTTTCGAATGTCCTGGGATTTATACCTATGGAGGAAGACGCTAGATACCTTGGTCTTTCGTCCTTCTGGGGAAGAAGTAAAAAAGAAGCTTTGAGGTTCATTAAGGAGCGGGTACAGAACATATTAAAAGGTTGGAAATCCAAATTCCTGAACTTGGCCGGAAAGGAAGTCCTTATCAAGGCTGTGGCACAGGTCATACCTACTTATGTCATGCAATGCTTCCTGCTTCCTGTCACTTTTTGCGATGAGCTCAGTTCGATGGTGGCAAAATTCTGGTGGAATAATTGCAAAGACAAGGATAGAAGTATCCATTGGCTGAACTGGAAGGGTATGGGATTCTGAAATCTTCGAACTTTTAACAAAGCTCTCATTACAAAAGTTGCTTGAAAAGTGATAAAAAAATCCAGACTTCGTCCTGGCTCAAACACTCAGGGGAATTTATTATCCTAACGGCAACATCTTCGACGCCCCCAAATGCACTAATCCCTCATGAGCCTGGATAGGCATTAGGGAATGAGTTAAAATCATAAAGGAAGGTGCCCTCTGGCGAATCGGGAACGACAGGTTTGTCTCGACTTGGAAAGATAATTAGGTCCCAAATCTACCAAAGTTCCAGATTTCGACTCTAACGCCTCAATATGCTCCATACCCAACTGTTAGCTGTCGCATGAATCCAGACTCCCGTTCGTGGAATGAATCAAAGATTAAAGATCTGTTTGACCCGGGTGAAGCCAAAGCTATTCTCTCCGTCCCCATCGGAGGACCTCAAGTTAAAGATTCGTTCGTTTGGTACGGAACAAGAGATAGGGAGTATTCAGCCAAATCAAGATACATGTTTATAGAGATCTCCTCTAAGGCTAGGTCCAATCCTTCTTCTAGCGAAGACCTGAGTGGAAAAAAGGAATTCTGGAAATCTATATGGAGTTTAGGGGTTCCTTCCAAAGTGAGGACTTTCTTGTGGAAACTATGTCATAATATTGTTCCAACAAAGGGCATTCTGGCATCTCGCTTTCATGGTAAATTTTAGGATTCAGATTGTTGTCCTCGGTGCGGGGAGAAAGGGGAGTCGATCGAACATCTTATTTTCTTTTGCCCGTTCGCTCTTGCAACTTGGAAGGCTTCAGGCTTCAGCTACTCTCCGTCCCCTCTTGGTTTCCTTGGATTTCTGAAGTGGTGGCGTAAAATTAATGAGTTCCGCCTACTCGATAATTTCGACGATGACTATGCTCTTATAGCCCATCTTTTGTGGTCCCTATGGAAGTCACGAAATGCCTTGGTTTTTTAGAGTAAGAAGGACCAACCCTGGGATGTCTGGCTGCGGGCGGAACGAGCCTTCATGGAATACCAGCTTAATTCATGTCCATGTCATCCATTGCAGACTCATCCATGTCCGGAATCGAGGCAATGGACACCACCCCCTCCGGGCTCGATAAAAATCAATTGTGATGCCGCTTTCGATTCTCACTCTGGGAAAGTTTCCGTTGCGGCAATTGCACGGGACTGCTCTGGTAGGTTCATCCAAGGAATTTCTGAATCTTCTTTCGCCCAATCCGCTACCGTGGCGGAAGCTTTGGCAATCAGATTGGGAACTTTCCTGGCCATTAGGCTTGGTTTTGACAACATCATTATCGAAGCCGGCTGCAAAGCTGTGATAAAAAGGATTAACGAAGGTCTCTTGGCTGATTGGACCACAGCAGTTGTGGAGGAAGATATCAGATGTATAGCTAGATCCTTCACTTCCTGTATTTTTTTGTTTATCCCTCGTTCTTGTAACCATGCAGCCGACCGGCTAGCCAAACTTGCTAAGAGTTGTCGGGGTCAAACTCTGTGGGGACCCGACTCTTCCCCATCTCACATTTTATCTTTGTAATTTTCTTTGGTGAAATGAAGTTATCCTTTGAACAAAAAAAATGAAGATTGTAGCCTGCATTCATGGTTACAAGTCAACGAAAAATTATAGAGAGCTTCTACAACAAGTTGCAATACTGGAATGAGCTAAAAAAAACTACACATAAATGTTGTTGAAGAATTAACAATGGGATACTTACAAAATCCAAAAATGCTTCCTTTTGAAACTAATCTAAGGGGACAATGAATGAACTTCAAAGCCCATGTCAAACCCGATTACAATTAGGATAGCCCGAATGATAAGAACGATGAAAACTACCATGACGACCACCGTCGAGATATGTTATATTCACTTTTTTGGTTTATTTTTTGTATATTTTTTTGAAAAATAGTATATAATTTTATAAATCACCATAGAAAATATTATATATATAATGCATCAAAAAGAGAGAAAAATTTAGTCCACTAAAAATCTCAAAGAAAAACAAACTCTTCTATGAAGATTAGTATACCATCAAAACTTAAAAACTTTCATAACTCTCTTTTTCTCTAGCCAAACGAGACATTTTCTGGATGAAAAAAGAGTGGTGAGCGAACTAAACTATCATACATATTGCTCTGCTATACAGTTCTGATTACATCGGCTAAGAAAACATCAAACGAGTGGGAATCAATCTTTTCTATGAATACCGACATAATTAAATAAGAAAGCTAGCGTCGTGAGTATCTCTATACGAGCACCAAACGATCGCTATAGTATGCTAAAATCGTGCCAAACGACAAATAAAACAAACAATAAAAAATAATGAAAAGCGTGCCACAAAGGCAGAAGAAACGCGTGCCACAAAAACAAAAATTTTTATTAAAATTGAAAAAAAAACACGAAGACTAAGAAAAATAATCGTACGATGTTGATCGATAACTAGTATTAAGACTGATTGTCGTCACCTGTTAAACAAAAAGAAAATAAGAAAAACTTGCGACGGTATATGAAGAAAAAATTATGGGGATGAAGACGAAGAAGCAGCTCCCGAGATCTCTAAATGGGAATCGATGATCTGGCTTGGAATCACAGCAGCTGCGATTTCGATCCTTTCGAAATATCTGGTTGATGCCATTGAGGTACTAGAAGTGTTATCTTGTGATAAGGCCTTGGTTTCTCTTTTTGGCTATATATATATGTATATGTTTTTGCAGGGAACGTCTCTTGCTTGGGGTGTACCAGTGGCTTTCATTAGTGTTATATAAATATTGCTCCCAATAGGTGGAAACACAGCAGCAGTTACCACTTCAGTCATACGTCCAGCGAATTGTTGTACGTCCGGCGTTGTTTAGCCTCCTCGAGAGGCTGCTACAGAAGTGCTGAAGACACGTGATATGAATTTTGCTAACATGCCCTTTCGCCTTGTTGAAGAAATCATATGTCATAACATTTCAAATATTGCTTTTCACCATATGAAGCCTACCGGAGGCAATTTTGGAGAGCAGGGATTTAAAAAGCGTTTGCGGCCGCGTCGCGTTTATCGCGGTTATTGACATAACATATGCTATTGAGATTCGCTGCGGGTGTCGCAGTTGTAAATTTTTTAAAAATTTGCACATCTTATTTTAAAATATAATAATTATAAATATAATTATAGACAAACGACTAAGTCAGCCTAAACTCTCACTTGGGAATATCAAATTCTTTTAAGGCACCTAAAACGTTGAGTCATTTTAAGCGTAAGCAAACTATAGAGAAGACAACTCAAAAACAACATAGAAAGTTAATAATTATTCAAAAAAAACTCAAAATATAAATATTTTTTATAAAACAAATGTATTTTAATTAGTTAATAATTTCTATTATAATTAATATAATTTTTTTCTAAAAAAATATAATTAACTTAAAGTATGATTTAAAATAAATGCTTAATAACTAAATAGGTGCTCAAACTATACACATGGTTCACTTTTGGTGTTTAATCTATTTTTCGCTCCAAATATATGCCTAAAGTTTTATTTCAACCATTTTAAGTATCTAACTGTTAAAAAACGTTGGTCAATTAGAATGTGATATGTGACATGTTTTAATATATATTTTACTAATATTTTAAATTGTCGATTTGGGTAGTGGTTGTTGGTTACAACTTCATTGGTGGCTTTTAAAGCAAGTTTCAAATCTCAAGGATGGATACCAAAAGTTGTTTTCCTTTTCATTTTAATTTTAGAAACTAGTTTAGAATAAGAGTCATAGTTTGAAGATTTCTTGTGTAATTAACTCTAAAACATCTAGAATATCAAGTTTTAAAAAATATCAATTTTAGGGACTAACTATTATTTATTCCAATTTCAACGATAATGTAAATATAATTGACTAACCAAAAAGAATGGATAATGTGTTTCTTTAGCACAAACTTTTCAAGTCCATTGAGGCCCAAATAATTCTCAAAATACAGTTCATGTTCGATATTTGTTTCAATCTTTCCCACCATCTCAGTATAAAACTTGATAGTTTTAATCTATGTTGCACGAATACGAATACGGGTACACAGACGAATACGGGGACGAGAAACGATAATTTTTAAAATTACAAGGTACGGGTATAATAGGGGTACGACAAATGTAAAATAAATCAATACATATAATCGTAAAAACATTAAAATTCATAGTAAATTAGAAAATCTAGTGATTTTCATGAATTAAAATGAAGTCCAAGTCAAATTCTCTTTTTACTTTCTAGATTTCTTCTCTTTTTTTTCTTTCCCCTTTCTTTTTCATCTTTGCAACTTCATCGCATCACTTTCATACAATCATCTGGAAAATTGTTCGGATCTGGTGGATGATGCTTGGATCACCGATAATAGCAGGAAATACCAATTGAAATCGTCTATTGAAGATTATCTATTTTTCTTTTTATGAGAAAATATTTGTATTTTTTCTCCGTTGATTGTTAACGAGATAATAACGAGAATAATGGTCTGTTATCGCCAAAATTGGACGTTACTCGTTAAATCGCGGCCGTAATTTGCCATTTCGGTGTGAATCTGATTCTCATGGCGATTTTCGGTGATATCGATTTCGGACAGCGGCAATATCGCTATATAACGGTCGCAATCGAGATTGTGGACCGTTTTTTAAAACCATGATTTGGTGCTTAATCAATCTTTAATTTTGAGGCCAGTTAAAGATTTTATGTAGGTATATATATAGATGGATTGTATTTTAGCTCTTATTATTGAAAATGCCTTTTTGTTATTTTTCAAGCTAAAGATTTATTGCGAATTCAGTTTGAGCAACTTCACAAGATTTAGATCTGTGAAGACCATGGATTTAAATCTCGGTTGCAGTCGTGTTTTTGGTTGTGTCGCGGTATTCGCGATTGCGGACATAACTGAGACTATTACGGTCATAAAAAATTAAAGTATTTTTCAGTTAGAGCATTTTCCAACACGTATTATAAACATAATAATTATAATTATAATCATAAAAAGTCACTTTTAATGATTTTTAAAGTGTTTTTCAAAACTTATGAACTCAAATTATTGAAATTAAAGGACTACATTGAACAAAAAATAAAGTTTGCACTCTAAATTAGAAAAAAATTCAAGGACTGGAATAACAAAGATAAAAAGTGGCATGGTTGAAATGGAAATTAACCTATACCCTTAAAAATACGTTGGCATCACATAATTTAGAATAGAAATCATCTGCTCCTTTTCGGTGCCTCTATGTATGCCCACACTAAAAAATAGGTTTAGGGTTTAAGGTTAACAATTGTGGTTAGAGTTTAGGGAATTTAGAGTATGATTATTTTTTAGGGTATAGGGTGTAGAATTTAAGATTTGGAATATAAAGTTAGAGCTTAGAATTTAAATTTTTAATGTTTTTTTAGTGTTGAAGCATAAAAAGGCACCGAAAAGTCACAGAAAATTTCTATCCTATAATTTAACCTTTTATTTATGGGTCAAACCCTAATAGTCAATTTCAATTAGAAATCCTTAATGAGCCTTTTTTTAAATCAAATTAATGACTCTCTTAATACATTTTACTAATCGGATTCTCATAGCCGAATAATTTTTTAATGATAATAAAATAAGATTATAATAATAATAAGGGAAAACTACACCGGTGGTCCCCTAACTATGACTGTCTTCCTACTTTGGTCCCACAACTATGTTTTTCGGCAAAAGCGTCCCTTCTGTTACATAGTTTTCCTGTTTTGGTCCCTCGACGTTAAACAACTAACGGTTTTGCTAACTTGGCTTATTTTATATTTTCGCCAATTTCCACGTAATTTATTAATGAAATAATATAATCAGACGTGTAAAAAAAGTTGAAACGACACTAAGCCTAAACCCATTCTAATCAGATCAGTTTTTCTAAAAATCAATCTAATCGTATTCTAGGGTTCTTCCTCTCCAGAAAATTTCACCCAAAATCAAACACCAAATAGAATTTAATCGAATCAAATTTCTAGGGTTCTTCTTCTCCAGAGAAATCGCACCCAAAATCGAATCAAACACCCATTTTGGGGTTCAACGCGAAATGGTTTGGAAACTGAGAATCAAAGGGAAACCATGCCCTCTATATGGTACGTTTCTACCGTTCTCTTCAAGTTATGATGTTTCTTTTTCTTTAATAGTACTTTATTTAATCTTTGAGAAACAGTCCACCGATTTTGAACCCAAAAAATGTCTTTACTGATTTTTCTTTTTTCTGGTGTTTACCTTTTATCGAAAAAAAAACATGTTTTTGTCTTTATTGGTGGACCACTATAACTTTTTATGATTCTTTATGGTTTATGGGTAGTGGGTCATACAATTATTTTATTGTGTTATTTGCAGTGTTTATTGTCTTTACTGATCTATCTTTACATTACAGTGTTTATTGTATAATATTGCTACTGAAAATATCTTTATGTTTATTGTATTGAATTGCTACTGAAAATATCTTTATGTTTATTGTATTGAATTACAGTGTTTATGATTCTTTATGTTTTTTATGTTTACAGTGGTTTATGTAGATGAATGGCAATATTTTATTGTGTTATTTGCAGCCCCTAAGTCTCAACTATTCACAGCAGTTATACACCATGGTGGTACTTTTTTCAATTCACGCAAACTGAAGTATAACAGTAACCTGGTATCTTATTTTAATTTCTGTGATGTTGATGAAGTTTCTATGTTTGAATTAGCTCACATGATTGAGACTCTAGGGATAACTAAAACAGTGAAAGCCTTTAGAGTAGTACCAGGAGTGTCATTTAAGGTTGTAGCTTTGAAAACTGATATTGATTGTTTGAACATGGTAGCTGACTTACCTAAGAACCATCATGTTCATATTTACTTGGTTGAAATTGTAAAACCTATGTTTGATTTTGATATAACTAGATCTTTAAGGATCAATTTGAAAAACTTAAAATTGTTTTTATAAGTCCCTTAACAAGTTTTAAAACACCAACACTTTAAAACTGATTTGTAAAACTCAAACTCAAAATATTTTCCAAGTGTTCCAAGCCAAAACTATTGAAAAACGTCAACGAGTATCGATACCCTTCCAGGCGTATCGATACCATTTTGCCAAACTTGGCTACTAGAGGAACACGTATCAATACGGCAAACCCTCGTATCGATACACCCCTGTGTTAAAATTCAAAGAGTTTGAATAGAGTATCGATACGGAACACCCAGTATCGATACTGGTTTTATAATTTTTAAAGTATTTAAGTCGGTT
Organism: Hibiscus trionum; assembly: GCA_030270665.1. Taxonomy (NCBI): domain Eukaryota; kingdom Viridiplantae; phylum Streptophyta; class Magnoliopsida; order Malvales; family Malvaceae; genus Hibiscus; species Hibiscus trionum. The sequence goes on along the minus strand of BSYR01000036.1, from coordinate 11,955,031 downwards.
TAAAAATATGACCGTTGGTATCAGTTGGTTGGTAACCAAACTTTAAAAGGTCGTTGACCGGTATCGATACGCCTAACCCTCGTATCGATACGCGTTTTGACAGTGAGCTAAGTTGAGAAAAAGGTATCGATACGGCCTTTGCCGTTTCGATACCCCGTACCGATACGCTTACGAGTGTATCGATACGCCCTATTTATTGCACACAACGACTCTTTCTTTTCTAAGACAGGTATCGATACTCATTCCCGCGTACCGATACGCATAGATGCAGAAGTGCATTTATGGTGGTAAGAGAGGGTTCCAACGGCTCCATTTATGTCTCCAACCACCCAAACGGCTAGAAATTAATGAAGAGGTATAAAAGAGACATCTTAAAGCTTCAGCAAAAACTATTGAACCTTCAAGCATCATCAAAGCAAAAATCCAAACCCTTGAGCTATTCAAAGTCAAATCTTTGTACCCAACTCTAGCGTATTTCAAATTGTCAATTTGTATTGTGAGTTTGGGATTGTTTAAATTGTATTTGGGTAGACAATCATCTTTTGAGAGGAAACATTTAAGTTTACCAAAATATCTCTTTGTATTTGAGTGGATTAAGCTTTGGGTATAAAGCTTAATCGAAATTGTAAGGTTTCCTCCTCATCCAAGAAAAGGGGACGAATTCAATAGTGAATTGTTTGAAAATCCTTAGTAGGAGCTAAGGTAGTGGATGTAGAGTTCATTTGGAGAACTTGAACCACTATAACCCCTTGTGTCAATTTTTATTTTCAATCTTTCCCTTCACCAAAATTTTAATTGCCAATTCACCCCCCTCTTGGCCATTTGCAAGTGTTCGATCAACTCAACAATTGGTGTCAGAGCTACACTCATTGGAAGGATTACAACCCTCTTGAGTCGATTCTAGGAGAGTTTGATCAACAACAAGTCAAGCAATGGCATCCACCTCCAACTATGAGTCCCAATCCACCACCAAGCCACCATTCTTCAATGGGGATAACTATCCTTATTGGAAGAATAGGATGAGGCTTTTCATCAAGTCTACCGACTACATGGTGTGGGATGTGGTTGAAGAAGGTCCATACACTCCCATGAAGACAGATGGAGAAAGACTTGTCCCAAAAGTCAAAACCGAAATGACGGATGATGAGAGAAGAAGGATGCAAGTGAATGACAAAGCTCTACATGTGATATTTTGTGCACTTGGTCCGGATATCTACTCCAAGGTGTCTTCAATCGAAAGTGCCAAGGAGGTTTGGGACACCCTCGAGACAACATACGAGGGAACTAGTGATGTCAAGGAGACAAAGATTGGGCTACTCAATCTAAGCTATGAGAACTTCAAGATGGATCCCGAAGAAAGTGTCTCCAAGATGTTTGATCGGTTCTCGGTCATTGTCAATGGTTTGAAGGGTTTCGGTGAAATCATTCCCGAAGACAAGCTAGTGAGAAAGTTGTTGTATTCTCTTCCGGAGTCATGGGATGGCAAGAGAACGGCCATTATTGAAGCTAGAGATTTGAAGACTCTCAAGCTTGATGCTCTTTTTGGATCTCTACTCACCCATGAGATCATGAGGAAGGGAAGAGAAGAAGAGAAGAAGATAGTGGAGAAGAAGGAAGTTGAGAAGAAGAAAGTGGGAATCGCACTAAAAGCTTCATATTAAGATAGCGATTCTAGTGAGGATGAAGATGAGGAGATGGCTATGTTGGCCAAATGTTTTACTCGGTTCATGAATTCTAATCGTGGAAGAAAATTCATTAGAAAGGGAGACTTCAAGAGTAAAAGCAAGGAAGAGGAGAAGGACCCAATTACTTGTTATGAATGCAAGAAACCGGGTCACATCCATTCCGAGTGTCCTCAATTGAAAAAGAAAAGCTTTGGGAAGAAGAAGAACCTCAAAGCACAAGTAGCTACTTGGAGTGACGATGAGTCTTCCGAGGAAGAGGAGGAAGTGGCCAACCTATGTCTCATGGCCATCGATGATGAACCTAAGGTAAACTCTAATTCATCCAATTTCGATTTTTCTATTGAGGAACTTCAAGATGCTTATGATGAATTGCAAGAAGTATATGATGAGTTAGTAGGAAAATACAAAGAGTCCATTTTGAAAAACAAGAAAACAATTTCTGATTTAAAAATTCAAAATGAGACATTTTCAAAAGCTAACTCCGAATTGGAAAAGAAGGTTTTGTTTTTAGTTAATCTTTCAAATGATCTTAAAACTAAAAATCTTGAACTTGAAAAACTTCTTTCCGATTTTCAAGATTATCACACAAAGGAAGTGGATAATCTTAAAACATCTATTGCTATTGGGAAAAATAATTTTGAAAAAGGAAATCACTCTAAATCCCAATATGTAAAAAGAAAACCTTTTATACCTAAACAAAGAAATTTTAATAAGCAAACTAGAGGTCATAGAGTTAGGAGTGTTTGGGTTCCTAAAGAACTCATTATTTCTAATGATTTGAATGCCATTGCTTCTTGGATTCCTAAGGGAACCAAATTATTAAAGGCTAACACTCATGGACCCAAAATGATTTGGGTACCAAAAATCAAGGCCTAATTTCTTTGTTTGTAGGGGGAGCATTGCTACAAGGCTAAGGCTTCAAGCAAAAATTCTTGGTACCTTGATAGTGGATGCTCAAGACACATGACCGGTGACAAGAGTCGATTTGTTGAACTAAAGCCTAAAAGTGGTGGAGTGGTAACGTTTGGTGACAACTCCAAAGGCCATATTGAAGGAATAGGCTCCATTGGTAATCACTCTTCTATTTTCATTGAAAATGTTTTATATGTCAACGGTCTTAAGCATAATTTGTTGAGCATAAGTCAATTGTGTGATAAAGGGTTTAATGTTTTATTTGATAAAAACGGATGCAAAATTGTAGACATTAAATCTAATAATATTATGCTCATTGGTCATCGCATAGGGAATATATACATGGTGCATCTAGATGACATACATACATCTCATGCATGCTTAGTTGCTCATAATGAAAATGATGCATGGTTGTGGCATAGGAAACTAGGACATGCTAGCATAAGTGTTTTAGAAAAACTAGTCTCTCTTAACCTAGTTAGAGGTTTACCCAAGATAAAATTTTCAAATGATAAAATTTGTGATGCATGCTCTAAGGGTAAACAACATAGGTCTTCCTTTAAGTCCATTAATGATGTTTCTACTAGTAGATGCTTACAACTTATCCATATGGATTTATTTGGGCCAATTAGGACTATGAGCTTGGGTGGTAAGTCTTATGCATTTGTGCTTGTTGATGATTTTTCTAGATATACTTGGGTTCTATTTTTAAGTACTAAAGATGAGGCTTTGGAAAAATTCATCACATTTTCAAAACTAACCCAAAATGATCTTGAACTTAGAATTTCACACATTAGAAGTGATCATGGAACCGAGTTTCAAAACTTAGGGTTTGAAGACTTTTTAAATGAAAATGGTATTAGCCATAATTTTTCGGCTCCTCGAACTCCTCAACAAAATGGGGTAGTTGAGAGGAAAAATAGAACTTTGCAAGAAATGGCTAGAACTATGCTTTGTGAAAACAATTTACCTAAATATTTTTGGGCGGAAGCCACAAACACCGCTTGCTACATTGTAAATCGAGTAATGGTTAGGCCAATTTTAAAGAAAACACCTTATGAGATTTTAAAATCTAAAAAGCCTAACATTAGCTATTTTCACCCTTTTGGTTGCAAGTGTTTTGTTTTAAATAATGGAAAAGACAACTTAGGTAAATTTGATGCAAAAAGTGATGAAGCCATTTTTATAGGTTACTCTTTAACCTCTAAAGCCTATTGAGTATTTAACAAAAGAACTTTAGTTGTAGAAGAATCTATTCATGTTGTATTCGATGATAACCTCCTTCCTATGAAGGATTCTTGTGATGATGATGATGCAGGAATCATAAATGCCTTTGATGGAGGTCAAACTTCAAAGGAGGATGAGATTCCAACAAAAGAAGAGGACACACAAGATCCACCTCTTGAAGCCTTGAAGGACTTGGCTATTGAGGAAAAGGAAGTGAGCTACCCAAGGGAGTTGAACTATGTCAAAGATGGTGAAATATTGGGTGATCCATCCAAGGGGGTAACCACTCGTTCTTCTCTTAGATTAATGAACCATGTTGCATTTATCTCATGCATAGAGCCTAAAAATATAAAAGAAGCATTGAAAGATGACTTTTGGATTATGGCTATGCAAGAAGAGTTAAATCAATTTGAGAGAAGTAACGTTTGGACATTAGTTGATAGGCCTAGTAATCAATCTACAATGGGAACTAAATGGGTCTTTAGGAACAAGCTAGATGAGAGTGGTAACATTGTGAGAAATAAAGCTAGACTAGTAGCACAAGGTTACACTCAAGAAGAGGGAATAGATTTTGATGAAACCTATGCACCCGTAGCTAGAATGGAAGCCATTAGGATGTTGCTTGCATATGCATGTTATTATAATTTCAAGCTCTTTCAAATGGATGTTAAAAGCGCATTTTTAATTGGTTTTATAAATGAAGAAGTGTATGTGGAACAACCACCAGGTTTTGAAGACTCAAAATTTCCAAATCATGTTTTCAAACTTACCAAAGCTCTTTATGGTTTAAAACAAGCTTCTAGAGCTTGGTATGAAAGACTTTCAAACTTTTTAATTGAAAAGGGATTTGAAAAAGGTAAGGTGGACACTACACTTTTTATAAAAATGACATCTTAGTAGTTCAAATTTATGTTGATGATATTATTTTTTGTTCTACTAATGAGTGTCATTGTCAAGAGTTTGCTAAGTTAATGCAAGGTGAATTTGAGATGAGCATGATGGGGGAGCTCTCATTCTTTTTGGAACTCCAAATCAAGCAAAAGAAGGATGGCTCCTTCATCAACCAAGCAAAATACATAAAAGATATGCTCAAGAAGTTTGGCTTGGAGAATGCAAAGCCTCAAGCCACTCCTATGAGCTCATCTACAAAGCTTGACAAAGATGAAGAAGGTAAGTGTGTTGAATCTAAGCTTTATCGCTCTATGATTGGATCTTTGCTTTACCTTACCGCAAGTAGACCGGATATTTTGTTTAGTGTTTGCTTGTGTGCTAGGTTTCAAGCTAGTCCTAGAGAGTCTCACCTTATAGCCGTTAAGAGGATCTTTAGGTATCTTAGAGACACTCCTTGTTTAGGTCTTTGGTACCCTAGAGACTCTACCTTCAACCTTCATGCTTTTTCGGATGCGGATTATGGGGGTTGCAAAATCGATAGGAAAAGTACTTCGGGGACTTGTCAATTCTTAGGTAGTATGCTCATATCTTGGTTCTCTAAGAAACAAAATAGTGTAGCCTTATCTACCACCGAAGCCGAGTACATATCCTTAGGGAGTTGTTGTGCTCAAGTCCTTTGGATAAAGCAACAACTCTTAGATTATGGTATTAAAGTTGGAACCATACCCCTAAAATGTGACAACACTAGTGCAATATGCTTAACAAAAAATCTCATCCAACACTCTAGAACCAAACACATAGAGATAAGGCATCATTTCATTAGAGATCATGTCCTTAAAGAAGATGTGGTTATAGAGTATGTAGACACCTTGAATCAATTAGCGGACATATTTACAAAACCCTTAGACAAAGAGCGTTTTTGGTCCCTTAGGAGAGAGTTAGGTCTAGCTAGCCTATCTTGACCTTTTAGGACCTCTTTTGTGCTTAAAATGCTTGATTTCGTGAAATTGCCATGTTTATGTGTTTAGACTCCTAATTTTATCCATGCCTATAGTTAGGGGGAGTATGCTTCTGTTAAAATATGCTTAGAACTGTTCATTCATCATTTGCATACTTTTAAGAGATGTTAAGTTCGAGCCTTTGGTTGTTCTTAGAACCAAATATGTAATTCTGGGCATACGGTATCGATACGGCTCTACGCGTATCGATACGTGTTCTTCATTCTGGTTCCCAGAATTTTCCTCGCTTCACAGGTATCGATACGCTTAATATCGTATCGATACTGGTCGTTTCAATACGGACCCCTCCGTTTCGATACGACTTTCCAACGGGCATTTTTGAGAAAAGACAATTCTATCCTCGTATCGATACCCCCTCAGGAGTATCGATACTCGACTGCGCATATGGCATTAAATCAGCTTTTAATGAGATCAAATTTTACCAAAATTAAAACTCTTCAAAACCTAATAAACCCTAGCCATTTTTGCCTATAAAAAGGCCCTTCCTCCTTCATAATTTTCACACCACAACTCAAATCTACAAGAGTTTTTGAATCAAGCAAAGCTTTGTGCTCTCTTTCTAGTTTTCTTCAATCTTCAAAGTTCCTATCAAGGTAATCCCTTCTTTCTTAATTTCTTTTGTTTTGTTATTCTGTTTTTTTTGTAACACCTTTGTTCTCTTAAAACTTTTTGTTTTTCAATTTTTTAAAAAAAAAAATCTTTTTTACCTTGTTTTTTACTCAAATTGAAGAAACCCTTTTTTTTTGCTTAATTCTCTTTTAGATTATGGCACCAAAAGAACAATCGAGGAAGCGACCGAGGGTTACTCATGCCGGTGAATCCTCCAATCTTGGAGCGGTTGCACGTCCGGATTATGCTACAATCTATGACAAATCTTTTGAAACTCCCGCGGGTCTCGCTCATTTTCGCCAATTTGAGAATTACAAGATTCGTGCGGAAAGGGTCGTATCCATTCCTTTTCTCGACTCCGAGCGCTTCAAGTTTGAATATCTTCCATTGCTTCGTAGTTGGGAATTCATGGAGTTTCTATCTATTCCCGGTATTTATTATCGTCTTTTGGTTTTACTTTTCTATTCTAATGCCAAATGTATTTCTCGCAACGGGGAAGTTGTCGCCATTAGCTCATATCTCATGGGAAAGAGATTCCTCCTTGATGTCAAATCTCTTTGTGAGGTTTTTAAGTTAGAGGATGAAGGCTTCGAAGATGAGAATGCTTTGGGGCATGTTCTTAGTGGTTCTGTGACCGCCCTCAATGCTCACGATCGAATCCTACATTTGATGGTGTCTTGGTGGTTACGTCCCTCCGGCGGCAAATACTCTACCATCCGTCAAGTGGATGATTTTTGGATCTGTTGCTTCCGTGAGCGAAAGCGCCCAAATCTCGCTCGAATCATGTTCAATGAGATCGTCTATCATGTGCAAAATCACCACACCACTCTCATCACATCTTTTATCTACGGTACGGCTTTAAGTTATTATTTTGTGAAAAAGGATATCGATTGCTCGTTTGATCTTCCAACTCCCCTTACCGATCCCATTGATGAGCGATCTCTTGCCCGGGGTAAGTTCCATTATTTTAATGGAAGTTGGTTACGTCTTTCCGAGCTTCCACCCGAGGCCGCAGCCGTATTGGAAGAACCTCAAACTCCTCAAGCTCCTCAAGTCCCACAGCCCAATTTGGATGCTCTCATGACCTATCTCAATGAGCAATTTACCGGGTTGCGCACGGACATGAATACTCGTCTTACTTCCATGGAAACTACCTTTGATACTAGGATGACGGGTATGGAGAATCGCCTTACATCCCTTGAGAGCGGGCAAAATTCCTTGAATATTTCCATTGCCGCTTTCCATGATGAATGGCGTAATAGCATGCGGAGTAATGAGCCTATGGGAGATGATGATGAAGATGATGAAGACAATGCCTAGACATCTCTTCTTGCATATCATTCATAATTATTTAGGATTTTCTATTTTATGCACCTATGTTTTATGTTCTTAGGATTAAGTTTGTTTTAGGATTAAAACCTATGCTTTGATTTCTTGTTTTCTTTTGTTTGGATTTCCCGTTTTATGCTATGATGAATAAAATTATGTTGCTTATTATTATTATATCCTTGATTTCATTATGCACTTTAAACTCGCAATGAATTTTTGATCTAACAAAAAGGGGGAGAAGAAACTAGCTCACAACTTCAAATATTTTGATTTTAACTCAAAGGTTACCAAGCTTATATTAAGGGGGAGTTAACTTTGTAAAGGTTTTTCAAAAGTGTCAAAAATTTTAAGTTTTGGTTTTGTTATATCAAAAAGGGGGAGATTGTAAAACCTATGTTTGATTTTGATATAACTAGATCTTTAAGGATCAATTTGAAAAACTTAAATTTTTTTTTATAAGTCCCTTAACAAGTTTTAAAACACCAACACTTTAAAACTGATTTGTAAAACTCAAACTCAAAATATTTTCTAAGTGTTCCAAGCCAAAACTATTGAAAAACGTCAACGAGTATCGATACCCATCTAGGCGTATCGATACCATTTTGCCAAACTTGGCTACTAGAGGAACACGTATCGATACGGCAAACCCTCGTATCGATACACCCCTGTGTTAAAATTCAAAGAGTTTGAATAGAGTATCGATACGGAACACCCAGTATCGATACTGGTTTTATAATTTTTAAAGTATTTAAGTCGGTTTAAAAATACGACCGTTGGTGTCAGTTGGTTGGTAACCAAACTTTAAAAGGTCGTTGACCGGTATCGATACGCCTAACCCCCGTATCGATACGCGTTTTGACAGTGAGCTAAGTTGAGAAAAGGTATCGATACGGCCTTTGCCGTTTCGATACCCCGTACCGATACGCTTACGAGTGTATCAATACGCCCTATTTATTGCACACAACGGCTCTTTCTTTTCTAAGACAGGTATCGATACCCATTCCCGCGTACCGATACGCATAGCTGCAGAAGTGCATTTATGGTGGTAAGAGAGGGTTCCAACGGCTCCATTTATGTCTCCAACCACCCAAACGGCTAGAAATCAATGAAGAGGTATAAAAGAGACATCTTAAAGCTTCAGCAAAAACTACTGAACCTTCAAGCATCATCAAAGCAAAAATCCAAACCCTTGAGCTATTCAAAGTCAAACCTTTGTACCCAACTCTAGCGTATTTCAATTTGTCAATTTGTATTGTGAGTTTGGGATTGTTTAAATTGTATTTGGGTAGACAATCATCCTTTGAGAGGAAACATTTAAGTTTACCAAAATATCTCTTTGTATTTGAGTGGATTAAGCTTTGGGTAGAAAGCTTAATCGAAATTGTAAGGTTTCCTCCTCATCCAAGAAAAGGGGACGAATTCAATAGTGAATTGTTTGAAAATCCTTAGTAGGAGCTAAGGTAGTGGATGTAGAGTTCATTTGGAGAACTTGAACCACTATAACCCCTTGTGTCAATTTTTATTTTCAATCTTTCCCTTCACCAAAATTTTAATTGCCAATTCACCCCCCTCTTGGCCATTTGCAAGTGTTCGATCAACTCAACAGAAATGGATGAAAGTGTGGGTTTAGGGTCAAAAGATGAAATTAAGTTTGAGTATGAGGAACCTAACCCTTATAGTTATAATGAAATTGATCCTGAATTTGAACCCCAAGCCGAACCATTTGTACCCCAAGCTGACCCTCCATTTGAACACCAAACTGAAAATTTTGTTGCATCCCAAGATACACCATTTGAACCACAACATGAATCTGTTATTACACCCCAAGTTGAACCTCCATTTGAACCCCAAACTGAAACTTTTCTTGCATCCTAAGATACACCATTTGAATTCCAAGCTGAATCTGTTGTTACACCCTCAGTTGAACCTTCATTTGAACCACAAACTGAACCTTTTCTTGCACCCCAAGATGAACTTTCAGTTGAACCCCAAACTAAAACTTTTATTGCATCCCAAGATACATCATTTGAATCCCAAGTTGAATATGTTGTTACACCCCCAGTTGAACCTTCATTTGAACTACAAACTGAACCTTTTCTTGCACCCCAAGATGAACTTCCAGTTGAACCCCAAATTGAACCTAATGTTGAATTCCAAGATGAACCATTTATACCCAAACCCAAACTGAATTTTCATTTGAACCCCAAACCCAAACTGAACCTAATGTTGAATTCCAAGATGAACCATTTATACCCCAAGATGAATTTTCATTTGAACCCTTAACCCAAACTGAATCTAATGTTGCATTCCAAGATGAACCATTTGTACCCCAAACTAAACCTCAATTTGTACAACAAACTGAACATGTTGTTGCATCCCAAGATGAACAATTTGAACCCCAAACTGAACCTGTTTTTGCACACCAAACTGAACATGTTTTTGCACACCAAACTGAACCCCAAACTAATTCTGACTCATCAGATTCTGAGTACTTAGCTAGTGAATCTGAATCTGATTTTGAGGATAGTGATTATTCTGTTAAAGATGTTGAAGATGTTGTGGAGCCTTTATTTAGTGATAGTAGATTTAAAAATCAGTTTAGGGTTCATTTCGGGGAAGAAAGGGTTGCAAGTGAAAAAAGGGTAGAAAATGATGAAGAAACTGAATATTCTGACTCACTACATAGTGTAGATGAGTCAGATTCTGATTCAACTAGTGGTGTTAGGAAGAAAAGATTTACAGAATTTAATGTTGAGCTGGACATGGAGAATCCTGAGCTAAAAGTTGGTATGCTTTTTACCAATAGAGAGGTGTTAAAGGAAGCAGTTATGAATTTTGATTTGCAGAATAAACTAGGTCTAAAGTTGAAAAAAAATGACAATCGAAGGGTGAAGGTGATTTGCAAGCCTGGATGCCCATGGGTACTAATGGGAGGAAGACAAAATCCTAAAGACCCCCAAGATAAAACTTGGCAAATTAAGTCAATTCAAAATGAACATTGTTGCAGTAAAGAGTTCAAAAATAGTAGGGTATCATCCAAGTTTATAGCTAGGAAGTACCTACATTTTTTTCTGGCTGACAGAAAATTTTCTATAACTTCCCTACATGAAGCTGTTAAGAAAGATTATGTGCATCCTGTGCACCACTCTAAGTTGTATAGGGAAAGAGACTTTGCCATTGAACTTATTGAGGGCAAACACAAAGAACAATATGGTTTGCTTTATGATTATCTTGGGGAACTTAGGTTGACCAATCCTGGGACCACCACTATTTGTAAGTTAGATGTGAGAGTATTTGAAAGGGTGTATATCTGCATGCAAGCATGCAAAGATGGGTTTAAAGCTGGTTGTAGGCCTATTATATGCCTTGATGGATGTCACCTAAAGGGAAATCATAAAGGTCATTTGCTAGCTGCTATTGGGATTGATGCAAATGACTGCCTATATCCCATAGCTTTTGCAGCTGTTGAAAGTGAATGTCATGAATCATGGTTCTGGTTTCTTGAACTTCTGGCCCTAAATTTGGAGTTGAACAACTCACACAACATCTCATTCATGTCTGATAGACAGAAGGTAAATATCATCACTTATATTTTTTTATGTTACATGTTTTATATAATTTACTTGAAATTTACCTGATTATTTGTTTTTGTCTTAAATGTAGGGATTGGTTGATGTATTGAGAGAACTGTTTCCACATTCTAATCACAGAACATGTGTGAGACACTTGTACAATAATTTCAAGAAACAACATAGTGGAAAAGCACTTAAGGATGGCTTGTGGAAAGCTGCCAGGACAACTTATGATAGAGAATATGAAGATGCCATGTCTGAAGTGAAATCTCTATCAAGAGATGCTTATGACTGGTTGATTGAGAAGGATCTTAGAAACTGGAGCAAGGCATTTTTTCCAACAAAAACCAAATGTGACATCCTACTGAATAACTTATGCGAGTCTTTTAATAAGGTAATATGTATTTTAATTGTGTGCATATTTGTTTGTCCAAAGTTAATTATATTTAATTTTTTTGCAGTTTATTCTTGAAACAAGAACAAAACCAATCATAACCATGTTGGAGGTAATTAAGACAAAAATTATGCAAAGGATTGCAAAAAAGTTTGATGAAGCTGATAAGTGGATTGGACCTTTATGTCCAAAGTTTCAGAAGAAGTTAGAAACATCAATGCAAATGTCAGCAAGGTATGATTAAACATCAAGGATTGCAAATAATGTTAAACTTTAGAATTCAAATCTGTCTATGTAGTAGTTGTTTAACTTTAGAATTCAACCATGTTGAAATTTACCTTATCAAGGATTGCAAATAATGTTAAATGTTTAACTGCAGTGAATGTTATAGTCTTCCTAATTTGGTCCCTTAACTATTATAGTCTTTATAATTTGGTCCCTTAACTATTATAGTCTTCCTAATTTGGTCCCTTAACTATTACAGTGTTCTTAAGTTGGTCCCCTAACTATTACAGTCTTCTTATTTTGGTCCCTGACTATGTTGTTAAATGTAGTGGTTGTTATATGATTAAGTAGTTTTAGATTGAGTATACAGTAAATTAGAATGAGAAAATATTAGTTTTCCCTTCTTTAATCTATCTATGTAGTAGTTCTTACATGGTTAAATATAATAGTTGTTATATGATTAAGTTGTTAGATTAAGTTGTTAAATGAATAAATAATGTAGGTGTTGGGCTACCAATGCTGGTGGCAATAAATACCAAGTTTCATATGGACCACATTCCCAGCATGTTGTGAACTTGACAGAGCACACGTGTTCATGCAGAAAGTGGGACTTGACAGGTAATTAATATATTTGCTTTTATTTTTGTTTATACTATGTTTATACTATGTTTAATATATTTTGGTAGGAATTTCATGTCACCATGCAATCTCAGTCATACTGATGAAAGAGGAGAGACCTGAATCGTATGTGGATGAATGTTACAAAAAGAGCACTCAACAAGCAATATACTCTCATTTGATGAACCCAGTCAGAGGTCCTGATCAATGGGCTATACAAACATACTGTGAACCCATCTTACCTCCAACCATTAGAAGACCACCAGGCAGACCTCACAAAAAAAGGAAGAAAGAAGCTGATGAACCCATTATTCAAGGTGTTAGAGTTACTAAGAAAGGTGTAACCATGACATGTTCTAAGTGTAAGAGAACTGGCCACAACGTCAGGACATGCAAAGGCATTGTTGGTGGAAATAGTTCAATTCGGTCTTCTTCTCAAGCATCAAGTTCAAGAACTCCTCGCACCAGAAGTGTACATCCCCGGCAGGCTCCAACAACTTTCACCACTGTTCCTCAGCAACAGCCAACAACTTCCACTTTCACCAGGCTCCAACCACCTTCAAGATAACCACCACCTACAATAAGACCTAAACTCCCGGTGCGTATTATTTATGTATTTTTCAACATAACACTTGTAATTAAAAATGATCTTGAAGACTAACTATTCTTTTTCTTATATAGATAAAAAGGTCTTCTCATGGCACTTGAAAACAACCTGCACCAGCCAGTAGTGCCCCTACCCAAGAGGCTCAAACAACCACAAGGACAAGTGTTCCTGTCCAACAAGCTTCAACACAACCACCCCCAATTCAAGTTGTTAGATGGATGCTCAACAACAGCCAAGAAAGTTCAACAACTCAACCTTGAAGATATCTTTGAATTTATTGAAGAAGTTGTTGTTGAATCTATTTTGTTTTCTGCTTTAAACTATTTAGGTAGAAATTTGATGATGAAACTAAAAATGACAATAGCTTCTCTATTTTGTGTTATGTTGAAGGGTGTATACCTATTTTTTGTGTCATTTGATGACATTAACAACTGTTATTTTAAACATTGATTAGCAGTTATTTTGATATTTTGAGAAGCAATTTATTGAAGAATTTCAGTAAAATTCAATGTTATTATTCTTTGTGTCCTTGTGAATGAAATAGAGATCACATCTTTATGTTATAGTGAATGGTAATAATAGAGAAGAATGTTACATTTTAAGGCACTTTAAATATTTTCAGAAAGCTAAATGGCTTCTTTTCATTGATTTTAACTTCAAAAACTGATAGAAACATACATGAACCAAAGTTGAACATCAACCCTCAATAAACCCTAAATCCCAATACAACACAAACCTAATAAACCCTAAACAGGATTAGAAATCTTAACCCATAAACATCAATAACCCCATTACATCACAAACCTATTAAACTTTAAATACATCAAAAACCTACAAAGCCATAATTTTATTCATGGCAGTTATTGAAACATCAATAACCCAAAAATTACCCTAAAAATTACCCTAAAAATGTCATATAAGCAAGAACAACAACACATATAATCTAAAACATTCGCTCTCTATTCCTCGCATGCTCTATGGCCCTTTTTTTTTAACAACCCAGCTATGATAATTTTTGGGCGTTCAGAAATTTCAGCATCAACCCACTCAAAAAACAACAATATTTTTTTTTGCCGAAATTTGGGCAGCCAAGAAATCTTCTGCCAGTATTATCTACTGTCCAGCTTATTTTTAACTCGCATGGACAGTCACAATAACAAAATTGGTTCACTCCTGATCTTTCCATCTTCAATCAGCTTCAATCTGTAATAGCCCTTCTTCAAGTCGTCTCTTTCAAAGTGAAGAAAGGAATAGAGAGAAAATAGAAAATTAGGGTTATAGTCCTTAATTATGAACGACATCTTTTTATAAAGCCAACTTTTTTTACACGTCTGATTATATTATTTCATTAATAAATGATGTAGAAATTGGGGAAAATATAAAATAAGCCAAGTCAGCAAAACCGTTAGTTGTTTAACGTCGAGAGACCAAAACAGGAGAACTATGTAACAGAAGGGATGCTTTTGCCGAAAAATATAGTTGTGGAACCAAAGTAGGAAGACGGTCATAGTTAGGGGACCACCGGTGTAGTTTTCCCTAATAATAACAAAACTAAATCCCTCTTTGGGTTGTTTTCACGCCGTCGTCGTCAGACCAGCATCTAGAGCCGCGCGATTTCACCTCTTGTCGTCGGCACGCCGTCAATCCCCTCTCCTCAACGTCGACCAATCCTCTCCCTGTAAGTCTCATCAGCACGCCTCCCTCTCCTTACCGCTAAATAGCGGCCGCGGGCCGTTTTTTGAAACCCTGGCCATGACACCGGTAAGTTGTTGTTTATGGACAAGTGATTTGAAGCAGGAGTTTGGGTGTGGTATTTGATAATGGAATTAACTTGTGCAGGTGTTGCATGCTGGAAAAATAAATAAAAATGGCTTCAAGGCTCTCATTGCTGCAGAATATAGTGGTGTGGCTGTCAAATTGGTTGACAACACCCTGTCTCCCCAACATCTGTCTTCACCTGAGATAACCCAAACCAGAGAAACCCCATCGGCCAAAACCACCAGCAAAAATGGAACCTCTCTCCATCACCATGAATGTCACCCTCATATTCAAAAGCTTTCAGCTTTACTCCAACAGGGCCAAACTGAAGCTGCCCAAACCCTCACAAAATCTCTTCTTTCTTCAAAATCACCACCCCATCTCTTCAATCTCTTTGCTGTTGCCTCACCTTCCTTGAAACTCGATTTCTCGAATGTTCTCTTGTCCTTGTTAGCTCAATCCAAAATGCACAGTGAAGCCATGGAGTTATATAGGGCTTTAAGGAAGGAAGGTATGCAACCTTCTATAACTTGTCTCAACTTGTTGCTCGACTCTTTGGTTTCTTTGAATAAGTTTGGTAAAGCCCTTGATTTGTTTGAAGAAATAATAGGGTCTGGCTTTAGACCTAATAAGTTCATGTATGGAAAAGCTATTCAAGCTGCTGTGAAATTAGGGGACTTGAAAAGGGCTAATGAGTTTTTGGATTGTATGAAGAACAAAGGGGTGAGTCCAAGTTTGTTTATCTATAATGTTTTGATTAGTGGCCTTTGTAAGGAGAAGAGGATTAGGGATGCAGAGAAAGCTTTTAATGAGATTTCGGAGAGAAAATTGGTGCCAAGTTTGGTTACATACAATTCTCTTATTGATGGATATTGTAAGGTTGGGGAGTTAGAAAAGGCTTTTGATTTAAAAGAGAGGATGGTAAAGGAGAATGTGGAGCCTAACATTGTTACTTTCAACACATTGGTTAGTGGCCTTTGTCATGCCCGTAGAATAGATGAGGCAAAAAGGGTTTTGAAGGAAATGGAAGCTCAAGGATTTGCTGCTGATGCGTATACTTTTAGTATTCTTTTTGATGGGTTTTTGAAGAGTGGGAATGTTGAAAGTGCATTGGCTTTGTATGAAGAAATGAGTGAAAAAAGAGTTGGGATCAATAGATATACATTAAACAATTGGTTGAATCATTTGTGCAAGGAAGGGAACTTTGAAAAAGCAGAAGAGGTTTTGCAGAACGAGATCGGAAAAGGGTTTGTGCCGAATGAGGTACTGTTTAATACCATTGTGAATGGATATTGCCGAACTGGTGATATGAATCGAGCCATTTCTACGGTTGAGCGAATGGAAAAGTTGGGCTTGAGGCCTGATTGTGTTACATTCAATACATTGATTGGCAAATTCTTCGAAATCAAAGAGATGGAAAATGCCGAAGAATGGGTAAAAAAGATGAAGGAAAAGGGTGTTTTGCCCAACGTCCAGACATACAACATTCTAATTAATGGCTATGGGAAAATGAATGCACTCCATAGGTGTTTTGTGATTATAGAAGAAATGGAAAAAGATGGTATTAAGCTAAATATTGTAAGTTATGGTTCCCTCATAAATTGTTTATGCAAGGATGGTATGCTTCTCGAAGCCAACATAACCTTTAAGGATATGATAAGTAGAGGGGTGTTGCCTAACGTTCAGATATATAACATGCTCATTGCTGGAAGTTGTGCTGCAGGGAAGTTGGATGATGCTTTTGAGTACTTCGATGAAATGGTGAAGGGTGAAACAACACCGACAATCGTAACATTTAATACACTCATCAATGGACTATGCAAGAATGGAAAGGTAACTGAAGCTGAAGCTTTGCTTCCCAAAATCATGAGTAACGGGTGTAGTCCCGATGTTATCACCTACAACACTTTATTATCAGGGTATTCAAATAAAGGAAATGCCCTTAAGTGTCTAGAATTGTATGAAAACATGAAGAGTTTGGCCATCAATCCGACTTCGAATACCTACCATTCTCTCATTAGGGGATGCAGTAAAGAAGGAATTGAGCTTGCAGAGAGACTGTTTCGTGAAATGGAAGAGATGAATTTGACTCCTGATCTACTTATATATAATTTGATGATTCACTTGTATGCGGAGCATGGAGATGTTGAGAATGCATTTTCCTTGCATCATGAGATGGTAGATCGGGGAATTTGTCCTGACAAAATGACCTACAATAGCTTGATTATGGGTCAGTTTAAAATGGGAAACTTGTTAGAAATAAAGGATCTTGTTGGTGATATGAAGGCCAAGGGATTGGTTCCTAAAGCTGATACATATGACCTTCTGATTAAGGGATATTGTGAACACAAGGATTTCATTGGAGCATACCCTTGGTATCGAGAAATGTTCGAGAATCATTTCCTTCCACGCCTCTCTACTTGTAAGGAACTTGTTATTGGCCTTAGAGGGCAGGGAAGGTTGCAAGAGGCTCAGATTATCTGCTCAGAAATGAAGGCTAAAGGAATGAATAATTGGAGCTCTGATGAGGACCTATTAGCTGCTGCCAACATTTAACCAGGGATAAATGAGATAGCTTCTGATGAATAATTAATAAATTTAACTTTTTTGTGTTTAAAAATTTTGACATTGCATCTTCTTGACATACTCTCTGATCATTTGCAACACTCTTTTCTACTATCCGTCAGTTTGATAACTGGTAAATGAGATAGCTTGACAAACAACAACACTTCACTAATAAACAACTAACAGTTACTAATGTAATTTTAAATATGAATAGTTAAATTCATTGAATTATTTTTAATTAGAAACAAAGTGATAAAATATATAGGTTTTAATAACTAAAATTATTATTATATTAAATCATCTTACACTCGTTTTAATTTTAGTGGTAGAGTATTTGATTATAACAAAATATTAATCGAATGACTAAATTATAATTTGTAGTAAAAAAAATATCCAAATCAAAGATATAATTGAATGAGCTATGGTGTATTTTACGCCAATAAAAAACCAGCAATGGAGCTTAACTTTAGCTAGTGCAAAGGTGATGAGTGTTAAGGCTTCGGCAACAAAGGAACGGCAGGCCACATGAAGGGCGCCAGTCCACCAATAGATTGGTATAAGAATATCTATAAATTTAAAAATGAGGTCTAATTTTTTTTCTTGAATAAGTATACAGATTTTTATTTTCACCCTCTACACACTAAATTATTTTAAAAGAAATTAACACTAAAAAATTTTCCCCAAAAATGAGGTGCAATTGCCCCATAGTGGCCATGTAGGTCTGCCACTGGTGCTGTTTGGGATTGCTTTTGGCAACTAAAAAATATTTTTTAAAGTTAAAACAATCCCAAACAAGCTAAATTTCGATAAGAAAATGGCGTTTCCAAAGTGATTTTGCACACAAACTAACGCTGATGGAGCAAGAAATGTGCAGATTCTCAAATTTTGTTAGATGTTCGATGCCTAATACTGACATTCAAAGAACGCTGAAGGTGTTTCATATGCAGTGAATGTTGAAAGATTTAAAACGTATTGTACAATTTATTAAAATAAGATTATTAATTTAAATTAAATAAATAAATGTTTGTAGTAGACAGATTTTTAAATAAATAATAAGTTATAAATAAAAAACTGAAGAAAGTCTATTGGCTTCTGAACACAGCCTCGCGGTACGCAATATTCTTCGGCTTCTAAGAGGCCCATTGCAGAGGTGAAAGCAAAGCTTCTGGAAGAGTACGTGGCGACGTTATCGAGTTCGCCGTACCTGCCGAACAACTCTATCAGATCCGAATCCACCGTCTCGCCCGACAAGTTTCCAACCCACAAATTGTTCGACGGCGTATCAGACACTTTCGATTCCCTCCCTAGCTTTTGTTGCATCATCGACGGCAACATCGTTCGAAATAATAACCGTTAGTTTTCCAACAAATCATTGAGAAAATAATGAGCGAAAGAGTGATTTGAAACCTGAAACCCTAAAAGTTGCGAAATCAAACAAAAAAATTTCCAGAAGAGAAAAACCAGTAGGAAATAATGGAAAACCCTAATTCTCTTGGTGACTCGAACCCAGCGGCGGCTACCGTCACTTTTTCTCTGATTCCGGGCCATGTTGGCGGTCGTCCACCGGACCGGACACCGTAGGTGTCTTTACCTTCTACTCTGGAGCGTGCTGTTGGATGACTCCGGCAAGGGTGTGGCTGAGTCTTCAGTCCAGCAACCACATTTGGACCAACATACAGATGCTAAGGAAGTACCAGGTACTCAAGAGAAAGCTTCTTATGCAAGTAAGCTCAAAGGTATTGCTACTTCAGATTCTTTTCGTCCTGAGTTTACGGATTTTACCCCAGATAAAGTTGTGGTACGCGATGAGGATTGTGTTGTGGATCGTTTTGGAGCTTTCCCTAAAATCACCTTTTCGGAGCACGTTCATGATCAAATCGACCTTAGTATGTGCAATCTGTTATCATTCGTTTGTTAGGGCGTAACATTGGGTACCAGACTCTCTTAAATCGAATCCATTCTCTCTGGCAGCCAAAGGGAGAGATTCACCTGATTGATCTGGCCAATAATTATTTTCTTGTTTGTTTGGAGGACCCTCGAGACTATGAGGTGGCGTTAACTGAGGGACCTTGGACGATTTATGGGAGCTATCTCACAGTCCAGCCTTGGAGTAGATCTTTCTCCACATCTGAGAAGCACTCGTTGTTGAGTGTGCAAAAGTTTTATATCTTACCCCTTACTTAACCCATATTTCTGTTGCATTCAAGCATAATTCATTGCATTTAGGTAGATTTTTGCATATACATCACAATTAGATAAAATGACACAGTTGCTACTAATTTTGGTCACTTTTGCAGGGATCTGTTGTGGCAGACTCAGGGCAGCAAGAGAGTAGAGCTGGATCACAGGACTGGAGTCAAGGAGCAAACGCTGCCATGGCCACTACCGTGGCAGCCATGATGACAACATTGGTGAAGTGGAAAAGTGAAGTGAAATTCGACAGATAGAGAAATTCAAGCTGGACTGTCGTAGACCACTCCTATATTTTTCTAAACCCTGAGGTAGAATGAAGGCCAAGCCCAAAGTTCAAGGAAGAAAACCAAAGCAAGAAAAGAGGACGAATTAAAGGCATCTACTCAAAAGATTTAATCTTTCATAGAGTTGTACTTTAGTTTTAACTTGTATTCTTTCCATATTAGAAAACTTGGACCCAATGCCTATATAAAGACATGTAATTCGACCTAGGGAAGGATATCTCATTCCTAGCCGTCTTCCCCAAAACCCTTGTCGTTTTCTCCCTCTCAATTATGTTCTAAACTTCCCCTAAGGCTAAGGGTTGATTCTGTAAAGTAGTTGCAAGGATTTTACTGTTTTAGGAATTTTCTGTTCAAGGCAATAAAAACTTCAAGTTTATTTATTCTGGTTTTCATATCTCGCAAGAGTATCGGGAGAGCATTGTGAGGTTATCTATTTGTTTGATATCGGGAGAGTCAAACATACGAACGAAATAAATATGTGTTTTCCAGTTTATGGTTAAACCATCTCGGCTTAGAGATAAGTACGAGGTTCAGTGGCTAAGGAAGAATTCGACAACATTGGTGTTCACCCTTCGATTTACGCCGGGAGGTATCATCTAAGAAGTGTTCATCAACAGCACTTGGGCCTAGGGATAGGACAAGTCATAGCAGGGATTCTTGCCAAGCTTGAAGTACAGAGTTGTGTGATCGCTGCCACGACATCAACAGACTACTGCCGCGACAGGGACGCCAACAGAATAGAAGTTTCTATTCAGTGCAACACCTGCACTATTGAGCAATTCAATACCGGACTATCTCTTAAACCTGATTCTTTTATCTTTTATATTACTTGTTTTTCCTAATATCACTTTACAATCAATCTAAATTTTTTCTCTCTCTCGTGCAGCAATTCTAGGATAAAGCTATTTCCAGTCCCTGTGGAGACGATATCCGATACTCCAAGTATCACTTTACTACTTGCGTCGTGTATACTTGCACTATTTGCGATAGGAATTTTGACACGCAACAAGTTTTTGGCGCCGTTGCCGGGGGCTGGCAACATATCTTTACCCTTACTCTTACTGCACTTTTTCTTTTTAATTTTTCTGTTTTTATTGGTATTATTTACACGGTGCTTTTCACAAGGTTTTCTGTTTGCTTATGCGTAGATCTAAACGAGGCAAAGAACCTGAGTACGAACTAGACCCTGAAATCGAACGCATGTGCAACCTCAGGAACCGAGTCCGACTCTTGATAGCAAGAAACGACTATCTTGAGGAACATCTAGAAGCAATGCAGAACAATGGGGTAAATGATAACCAGAGGGTTGCTGAAGATCCTCCCCTCGATGCCCGTACTGAACGGCTTGCCACTGCCGCACGGCAGTCCTGCCGCGACTACATGATCAATGACCATGTTGAATTGGAGACCACCTTGCCAGACGTGGAAGCTGAGAATTTCGAGCTGAAACCTGTTATGTTCAACATGATAAATTCCGCTGGCCAGTTTAGTGGTGCTGCAACAGAGGATGCCCGAGAACATTTGAAAACGTTCCAAGAAATCTGTGGATCGTTTAGATTGCCAGGAATAAATTCGGAAGTACTGAGGCTCCGGTTATTTCCTCATTCATTGAGAGACAGAGCTAAAACTTGGTGGAACAAACTAACACCGGGTTCAATACGAACTTGGGCAGATCTCACTCGTGAATTCTTATCTCTTTTTAATCCTCCCCATTTATCCGAGAGATTGCGTAACGAAATTGCTACTTTTCAACAGGAAGATGGCGAACCAATGCACGAGGCCTGAGACAGATTTACAACTCTTCTAAGGAACTGCCCGATGCATGGATTCCCCGTGTGGAATCAGGTCGTTAAATTCTACAATGCTGCCAATACACACACTCGTATGAGAATAGATTCAACAGCAATTGGGCTATTATTGGATAAAGACCCAGACGAGGCAATGATAATGTTGAAAAACCTAGCAAAGAATGATGAGCAATTTCCTACAGCTAGGAGAGGGGGCAAACGAGGAATAACTGTAAATGATTATGAAGCTGACAATTCCCTGAAGTCACATGTTGCATACCTCACAAAGGCGGTGGAAAATCTGTTTCAGAATGATTCTAAACCTGTATATTCTGCAGAAGAGGTATGCGAGACTTGTAGTGGGAACCACAGTTCGGAAGACTGTCCATTACAATTAGAAGAAGTGATGTATATTGGGAATTATAACAAGCCAAGAAACTCTGATTCCAACAATTACAATCCCAACTGGAGGAAAGATCCTAAGTTCTCCTGGAGCAATCCGAACAATGCACTGAATCCTCAAATGCAGAACACCCAAAACCAAGGGGCACCCAGAATCTTGTCGCGACAGCAGCCACAGCAATAGCCACAACAGCAGCAGGCAGCCGCACCTATTATACTGGAGCAAACATTGACCACATTCATGTCACAGACAGGAGCTTACATGGCGAACATGGATCACTTTGTCAAGAAAACTGAGTCATTCATGGACAAAACTGAGATGAGGATGACTAACCATGAGGCTACCTTGAAATCATTGGAGACACAGATGGGCCAGGTTTCCCAGCATATCAAGCCAAGGCAAAACGGAGGATTCCCTAGTGACACTGAGGTCACTAGAAAACCCACACATAAGCAGTGTAAAGCAATCACAACTAGGAGTTGGAAATAGTTACAAGGGCCAGAGATGAAAAGCATACCAAGTAAGGAACCAATCCTAGATACACCTGCCGTGAACACTGCCCTGGCAGAGGAAGAACAACCTGCTGCCGACACACATGTCGCGACAGCAGAAGGGACAGAGGAGCAAATAGAGGATGCTGAAGAACCTAAACCTCCTCAGATCCGAATACCATGTGAAGGACGTCTTGAAGATTACCGTCCTCCACCTCATTTTCCACATCGGTTACAAAAACAGAAACAGGAGTACCAGCTCAAAAAGATTTATGATATTTTTAAGCAGGTGCACATTAATATACCGTTGTTAGAGGCCATCAAGTAGGTGCCCGGTTATGCGAAATTTCTCAAGGATGCTATGTCAAAAAGGTCCAGACTTGAGGAATTCGAAACGGTAAAAATGACAGAAGGATGTATGACTATTTTGCACAGGCATCCACCCTAGAAGAAGAAGGATCATGGGAGCTTCATCATACCGTGCATAATTGGCGACAAAATCATGGGTAAGGCACTTTGTGATCTTGGTGCTAGCATAAATCTAATGCCCAAATCTGTGTTTTAGAAATTAGGTATTGGACGAGCACGGCCCACGACAGTCATGCTACAGCTGGCAGACCGCTCTTACGTGCAACCAGAAGGAAATATCGAAGATATTCTGGTAAGAGTGGATAAATTTATTTTTCCCTGCTGACTTTCTTGTTTTAGATTGTGAAGCAGATGAAAACGCACTGATCATCATTGGGCGACCCTTCCAAGCCACATGAAGAACTGTGATCAATGTGAAGAAAGGAGAACTGACCATGAGAGTAAATGATCAAGAAATCAAACTCAATGTTCTCCAAGCAATTAAACATGTTGATTCAGAAGAAGAGTGCAAAGTCATCGCGGATGTAATCCTTGACCAACCATGCATCAGGTCGAGCTGCCATGACATAAAGTTTGGTCACTGCCACAGTAGTCATCTGGAAGACTGTCACGGCAGCAACAACGACAGTGACTCCTCCGATTCAGAAATATCTGACACTGAAGGTCATGAGGAGGTAAATTGGATAGACAATCGTCCAGGTAAGTTCTTCGAGCCCCTATATTATACCTCGAATGAATATATAATCTAAAACCCTTCAATTGAAAAACCACTTGTTTTAGATCTTAAGCCCTTGCCAAGGCAGCTTAAATACGTATTTCTTGGTTTAAATGATACGTTGCTCGTAATCATCTCTTCCGAGTTAATGCAGAAATAGGAGCAGCAGCTAATCAGAATGCTACAACAGCATAAGAAGGCCATTGGATGGACGATAGCTGATATCCAAGGCATCAGTCCGGCATTATGTATGCACAAGATTCTTTTGAAGGACGATCATAAGCCGATTATTGATGCCCAGAGACGTTTAAACGAGGCTATGCGAGAAGTGGTGAGAAAAGAGATTATCAAATGGCTTGACGCCGGAATCATATATGCTATCTCGGATAGTAAGTGGGTGAGCCCGGTGCAGTGCGTACCCAAAATGGGAGGAATAATCGTGGTGACCAACGAGGAAAACGAGCTAATCCCAACCAGGATTGTGACCGGTTGGAGGGTTTGTATAGATTACCGGAAGCTTAATAAAGCTACCCGGAAGGACCATTTCCCCTACCTTTTATTGATCAAATGCTTGATAGATTAGCGGGGAAACCTTACTATTGTTTTCTTGATTGTTATTCAGGTTACAATCAGATAGCAATTGCACCGGAGGATCAAGAGAAAACTACCTTCACATGCCCGTACGACACCTATGCTTTTCGGAGAATGCCATTTGGACTCTGCAATGCACCAGCAACCTTCCAAAGGTGCATGATGGCAATATTCTCCGACATGGTGGAGGATTTCTTAGAGATTTTCATGGACGACTTTTCCGTCTTTGGAGACAGATTTGAAGGTTGTTTAGGCAACTTACAAAAGGTGCTTGAAAGATGCAAAGAGGCGAACTTGGTCTTGAACTGAGAAAAATGCCACTTCATGGTGGATGAAGGGATAAGACTAGGCCACAAAGTGAGCTGCCGCGACATAGAGGTGGACAGAGCCAAAATCGAAGTCATCGAAAAACTGCCGCCACCCACCACAGTCAAGGGGATTCAGAGTTTTTTAGGGCATGTCGGGTTTTATCGATGATTTATTGCAAATTTCTCGAAAATTACTAAACCTTTATGCCACCTACTGGAGCAGAATCGTCCCTTTGATTTCATTACTGAATGTACTGAGGCATTCAGAATTCTGAAGGAGAAGCTGGTAACAGCCCCGATCGTACAGCCACCAGACTAGAGTTTGCCATTTGAGATAATGTGTGATGCAGTGACTTTGATGTCGGGGCAGCACTAGGGCAGAGGAATGATAAGCTTTTCCATGCGATTTACTATGCCAGCAAAACACTGAATGATGCCCAAGTGAACTACACCACGACAAAATAGGAACTATTAGCAGTGGTGTTCTCAATCGACAAGTTCCGTCCATATATACTTGGAACAAAGGTGGTGGTCCATACAGACCATTCAGCACTGAAGTATCTGTTCATGAAAAAGGATGCAAAACCGAGATTGATACGTTGGATTCTGCTGCTACAAGAGTTCGACATTGATATCAAGGATAAAAAGGGAACAGAGAACCAAGTAGCAGACCACTTGTCGAGGCTAGAGACGGGAATGAGTCAATCGACAGATCGGACCAACATATTGAAGACCTTCCTGGATGAACAGCTGTTTGCTGCCACCAACACTACCGCGACAGCCCTGGCGGCAGGTAAGCTTTCTGAAATCCCTTGGTATGTTGATCTTGTTAATTACATTGTTAGTGGGGTACTACATCCTGAACTTAATTACCAAGCAAGGAAGAGGTTCCAAAATGATGTAAAACATTATTATTGGGACGAACTTCTTCTTTTCAAACACTGTACAAATCAGACTATCAGGAGATGCGTACCACAGGATGAACATGAAGCTGTGCTTCACCACTGCCATGCTTCCCCATATGAAGGACACCTAGGTGGAAACAAAATCGCTGCCAAGGTTCTGCAATCTGGTCTCTATTGGCCCACACTGTTCAAGGATGCACAAGCCTTCTACAAAAGCTGTGATAAATGCCAAAGGACTGGGAACATCTCGAGAAGGCATGAGATGCCACTGCAAAACATTTTAGAGGTCGAAATCTTCGATGTATGGGGAATCGACTTCATTGGACCATTCCCAGCATCTTGTGGGAACCTCTACATCCTACTGGCAGTGGATTATGTGTCCAAATGGGTAGAAGCGATCGCCACCAGAAAAATGACGCCAAAACTGTTCAAAGATTTCTCCACAAGAATATCTTCTCCAAATTTGGCATTCTCAGGGCCATCATTAGTGATGAGGGGAGACACTTCGATAACAGGGTAATCACTGCTGCCTTGAGAAAATACAGAGTAAAGCACCGCATTGCAACAGCATACCACCCTCAAACCAATGGGCAGGCCGAGATATCCAACCGAGAAGTAAAGAACATACTTGAGAAGATGATTAAACCCAATCGAAAGGATTGGTCTCTACATCTCAATGATGCACTCTGGGCCTATAGAACAGCATTCAAAACACCATTGGGAATGTCACCCTATAGACTCATCTACGGGAAAACATGTCACTTACCTGTTGAGATAGAACACAGAGCTTACTGGGCTATCAAAGCAGTAAATATGGACTGGGATAAGGCAGGACAAAAGAGGCTACTGGACTTGAATGAAATTGAAGAAATTCGAGCAATGGCCTACGACAATGCCAAGATCTACAAGGACAAAACCAAAAGGTGGCACGACATGAAGCTGCTGCCACGACAGTTCTGCCCAGGGCAGCAGGTGTTGTTGTTTGATTCTAGGTTAAAGCTTTTCCCAGGAAAGCTTAAATCTAGATGGTCCGGTCCTTTCCAAGTTGTCCAGGTTTTCCCTCATGGTGCCATTACAATCAAATCCCTAAAGGACGGGCACCAATTCAAAGTCAACAGACAGAGACTAAAGCATTATCAGGGGACTGAAGCCCCAAGGATGCAGGAAGTAGTTACTTTAGGAGATGCCCCTCAAGGCATCCCTAATTTAACTTAGTTTTAATTTTTACTTTATTTTATTTATTTATTAGGAATTAAGATTTATTTATTTTATTTTAGGAACTAAGATTTTATTTTAATTTATTTATTTAATTATTTTTAGGAAATAAAGGAAGCAAGGCGAAAAGAAGGAATGAACCAGCCCATCACATCCACAACAGCCCAACGGATGAGTCTGTCGTCACAACCTGTCATCAGCTGTCGCAACAGAAGCGAAGAAGACAACCTGTCACGGAGCTGTCGCGACAGACACGCAAACGCGTAACAGACGCGCAGCAGACACGGAAACGCGTGACAGACACGTCAGAAACCGCGTAATAGCTGGCCCCGTTATTCGTGCCTGCCGTTACAGCTCCAACGGGCAGAAAATCACGCTCCTATATAAACCCCCACTCACTATTCATTTTTCATCTCATTCTCATTCTCTAAACTTGTTTTCTCTGTTTTAGATCTCAAAAAAATTTTCTTTTCAATTTTCCATAGCCCTTGCAAATGGCTAGCAAACAAACCCGCCGCAGTGCTACCTCCACTTTTGCCGCAGCAGTATCCACCCCAAGCCATAACGCCATTCCCGACCGTTTCGCCTCCTCCGAGTCTGCCTCGAGGTATTACAGTTCCTTTCAAAAAAGGGACATGTGGGAGAAAAGAGGGTTTATCTACACACAACCCACGGGAGATCTAGGGCTTGAAAACTTCATAGCCAGAAAAATCCAAGCCCTCAAATGGCAGCAATTTTCTGCTCAACCCGAGGAGATGAACATCACACTCGTATGAGAGTTCTACGCTGTCGTCGACAGCAAAGACACCAAGACAGTAACCGTTCGAGGTAAACAACTCTCCATCGAGCCTGCATACATCAACACACTCTACGAAATGTATGTGAGTAAGAAGGAGGACTCCCACAAAAGGTTCGTGAATAGTCTGTCGCCGACAGACTACGACGCGGTCATGGAAGAGGTCACCGAAGAAGGGACGGAGTGGAACACCGACCCTAAACACCGATGGACTGTGAAGAGAACTCAGTTGACTCCACAAGCCAAACTGTGGAATCACTTTTTCAAGAAGCGCATCATGCCATCCTCCCACAACAGCACCATCGACAGACCAAGGTTAGCCCTTGTCCATTCCATTTTAAATGAAATACAAATAAATGTCGGTCGCTACATACGGGATGGAATACTTGAGTGTGCCCTCCGACCGTTGGGTCCCCTCGTCTTCCCATACCTCATCACCACCATCTGTCGGGGCCACAATGTACCGGAGATTGCTGAAGATGTCAAAGTCCAAGGAAAGGGGTGGACGCAGTGGAACATTTTCAGCCTAATGGAGTTGAAGGCTGCCACCCTGCTATCATACTTCAATCCCTCTGCCAAAGCAGACCAGACGACAGGCCCCAGTTCCCCAGAACTTGCCGCAACAGAACAACAGCAGATGACAGCAGCACCTCGACCAGACACCTCTGCCCAGATTCTGTCGACGCTGAAAAGAATGGAGGAACGACAGCTCGGACTGATGGGCTACATGAAGGACTTCATGGCCGCAACGGTAAACTTTATTAACAATGATTTACATTTTACCCATGTGGCATTTCCCTCCTTCCCAGACCACTTCTTTGCCACCCCCACCCCTACCCCTGCTGCAAGTCTGAAAACCCCCTCTGCTGCTTCCACACCTACCACTGCCACGACAGGAGAAGGTGGCAGGCAGTCCGCCACAGCTAGAGGAGAAAAGAGAAATGACCCCCTCCCGGAAATCGACCTCAAATATTGGGAAGGGTTCTCCTCCTCTTCCGTTTGGCAGGATTCTGATTCCGAGCCCTTAGTTGCCCGAGACATCTCCAAGGACTACCCTCCGATGAAGAGGAAAAAGCTCAACGAGACTGTCAAAGGACCCTCCGGCCAAGGCAGATCTGCCAGTGGCAGTAGCAGCAGCTCCGACGATGATGTCGAGGTTCTGGACAAACCCCCACACATCTCACTGACACGTGTCCAGCCACCTCAGGAAGCAAAGAAGAAGACAACCTCTGCCTCCCCCAGCACACTGCCAGCCCCTGCCATGAAAGTCACTGCCTGCCGACAGCTCCAGATCAGCAGCAGTAGCGACGACAGCTCCTCAACTTAAGTTTCTTTCTTATATTTTGATGTCTTTGTTGTTTTATTTATTTTGTGATGTATTTTGTTTTTCTGTTTTTTATTTTCATCCTGTCATGCATTGAGGCCAATGCAACTCTCGAGTTTGGGGGTGGCATCCCTCTATTAATAAAGTTGTCAATTGTGTCTTAAATTCGTGTCTAATTTTTAGTTTCTTTTTGTGTCAAAAAAATGAAAATAAAAACAAAATTTTGGCTTAAGTCTTTGAACTAAACTTACCTGCCGCGACATACTCTGTCGTGACAATGCCTTTAGGAATTTTTAGGAACTGTTTAGAGCCTTTCTATAATTCTGAACTATACAACACCTTTTTGTGACTTATATGTTGTTAAGACTTTGTTAGCAAACTTAGAATAGGAAGCTTAGCCACTAGAGTTAGATTCAGTGTTACTCCTAGAGGTGCCTAACATCGGCTCTAGGAAATTAAACTAGAAGTGCCTAACACTGGCTCTAGAAAATCAACTAGAGGTGCTCGAAAACCGACTCTAGTAAAAATAAGAAAAACTTTAGAAGAAAACTAGAGGTCCCAAAAGAATTACTCTAGTTAAAAGAATTATTTTTAAAGTAGAACTCAAGTAAGTTAAGTAACTATTTTGGTTGCTCCAAAAAGTCTAAACTCATATTTGGTCACAAAACCCGCACACACTGCACAAAGAATTATAACATGGTTCCGAATAATTCCAGAAATGCCCGACAAGGTATTACTCTTGATAGGGAATAAGTGGTAGGTAATGAAAGGTTCACTGAATTAAGCCAAACCAAAAAAGTTTTTATTTTTAGTTAGGTCATATTTGCTTGAGGGCAAGCAAGAACTTGAGTTTGGGGTGTGTTGAGTGTGCAAAAGTTCTCTATCTTACCCCTTACTTAACCCATATTTCCGCTGCATTCAAGCATAATTCATTACATTTAGGTAGATTTTTGCATATACATCACAATAAGATAAAATGGCATAGTTGCTACTAATTTTGGTCACTTTTGCAGGGATCTGCTGTGGCAGACTCAGGGCAGCAAGAGAGAAGAGCTGGATCACAGGACTGGAGTCGATGAGCAAACGCTGTCGTGGCCACTACCGTGGCAGCCATGACGACATCATTGGTGAAGTGGAAAAGTGAAGTGGAGCTCGACAGATAGAGAAATTCAAGCCGAACTGTCGTGGACCACTCCTATATTTTTCTGAACCCTGAGGTAGAATGAAGGCCAAGCCCAAAGTTCAAGGAAGAAACCCAAAGCAAGAAAAGAGGACGAATTAAAGGCATCTACTCAGAAGATTTAATCTTTAATAGAGTTGTACTTTAGTTTTAACTTGTATTCTTGCCATATTAGAAAACTTGGACCCAAGGCCTATATAAAGGCATGTAATTCAACCTAGGGAAGGATATCTCATTCCTATCCGTCTTCCCCAAAACCCTTGTCGTTTCCCCCCTCTCAATCATGTTCTAAACTTCCCCTAAGGCTAAGGGTTGATTCTGTAAAGTAGTTGCAAGGATTTTACTATTTTAGGAATTTTCTGTTCAAGGCAATAAAAACTTCAAGTTTATTTATTCTGGTTTTCATATCTCGCAAGAGTATCGGGAGAGCATTGTGAGGTTATCTATTTGTTTGATATCGAGAGAGTCAAACATACGAACGAAATAAATACGTGTTTTCCAGTTTATGGTTAAACCATATCGGTTTACGGATAAGTACGAGGTTCAGTGGCTAAGGAAGAATTCGACAACATTGGTGTTCACCCTTCGATTTACGCCAGGAGGTATCATCTAAGAAGTGTTCATCAACAGCACTTGGGCCTAGGGATAGGACAAGTCATAGCAGGGATTCTTGCCAAGCTTGAAGTACAGAGTTGTGTGATCGCTGCCGTGACATCAACAGACTACTGCCGCGACAGGGACGACAACAGAACAGAAGTTTCTATTCGGTGCAACACCTGCACTACTGATCAATTCAATATCGACCTATCTCATAAACATGATTCTTTTATCTTTTTTATTACTTGTTTTCCTAATATCACTTTACAATCAATCTAAATTATTTCTCTCTCTCGTGCAGCAATTCTAGGATAAAGCTATTTCCAGTCCCTGTAGAGACGATATCCGATACTCCAAGTATCACTTTACTACTTGTGTCGTGTACACTTGCACTATTTGCGATAGGACTTTTGACACGCAACACCCGTCGCATGTTATGGTTTAGGTTCGATTACCTGGATTACCATATCGCTACTATACTAAAGCTCTTTTTCGTCGTATAGCGGCAGTGTTGGGTAAGGTTGTTAGAGTGGATTACGGTACACAGGCGGGCAAACAGGGGAAATTTGCAACGCTTGCTCTCGTGGTTGACCTGAATAAACCGTTGATCCCTTGCATCGACATTGATGATTTTGTGCAGAATATTGAATATGAAGGCTTGCACAATATTTGCTTCTCTTGTGGTATTTATGGGCATGGTAAGGAATTTTGCCCCAAGAATGTTCCAGCTGATGGCCCTACTACTAATGAACGCTTGAATGATCCCGGCTCGGTTGGGAGTGCTCACCCGGCAGGAAACATGTTCAATCTTTTTGGCCCATGTATACTTGTAGAGAACAAACAGCGTCGATCTCAGACTAAAAATCAGGATAGAAAAGGTAAAAATGTTAATGCAGAAGCTATTGGGGGCTCTCAGTTTTTTGTTTTAAATACGGTCGATGTGGATTCCGGGAAGGATCCCATGCAGCCCGATATGATCGAACAAGGCCAGTGTGAAGGGTATCCAAGCACCTGTGGTTGAAGCCTCTGTGGTTCCAGCGTTGCCTAATCGATCCGTAGTGGGGAGCAAGGCTCCATCTTCGACACATGTTAGTTCTAAGGGAGGTACTTCGGAACAGCTGATGGCTAGTGGAGCGACAATGGTACCTCTTGTACCCAGGTAGCATGTTTGTGTGGTTGCTAAAAATGCGAGGAAATCAAAGTCGGCACATCAATCGATCTCTCTTGTTGAGTCGGGCTTTAATAAGGCGTCATCGGATGGTGGGACGAGTGCGAAGGGACGAGGCTTGAAAGGTAGGTCGTCGAAGGAGAATATTGTAAAGGGGTTATCGATCCGTAAACCATCAGTGACAAAAACCATCAAGCGGCCGGTTCTTTTCGAGTGGGTGGACAATGTGAATAGCCAACTTAATCATATCACCTTACAACAGGAACTTGAATCGGGGGGATGTTCAAAGGTAGTCGTAAATGGTGAGGGGACTTTCGAGGTTTCCACGTCGGATCTTGTTGTTTCTTCTAGTGTGGTGCAAGCTGTGGAGTCGGGTGCGACTAAGAATGTGGAGGACGTGAGCCTTAGTCAGTAAGTGGGGCTTTTCCTCTTCTTTCCTTTATCCATGTTTATGTAATGGAATTCATAAGGTGCTGCGAGCACCACTTTTTGTAGTTATCTCAAGAGTTACATCCGGGAGCATAAACCGAAAGTCTTGGCCTTGTTTGAACCACAGATCAATGGGGGTCGCGCTGATAGGGTGATTGCGAGGTTTGGTTTTACACGATCGTTTCGGGTTGAGGCGCATGGCTTTAGTGGGGGCATTTGGCTTTGTTGGGAGGAGGATAGTCACATGCAGATTATGCATGTTGCTAATCAATTTATCAATGGAAGGTGTTGCGTATCCGATACTTCGGGGTGGATTTATTTTACGGTTGTTTATGCTAGCCCTTGTAGCAACAAACGTAAGGCTTTGTGGTCTCAGCTTGAAGCTTTAGATCTTGGTCCTAATGTCCCTTGGTTTATTGGAGGTGACTTTAATGTCATATTATCACCAGATGAGCATCGAGGTGGTTCTGATGGGCACGTTAATGGTAGTGTGCCATTTGCTGATTTCATCTCTCGAACAAGTCTCATTGATTTGGGTTTTCGAGGTCCTCTGTTTACTTAGTCGAGGGGTAATTTGTATGAAAGACTTTATCGTTTCCTTGTTAATTCTTTTTGGTTTGATACGTTTCTGGCTTCTCATGTTTGCCATCTAGACCGGAATGGATCAGATCATAGGCCACTTCTCTTGTGTCTTTCTGAGTATGATGTAATTCGTTTGCCACGCCCGTTCCGCTATATATCTGCTTGGCAAGACCACCCTAATTTTCAGCAGTTTCTTACTTCCGTTTGGAATGACTCTGACTTCTGGCATAATATGGATTCTTTTCACGCCAATATTGGGAAGTGGATTTCAGATATTTTTGGACACATTGGTAAACGAAAAAAGAATTTGTTGGCTCGACTACGTGGGATTGATAGAGCTCTTGCTCAGGCTCATTCTAATTCTCTTGTCAAACTTGGGAGTAAACTGAGGCTGGAGCTTGAAGAGGTAATGAGTCAGGAGGAGAGTCTTTAGAGTCAAAAAGCTTGTGCGAATTGGATCGTTGAAGGCAACCGTAACACCTCTTTTTTCCATGCTTCTACCTTGGCCCGGCGTCAACGAAATTTTATCTCTGGATTAAAGGTTGATGGAATTTCCTGGTGCAATGATCAAGAGGAACTTCAGAAGGCTGCTCTTGAATTTTATTATGCTTTATTCTCCTCATCCGGAGCCGAGAGTAGGAACTATCAAACGCGGGGTCAGTTCCCGAGCTATTCGAGTCCGACTTTAGATCCGCTTGCATGCCCTATCTCGGATGATAAAATTCGTCAAGCTTTCTTTGATATGAGTCTACTCAAGGCCCTAGTGGTTGATGGTTTGCATGATGCGTTTTATCAATGTAATTGGAGTATAGTTGGCCCTTCTACATGTGCTCTTATTCGTAAAGTGTTTGCTGATGGTGTGATTCCCCCTGATCTGAATCACACGCTTCTTGTTCTGATCCCCAAGGTAGTTACACCGAAATATATTACGCAGTTTCGACCAATTGGGCTTTGTAATGTGGTTTACAAGGCAATCACTAAGATTATTGTTTCTCGCCTGAAACCTTTTCTTCCACAATGGGTCTCTGAATTCCAAACTAGCTTTGTCCCGGGGAGAGCCATTACTGACAATATTATTATTACTCAGGAAATAATACACTCTATGCAAAAGAAGAAAGGTCGACAAGGTTGGATGGCTATTAAAGTGGACTTAGAGAAAGCTTATGATCGGTTAGAATCGGGGTTTATCGAAGATACTCTTATTGACATTGGCCTTCCGGATAGCATACGCTTGATTATTATGAGTTGTATTTCTTCGGTCTCGACTCAAATCTTATGGAATGGGTCACCGACTGCAGCTTTTACTCCTAGAGGCATTAGACAGGGCGATCCACTGTCTCTGTACCTTTTTGTGTTGTGTATGGAACATTTAGCTCAATCTATTCAGGGAAAATGTGCAAAGGGTTCTTGGATCGCTTTTCGGTCTTTTAAAATAGCCATTCTATATCTCATTTGTTCTTTGCAGATGATATGTTGTTATTTACGGAGGCATCAGTTAGTCAAATGCAGTTGATTAAAAGGATTTTAGATGAGTTTGGGAAAGCCTTTGGTCAGAAAGTAAGCATTGCTAAAACTACTATTTTTTACTCTGCAAATGTTTCGATGAGTGTTAAGCAGGCGATCAACGAAGGCCTCGGGTTTGTTGAAGTTGATGACTTGGGTAAATACTTGGGGGTCCCAATTCTTCACAAACGCGTCACCTTGGCAACTTATGGATATTTGATTCAAATGGTATGGAAACGGTTGAATGGTTGGAAAGCTAGAACTTTGTCTTTTGTTGGTCGGATTACCTTAGCCAAATCAGTTCTCTCGGCCATTCCTATCTATACTATGCACTCTACGATACTTCCTAAGAAAGTTTATGCGAATCTTGAACAGTTGATCTGCCGTTTTATTTGGGGAATATCTGAGGATACTCGTGGTGTCCATCTTGTTTGTTGGGATAAGGTATGCAAACCGACTTCCCATGGTGGCTTGGGTTTCCGCAAAATGCAATTCATGAATGAGGCTTTTGTGATGAAATTAGCTTTCTTCCTTGTCGCTAAAAATGAAGCATTATGGGTGCGCTTTTTGCGCGCCAAATATAAATAGGACATCAATGATCCAGTGCTCCCTGTACGTTGTTTCGGTTCCCGGCTATGGAAGGCACTAGCTCTAGTTTGGGATGATGTTAAGTCTAATCTCTCTTCGACTATTGGCAATGGCCTATGCACCGACTTTTGGTTTGATAATTGGGTTTCGAATACTGGGATTTTGTTGACACATGTTTCTCCTTCGGTTCGACTGCAACTTCCCCATATCCCGGTTGCGCGTATGGTGGATAATTTTGGGGAATGGCGTTGGGATGATTTGCAGCATTTGCTACCGCTGAATGTCATGCTGCGGTTGGCAGCGATGAAGCCTCCGTGTTCGACTTATCCAGGTGATGTAATTGGGTGAGGTCTCACCGCGGATCGTTGTTTCTCTATCAAGTCAGCGTATGCACTGTGGCTCGGCACCATCACGGGTATTCAGGAACGTGTTTGGGCATTAATCCACAAGTTCCACAGTATGCAAAAGATCAAGCTTTTCATGTGGCTTGCATGTCGGGAGAAACTAATAACCAACGTTGAATGTGGTCGTCATCATTTTACGACCGACTTGCGATGTCATATTTGCCACGTGCAGGACGAGTCTGTTGAGCACCTATTGCACTCTTGTCCAGCTATCCAACCGGTCTGGTTTCGGCTGATTCGGGCGTCTAAGATTGCTGAGTTCTTTGATCTCTCACCGCTGTAATGGTTTGAGGCCAATTTACAGGAGAAAACTTCATTTGGTGCAAGGGAAGGGGACTGGAATCTGCTGTTTGTTGCAGTGGTTTGGAACATTTGGCGTAGAAGAAATGCCATTGTCTTTGGTGCCGAGACTGATAATTGAGGTTTTATCATCGAACGAAGCTGTTGGCTTGCGAATGCAACTCGTCTATCGCTCGGAGCCAAATGTATAAGAAATGTTGAGCCTTCAACGATGACGCCTGTAACTCATTGGTTGTCGCCGTCTATAGATCGGGTGAAGCTAAATGTCGACGCCTCGTGTTCGATTCATGATGGGAAAGCTCGGTGTGGTGGAGTGATTAGGGATCATTCCGGTTCCTGGGTACATGATTTCACTAAATTTATTGGATGTTGTTCAGTCGTGGAAGTCGAGTTATAGAGTATTTACCTGGGTCTTGTTATTGCGTGGGATCTAGGCTTTCGGAGTTTAGAGGTGGAATCTGATAATGCTCAAGCTATCAAGCTTATTCATCAGGTAGAGCGTAATGGTTTTGCTCTCGCTATCACTCGTGCTATCCAGGATGTGGTCCAGAGAGATTGGCGGAACTCGATTCGTGCTATCCCTAGGAGGTGCAATCAAGTTGCAGATGCTTTGGCAAAACGTGCAAGTCTCTCGAATCTCGACTTAGTTCTTTTGGATTCTGTCCCGACTTTTGTTGTTGGTCTATTACGCGAGGACTTGGTTCCTCCTAGGATGTAATCCGCTTGTGTTTTGTATATCTTATCATGTGCACTCTTTTTCCTCTATTAGGTTTATGGAGGTTTTTTAATGAGGCACATGATAATGATACCCCTTTCTTATAAAATAAATAAATAAGTAATAAGTTTAATATGATTTAAAGTTCATGAAGTACAACATTATTTTACTTTTTTCCAGTGTTTTATTATTAATTTAGAATTAATATTTTTCTTTCTCTTCCCCGCCGAAAGACTCATTCATCAAAGCTAGATGTGCAACGTGGGTCGGTCTGGATTAATTAAGGCAAAGTCCTAAGAAATTGAAAGGCAACCAAAAAAATATTTTCCTTTCTCCTGCAAGCATTTTACTTGACCCGTTCCTCCTTTTAAGGACCATGTGTGGTTGGTCATTCTTATTGTACGTGTCCATAACCACTAGAAATGGGCACGGGTCGGGTCGGGTTTTTGGCCCACCTGAACTCGACCCGAAAATAAATATCATATATCCGCACCCGAACATATTTTTTTTTTAAAAAACATGACCGACCCAAAAATAAATACACTAAACCCGACCCCGACTTATAGAAAAAATTTTACTTTTAGGGACCTAATTGTAAAAAAATAATTTTAGGGGACATAATTGTAAAAAATATAAATTTAAGGACTAAATTGTAAATAAAAATTCAATTTTAAGGACCTAATTATAAAAAATATATAAAGAGGGATTATTATTATAAATATCCCTAAAAATTTAGGGGAAATTACACAATTAGTCCAGGGTCAAGTATTTTTCACCATAAACCTGAACCCGATCCGACTTCAACCTTAATAAAAACCCGACCCGACCCGAACCCGATTTTTCATTTAAAAAATCCAACACGATCTAGCCGGCTCGGGTAAAATGCTCGTCCCTAAGAACCACCGCGTTCATATTTTTTTAATGGAAAATATTCAGATTTTTCAAATTTTTATAAAATCTCAAAATTTTACAAGCTTCACAAAACAGTCCCTAAATCTCTAAAAATTCTCAAACTTTCACCGTCGATTGTCGCCAGTTCTGCCGCTTCGTGTTTGACGTTCGGTTGCACGCTGTTGGGCGTTTTCGGTGACGTTGTGTTAGGGGAAATGGTCGCCTTGGTTCGGCGACCATGTGGGTGTGGTCAGCAACGGCGACTGGCAGCTAAAGCGGCGACGAAAGTTTGAAAATTTTTAGCTATTTAGGAATTGTTTTGTGAAGCTTGTAAAATTTTGATATTTTATAAAACTTTGAAAAATCTGAGTATTTTCCATTAAAAAATTAAAAGAAAAATAAAATTAATGACACGTGTCAAGCACCGATTGATTGACAATTTTTTTTAACACTCATTTAACAACCAGACACCTAAAATTGTAACTATAGAAACTTTAGGCAACTATTTTTACAAAAAAAAAATACTTTAGACACCTAAATTGTTCTAAGAAGTGATATTTTTTAAAATATTTTAAATTTAATAATAATAAAATGATTTTATTTTATAAGCTTTCGTTTTGATTGTGAGGAAAGTTAAAAGGCCTAAAACTTAAAAAGAGTTTTATGCTTTGTAAACGGATCTTATCCTATATATAAGCTTTCGTTTTGATTGTGAGGAAAGTTATGGAAGCTTTAGATGGTTTTAGCATTGCTGATCTGTATCCTTCAATCAAATTTCTTCCTGAGATCACTTGGATGAGAGCCAAACTCGAGAGGCTTCACCGTGATTTAGACGCGATTGAAGAACACAGAGCTAGCAACGCGAATCCGAAGAAAAGCGAAGATGTAACGTATGATCTAGTCGATGTTCTTTTGGATCTTCAGGATCATGGAGGCCTTGAAATTCCATTAACAAATGACAACATCAAAGCTGTTGTCCTGGTTAGTAGTTTGACATCTCATATCATGCATGCTTGAAAGTTGTACGAAGATGTTTTGTAGCTGGAACCGAGACATCTTCAACTACAGCAGAATGGGCAATGTCGGAATTGATGAAAAATCCTAGAATCCTGGAAAAGGCACAAGCCGAAGCAAGGCGAGTCTACGATAGAACAGGGGAGGTCAATGAATCAGAGCTTCATGAATTGAAGTACTTGAAGTTACTCATCAAGGAAACTCTAAGATTACACCCTCCTGCACCTTTGCTACTTCCAAGAGAAGGTTCACAGAGATGTGAGATTAATGGATATGAGATACCAGCCAAGACCAAAGTGATTATTAATGCATGGACAATCGGAAGAGATTCGAACTACTGGAATGAAGCCGAGAGGTTTAATCCGGAGAGGTTCAGTCGATTATAGAGGTGCTAACTTCGAATCTGTTCCGTTTGGTGCTGGAAGGAGGATATGTCCTGGAAGGTCTTATGGTATGGCTGTTGTTGAGCTTGCCCTTGCACAATTACTGTACCATTTTGATTGGAAACTCCCAAATGGAATGAAAAATGAGGATTTGGACATGTCTGAGGCTTTTGGCGTTACTGTTAGAAGAAGAAAAGATCTGCACTTGATTCCAATTGCTTACCATCCACCATGTGTTCAGTAGTTAAAAAGATCTGCACATGTTCTAATTATGATGTGTTGGTTGGTTTTCGGTGTAAACTGTGTTGTTTAATCTCGAGTAATACCACCTTACTCTTATCCTATATGTCTGTATTTCAACTTGAGCATTCATTCATATTACCATTATTGGAAGAAAAAAGAAACAAATAGACAAACAAACAACGGAGACTTGGCTGCTAGCTACCAATCTTATCATAATTTAGTGTGTATTTATGTTGATTCAGACAGTCCCTTGTTCAACTTCGCCTAATCGTCGTCCTCATCATCGATTCCGACCCAGTTTGTGAATGCGAAAAGAAACTCTTTGAAACTCACCGATCCGTTGTTATCCCAGTCCATTTCCTCTGCAACCACACAAGTACACTTATATCAGCCTTAACCTTCCTATGGACCTAAATGCACATATGGTATGTGGACATGTAAATTTTGAGTCTGTGTATGTTATGTGTGTAGTTTTTGTCATAGTGTAACAGAGCTGACCAAATCTTTTCATGGCTATTTTTCCGGACGAACGGTCCCCGGATTCATTGATCGCTTGAGCCATCTCATTCTTGCTGACGAAACCGTCCTTATTCTTGTCTAGAAACACGAATGCATCGACGAAAGTTTCAAATGTGGCCTCCAAATTCGGCATTCCCATTCTTGATTCATGTCCATTAGCATTGTCCTTGAAAAGATAGACAAGGCAAAGAAGTACAATGAACTCATTGAATTTAATCCCCATGTGCCGATTGATATCGCAGGCGTTGAAGAGATCGGTTATCTCCTCGTCCGAGAAACAAACTTGAAGCTGTTGGAAACATTTTCTCAGCTCTTCCTGGTCAATTGCACCATTTGAATCCTCATCTACAAATAAACACAATGGAACATGTAACCAACAAAGATATGTCTCATTTCAGACATATGGAAACTGGACTGTGTGTTTCTGCAGGGGGGGACTTATAGTAACACAAAATACCATGTTTATGCTAATGATCATTAGAAATACTTATCTGCTAATTGTAGAACA
Organism: Hibiscus trionum; assembly: GCA_030270665.1. Lineage (NCBI taxonomy): Eukaryota > Viridiplantae > Streptophyta > Magnoliopsida > Malvales > Malvaceae > Hibiscus > Hibiscus trionum. The sequence continues at coordinate 11,915,215 of BSYR01000036.1, read as the reverse complement.
TTTAGTTAGCAGGAGAAGGAAAGGCTATACCAAACTGCTGGAAAACAGCTTTGCACTTCCTTAAGCTCTCATCGATTTTCGGGAATTTTAAGATTACAGTGTTAAAGGATTTCATTTGAGTTCCTGCAGATGCCCTTTGCTTCATAGCTTCAATCATTTTAGCTTCTAGTTTTGTTTCAGATGATCTGTCATTTTCCTTTTCGCTTCCCATTTCCAACTACTAGTGGGACACAGAAGACAGGCTGAGTGTTTGCCTGCCATAAAAGTAGAAAATATTAGAAATACGACATAGCAGTGTCATGTAGACAAATGTGCTGACTTGACGGAATGAATCATTTTGACTCTAAACGAAACATTGAGGGTTAAAGTACTTTAGAATAGGACTAAAATGACAATTTGATCAAACATTAGAAGCATTCTTTTTGACATTACCTATACAAAAGGTTAAAAAGGAAAGAAGGCAGGAGCAGTCACCAGGGAGAGGGAGGGAGTTCAAAAGCAAAGCCGGATCCTTGTTGTCTTATGGTACCTAAAAACAAATGGAAAATGGTGGAATTGAAGCAGCTTTGAGCTTCCAAGTTAAGGATCTGAATTGTGAAGAGAGAAAAGAGGAGGAAGAAGAAAGAAGCAAAGACAAAATTAAGGAAGGAATGGTGAAGAGTGGTTGATTTTGTCCATTCTCATCTCATTTGAAAAAGGCATGCTTTATGCTGAACCCACCACGTTTTTGGCTCTTCTTGTTGAGTTTGGGTTTCTTGCAACTAACTGCATTGACATTTTCCTCAAAACACCAACCATTTGTTCTGTCAACAATTCATTAAAACGGTTCAACTCGCTACAAATCATACCATACCTTCATCAAACAAAACATAATCAGGGGCGGAATTAGAAACATGTAAAAGAAGAGACCAGAATAAAATTAAAAATTTTGAAGGGCCAAAATGGTATTATCTTTTTTTAAAGAAATAGTATATTATTACCGTTAAAAAAAAAGTTGACAGGAGCCACATCCTCGTAAACCTTACAAGATTTGTAGAGGTCCAAAGAAGACAATATTTGTATTGTGCATACCATTTCTTTTTCTATAATACGTACATCATACCAACAAAATAGGTCTAATGAGCTCTAACGACAAAATTGAGATGAAAAAAATATTACTTTGTACTTGAAGCTGTATACATATATATTACTTTGTACTTAAATAGAATGATAAAATAATTCAAATCTAATCACATATGATATATTTTTATTAAAAAGTTCAAAACCGAATTTTCAAACTTTTTTATCAGCCTTTTGCCAATTTTTTCAGTCTTTAGCCGGTCTAATTATATATTCCGAACCGGGACCAACTCTAGTTTACAATTCAATCAGTTCAACCAACCGATCCATTTTTTTACCACTGTTAATAGTTAATACATAGAGATTAACAAGAAGTGAAATGCAGCAGAATTTCAAAACACTATCCCACACTTATCAGCTATATTGCTTTTTCCCCCCATTTTGGGTAAATGATACAAGGTATTTTCTACATTGAATCCTGTGGAATATGTAACTAACCGACCAGTCTTTTCAGATGCAAAGCTGGAATGAGATCTTAATATATACAACAGAACATAAAAAGAAAGTAAACAACAATGGCAAAATCTGCAATCCAGAAACGTCGGCACGCTGCCTTCGGGAAATAAATTGCGTGGCAAGAACTCTTACATCATGCACGCTAAGCAATGGCCAAAGCAGCAGTAGAGTAACTACAAGTTGGTTTGCCTCTTTCATGGAAATCTGACTCCGTCATGAAAACCAAATAATCCGGTTTTGCACCCTGTGTCGTTCTATAACTAGACTCCTACCCCTTCAAGGGCAGCTGCCATTGAAGCGGATGCCTCTTCAAGTGTTCGCTTCTTTTGGACTGTGTTGAAGGCTTCAATAATATCTCCTTCCTGCCATTCATCGTAATCATCCATTCCAATACCGCACTCCAAACCAGCATTTACCTGTGAGAGAAGAAATTACCATATGATCATATCAACTAATATGAAGCCAAGAGAATTTCCACATCCCCTGAATAGTTTCAAGATCAATACTTGAATCATTTATCAACCAGATAAATTTAGTATGAAAGCTGAAAATATTAATGTTGATATCTGGGGAGAAACATCTCTGAATATGATCTTGAAGGATAGGACAACAATCCAACTTTCCCAAACATTAAACATTCTGGTTGTGAAGGCAAAACACTTTCAACCACAAGGCAATAAATAATTAATATGAACTTGCGACCGAAGTTCCTTCTATAATTCAAAATTTCGTTTGAGAACAACCAGCTTCTAAGAAAACTGTCAAATTTGAATTGTCAAGGATAGAAACAAGTCCAACCATAGAATTCAATATTTGTCTATCCCACTGCTTATCTAAACTTCTTTTTTTCCATCTTTATGTCAATGCAATTTGATATGTTATTATGAATCTCTTTTTTCCATCTTTATGTCGCATGACTAGGCAGAAGATAAACCCATCAAATCCTCCCAAGCATAATTATAAGATAATTTACACATCTCTAGTACCCAATATATGAAAAATTCTAGGAAAAAGTTTACTGGAAGAGCATGCATTTAGATTTCACATTAAAGAGGGCTTAGGATGGAGAATGCAAACAAAGAAAGAATCAGTACTAGGAATCAACACCATACCTCTTTAACAATTTCCTTAACCCTTCGCAATGAATCAAGAACACCAACATGGACTGTGCGACCATTTCGAATGACACGGATGCCACAACCATTCACCACCTTTCCTTCTGTTACCATACATCCAGCAACACGACCACTGCCACTGCTGAAATAAGCTCTAACCTCTGCAGAACCAAGTGGTACTTGTTCCTATCAAAAGAGAAGCAGTACACGTCAACTAGAGACTAAACAAGAGCAACATAAAAGAACCAAAAACATCAAAGCTTAAAAATGTGAGAGAGAAGGACCAATGCATCAAAGCTTAAAAGTGTGAGAGAGAAGGACCAATGCCTCAGCATTCTTCCATGCACATTCAACCAATACAAGGTAGAAGACAATGATCAAGGTAATGAGAAAAAATATGACTACCGGGGATTTGAAGAGATACGGCCATAGAAAGAAGTATAGCAAAAGCATGCAAATAGCTGATATGGGCAATTAGGATTAAAGGTTTAATCAATAAAATTTGGGTTTCCCTCCATTCCCCCTTCTTTTCATTTTCTACTCTTCCAAGCAAGGGCCAGGCTTGATCAATAAGATATATCAATATACATTTTGAAGCGGGAGCCAAATGGAATGCCAGAGGGCTTCATTTAGCCACCCCCCCCCCCCCCCCCCCCAAAAAAAATAATAATAAAAAAAAAACAAAATATGAATACTTAAAACATTAGACTAACCTCAACAAGCTCAAGAAGTCCTTCCATTGCATTCCTCACATCGTCAACAAGTTCATAGATAATTCTATATAGCCGAATCTCAACACCTTTATTTTCTGCATAGCTTTTGACCGAACCTGGTGTCTTCACATTAAATCCGAAAATAATGGCTTTGCTAGCAACTGCAAGATCGACATCACTGGTGCTTACATCTCCTGTTGCTTCCAAGAGAAACTTCAAAGTGACATTGTCTTGTGGGAGCACCTGTAACGCTTGTTTGACAGCCTCTATGGATCCCTAGTTGTGGAAAACAAATACAATTCGGCAAATTATAATGGTCACTGGCAGCAGATAGAAAAGGTCAACAAGAATGTTTGTGGATGTTCACTTATTTTTATGAAATCAGCACTCAGCAAAAGCATCAAGCATAGAGTAAGTGAATAACATCTAAGAAATGATCCACCATGACAAGTTTATATATATATATATATATATATAAAAACATATAGAAGTCCCTTTTTCTGGTAAAATAAAGAATACACGTTCATTGTTTGAATTCCAATGTTTGGCTCGTATAATTCAATTGTCCTATAATATGTGTCCCTATGTTCGTATAATTCTATTTTGGCACCATATCAGTATCATGCAACCAACGTCCCAATTACCCTTTATAACAGGTAAACAGTTGCATAAAAATTATGTGCAGTTCAACAGATGCGATGGCTTATAACCATATTTGCTTCCTCACACAAAAATTGATATAATTATTATGTAAACCAAGAGACCTTTTTGTTTCATTCTCTTACCCCTTTTCACCTGAACAAAAGGACGAGATCTGAGCAATAACCTGTTAGCATCAGCATAATCATGTACTCGATAGGGCCATGTCCATACGCATTTTCAAGTTTCATCGTACTCAAATTAACAACATTATGAGCGATATAACCTTGCATGTTGTTTCCTTCGTGTAAATCTTATGTACATACCTGTAAATCAACCTTCAAGATAATATTTAGCTGGTGCAAGTCTAACCCAGAAAGCTTTCCAGATGACACCGCAGAAGCTAAAGAAGAAAGAGTGACCTTTCCATCCCCAGCCTTGACTGACATACGCTCATTTCGCAACACCTCTGCACATGCCTCTGCCTTTTCACGTGCCACATCAAGGGAATCAACAACCTCAAATTCATCACCAGCAACTGGAACATTATTCAAACCAATGACCTGTAGAAATACACACCAGATCTCTTAGGGAAACTCTAGTCCTAGAGTGTTGCTGTAAAAATTAGACAAACAAAGCCAATTAATGGAAACTATGACACACAAGAATTCAACAGAATGCTTCAACTTACTCCTGGTTAATTTTAAAATATGTTGGTAATATAAATCTATTACATATTTTGCTCATCTTACTTACCATGTTATACAAAATACATTCATAGAGAAAGTACATTTACCTAGATCTACTAGAAATATTGTATTTCTTTTGAAACAACAATAGTTAATCTTAATCAAGGGATTGCATAAATGATTCCAGTTTAACTAGTTTCTTTAACAAGCTTCTTCAATGTATCGCACCTTTCAAGTTAGAAGTCCCATAATCATTAGACCCTAAGTTTATGACATTTTCAAAGGCTTGTAAGAGCCGGTGTAGAGGTGAGGGAAGAGGATAGGAGATTTCTCCTATGTTGCTCCAACTCTTCATTTTTCTTGAAGTAACCGTGTCCGACACATGGGTATATGGTTATGACCTCCAAGGATCCTCTAAATACATGGGGAAACTTTAAAAGAAAATCTAACCATACCCAAGTCAGACATGTACCCATATCTGTCACTCACACTTGCGTCCTAGTACCATAGGATTCCCCACCTTAGTCCAACACAAATTCATTTAAGCTGAGGTTATTCTGCTATTTTATCAATCAATTTCAACTAGGCTACAATATCATGCTTCACAGAAATACTAGTACCACTAACACAACCACAGAAAAATTGAGGCTATGGATGACATTTCAAAGTTCAAGTCCCAGCTTTAGCGTCAACTATATTTACATTGTGAATGGGCAGGGCGGTTCTATGGTGAAAAAAATAGCATGATTCCATACCCTATAGCCTCATGATTGATGACCTTAGATAATCAAGGAAAACAACTAATTTGCTAAGATGATTCATATTAAAGATAAAGGCGGTAGGCATTACTAAAAAAAGGGAAAAGAAAAATATTGTTTCCATTTCGGTTGTATTGGCAGCCTCAAATACAGAGGAATTTTAACTATCTCACACTCACACTATATGTGTCACTAAATTCCAACTACAAGGGTCCAAAATGGAATCAAGTTGCATGTAGAAATGTCAACTATTGTGCAATTAATCCAACAAAATTTACATATCTGCACTCTACTTGGAGCAACAGGTTTATTAGCATGTTTCAAACGTAATTGAAAATACATTCAAATATGTCAAGATAGACATGGTAAATAAAAAGCTGAAGTGTTGAACATGATAATTTTCTAACCTGTACAGGTATGGAGGGTCCAGCCTCATCAACACGATTTCCACCATCATCAAATAAAGCACGCACCTGACCATTGACATACCATATAGTAAGCAGACAATTTTCATATTAGAACAAACAAGAGTTTGACTTTAGTTTACCAACCTTTCCAAAGGCTTCTCCACAAACAACTACATCACCTCTTTTGAGAGTTCCATTCTGCACAATAAAACTAGCTACAGGTCCCTTGGATTTATGAAGACCTGCCTCGATTACGGTACCTTTTGCATTTCGATCAGGATTAGCCTTTAACTCTTGTAACTGAAAAAATCGGGGTGAAGGTCATATTCAAAGTAACAATTAGCAAGAGACTTGTGCACTTATAGTTAGAACCCCAAAAAAACTGAAGTATTATTTAAATGATCACCAATTAGACCTAAAATCATATTGAATTTTTATGCATCAATGAAATGTTCTTGTTTCTCAAAATTTTGAAAGTGATTTTATTAACTGTTAGTAGAATTCCAAAAGAGTTTATTCCTTGAGAGAGACATTTCTCGAGTTGCTAGTTTGTAAAGAAAATGGATAGATATCAAAACTATACATGAACTTTGGTAAAATGTGCAATATGATACATGAACTTTGATTTTGTGCAATTGTATATATGTGAAGTTTTGATTTGATTCAATTTTCACAAATCACTAACACCATTATCAACATAACATCACTTTATGTTTACGTAATGCATATACAAATAATTATATTTATCCAATATGAAAATAAATGGTTGTGTTTATTTTTAAAATGTGTAGAATTGAATTAAAATCAAAGGTTCATGTGTATAATTGTACCAAACCAAAGTTCAAGTATCACGCACATTGACAAAGTTCGTGTGTAGTTTTGATAATTATCTCTGAAGAAAAATTAAGTGAAGAGCAAATTCAAAATGCTTTAAAAACTTAGAAAGAGAAGAAAAAGGAACTAAGGATGTGTTGCATACTTTGACAGACACACTGGTAACAGGCAAGAGGAAGAATTTCAAAGCAAAATGGTCAAGATACAGGAAAGCCAATAATAGTACACACCTCGGCAACTAGCATTACAGTCTCCAACAGATCATCTATATTCTGCCCTTTAAGAGCACTGATCTGTAATAGCAGGTGCAAAAATATAAGCATCTACAAAATACATGTATAAAAAAATATGCATATATGATATATCATTAAAGAATAAAACCTGAACCATAGGGATGTCACCACCCCAATCTTCTGGCATTAGACCAATTGATGAAAGCTCTTGCATTACTCTTTCTGGGTTAGCTCCATCTTTATCTATCTGTTACAGAGAAATGAATAATATTAGCTATATCTCAATGCCAACACTAAGAGCACCAAAACATTCCCATAGAGTAGACTTACTTTCTGATTGTCAGAACAGAAAGTGACCTTACAATTAACACACCTTATTTATAGCAATGACAATTGGTACTCCAGCTGCTTTGGCATGAGCTATGGCCTCCTTTGTTTGAGGACGAATCCCATCATCAGCAGCCACCACAATGACCACAATGTCAGTAACACGAGCCCCACGAGCTCTCATTGCTCCAAAAGCCTACAGAAACATGTAATAGGTATCATCCAACAATGCAAGCAGGTTGCATTTAAAATTTACTATACCATATAGCATTATTGTGAAGGTTATTAGCTGCTCAAGCAACTAAGAACAAACTGAAGGGGAATGAAAAGCCATTCCTAGTTGACAAAGAACTTTAAAGCTGAAAGATCCTAGTAATTTTTTTACCTCATGTCCAGGAGTATCAAGAAAAACACATGTTTGTAACTTGCCATCTACTGGTACTGAAACTTTGTATGCTCCGATTCCTTGTGTTATACCACCTGCTTCTGCGGCAGCCACCTACAGATATCCAGAAATCTGGTTTCAGTTTGATAATGAATGTGTTTAGCTAGTTAGTAATTACATGAAGCTTTGAGTATCGATTGACCAAATTATTAATTATTCTATGCAGAGAATCATTCTACCACTTGCTCACCACTGTGAAATGTGGGGGGAGGGGGGTAGAAAATAAAAATACAACTACAGCAAGTAAGCCCTATGACCTGAAAGTTCCTGCTAATTTCAAATGAAAATATACACAAGGAGCATTAGACTAATCAAGCTTCCACGCACCTTGCTTTTTCGAATAAAATCCAGAAGAGTTGTCTGCCAAGCATCAATAACCAAAATACAAATTAGTGAGCTCAAGTGTTTAAGATAAGTTTCTTACTTCTTAAATTCAAATTGACATAAAGGAACGTAAGAAATTCTATTCACAAAAGGTTACATCTAACCTTCCCATGGTCAACATGACCCATTATAGTGAGAACGGGAGGTCTGTCTTGTAGCTTGTCTAGGTCATCTTCATCGAAAATTTCCTTCTTTTTTGCCATTTCTTCTACCTTAACAGGGTCAGCATCTATGACTTCAACCTCATACTCCTTACACACCATCTTAACAATGTCTTTGTCCAAAGTTTGCACTCCATCTGGTTTAATCCCCTTGGAGTACAGAGATCCAAGAATTTCCCCCTCACCGATAGCCAAATTGTACGCTAACTCCTCTACCGACATGCCTTTTTCTCCAACTTCCAAAATTTCCACTTTAACAGGTGCTGCCTCTTTGGCAGCCTGGATTCTGGCTGCCTTCCTTCTAGCTTTACTCCATTTACGCCCTTTCCTTGCAGTGGCAGCACCAGGTATTGACACATTCAACTCTGATGTCTCCTCATCGGGAATTTCAAGATCATCATCACTAATAATGCGCCTCCTAGGAGAAACATTTTTCTTCCTATAATCATCCTTGAACTTTCCAGGGGCAGGGCCCTTCGCTGGCTTTGTAGGAGCTAAGACAGCTTGAGCAATAACAGGGTCAACCGCCGGCTTCTTTGATGCAAATTTATCAATCAGAATAGGCTTTCTTTCTTTACTCTTCCCATCTGAATCAGACTCTGGCTTTCGACCTGCCCCAACATCTTTCAAGATAACTGGCCTCTTCACCACAGGTGGAGGCGCTACAGATGGCTTAGATTGTAACTTAGGTTGAGGTCTTAAAGGTGGTTGTGGAGGACTCAAAGGCACAGCCCCACTTCCACCTTGAGACTCCACCTTCCCCTCCCCTCCTTTATTATCATTAGCAATAACCTTAGGAGACTCTTTAACAACCTTTTGCACAATCGCAACACTATCCCCTTTCCTCCACACACTTTTCAAAGTCTTAGTCTTTTTGCCACCGCCCGAACCACCACCATTACCACTCGCTTTGCCTTTATTCACATCGACACTAACATTTACATTTGAAGTTTCCAACTTTTCAGCTTTCTCCAATACTTCACCTAAAGACTCAATCACTTTACTCCTCTCACTCTCTTCTTTACCCCCATCCTCACCCTCGCTCAATTCACCATTCCAAGACAAACCCTTATCGTTTTTCGCCGCTTCTGACTTCAAAACCGGCTTGGGGGCAGGTTTAAGAACAATTCCAGCATCACTATCTTTATAAGAAGAGGAAGAAGCATCGTTTGCCTCAGCAACAAAATCCGTGGGTGCCACAGAGTATTTACACAAACATTTCCTACTAAAACTCCTCTTAGACAAGGAAACTCTTCTAACACAAGAATAGTAAGACGATGAAACCGGTTCAGGGAAACAATTAATGGAAGAAGTAGAATTAAGGGTGCCCGAATTAACAAACGAAGCTAGTGAAAAGGAAGGCATTGTTCCTACAACTATCACCATTGTAAACAGAGTCTGTTCATCTGAATTAGGAGCGAAAAATGAACAGAAAAAGAAACCCAGAAAAACTAAAGAAAGGGGAAAAGGATTACCTCTATCTTTTTATCGGGGAATTGGGCAAAATGATAAAATTGTGAGGTTGGAGGTTATGGACGACAAGCGAAGCTAAAAACTGGGGTCTCCGAGTCTGGACATGTTGTGGGTAATGTCATTGTGTGGCTGATTCTCCGCCTGTAGATTTACTTCTCTTCGGATTTTTTTTTATTTTTTTGTGATAAGGCTAATAAGAATAACCCACATTCTTTTCTCTCTCTTTTTTCTTAATAAAAATCAAAAAAAAAAAATCTCACATTGATTTTGACTCACGAATGGTAAAATAAATTTGGGAATTTTCTCGCAGTTATTTATAGTTTTTTTTTTCTCAGGAAAATGAGTTTCGAGGTTTAAGTTAATTTGCCGGTCGATCTCAAATAATTTTCAAGCCGTTGCTGTCCAATGTTTGATTAAAATCTAGGATTAATTATATCAAAAAAATCAACAAAATCAAATACTTTTAACAAAGAACCCGTAATTGATCTCAGTGATAAAGGATGGTGTATTTCATGCAAATGACTCGAATTTGAACATCATGTGTACACGGTGTGTACCTTTTTAAAGGGCTAAAAAAATCGAACAGATACTACCTTATAATCACACCAGTATATTAAAAAAAATTCTTAATTTTTTTAATCACTATAACTAATAAGTTTAAGGAATGAGATTAAAACTCGAGATTACTGTCGTTTCCCCTTGATTAGGGGTGCTTAACGAGTTGAGCAGCTCGTGAGCTGCTCGAATTCGACTCGGACAAAACTCGGTAAACGCTCGACTCGGGTTGACTCGACTCGAGACCTTAACGAGTAGAGTCGAGCAAAGTCTAACTCGACTCGATAAGCTTGCGAGCAGCTAGTTAATTTTTTAAAATATTTGTGAATTGTTACTTTTAGTTTTAATAGGTTAGTTTGATGAATTTGTGGATTGTTACTTTAGTTTTAATATGCTAGTTTGGTGTATTTGTGGATTGTTAGTTTGGAATTTAGACTTTGAAAGTGTTTTATACATTATTTTGATATTTTTTTGGTTAAATTTGTTAATTTATGTTAATATTAAGCCCCATATAGTATTGTTGTAACACCCGGGTTTAGGGGTTAGGTGAAAATAAAATTTTAATATTATTTGGGCTCGGTTTTATACTCTAAATAATAAATCGAGTTTGTTTTCAAAATCAATTAACTTGGGTTGACCATGTTTTAGGATTTAAAACTTCATTTAACCATGGATTTACCTTCCTTGTAAATATTCCATTTCATTAAGGGTAAACTAGTCTTTTAGGCCTTAAAATATAACACATGTCAAATAAAACACCCATTTTCTACTATTTATCTTCCTCTTCAAAACTCACCAACGGGAAACCAAGACTCTCTACCCTAATCACTATTTCATTCAAAAGCTCCACCATTTCAACTCCAAATTAAAAGGTAATGGTATTTTTGACTTCTCCTCGTCTTCCCCTCCATAAAAGTACCTTTTATTTACATTTTCATGAAGTTTTTAGAAAATGGAGGTTTTGAATATTTTGATTAAAAATGAGATTTTTATGTTGAGAAATGAAGCATTTTGATCTGTTATGCTTAGTTATGATGTATAGAGGTCAAATGGTATGTCATATGTGAATTTTAAATGATTTTGAGCAATTTTCGGATTTGGGTTTCTATAGGGTTTTAGGAGGGTTTTAAAGTGGTTTTTGGGGTGGTTTAATGTGGGTTTTCGAGGGCTGGTGCTAGTATGGTATATGGGGGTTGCTTTGGGTGTGTTTGGTGGTTGTTTGGATGCTTGAAATGGAAGATTTCAGTGGGTTATGTGGGCTGCTCGGAAATTCTGTTTTGGGGTTGATTTTGAGTGTTGAATGCTTGCTAATGTTAATCTGGGTTGGTTCCGATGATGAGTTATTGATTTCGAATGTTTTGTTTGTGTTTGAGATGATTAGAATCGGGTTTGGACATTGGTGAAGCATCGGAAGTGAATCCGGGAATTTGAAGGTGGTTGCTTGCTTAGTCTTGGAGCTTGGAAGCTTGGGTGAGTGGTTAATGGTTTTAAATGGTTTAAAAATAGTTGGTTCGAGTATATGAACTAGGTTGGGCTTGGTAGACCCACCTAGAGTTAGGATTAGAGTGATAGCCTAATCCTAAGCTTGATCTAGAGCCCTTGGATGAACTCATTATATGGTTGTGTATGTCTCGTATGGAATGTGGTATGAATGCTTGAGTATCTTGTATTATACATGTGGGTTGAGATATGACTTGTGATGCTTGAGACATGCATGATGATGGTTGTTGGTGAATACGTGCTAAGCACGAGATTTATTGAAATGAGTAATGTGAAGTGAGTAAATATTGGCACTAGTTACTTGAATACAAATGATCGATCATTAGGATGTTAGTGTGTACACATGAGTCAAAAGTCGCGCGTGGCCTTGGTGGCGTTGAGTCACCAAGGAGGAGTACGGGTTCGCCCGGAATTGTATTCAAATGTAGTCGGTGATGAGTGGAATCCCATCGACGGGGCGTGAGGATGAGTGGAATCCCCTCCGCGAGACCGGTGATGAGTGAAATCCCACCGTGAGGTAATGTGGTTGTTGGATGTGAGTTCCAACATGTCTATCCGCGTATTCGGGTCATAGCTAGGTGCCAATGTTGATTGATAATTGTATCAATGTGTTGTGATAAATGATCCTTATTTGGATGTTTGATGTGGCTACTTATGTTGAGAAATTTAGAGCTTGTTGATCATGACATTTACTTGTACATATTGCTCATGCATCTTATCTTGTGGCTCTTGTGGATCCTTGGTATGTTTGTAAAATGCCTTGGCTAGATCGTGCTCGGACCCTGCAATGTTGAGGTTTGTTTTTAGAGCTTACCCTCACTAAGCATCATTGCTTACGCTCTCTTTGTTCAACATTGCAGATTCTTAGTTCGCGGGTTGCTCGAGCAAGTGGAGGGCCTCCAAGTGTGGTTGTTAGCTTTGAGTATTTCAAGTATGAGTTTTTAAGTTGAACATGTAATGGTTGAGCAATGGGACATGTATTGTTTTGTTGGATAGTTGTAGGTTGTTAGGAGCATGTTTAGACTCCTTGATACCTTACTTTTGTATGGTTTGTATTGCCATGATGAATGTTAACTCATGCCTAAATTGCTCTTTTTGAATGTTGGCCATATGCCTTAGAAGTTGCCTTTATGCTTGAATGATGTGAATGAATGTATGTCTTGTGAGGTCCTACCCTAATGTTTAGACTTGTCTTAACCTAGTTAAAGCATGCTAGTAAAGTTGGGATGCCTTGAGTTTAATTTGTATGGTGTTGTGAGGTGTTTTGGTGGTGTTTTGGGGCACCCTTGTGCCTTGAAACAACCAAAACGAGTCTGCAGACAGGGGGCGTTTCGGAACGGGTCCCCCTGTTCCGATACGGTTCCTTTGCAAATGGCCTGCCGTTTCGAAACGGATGAGGGTCGTTTCGGAACATTTTTGCTACTGGAATTTTGAGAAATTAACGAGATAAAGGCGTTCCGAAACGGGCCTTTGATGTTTCGAAACGGTCAAATCTCATTGACCACGAGAAATTTACCGTCAAGGTCGTTCCGATACGGGTCACCCCTGTTTCGGAACGGTCACCTTATGGTTGACCCTGGCCTGTTGACTTAGTCAAGGCGTTTCGGAACACCCTAAGGGCGTTTCGAAACGGCCTGCTGTAAAGGGCTAAAATGAGCTGTTTGATGTGTTCGTTGGTCGGTGTATGTTTCAATGCTTGTATTTCTCGCTGCTGTGCTTCACATAGGTTTTAATTATGCCTATAGACAAGATATAACAAAAGAAAATTTTAGGGTCGTTAACCGAGGGGAAACCTTCACGGGTTTCGCTTCGGTTTCCCCGTGTGGCCCACTCGGACCGGTCATCCGACCAGACCGGGACGAGGGGGTTACAATTGTTAAATTTTACTTTTAGTTAAAAATAAGGTAATTTTTTTAGTGAGCTTAACGAGCAATGAGTCGAGCTTAACGAGCAGCGAGTTGAGCAATAAATTTTTTAACGAGCACAATTTTAACGAGCTTAACGAGCAACGAGTCGAGCAACAAATTTTTTTAACGAGCACGAGTCGAGCACTACACAACTCGCGATCGACTCGCTCGGCAAGCACCCCTACCCTTGATAATTAAGAGAAGGGGTAGAGTTTTAAATTACATATCTTAATTTACAAGTGAATTGAAATTTTGATATTGACGTTTAATTCACAATATATTTGATAATTCACTTATTAAGTTAAAAAACTATAATTAAAATATAAAATGAACTAAACAAACAGCATAACATAAAATAAGTAAAATATAATATAAACTTATAATAAAAATAAAATAATCAATTTTGTATAAATAATTTATTAACATATGTAAATTTAAAATATCTTAGATTTACATACGATAATAAAAATAATATAAATACAACATAACCCTTAGGGTACATTTGGTTTGAAAAAAATATTTTTTGATTTTAAAATAAATAAATTAAAATAAAACGTTATTATAATAATAAAAATTATTAAATAAATTATTACATAATTAAATCAAGTTAAAATGTTATTATAATAATAAAAATAAAATATAATTAAATAATTAAAGTTTTAAAAAAATATCATTTGAACCTGGATTAAATAAAACTAAAATAAAAAAGACCTTTAGCATTCATCATTTACACTTTTTTAAAATATTGCGACGAAAATCGTTAAAACATCTTTTTATGTTTTTAAATTTTTATTAATTTTTATTTTTTAAATTTTTTTTTTGATTGAAAAGAGGGGTAACAACACATGCCTCGTTAAAAACCCCCCTAAACCTAGATGGGGGAAAAGAGTACATGTGTTGTTACGTACAATATATTAAACGAAATAACAAGAAACACGGACTAGACCACTAAGGTCTTGTCGACTAACACCAAATTTACCACTTCCGGGGGGGGGACTTCGCCATATTCGCCCTTCAAACGACCAACCAAAAGCCAGTGAGGCCATTTTATCGGCAACCGTATTGGAGCCCCGAGATATATGCCGAATAGATAAATCTCAATCGCGCTTCCTAATCTCAGTTAACTTGCTAGTTAGACCATGTCCACACAAAATATCCTTCTTACCGTTTAACATATCCGCCACCGTAGAATTATCAGTCTCAAAATCTACAAAGCGGTACCCAAGATCCCATGCATGTTTTAGAGCTTTATAAGCCGCCCAAAGCTCGCACACAAGAACCGAACAACGACCAACACATCTCCCAAAACCGAAAACCCAACTCCCCGTCTCGTCCCGAATACTAGCACCAATAGCCGCCATTTGTAACGATCCCCGAACCGAGCCATCCGCGTTAACCTTGACTCTCCCCCTATCCGGGCACCTCCAATGCAACAAATCCAAGTCACTCCTGAGGCCTCCATCTCCCCGCCTCATCGAACCCGCAACACCAGTGGGCTGGAAAGTTGTGGCGTATTCCGCCCTCAAACGGATAGCAACAGCCACCAAATCGCGCGGAGCATCAGCGATAACACCTAGCACACGTGCACATCGTTCTTTCCATATCAACCAGAGGACTGTCGCAAATAGAATGGACCAGTCAACACCCAGCGGTCCCCCCTGCGTTTGCCCAACAGCGTTTTCCCAAAACTAAGCGACAAAGGGCCGCTCACGAAACTCCCGCAGCCGGGACGGAGCGACAATCTGTGCCCACTGGCTCCATGCTCATGGACACGTGCGAAGGACGTGATCCAAGTCCTCCATAACACCGGCACATACACTGCATCCCAATTCCGCTGTCAAATGTCGTCTCCCCCGCTCCACGTTTGTCAGAAGTTTCCCATGCGCCACCAACCACAAAAAAGCCTTGATACATTGGGGAACTTTCATCTTCCAAATGCTTAACCACCGCGTCGGGCTTGCCGGCACATCCCTATTACTCAACGCCCTATACGCTGATGCCGTAGAGAACATGCGCGACGACTCCCACTTCCAGGCCACTCTATCCGAACCCAAGGCAGCATGCGGAGGAGTAACAGCACGAATCTGCTGGACAACGTTAGCCGGTAAAGCATGCTCAAGCTCGCCCCAATTCCACTCTCCTTTTGCATCAATCCAAGCCGCTACCGGTGATCTGTGG
This sequence comes from Hibiscus trionum, assembly GCA_030270665.1. Classification (NCBI taxonomy): domain Eukaryota; kingdom Viridiplantae; phylum Streptophyta; class Magnoliopsida; order Malvales; family Malvaceae; genus Hibiscus; species Hibiscus trionum. Next base: position 11,899,322 of record BSYR01000036.1, on the reverse strand, counting down.
TCCATATGCTCGACCGTACACTGCTCAGCCAAAACGCCCGTACCATCGAGCCATTGGTCGGTCCAGAAGTTAGCGCTCCACCCATCACGGATCTCCCAGCAAATCCCGTTACGAACATGATCCCAAACTTGACTTAAGCCTCTCCACAAACGCGAACAACCAGCCCGATAAATATGCTGGGGAATAGGGACATCCCACTTATACTTGTGGCGAAGAACTTGTACCCAAAGCTTGTTCTGATCAGTAATTAACCGGTAACCAATCTTCATAATAAGAGCTTGGTTTTGACGCTCAAGATGGCGCAGACCAAGCCCTCCCTCACGAACCTCTGATGAGATAGTATCCCACCGTACCAGCGGAATTCCTTTAGAACCATTTGTAGAACCCCATATAAAACGACGAATAATACGTTCCATAGCCGAACAGATACCTTTCGGAAGCCACGCCGTTTGCATAACATACGTAGGAATGGCCTGGAGCACCGCCTTAGCCAAAGTTATACGCCCAGCTAAAGATAACGTGCGCGCCGCCCAACCAGTTAATTTACTCTCAATTTTGTCTAAGAGGAAATTATACGTAGCTGCAGTGACACGCTTATGCAATAAAGGGACTCCGAGATATATACCCAAATCCTCGACAATCTGAAAACCCCCAAGACCTGCCAAAGCGATACCCCTTTCCTTACTAAGATTTCTGGAGAAGTATACTGTGGTTTTAGCAGTACTAACGCGGTGCCCCGAACATACACAGAATATAGATAAAACCTCCTTCACTAGCCGCATCTGATCAACTCCCGCTTCCGCAAACAGGACCAAATCGTCCGCAAAGAAAAGGTGAGATATGCCAGGCCCATGCTTCGAAAGGACAATGCTCTTCCACCTCCCCGCATCCACCATTCTACTAATCGCATGAGACAAACGTTCCATACAAAGCACGAACAAATACGGGGAAAGAGGATCCCCCTGTCGGATACCCCGCGATGGCCGAAAACTGGGAGTAAGCTCGCCATTCATAATAATCCGAGTCTGTACAGAGCTGACACAAAGCATAACCCAATTAATAAACCTCGCCGGTAAACCAATCTCTCTCAACGTGGACTCAATGAAACCTCATTCTAGCCGATCATACGCTTTCTCCAGATCCACCTTAACCGCCATCCAAGCTTTAGCCCCATTCTTTTTTGTCATTGAATGAACAATTTCCTGGGCCAAAATTATATTATCAGTAATTTGACGACCAGGGACAAAGCTCACCTGGTTTTGACTCACCAAATCAGATAATAACGGTTTGAGTCTATTAACCAGAATTTTTGTAATAACTTTATAAAGAACAGTACATAAACTGATAGGGCGGTATTGACTTATCTTAGTCGGGTTCTGAACTTTCGGGATAAGCACTAACAACGTTTGGTTTGCATCATCCGGAAGATGTCCATGCTCAAAAAAATCCGAAACAAACCGAAAAACCGACTCACCCACCGTACTCCAATTCTTTTGGAAGAAAGTAGCATGAAACCCATCCGCACCCGGAGCCTTGAGGGGACTCATGCTAAACACAACCTCAGCAACCTCATCCAAAGTCACCTCCCGTAGTAAGCCCTGCATGACATCCCTATGGATATGCGGAAACCCCATCGAAACCAGCTCCGGCGGTTCCGGACACGGCTCCGACGTGAAGAGGGACGAAAAGTAATCAACGGCGTGTTCCTGTAGCACTGTCGGATCATCACACCAAGCACCATTGTCCAAACGGAGCATTTTAATAGAATTTTTCCGGCGTCGGCTCAAAGTCTTCGCATGAAAATACTTCGTGTTCCGATCCCCCTGTTCAATCCACTGACTGCGAGACTTCTGAAACCAAAGGCTCTCTTCCTGCTTCAGAACCTCAAGCAACTCTCCTTTTAGACTTCTCTCTAAGTCTAAGAGAAACGGTGTTTGATTTCGTTCAATGGCTATCTCTAGCCCACGGATACGGGCTAACAGCTGATTTTTCCTTTGCCCGATATGCCCGAAAACCTCTCTGTTCCAACGCCGACTACAATTCTGGAAATCGGTTAAGTTCTCAAAAACCCCTTTCTCCATCTTCCAGCTCTCACTCAACAAAGGTGTGAATTCCGGATGCTCATTCCATGCGGCGATAAAACGAAACGGCCGAGTCCCCTGATTTCGTTATAGTCGATCGGTAGATAGCAAAATTGGCCTATGATCAGAACCCAGACGTTGGAGATGAAACACTTCCGAGAGGGGAAAAGCGCAATACCAAGCACCAGAACAAATCCATCTATCAAGCCGTTGCTGGAGGTCTCCTCGTTTCTAAGTAAACCGAGGCCCATTGAAGCCCATATCATGCAACCCGGACTTGAACAGAAAATCACCAAAAAGCCAGCAAACCCCCATTCGACGCTGAGACCCTCCTTGTCTGTCATCTGCAGAATAGATGGCGTTGAAATCCCCGCCTAGAACCCATGGGGCATCACTATCCATCTCCAACGCACAAAGTTGATCCCAAAGAAGTCTTCTCCCCCTCTGATTAGGGCTAGCATAAACAAAAGTAAGGAAAAAACTAACATTGGAATCTAAGTCCCTGCACCATCCGTGAACAAACTGATTCGATACGGCTAATACATCAAACTGCATTTTATCACGCCACATCACCCAAATACCACCCGATAAACCATTGGCTTCAACCCTGTACGAAAAATCATACCCTGCGCGACGAATAAAAGCATCCACCGCATCACCACTAATACGTGGCTCAACAATAGCAAACATATTCGGACAATACAATCTATCCACCACTCTAAAGTAACGGTTAAAATCAAGGCCAAGAGCGCCTTGAGCATTCCAAGTAATTAACTTAACCATAGAAATCATTAAAGGATAAGAAAAAGAGGGATCATTGAGGCGTACCCGATGACGGCCTCTCAAAAGTTTCATTCCGAATCCACTGGACAGAGTCTCTACTCTCCCCTCTATTCTTTCGATCTTCCTTTGCAGGAGGCGGGCCACCTTTTTTCGCCACAGTTAAGGACTTGGACAATTCTTTAGCCCAATCCTTAACCGCTACTTGCGATAGGCCAGTACTATCAGTCTTCTTCGCTTTGATTCCTTTCAACGGCATTCCTTTAGGTGCTAATTTATTCTGACTACCACCCTTATTTATACTCCCACGGTTACCACCCGTATTTGTTCGACCATTCAAGTCCCTCAATGATTGCCGTCCATCATCCTCAACCACTCTCACCGCCGTATGGTTCGCGGACGGAAGAGACGAATCCTCAATAATAACCACATCAGCCGAAGCAACCAGTCCATCCCCCATCCCCTCAGTTTCGACATCACCCATATCGACGCGCTCATTCCCCCCAGCACATTCCGCTTGCGGTAACTCCGTATCAACCTCATCCGCGATATTCATAGAACCCTCTCCCGAAGCCCTCTTCTCCGTCCCATCGTGCGGCGCACGCAATCCCGATAATCCTTCCGCAGCCCCTACCTTTTCTCGTCGGTCCTTACTGCTTGATCCATTACGGTCCAGCACCCTATCCTCCATCCCACTCGACGGATTCCTATGGCCCTCCTCCACGATAAGAGGACTAAACCGTGACCCTTGCTGCTGTCTAGGCACAACACGCATCGGTGCTTTGTCCCTTGTCACAAGTTGCCGACACCGGCGACTAGGTGCTTGCATCCATGGCCCAAAACGTTCAGCATTTTCCGGGGCAGCCTCCTCCACAACCTTAGCCTTCCCTTTATTCTCCGTTGATGTCGGACAAGATTCCTTCAAGTGACCATACTTGCCGCAATCGAAACAAATATGGGACAGCCCTCCGTATTCAATTAATTGATGTCGTCCATCAATGATAATAGTCGGGATCAACGACTTTTCCAAATCCACAACCACGGCAAGTCGCGCAAACTTCCCCCTAGAGCCTTCCGTTGTATTAAAATCAACACGAATCACCTCCCTAAGGACTCCGGCAATGGCCTCAAATATACTCCGCGAGTAATATCTATACGGTAACCCCGGAAGCCGCAACCACACCAACAATTTCCTAGGGTAGTCAATGGCCGTAGAAAACTCACGAGACCACGGTTGAACCGTGAGGTAACTACCATAGATCATCCAAGGTCCTCCGGATAAAACACGTTCATAGTCTGCATCCATTGCAAACCTCACAAGGAAATATTCATTATCAAGATCAACAATATTAATCTCACCTACCGGTTTCCACATCACATGCACACGATTGTGAAGTGCTCGATATCCAATAGGTCTTCCCAAGAGTCGCACCACCAAAGATTTCGCTAACTTCTCATCAATAATGCGATGCACACGTTCCGAAAATTTGATCTCCGGGATCTCACCTACGTTTCCAATGCTCACATCCTCGGCTTCGAGCTCAACGTCTAAATCACATATAAAATTATCCTTTTGTCCCTCCGATCGCTGCCCGACAACCGTATCACGGAAGGATAATTTCCCTTTCGCACATCCATTCGACCCTTCAACAGCCGATGAACCCCCCGCAAGACCAAACCCTCCTCCATCAATGCCGCCATGCACAGGGGGCGAAGGTTCCACCTCCATGCGATTCTCCTCCACGGTGGGATTGATTGCGTTGAAATCCGCAGCAGCCCTACCTTCTCCAGCATTCGTCACGATCTGATCCTGCAGATCAGGCGGTCGTCCAGCCGGCGCAAAACCAAGGCCCTGCCCAGAAATTTCGGAGCTTTGCGTTGTCATTAGGTTAACCCGATGGGATGGATTTTTTTTTAATTTTACAACTAAAAGTGTTTTCTTCCGCATTCTTAATTTATAAGAAAATAAAAATAAAAACTTTCTCTAGAATCAAACGAATTTTTTTATTCTTCATCAAAAATAATTATAATAAAAGTTTGTGATGTTCAAATCAACTTCTCAACACCGCTATGGTCCATACTTATTGTCACTAAACAAAACACCGCTATGTTCAAATCAATTTATTTTTATTTAAAGGGTTGTTTTAATTATTTTATGGGAAGAATATTTGAACTTTATTTTGAACATAAAATACATGCATATAATACCTATGGTTTCTAAGTGGCATTGGCATGCCACTTTTTCCACATTATTTTCCGATTTCGGCTTCCATAAAATAATTTAGTCTTAGTTTTATAATTTTTGATCCACTTTAAACCATAAATTAAGTTTTTTTGCCTATCTTAGTCCTTCTATAAACAGAGGAAACAAGTACAACACACTAGTGACATTGTGGTGTTAATCAACACAAGAACTTGCACAAACAATATTACACATCAGCATAGATTCTAATGTGTAGTAAAGTGCAATGAAAGTTGACACAATTATCTCAAAATAAAATAATAAAATTTTTGTCCCACAAAAATTGTTTCTTATTAATTTTTGCATAATTTTAAGAAGAAAATTTTATGCAAAAGATATGATGTAAAATAATTTAAATGACAATTTAGTCATTGAAAAGTTATATTTTGTTTGGTGAGAAACTAAAAGAATGGGTAAAAAAAATATAAGTTTTAAAAGTTGTTGAATTTTTTAATGAGACAATCTGAATGGAACAATTTTAAAAATTCAAAGGGACAATACAATTTTAGTGGGAAAAAGAGAGTAAATATATTAGAAGACGATGAAACAATGAAGGGGCGGGGTGGTATGGTGGAGGAAGAAACATTAGATAGACCTGACTCATTACATCATTCGTGGTTTCAGCCAATAAGATTCATTCATCTTATTTTTTTAAGATGGGTCGTCATCTCCTTCTTGTATGTAAATAAAGAGTGAGTAGTTATTTAAAAGTTACGTTAAAATGAATGGACTTTATTGACTGATACTACGAATGACGTGGTAACCTTAGTCCATTTAATAATTTCTATTTGTGGAGGATTAACATGAAGAGTGGTTTAATGGGCCTGATTTTTTTTTGGATAATAATGGTGATGGTGTATACAAATAATAATGGGTTGGGGACTTGGAGGATTCTTTTGTAATTTATAGGTAAATGGGCCAGCCTAAGTAGATATCACTTCAAATCCTTACATAAATATCTGAAAATTATCGTGTGAAAGTATGTAATAGGTCTTTTACTCTTTTATTATAGGAATATGTTTGAAATATTCCTCTATTGGATTAAAAAAGTTCTTTCTATTCTATTAAAAGGATTGGTTCAAATTAGTTCATGCATTAATTTAATCTGGTTAAATTGTAACATGGTTATCATTTACTTAAAAAAATGTCATTTATTGTTTAAAAAAATAATATTTTTAAACATTTTATGGTTCTGCGAATGAAACTGCTGTTAATTCAAAATTTGTGAGATTTAAGTATTAACGGAATAATTTAAAAGACAGCTTCAGAGATATAAAATGTGTTTTACGAGATATTTATAGGAGTGATTCAAGAAAAACGAAGAGAAAGAAAATCTATAAGAAAAGAAAAAGAAATGAAGTGATGATTTTTGCATTAAATGAATAAATAAATAAATAAAGTGATTGGAATATTGAAGGTGGTTCACAACTTGAACCACTGGTACAAGGCAGAACACTATCTCAATCAGTCAAATATTCCCCTCTCATTTCATATTATTGGACCTTTCTTCTATTAACAAAGATAGACGGAGAGAGTCAAGATCTATTTATATTATATAAAACTCAGTTAACTATATATGAATTTATGATCATTGGTAAATAAATAGTTAAGATCAATAATAAAAAATATAATCAACCGGTGATTTGAGTACCGATAATTAAATAAAAAAATAACAACACATATAATCATTTTAATGTTATTTTTTATTCGATAGTATGTATTTGAATTTATATATTTAAACGTTTGTCATTTTATTTATTTAAATAAATAAAATAACTATTAGTTAATTTTACAAACATTTTTTTACAATCACTCAATGCAATTATTTTTGTTCATAGAATTTTTCATCAATTAATTGCCAAATATGACCTATATTACTTTAATAGAGGAAAAGGGATGGTTTTCTAGGAAATAGAAATTCAAATTTCATTTCATAAAATACATATATGTTAATGATTAAGAGTTTATTTGATTACGAATTAGAAAAATAATAATTAAGCTAGATGAAAAGCCTAAAAATTTTAGGGTGAGGTGCTCTTAGGGTGCAACTAAAATGAGGCGAATTTACATAATTTTTTTATAATTTATACAAATTCTTACCCAAATCCAAATGATAAGGGTTTAAGTTATAATATAAGCCTTTAGATTACACAAAGTCTTACCTAAGATAAAATCTACACAAATTCTTACAAAGTATAAAAATTTATGTAATAACACAAATTTTTACCCAATCGATAAAAAATTCGATTCTACTTAAACTATTATAAAAAATGATAAAAATTTATATAGAGCCACATTTTAACTTCACTCTAAATTTTATCTAAAAAGCCACTTTTCCCCGAAGTAATTTTCATGTCATTTTCTAATTAGCACTACGAAAAGTGAAATTGAAAGGCACGAGTTCAAGAACCTTTTTGCTTGTACTTCCCAGAAGAGAATAAAGTTGATATGAGAACAAACATGTTGAAAGCAATTGCCATAACAAAACCAACATTAGCATGTTTATAAAGTATTATTACAAGATTATTGGAAAAGAATAAGGGTGTATAAGTTTATGTTTTCGTATTCGGAATGTTAAATACGAGTAAATATTTTCATTTGATTGTACTCGATAATCACACTCTCTACGTACCTATATCCGAATATATGTCGGACATCGGTACTTTAAAAAATTGAATAATCCGAACAACTTAATCTTGAACATGAGTATTAACCAGCGACACGAGGTAAATATATAAGATTTGCCATAGCCTCTTGCAGCCAGTCATCGAGCTCGTCATGTTTGATCTGTAAAGAGATAAAAAAATGAATAGTTCGAACAACATAAGCTTAAACATAAATATGTGTGTGAAGGATGTGGGAAATTAATCATGTACCTGAACAGCTTCAATTTTGTTATCATCTTTTTTTCTCATTACCATTTCATCTTCACATAGTTCAGTGTCGTTCCGTGCGAATCTTCCTCGAACTCGAACCCTTCTGTCGGCCAGGGTTTTCCGGCAAGCATACTGTGTGTGTTTAACGTAATTGATTATGATAATATTTGTTATGTCCGTAAATATATTAGTAGGAAAAAAGATATGAGAAGAGACCTTAATTGTCTTGTTAAAATTTCTTCGATTTTTCTTCTTCAAATATCTGAGAATTCTGTCTTTCCTTTCTTCTACCGAGTACCGAACAGCCTTATGGATGTTGTCCTGCGTAGCCGGCACCATTCGATTGCCTTGAACTCCCTATCAGAAAGATATTCGAGACGAGATGTTAAATTTTTTAAGTAAAGTTAGTGATTCGAATGCTGACAGTGTGAATGAAGTAAATTAAGAGAGTTATTCCATTATAAACTTATTTAGAACATGAGTGATTATACTAAAAATCATACTCATTTCTCTAATTGATGGATTAGATAAAATGATATACCCAGTTTTCTCCGATATTTGGTTCAACTGGCTTGAAGTCCCGATGAAGAATCCTATTGCATTCCTCTCCAAACTCATCACAGACATCTTGCAATTGATATCCGCCGCCGCCGCCACAGACAACAGCAGCGCTGTTGTTGTTGCGGAATGCGGTCGTCGGATAGAGCAAAAACGCAACTGATAATTTGAGAAAATAATAATGAAGATAAAAGAGACACAGATTTTACGTGGAAAACCCCTAAATAATATAGGGTAAAAACCACGGACAAAGGTAGAAGAATTTCACTATGAGAAAATAGGAATTACAACTTCTCTCAATCTAACAAGGAGAAAACAATGACAATTCTCTCTTGATAAAAAGGAGAAAAACAACTCTATGAAAACTCTCTAATTTCTCTAGTATTGAGAGGAGGTTAGAATGATTTGGGATGATAGGAATGGCAAATGGCTAAGCTATTTATAGTTGAGCTTCAAGGACCAACTTGCAAATAACTTAAACTTAAGGACCTTACAAATAATTATACCATGCCAAAAGTGGTGCATTATTACACCACTTGTGCAAGTGGTGCAATAATGCACCGAAAGCCTCCAACTTGCACTGCCACTTTCAACAATCTCCCACTTGAAGATTCGATTGGAACAATCATATCTTCACTCCATTCTTTCAACCTTGTATCATTCATGTTGCTTACGTCTCTAACAAGCCATATGAGGATCGACACCAAGTAAACTTATCAGTGTTGATTGCTTTTGTCATGAAATCTGCTATGTTGTCATCGGTATGGATCTTCTGCATATCTATCGTCCCTTCTTCCACTTTCTCACGAATGAAGTGGTATTGGACCCGTATGTGTTTTGTTCTTGAGTGAAAAGCAGGATTCCTTGCAAGATGCAAGGCGCTCTGACTGTCACAAAACAAAGAGACATTCTCTTGTTTGTGCCCGAGCTCCTCCAATAGCATTTTCAACCATATTGCTTCTTTACTGGCTTGTGTAGCTGCTACATATTCTGCCTCCGTTGTTGACGTAGCCACAACCGATTGCAGTTTTGAAACCCAGCTTACAGCTCCACCAGCAACTGTAAACACATACCCTGTTGTAGATTTGCTTTTATCCAAATCTCCTGCATAGTCAGAATCGACATACCCGCTGATAAGAAAGTTTGATCCCCCGTAACATAATGCAACATTTAAGGTCCCTTTGATGTATCTCAGGATCCTTTTCACAGCATTCCAATGCTCTCTGCCTGGATTCGCCATGTACCGACTAACCACTCCCACTGCTTGTGCAATGTCTGGTCTTGTACAAATCATAGCGAACATTAAACTTCCCACTGCTGATGCATACGGTACTCGAGACATCTCCATCCTCTCTTCTTCACTGCTAGGACTCATACTGGAGGATAATTTAAAGTTAATAGGAAGAGGGGTATAAATTGGCTTACAATCTTGCATGCTGAATCGTGACAAGATCTTTTTCAAGTAATTCTTTTGTGAAAGCCAAATCTTCCTACTACTTCTGTCTCGGTGAATTTGCATCCCTAGAATCTTGTTTGCTGGTCCCAAGTCCTTCATTTCAAATTCCCTAGCCAGTCGTGCCTTTAATTCTTCAATATGATCTTTGTTGGGGCCTGCAACCAACATGTCATCTACATACAACAGCAATATAACAAATTCGTTTTCACCAAACCTCTTGAAGTAAGCACAAGGGTCTGCATTAAGTCTGTTGTATCCAAGGCTCATGATGAAGGAGTCAAATCTCTTGTACCAACACCTCGGTGCCTGCTTTAAACCGTACAGAGATTTGTTCAACCTGCAAACCAAGTTCTTCTTTTCTTTTTCTTCAAAACCTTCAGGCTGGAGCATGTAAATCTCTTCTTCAAGATCTCCATGAAGAAAAGCTGTTTTAACATCTAGCTGCTCTAGATGTAAATTCAATGTAGCACACATTGCCAGGACAACTCGAACCGTTGTTAGTCTAACCACAGGAGAAAAGATTTCATTGAAATCAATACCTTCTTTCTGAGCATATCCTTTGACCACCAGTCTTGCACGATACCTCTCCACTTGATCGTCACCATTTCTCTTGATTTTGAAGACCCATTTGTTACCAATTGGCTTCCTTCCTTGTGGTAGTGGCACAAGTTCCCATGTATTATTTTTATGAAGGGCTTCGATTTCTTCTTGCATTGCCGCCATCCATTGCGAAGCATCTGAGTTGTTCATTGCCTCCTCAAATGTTGATGGCTCACCGTCCTCCGTTAAAAGGCAGTATGCAACATTACCTTCTATAACATAATCTGAGTGCCAATTGGGGCGTCTTCTCACACGATCTGATTGACGAGTTGTTGGAGCTTCAGAATTCTCTGGTTCTGGTTCCTCGAGCTCTGGTTCTGCTTCAGAACAATCTCTCTGTTCAAACTCATTTTCAACATGTATCTGTGTAGTCTCTGGCTTTTCCTTATCAGTGCTATCATCTTCTTCTTTTCTTTGCAGCTTATCTTCTGCAAAGATAACATCCCTGCTGATAATCACTTTGCGGGCAGTGGGATCCCACAAGCGATACCCCTTTACTCCATCAGCATACCCCAAGAATTTACATTTTCTGGATTTTGGATCCAACTTTGAAATTTCTTGGGCATTGTACATCACGTACACAATACTTCCAAATGTATGGAGGTTTGAATAATCAACTGGTTTACCAGTCCACATTTCCATCGGTGTCTTCAACTCAATTGCAGTTGATGGAGCCCGATTCACCAAATAACAGGCGGTATTGACTGCTTCTGCCCAGAAAGCTTTTTCTAGCCCTGCAGCTCTCAACATTGCTCGTGTTCTTTCTAACAGAGTTCTGTTCATCCGCTCTGCCACTCCATTTTGTTGAGGAGTGTATACTGTTGTGAACTGTCTTTTGATGCCTTCTTTTCTGCAAAAGTCATCAAATTCATCACTTGTATATTCACCTCCATTATCTGATCTGAAACACTTGATTTTATTTCCTGAATCAAGTTCCACCCGCGCTTTGAAAACTTTGAAGGTTGAAAACACATCTGCCTTCCTCTTGATAGGATACACCCAACATCTCCTAGAGTAGTCATCAATGAAGGAGACAAAATACTTTGCTCCGCCTAGGGATGTAACCGGTGCTTGCCATACATCAGAATGAACCAATTCTAGAGCAGCCTTGCCTCTAGAATTTGATGTGTTGAATTTTAATCGATGCTGCTTACTTGTAATACAATGTTCACACAAAGGAAGTGATACCTTTGTTAAACCCGGAAGTAGCTTTTGCTCCACAAGGACTTTCATTCCCTGTTCTGACATGTGTCCAAGTTTCCGATGCCATAACATGGTAGAATCTGAACTACATGAGGCAACAGAGGCTTCAGCTTCTAGCAAAGTCTCTCCCTTCAGCATGTACAAATTTGCAGCTATCTTTTCACCTTTCATCACCACAAGCGCTCCATGGAACACCTTCATGATTCCTTTCCGTGTTTCAATCTTGCTTGCATTATTATCCAACAATCCGTAGGATAATAAGTTTTTCTTCAAGCCTTTCACGTGTCGCACATCTTGAACAACTTTGATTGTTCCGTCATACATCTTCAGTTTGATGGTTCCAACGCCAACAATCTCCAAGGCATGATCATTGCAGCTGTACACAGATCCTCCTGAGATAGGTTCATAATTATAGAACCATTCTCTTCTTGAGGTCATGTGATATGTGGCTCCCGAGTCAATAAGCCATATGTCTGCAAATCTTTTTCTGCCTTCCATGGCTGTTGCTGCTTCACAACAGAGAGCATCTCCATCATCTGAAGTGTTTGCCATATTTCCTTGAGGATTGGAGTTTTTAGGTAAACTCCAACAATCCTTCTTCATGTGACCCTTCTTTCCACAGTTGTAGCACTTTAAATTCTTCTTACTCCTTGACTTTGATCTACCATGATTGTGACTGCTACTTTGGCCACGTTCTGTTGATCTTCCTCTCATCACCGTTAAGGCCTCTGCTTGTTGCAGATTTCCTTGTCTGTCTTCCTTGTTCTTGCGCCGATTTTCTTCTTCTAGAACAGCAGCTGCAACGTCATCGAAGACTAGATCACTTGTAAGGTTGTTGTTTGTCAAGTTGATGATGAGTTGATCATACGAATCAGGTAGACTTTGAAGCAGAAGTTCAGCACGTTCTTGTGACTCTATTTTATAGCTTAGGGATGTAAGCTGAGAAAATAGAGTATTCAACGTGTTTAAGTGCTCTGTCACTGAAGTAGATTCTGACATCCGAAGAGTGTACAATTTCCTCTTAAGGAAAATTTTATTGTGCAACGATTTGACCTCGTATAATTTTGCGAGGTGATCCCAAATCTCCTTGGCTGTCTTCTTCTCCTCGATGCTTGATAGTACTTCATCTGCTAATGCTAAATGAAGGTCTGCAATAGCATTCTCGTCCATCTCATTCCATTTCTTGTTATCCGTAAAATCTGCCGGCCTTTCGCTGATAGCCGCTAGACATCCGTTTTTTCTTAGGATGGCCTTTATCTTCAATTTCCACAGTGAGAAATTTCTCCCATTGAACTTTTCAATATCAAATCTCGTTGCCATAGCTTCTATTTCAGATAGCTCCCACTATTTCACCTTTTTGACGTGAATAGTGCCCACCACCTTCAATGAATGAGTAATATCTAACTTACTTTCTTATGATGGAGGATCCACTTTTCAGTGGCAACCAACAGAGAATACGGTAAGTAGATATACACACCCAAATCTGGCTCTGATACCAATTGTTGCGGAATGCGGTCGTCGGATAGAGCAAAAACGCAACTGATAATTTGAGAAAATAATAATGAAGATAAAAGAGACACAGATTTTACGTGGAAAACCCCTAAATAATATAGGGTAAAAACCACGGACAAAGGTAGAAGAATTTCACTATGAGAAAATAGGAATTACAACTTCTCTCAATCTAACAAGGAGAAAACAATGACAATTCTCTCTTGATAAAAAGGAGAAAAACAACTCTATGAAAACTCTCTAATTTCTCTAGTATTGAGAGGAGGTTAGAATGATTTGGGATGATAGGAATGGCAAATGGCTAAGCTATTTATAGTTGAGCTTCAAGGACCAACTTGCAAATAACTTAAACTTAAGGACCTTACAAATAATTATACCATGCCAAAAGTGGTGCATTATTACACCACTTGTGCAAGTGGTGCAATAATGCACCGAAAGCCTCCAACTTGCACTGCCACTTTCAACAGTTGTCAGGCAAAACAGCTGTTGGGACAGAAGATGTAAGATTATTAGGATCTTGCTGGAAAACATCAACTCCACCGTCGTCGAAAAACATTGGGAAGCTCATTTCTTCACCGCTTGTTGCAGAGCTAGGAATGGCACCACCACCACCATTGCAGTTTTCCTGGGGAAACATCAATGGATTTTGGAAGTGAAAAAAACCATGGGAAAATGAATAACCGGAGGAGAATTCAGGGACAGAAGCCATGGGAAGAAGACGAAAATGAAGAGGGAAGATTGGAAAGGGAAATCAAATGTAGGGTAAATTTGTTTGGATTGCAGGCAATATATATAGGGAATATGGAAGTCCACCGTTTCCCTTGCAAGTTGTTGCGGCTGTGATACTCAAAAGATATTATGTTTTGAATAATGAATTCGAGTCAAATGAGACTAGTGAGAAATTTAACTCCCATTTGAAATTGAAATGCCAATTTTTTTATATTCGGAGTCCCCTATTCAAATGTCGTTTATTATGTTATCTTGTTTTATTTATCCATACTTTAGACTTTTACGTTGAATATTGATATAGGTCCGATTAAATTATGGTAATATCAGTTTATCAATAAACCATCATTATTAAATGTATTTTTATGTCCGTATTAATGGTGTTTATACTTAATCGCTAACAATTGTGTTTATTTGTATGTATTCCTTGCCAACACAAGAATATAAGTAAAAGCTCACTATTATACTAAAATAGCCACAGAATCTAAATCATGCCTTGTAAAGTTTAGTAATTTCATACATATTTCTTTTGCTTTTATTCTGGGAGTTTTCTTAATGAATTTGAAAGGGTATCTGGTTCAACATGATTTTCATTGAAAAAGTTGTACTAGTATTTATTATCTTTAAAATTGTGTACATTTTTTCTATCTTTATCTTTCCCTTAAATATATATATTAATTGTATATATTTCATAATAATTTTACACAATATATATTTAAAAACAGATTCAAACAATAAACAACAGCAATTACAGGACAGCCAGTTCAGTTATTATTGACTTGACTGGAACAAAATAAATAAAAATTCGTATAAAATATACAAATAACAAATGTATTGACATCCAGAAAAATTATACAACTATTGATGAGTATAGTTGATCGTCCGAAGCAAACCAGAAGAGAGATATGTAACTAATTACAGCACCGGAAATGATGGTTACCTGACTCGGAAATCAATGAGGATCGAGATCGTCTCTTAATATGTGCAGTCATTTCCAAATTATCGGAGGCAGCCTGACACTTTGATACCAGAACTCAAAACCAGGGATGCAACTGTACTATGTGATGCCCCTGCCTTTGGATGTTTAAACATGATAGACCAAACACAGTTTCTCAAACTACACTTCCCTCAACATGGGAGACTCATTTTGAACATTTTAGGAATCGGACATCATTTCACTTCACTGATCGTATGCCAACAGTTCTTACCCTGAACCGATACTGAGGCTGAGAGTCCTCATCGTCGTCGTCATCGTCTTCACTGGAGTCATTTTCAACTCTGTCCCACCGTGCATAGTCGAGAGTTGAGTGTCCCTTTGGTTTAGGGATTGCCTGCCATCCCTCGGGATTTTTTATGCCCTGTTCTCGTGGAGCAGCAACTGCAACTCTTTGGGGTACATTATTCTGACTTGAATATCCCTGGGATTTAGGAATCACTTGACATCCTTTGGAATCCTTATCATTTGGTTCCTGAAGAGCGGTTTCGTGATTAGCATATGCTTTGATCTCAGGTTTCTCAGAGGGAATCAATTTTGCTTTAACCTGATATTCATTAAGCTCGGCAGCATTAAGATCTTTCCCAACAGCTGGAACTACCATGTCTTCCTTTTTGTCATCTCGACTCACTTCTTTCTCCCTTGTATAAGGTTGCTCATGTTCTTCTTCCTCTTCTTCCAACTCGGCTTCGGATTCAGGAATCGGAGCAAGTGCCTTTCCTTGAGCAAAGAAAACAAAATAAACTTTCTTACTGACATCCGGAATATCAAATACAAGTCAGCTTAAGACAGAACTGGTGGAACAAATTTTGGAAATAGCTTTCCCAATGACAATGAGCAAGCAATTGATTAAGTACGAGCTGAAAGATATTCAAGCAATTGGCTCTCCTTAAGAAAAGAAAAGAAAATCCACTTTGTACTGGCATCCAGCATATCAAATATAAGTCAGCTCAAGATAGAACTATTGGATCAACTTTGGTAATACAATTAAGAATAAGCTTTTGAAATAGACTATAGTAGAGAAACATCAACAAGAAAATAGAGACAAGGGGATATACCACTTGTGTCCTCAAACGGGCTTGAAGGTTATGATAAACTTCCGAAGAGGGGTCCAATTCTATGAGCTGATTGACATCGAAGAGGGCTGAATTGTACTCCTTAAGTGTGACTAGGGTTTGTGCTCGTAGCATCAGAGCTCCAGTGTGCTTATTGTCAAGCTCAAGAACTGAGGTACATTCTTCTGCTGCCTAAGGTTGAATTCACTACATAAGTTTGCAGATAACAGCCTCCGTGCATAAAAGTAAAATGGACAACCCAATATGTATTATTTCCATGAATAGAGAAAGAGCACTAAGATTCCACACATGAAGAAACATGGGTATCTAAATACAGGACAACGGCAAAACTTTAATCCGCGGAGCTAATCTCACATGTTGGTGAGTTGTGGCTATAGATTCATAAATGTGATGTGTATGTGTGCAAGTCATGCATCCACATTATCCATGGCACTTGTAGTCGAGTGTGAATATTGAATACAGGTACGTGTCCGACATCGGTATATCCACTTCTATGTTTTTCCATGTATTTGGAGGCTCATATCCTCATAACCATCATCAAACATCAAAACACCATAAAAGTTGCAAAATACAACACCATAATTCCCGTAAATTAAATGGTCATATGTGAAATCTTGCATTATCATGTATTCATGTTAGCTGTTGAACTATGGCTAGTTTACAAGAATCCAGAATGAAAGCAAAACTATCTAAAAAAGAACTTTTCGCTACAAATTACAAACTTGGATTTGTGAATTAATAACAGCTTCAACATTATTTCTACTGAGATAATCAAATAAACCAACTTTTGTCCATTTAACTTATGCTTCACTAATTTCATTTTACTCCATTAAAAGCAGAGAAATAAAACCCCACAAGACCAACTTTTGTCCATGAAATTATTATATTAAACCCCCCAAAATTGTGGAAATAAAACAGTAAAAATTCAACCTTTTCCTGGAATTCCCAAAGTCCATAAAGTCCAATCTGAAGCAAAATTATTACTAAAAAGTAAAACCTAATAAGCAAAAATCAAAGGCGATTCAATGTGACGATGAAAAGGGGGGGAAAGGGACCTTTTGGAAATGATGTAGTTTCAAGTAACAAGCGGCTCTGTTACTATGCAAAGCGATCTTTTGAGGCTTTGTTTTGGCAACCGCTAGCGCCTCCGTGTAGAAACTCATAGCTTCGTCGTATCTGCCTTCTCTATACATCTGGTGGGCCCTTTCGATCTTGTGAAACGACGCCGTCGCCATGCTCAAACTACCCGCTCCTTCCCTGTCGCTCAGTTCCGGCGATCTGGTTAATCTATTATGTGTTTTGGATGGGACAGAACAATTTGAAAGAAAATTATAGGGAAAGAAAGACAAAAAAACGCGTGAGGTCCCGTTTCCACTTTCCAGAAATGATAATAGTGATTGAGATTTTTTTTAATCGAAAATGATTGAGATTAGTGAAGCTTAAGACGACCATTTTTACGATTTTGTTCTTTTATTGATTGAAGTGGGATCAGTCAGTTCAGATTCAAAAAGGTTTTGATTTTTTTTTTTTATGAAATGACAACGTGAATTTATTAAAAAAAACAAATAAAGGCCTAAATTATATATATTTTTCAGATAGGTGCTTAAAGTATTTTTCAGGCCAAATAAGTGTTTAACGTTTTCAACGTTACTTAAATAGATGCCCGCAGTAATTGTCCGTTAAAAAAATTCGTTAGTCAATAAAAATATGAAACGTGACAATATTAAACATTATTTTTCAAAAATAAATCAATTTTTTAAAATATCTTAACATTTTCAAATAATTCCAAAATAGCCCTCAAATCCCTAAACCCCCAAATTTGGCCACAACCACCGGCGTTGGTCGCGTTTTCGGTGACGGGCTAAAGCGCCCTCCCCTAGCCGAACGACTCACACATCGTTCATCGTTCGTCAAGAATTATTCGAATGAACAATTCGACGATTTTGGTGTTTCGTACGGCGTCGGTCGATTTCCGGCGACAAGGTGGTGGGGTAAATAATTGTGATGGTCCGACGACGGATGTATGGGCGGCAGCATGGCAATCGACGGTGAAATTAGCTCAAATCGGGGTTTGGTTTTTGGGGTGTTAGAGATTTCAAATATTCAGGCTATTTTGTGAAATAAAGAAAATATTTTGTTTTATTAATTTTATTTATTTTTAAATACAATTTTAAAATTTTAAGAAGCTGACACGTGTCACTTAACGGTGAAAATTAACGGACATTAACGGCGGGCACCTATTTGAGTAGCGTTGAAAACGTTAGGCACATGTTTGGCCAGAAAAATACTTTAGGCACCTATCTAGAAAAAAGTGTATAGTTTAGGCACTTATTTACTGCTTAAGCCTTAAAAAATAATAAAACATATCACAAATATAAAAATAATATAAAACCTAAAGATGTAAAGAAAGGCAAACACTTTCTCATGAGATTGACGTGAATCGTCGAAAATTTTATAAATTTTCATGTATTTTTTTGTGTCTAACCAAATGAGACTCTTCACGAGTTGAAAAAAGTGGTGAGCGAATCAGGTAGATTAGTCTGCTACACATTTCTGAATAGTCTAAAGGTGATTAGAAAGTAGTATTTGTTCATAAAGATATTCTTTTTAAACACAAACATAGTCGGCTTTCATTCCAACAAACAACAAAACACATAGGAAAAAGATACACATGAAAAGAGAAAAGAACGAAACGAAACATAAAAGAAAACAAACAAATCTAGAACGGATGAAAAACAAACAAACACAAGCAACACAACATCACAACAGACATAAAGAACACAAACAAAACATAAAACAGTAGAACATCTAACTCGGTGGAAGAAGCCATCTTTGAGGGAGAAGTCATGACCGACGAGGGAGAGAGGGAAAGACACCAAGCAGCTATCGATTTTGCAAATGCATGGTCACTTCTGATGGCACAGAAGGAAAAAGAGCGATTACAATGATGCAACAAGAAAATCACCGAAATCATCGCGTTTGAATATGGTAATCGACGATGATTGGAAGCGGGCAAAACAGAGGATAGAGTCTAGACAACCGCCAAAAGAGGAGACGAGGTGAAGAACTACCGCCAGAGGAGCCTGATAGAAGAAAAGACAAGGCGCTGCACCCACATCTCATCAGCATTCTCAACTTCACCTCACCAAACGAAGACCCGGACATGATCCCGAGTACCATGGGAGACGACTCCACAATAAAGTAATTGAGAAAGATCGAAAAACATGACGCCATAAAAGAAATAAAAATTAAAAAGAAGAGGAGAACGAAGCATAAGCTTGAAAACATAACATAAGGGAGAAACGAGAGAGGAGGGGGTGACTACCGCTCAAAGGCCAAAAGCGACGCCACCCAAGGGTTGAGAACCAGAACTAGGTTTAGGAAATAAGAGAGAAGGGAGAGAGATATTTTTTTAGAGAGAGAACGTTTGTTCATAGATATTCTTAACCCTTTGAGAATGTACATACACATTACAAACAAAGCGATTAAATTCGAATTTTCTAAAATAAACATCATCCACTTTTTTACTGGGACCTCTTGTTTTTTAAATGCACTAAGACCACTTGTTGGGTTCAATGTAAGTTCATTATTGTATTATGTTATATTTGCATTCCATTATCGTACCTTGTTATTTTTTCGGTTCAAATCCGTTCAGGTTCATTTAATTTTGTTTCATTTTTACGGTCATTAACAACCATTTAAACATATATCAAAGGTTGTATCTCATATCGCAAAAATTAGCTTGTTCTCGCAGTAAGCACGTTCAATTAATTAATTAATTAATTAAAAATAATTATTAAATAGTTAGGACTAAATTGAGAGTTTGTGTAAATAACATGGATCAAGTGTGTAATTATACCATTTTATTTAACGATCACCTCAGTCTCTTCCGTTATTTTTAACGATTGGTGGCCTAATTGGAACCATTTAAACAGTTTAGTGGTATATTGTTAAAATTGAAAGTATAGTGATCATATCAACACCAACACTATAGTTAGATGATCACTGGTATAGTTTACCCTATATTTTATATCGTGTAATTGTATAGTGTACAATATCCTGGGCTAAATTATAAAGACCGTTTATTTTCCAAATTAAAATTGATTTTGGGTTCATAGACCTGGGCTTTGAAAATTTGAACTTGGGTTTAGTTCAATAGAATTTGGGCTTCATTAAAATTTAAGTTGATTCTGGTTCCAAGACTTCTCAGGTTGGATTTAGGTTTATATTAAATTTGATGGAAGTAAAGACTAATTTCATTGGCGTCGGGTAAGACTAAAAGAGTAAGCTAAGAAAGCTCTTTAATCAAATATATAATATTGTTATTTTTTTTTTTAGATTTCGAATTTAAGATTTTTGGTTAACATGGACACAGGTACATACAATATTGATCCAAGTGCTTAGTGGTGGATGAGTGTCTTTGTTTCAAAACCAAATGTGATTATCATGGTAAAAATAAATAAATTTTTTTTAATTTATGAGTGGCGGGTTAACTTTTGAATACAAAATTTTAACAGGATTCAAACTCATAAAGTATAATAACATTTCTCTTATTTTTTTATGCTTTTCCACTAGTTTACAGCTTATCTTTTACTTTTCTCGTGTAAGCAATTTTTTTTTTTTTACAAATTTTAATTTTAATTCTAATCTTATCTAGAATAGAGGGAAAGAGAAACTCTAGGGGAGAAGGGAGTACTCTTGGTGGTTCTAGAATTCATGACTTAAGAGAATATAAGAGAACAAATCTAAACAACTTAACCAATCGGCCAAATGTACTTACTCTTTCGTGTAAACATTTAACAAAACTTATTTTAAAGTATTTTTTAGTGCTATGTGCTATCACTACTATTAATTTCAATGAATATACGAACGCATGGACTACGTGGATAGTTCTACATACTCAATCTGTGATATCTTGACATTTTGGTATAACTTTGTTTTTTTTAATTGTTTATGTTTAATTTATACAAATGTCATTTTAGTATTAAGTTACGAGTAAATTACTTGTATAATGTTGTTTGAAAATGATATTTGTTAAAGTGGTGTGCTCTATCTCATTTAAGGATAAAATTATCAAATCAACATAATAACCAATGAAGTTACTGAAGTAACCTACAACACTGTTGCCGACATCCCCTGATAATGTAGCAACATCTCTAATTTAACAAATAATTTATGACCAGAGACGGAGGTATGTATAGTTAAGAGCGCCTCCTAATTTTTTGGTATAATAGCATTTGAGATCATTTTTTTACTTTAAATATTAGTCAATTAAATTCTTTTGCCCTTTTTAATTTTTAAATTTAAAGAATTAATAGACTTTTGCTCTTCCAATGTTCAATCGTAACTCCGTACCGGTTTATGACGCATTCTATTTCACTATTTATATTTTTTCAGCAACACTGTTTAATTAAGAAATTCGTGAAATTACATAAGAATTTGTTTTACAAATGCTTTTTAGAAATATCGATGACTTACTCAACAAAAAAACCGACACCATTATTTCAAAAAAATAATAATCTTGAAGCATTAATATAATATTCTTGCATTTGGAAGATTAGAGCGACCGTTTCCAAAATCATTAGAATGTAATATCGGTAATTATTCTTAATGAATAGATACCCTTTTTAAACCTTCGTGAATTAAAATATTTCAAAATTTTCATGCCCGAATTTTCTTTTTCAGTTTTCATAATGAAAATTCACTCAATTAACAAAGTTACATTCTTTTTTCTTTTGAGAGATAACAAAAGTACATTTAATTTTTAGTTTAGGGGTCATATATTAAATATCAAATCTTGAATTTACGATGTTCTAAATTTAAGATAACACCAAATTGATAAGGTATTAATTTTAGACCTCAGTCAGAAGTGTTATAACTTTTTGTCACGAATACACAAACATATCAAATTTTATATAAAACAAATTATAACGTGCCAAAACTTATACAAATATCTAAGTAATAAAACATCAACACTAACACAAAACGTGCACAAAAGTGATATTTTTTCCAAACTTATGTGGTATATTTATTTGAAAAAAAGAGAGAATACATTTTGAGTAAAATTTTCATGTTAATGGAAAGCATGTTAGGTATTTGTTTTTCTAGCCATAATTCGGAAAGCATTTGAAGAAGCTTTTAATCATTGGGTATAGATTAATTAATGGATTGGGTGATGAAATGATTACATTACTGAATTTAACATTCACTTTCGTTTACATCATAAACATTTAATTAAATCAAATTACATCATTCTACTTTTATTATTTATAAATTAAGTCAGTTATATTGAATCTATGAAATAATTCTATTGAAAAAAAAAACTGAAACTGTCATTTTTATTTAACACAATTTTCACATATCATCATCAAATAATGTTTAATTAATTATCTTAATAACTTTCTGTAAAAATTTTCTGAAACATTTCATTTAAATAAATTCAAAAAAAAACTAAATTTCTTATAAATCCTAACAAAAATATTTAAATTACAAATTAAACATTATTTATTGATTATACATAAAAATATGTTACATAAAAGTGTCAATTTCAGTTTTTTCATTATAATTATTTAATAGTTTTAATATAAGAGACTTAATTTATAAATAATAAAAGTTGAATGATGTAATTTGATTAAATTAAAGGTTTGTGATGTAAACAAAAAAGAATGTTAAGTTCAGTGATCTAGAATATAAATTACCCGATATAAATAAACATATAAACTATAGACATATTAGGTTTGGATTAAACCTAATGTGTAAATATGGAGATTAAATGTGTTATTATACAAATTTTTGTAACTGCTACATCATTCATTTAACAACATTTAATGGCTTAGTGATCATTTTTAACAAAAATTAAAGTTTAATGTCCATTATGTATTTTTTTTACAGTTCAGAGACTATTTTATATATTTGGGATAGTTTAGTGGTCATTTGTGTTTCTTACCCAGTATTTATGGGAAAACATATTTTTAAAACTTAAGGCTAGCTTAAATTACAATTTTAAATAAGGGTATTTATGCAATTTTAAACACCAAAATTCATTAAAACAACAAATATATTTATTTAAGGGGATTTATGTTTTTAATAAATATATATTTTCAAAACATAAATAACTTGAACTACAATTTTAAATAATATCTCAAAATGAATGAGTGATTAAATTGGAAGATTTAAAATTCTTTGGATATGGTTCAATAATTGAAGTTAGTGGTTAAGTTGAAAATGAATCCGTGGCGTTTACATGGATACATGGTTGATGACGTGGACTGCACTTGGAAATAGGTGGGGTGCAAAATGCCAAAAAAAAATATTAAATGGGCTAAGCTCACCACGTCATCCATGATTCATCCAATAACATTCACCTATTTTAGTGTAATTTTCAAGCAACTACTCACTCCTTAGTTACATGTAGGAAAAATGTGAAAATTCACCTTAAAAAACGAGATAAATTTTTTAATTTGATGGGACCATAAATAACGTAGTGAGCCAGACCCATCTAATAATTCTTCTCAAAAAATTGAAAAAAAATTAAATATATAAATATATATAGCATCAAAATTAAAATAAAAATTTTTGATGGTGAGGTGGGATAATCCATTGTCATTACTTGTATAAATATAACTTAACCACTAACTTCAATTATTGAACCATATCCAAAGAATTTAAATCTTTCAATTTAATCACTCATTTTCGTATATTATTTAAAATTGTAATTTAAGTTATTTAAGTTGTAAAAATCTATAATTATTAAAAAAACATAAATACCCTTATATTAATATACGAAAAAATATGAGATTCACTAATTGGCCTAGTGACTAAGGATGTTCATCTTGCCCCATCTTGTATGGGTTCGAATCCCGATATAAGAATGTAATAAACCTCTATTTAATCAAAAAAATATACGAGGAAATATACTATTCACTGTTTTCCACAATCATGTAGTTTTTAGGGTTTAGAGGTTATGATTTTAGTGTTTTTGGTTATATTTTAAGGTTTGAGAATATATTTTATGGTTTCGAGTTTCGAGTTTATAATTTAGGGTTAGGGCCCCTAAAATGCACATATGGCATCTTTATAAGCTCGCTTGTTGAAAAAAAAAACTTTCTACTAACAATGAGTAAAATAATTACCCTACACATATTTGTTGTTTTAATGAATTTTAGGTTTTCAGTTATAAAAATGTAATATACATTTTTTTTATATCAGGTTATTTATTTTTATATCAACTCAAGCTTCAATAATAAAAAATAGTTTGTTCAAAAGTCAATTTAACCCATAAATAAGACATCGAAACCTTTTTTATATGAAGAATAATTTTTATATTTTAAATATTTTTTATAACTAAAGTTAAATAAATTATATACACAAGCTTCATAATAGTTTATTGCTTTAAATCTTAATTTATATATTTATATCCATAATATATAAATATTATAAAATCTTATACGAGTTGATATCTCGAGTTACTTGAGTACCAACTCAATTAGAAAATAATTTAAACATCTCATTTTAAAACTACAATTAATATTATAATAAAAAAATATTTATAATTTTTAAATAAAACAACTAAAAACTAGTAAACCACTGCTTATTTAAATTGTGTGGTCTCAATAGTAAAGAATTATGTGCATCAAACAACGTAGTTTGCAGGTGTGTGAGATTTAAATTTACAACCGAACTAAGATATTATCTTATAATCGAATTAAAATATCTTAAAAAATACTGAAAATGTCCCCACCATCAATACCACGATTTATGAAGGATTCAAACATAAAAACCCAGAATAGAATACCAATTTAAAGTTGCATCAATCTAAAGAAACTATGTTAAAAAAATACTGAAAATGTGATATTAGATTACTCCATAAAATACAACTTTCAAAGACTTTGAATAACAATACGCAAGTGTCATTAGAAACCACATGAATACAGCATTACAACAATACATTTATATACATTGTTTAAATAAATAAATAAATTACTCAAATAGAATTTTAAAAATTAATGATTAAAAAAATCGCAAACGAGGCCCTGAAGTTTGAATTTGCTGTGGGTGACGTAAACTCTTTTAGCTTCATCTCCCACATTCTTTTAACAAATAATCAAAGTTTGGACTGTCAATAAAATTTACTTTAAAAACCAGTCACATGGCCATAGTATTTTAAATGCAATATAAAATAGTAATGTCTTCTTTGTCTGCTAATTTTTATTAAAAGTCTTCATTTTGAATGGGATAATTCAGCACCAAATCACCACTTTCCGTTTCTGAATACAATACTCTATAAATAAGCCAATATTGGAACCCAATATCTCACCCGCTCTCTCTTGTTGTTCTTGAAGGTTAAGTGCTCTGTGTTTTATCTTTCCGGATCAACGATCGAGAGTCGGTACTCTGTCAGTGGGTTAAATACCGGTGGTTATATAAAAAATGTTTGTTTCAACATTCGCTTTCGAGCATTCGACGATGACGACCGATAAGCTAGGGAAGCACTTCATTTCCCTGCTTTCGGTCGTCTCGACTCTGGCATGGGCGTGGAATTTCTTGCTCCGTTTCTCTTTGTTCCCTTATCAAATACCTTCAACCGTGGCCGGTGATGATTTCAAGCTCGGGAGCCGCGACCACAGCTGCAAGCACGATTCGAGTGACGAAGATGTCGAATGTGCTATTTGTCTATGCAAGATCGATGAAGACGATGAGATTCGAGAGTTGAGATGCGACCATCTTTTCCATAAAGTTTGCTTGGACAGATGGGTTGGATACCGGCGTTCCACCTGCCCTATTTGTCGCAGCTCTTTAACTCCCCGGCAACTAGTTTCCGGCATGGAAGTCATTCTTTTCAAATATTGTTCTTTCGACGATTCCAGCCACCGGGAAACATGGTGGCTGAGATAGATTTTAAATAAGTTTAAGCTGTCTTTTTTTCTTTCTTATTGTTAATATTTACCACAATTAATTATAATAACATTCGTTATGTCTGTATTTACGACAAACTTGAAGTAATTAACGATAGATTTTAAAGATCTTTGAAGCAAAGATGCTGGACAGAAAAGTCTGCAGTGCATGAGTCAATATTGCTGGATTTGAAGTCCAAGAAATACCAATCCAATGACTTTTCTAGTTTTCTTAACTAGTAGCAAGTGACGGCTGAAAGTTTCCACGGTGTTTCTTTTCTTTATTTTTTCCTCAAAAATTGTTGTTATTTAATTATCTCGTGTTATTATGCTAAGTTAAAAAATGTTAAAACTCGATATTCACTAATTGGCTTAGTGGCTAAGAATGCTTAAATGTTGAACCTAATTTTATTTGAAACATATTTTAAAAGATGAGTCTACCACGTGCGACGAACACCGTTAAACACCACTAACGCTGAACACCATTAAATTTATTAATAAAGATTAACAATCTCAAGGACTCTAAACCCTAAACATGAAACCCGAAACTTTAAACCTTAAACCCAAAACATGAAACCCTAAACCCTAACCTAACACCCTAAATTGAAAACACAAAACCTTAAACCATAAACCCTAAACCCTAAACCCTAAATCCAACGTTCAAATTTAGAATTTATGGTTTAGAGCTTAGGGTTTATGATTTGGAGATTAATGTTTATGGTTTATGGTTTATGATTTACTGTTTAGGTTTTTTATTTTTTAAATTGACTAAGGTTGATATTTGATCTATTTATTTAAAAAATATGAAAAAATATAATATATATGGAAAATAATTTAATTGAAAATTTACTTTAAATGATTTATAATTATATGTTGAATTCTTGAGATTTTTAATTTTTATTAATCAATTCAACGGTGTTCAACGATGTTCAGCATTAATGGTGTTCAACGGTGTTCGTCGCACATTGTAGAATTTTCCTATTTTAAATTAAACAAAATAGTATTATCAAATATTATTTAAGATTGGGGTTCGATTGAGAATGAATAATGCGAATTTGGATATTTAAAAAGAAAAAGGTTGGATAATATTTGGACCCATTATTTCATTTATTAGAAGGAATACACTGACAATAATTTTTTTTACAAGTATATTAGTTTTAGGGTTAAGGATTTTGTTTAAAGTTAGGAGTTTATGAGTTTAGGGATAAGAGTTTAGAATTTAAGGTTTAGGGTTAGAGTAATATGATTGAGAATTTATGTTTTAACTTATAAACTATAAATTCTAACCATAAATCCTAAATTCGAAACTATCAATTTTAAACCCCTAAAATTTAAACTTTGAACTAAATCCCTAGAGCCTAAAACTAAAGAAAATAATTACCCTTTATTAAATGTGGCAAACTTGGATATCAACATATATTCGTAATTTAAATCCGTTTTTCTTCAAATAATGAAGTTAGATATCAAAATTCATTTTGTTTATGAAATACACCCTAAGATTTTAGATGGAAAATGCATCTCTTCAAATTTAATAAGCAGGCGAAAGGAGGTTACCCTAGATTGACCATATCCACCGAAATTTTTGATTATAATTTTTTTATTTTATTTTTAAAATGTTGATGAAAGGAAGGAGAAGAAAATAAACAAGAAGGGAAAAAAGCAAAACCAAAAGAGAAATGATAAAATCATGTGATAAATTGAAATTGATATTTTTCATTATAATTTCCATTTTTGTATCAAGCGATTCATGTATTGTATGATGATTGGTTTTTTTTATATATAAATAAAGGGTAGTTAACTAGGTGTCTCGTTAAAAAACCTCCCTGATCTAAATGGAGGAAAAAGAGTACACCTAGCAACCTACATAAAACCGAAAAGAAAACCAAACAAAACCATGAGATTCAACAAAACAAAGATCTACAATCCTCATGATAAGCTCGAAGAGCACAGTCCGGCGGCTGCATAAACAAATAATATTCATTAATTTTGAAAAGTTTTAATTTTTGCTAATATATTCATTAATTTGCTTTGTTTATTTGATTTAATTTACAGGTATGTTTGAACCCAACAAGTGATCTCAGTCGAAAAACAAATAATATTTATCCTAAGAAACTCAGATTCATATTTCTTTGTTGTTAAAGTGTTTGTACATTATCAAGGGTTAAGAATGTATGAACAAATACTACATCTTAATCACCTTAACACTATTCAAAAAAATTATACTCATGTTTAATTTATTTTAAAAAATCAAGTGAGAGTTTTAATTATTTTATTAGGTGGAAATAAAAGCTAAAAATGATTTTAGAATTTTAAAAGACCAGATAATTTTATAAACATATTTCTTTACAATAATTATTTAAAAACGAACGAGATACATATCTTTGTTTCGATCCCATTTGTAGAAATAATTTTACTCATCAATGCACCTGATAATAATTTATTATTCTATCAAATATAATTTTTAATGAGAGAGAAAAAAACATTATTTAAATCTAATGTCAATAGAAATTTTGTTTCAGCAAAATCTTTGGATCGTTGCACCACGAGTTTGATCGACCTTTATCGTATCATGTTAATAGGTTTCAGTACGAGCTATTAAAAATTATATAAATAATAACCAATAATTAGTTGGTCTAGTGGAACAAGACATTATATCCGCAAGGTCAATGATTCGAATTCTAACGTTGTGAATGAAAAAAAAATTGGGTTGAAAAGATCGCTCTCACAATAAACATCTGTAGAACTTAATTCGAATCTATCAGTCAATGAATTGAATATCGATGATTAATCCAAAAAAAACTAATTTTTAGACGTAGAATGCATGGATTTATTTGCATTATTAATTTATGAATCAATGCGTAGCGATTAACCTACAAGTTGTATTCCTGACGTTAAGTTGTTTGACTCTAAGCCTGGAGAAATTATTTCATGGTCCCGGACCACCACGTCATCCATGGTCCCCATCCACTAAAAATCAGTCATGTAATTTCTTTTTTTCCATGTCACTGTGTAACCACCCACTCCCTATTTATATGGCTTAAAAAGATGAAGATTCATCTTTGAAAAAATGACATGGAAATTACATGGCTGATTTTTAGTGGAAGGGACCATGGATGACGTGGTAGTCCGGGACCATGCAATAATTTTTCCTAAGCCTGGTATATAAAAGCTGTTCATTAAACAATTAACAACATTGATTATAGATGCAGACATTAAATTCAAGACAAATACTAGCCGTCTCGCTAAGAAATATTGAAATTAAAAGAACTAACCATCATTTTTTAATTTAATTATCGGTATTTAACTCATTGATCGACTAATTTGAATTATGTTTTATAGAGGTTCAATATGGGACAACCCTCTCAACTCAATTTTTTATATTCACAACTCCAGGATCAAACTCTTGATCTTACTTAAGGGACCTAACATCTCATCTCATCAGTGATGGAACTTGGAGTAAAAATTTGAGGGGTCAACTTATTTAAAAAAAAATTAGAGGATTAAATGATTTTTTTTTAAAAAAATTGAGGGTTTAACTAAAATTTTTAATAATTTTGAGTGATTTAACTAAAAAATTTAAAAATTTGAGAGGGGGTTTGATTAAAAATATTTTAAAATTTGAAGCTTAATATAAATTTTTAAAAATATTAAAGGAGGTAAATTAAAACTTTTAGGGGCCAAATTCAAGTTTCTCACAATTATGAGATGGTATGTCCCACCGGTCCCTTAAAGCATGCATCCGCCGCTGGTTGGTGATAAGAATACCTTGGCGTTAGTAGGTTTCGAACACCAACCCTCAACATGAGCTGTTCAATACTTTACAACACACGCTGCATGATAAGGGAGAAAAAAGAATTACATATTGGTAAAAAAAAATACAAAAGAAACGAGAATGCATTAATATATTAAATATTTTATAATATAAAATAATATCTTAACATGCAAACAATATACAAATGCAATAATTATGTTTTTAATTTTTATATATTACTCAAACTAAGCATAATTTTCTGAAACTATAAAGCAAGGGATATTGTGCATTTAAACACGTTTTAAGCCTCGCTGCTTCAAGATTGTTGTTAGACAATGGAAGAACTTGATTAATCAGAATTTATAATAAATTTGAGGGGACTAGACTATTTTTTTTTAATTTAGAAGGATTAAATTCTATTTTTTTTCTTCAAAATTTAACGGGAATAACCTCTCTGATCTTCGTTACCTTTCTAGAAATCTAGAGACAAAACCATAATTTTCTTTTTGAGATCAGAAATAAATTAAAAAAATTTATAGGGTCAAAATATAATTTTAATATTACTTTAGTTCATAGTTGTATCCTTTTCAAAATGATTAAATTGAAATTGTATTATCTATAAAAAAATCAAAAATATAATTTTATCATTTTAGAAGATTATAATAACAAATTTGTTATTTTAGGGAGTCATGTACTAATGTCCATGCCGGCCTGTAGTTCCATCTCTGAATATTCAAATAATAACTATATTAATTAAACTAAGATTTAATCGAGTATAATTATAATTGTTTATTAAGAAGTAATTGGGTGAATTTTGAGTTTGTTTATGAGGTGGCGGCGTGGGGAAAAGCATGCAGGTTGAGAGAGTGAGTCAAGTCAAGAGTAAGAAAAGTTGTGTAAACTTATTCCTTATTTGCATATTTATATAGGGAGAGAGTGCTGATTACTTTTCTCAACCTTTTGAGCTTTTTTTCCTAAAAAAAAACTATAACGGATGTCACTTAATTATTGGTAATATTATATTTAGGTCATTTAATTATTAAAAGTTATATTTGGGTCACCCAATTATGGATAAAATTGTATTTGGGTCATCCAATTATTAAAAGCTACATTTGGATCACTCAATTATGGATAAGATTACATTTGGGTCACTCTTCATATTTTAAAAAAAAGTATATCAATTTAGTCATTTTTTCTTCCAAATCACTTGTATACCCTCGTTAACATTAGACTACTTCATTTGAAATTATTAATTAATCTAATACACAAATTGATATACTTTTTTTAAATATGAAGGGTGACACAAATGTAACCTTATCGATAATTGAGTGATCCAAATGTAACCTTTAATAATTGGGTGACTTAAATGTAACCTTACTCATAATTGAGTAACTCAAATATAACTTTTAATAATTGAGTGACTCAAATATAACTTTTAATAATTGAGTGACCCAAATGTAACATTGACGATAATTGAGTGACCTCCGTTATAGTTTACCCAAAAAAACTTTGAGCTTTCACGTTCCTTCTTAATTTTAATGCCAAATTCTTTAAATAAGATCAAATATTAAAATTTTGACGTTATCAATAAAAAAAAAATTAAGCGAATCGTCTTCATAATGAGCATATACAAAATTTGATTCAGATTAATTGACCAATAGACCGAATAATGAGGTTTTCCTAAGCATAATGGTCAAACCGCGCATGCAAAATGACTAAAATGTTGCTTGTTATTGTTATTATTATTTGGCTTAAACTAAAAATAGGTGCCCAAAATATGTCTTTTTCGAATTTTATGTGCCTAAAGTATTATTTTGTAAAAATATGTGCCAAAATTTTAAAAGTTAAAAAAAACAGACTTTGGAAATAAATTATTATATCAAATAAAAAAATTATATCAAAATATAACTCGATATTTGTGAATAATGCACATAAATAGAACTAAAAAGTTAACAATTACAAAAGTTTATTACGAAATTTGAAACTTAAAAAATTATATAAAAAATAAGAAAGGATGTAGTATACGGTGTGCATAGCGCGTGGCACTACTTTCTTCCATCACTAAAGCTTGACCGCAAACTTTGAAATATTGTATTTTGTTTATAATATTTCCCCCTAAGTACGATAACTTAATATTAATGTTAATGTATTTGATTAATTTTAAAAATAGAAGGATGAATAAAGTAAATAATAAAAATATTTAAAGATGTTTTTTAATAGTTTTAAAGTGATTACAATGTTGGCTCATATTTTTTTTGAATGAAAAGGACAGCTAAATAGCTATGAAACTAAGATGTAGCGGCATCGTTGTCGAGCAGAGCATCCATGAAGTAAGGAGGAGAATCAAAGGTGACTAAATCCCCAGGTGAGCCAACCTGAGCTTTCGCTAGTTTATCCGCCGGCGCGTTTGCTTCTCTTGGAACCCAAATGATCTTAGTAATCCATTGTTGCTTACGGATAGCGGCTATAGCACGGACAAGAGATAATTTACTCGTGCCTGCTGAACCATCAAGAATCATATTAACCGCAAACCCGGAAATCCGATCTTACTTGAACAAGACGGTGGCCATTGTTCCATGCAATCTGAAACCCAACATAGATAGCCCAGAGTTCTGCGTTTAAAATCGAAGAAATGCCCAGCGTTTGTTGGAATCCTAAAATCCAACGCCCGCTGCTATCACGAATGAGACCACAAAGGAGACCCAAACCGGATTGCGCTCGCACAGGGATCTAAATGTCGGGGTGCCAACAGAATGAGCTAAAACATTCGCCTCCTTATAACAACGACTCCAAATCAATCCTCTATGTATCAGCGATGTCGGGGGGTCAGACTCGTCATTGAATACCAAGTTATTCCGATCCTTCCACAGTAGCCAAGATAAAGATGCAAATGTGGAATTCCAATGTAAACCATCAACCAAAGTTGCGTCACTGAGATTATGCTTCAACCAATCATACAATGACTGCGAGAAAAAACTAACCTGCGAGGCGGAGGGAAGCATAAGCATCCATGTGTCGGCAGCCTGCTTGCAGTCCCGGAGTACATGAAGTACTGTTTCCGGCTGTGAATTACATCTCGGGCAAAAGGTTGTCGCGTGTAAGGATCGACGGCATCGTTCCATGTTTGTCATGATGCGCTCATGTAAAGCACACCAGAGGAAAAGACGAATCCGTTGGGGAACCGGCAGGCTCCATATCATTGACCAAAGGGACTGTTGGTCCTCCCATGAATCACTTGCAATACACTTATAAGCCGAAGCAACCTCAAAAGCTTGTGTTGTGCTCCATCTCCACAGCACAGTGTCATTCAAATCAGCTGGGTCAGGGCTTTTCACGCCAAGTATGTGTGAGACAGCGTTGGCGTCAAATACTTCATGGAGCTTAGGGACATTCCATCCCCCGTCCGGAAGGGTGAGACGATCAAACGAGGCATCCAGCTCCCCTCCTATCAGATGATTGCGCAAAGACCCTAGTTGCGGTAACCACACATCGTCTAGAGGGCGAATGCTATTACCATTCCCGAGCGACCAAAAAATATTATCTAACAGAATAGGCCAAGCATTAGAAACTGCACGCCACAGAGGGGTGCATACCCGACGTGCGACATGAACCGGACAGCTTCCATATAGCTTATACTTCTCTCCCAGCAAGAGTGTGAAAGGTAATTACGGCTCGCTAAGGATCTGGAACCCTATCTTCAAGATAAAAGCGAGGTTGAAATTGTGCATTCTCCGAAAGCCAAGCCCACCACAATCAATTGGCTGACATAAGCGCTCCCAATTAATCAAAGATAATTTCGGCGATTCAGCATCCGATCCCCAAATGAAACGTCGGATCAATTTTTCAATATCGTTGCAAACTTTCTTTGGTAACATAGATGTTTGCATGAAGTAAATGGGAATTGCTCCGAGAACAGACTTTGCTAAAGTGATTCGACCTGCTAAAGAGAGCGATCAGGCTGCCCATCCGGTAAGCTTACTCTTGATCTTCTCTATAATAAAATTATAGTCATCACACCGGAGCCGTTGGTGAATAACAGGTACGCCAAGATACTTTCCTAAGGAATCAACCCGTTGAAAATGGAAAATATCAGTGATGTCGGATTGGATGGAAGGCGGTGTATTAGGAGAGAAATAGACTTGCGTTTTCCGTCGATTCACAACAAGGCCTGCATAAGTCGCAAACAATTTCAGCATGTTGTCTATATTCTGTGCTTGAGCAGTGTTGGCGCGGGCATATAATATTAGATCGTCGGTGAAAAATAAATGTGAGACCGGCGACCCATTCTTCACGAACCGGAATGGTGACCATGTACCTCTGTCTACTGCCTCAGTGATTAGGTGATGCAGCCGTTCCATTGCGAGGACAAATATATACGGCGACAAGGGGTCTCCTTGTCGCACACCACGCTGAGGACGGAAAGGGCTCGATAATACACCGTTCCATTGGACCTGTAGAGTGGAGGATGTGATGTTTTGCATTATGATTCTCCGTATTCCCGGAGGAAAACCGGCTGCCAGAAGCGAATCCGCGATGAAGGGCCAGCTAAGCTTATCAAATGCCTTCTCAAGATCGACTTTTATTGCCATCCAACCTTGCGAAGCTTTGTTGATGCGCATTGAATGAACCACTTCTTGGTTGATAATAATATTTTCGGTTATTGATCTACTCGCAATGAAGCTTGTTTGCTGAGGGGAGATAATAAGAGGAAAAATTGGCTTCAACCGCCGAACTACCACCTTACTCAAGAGCTTGTAAATCACTGTGCAGAGGCTGATAGGCCGAAAATCAGAAAACGTTTCAGGTGAGTCCTTCTTAGGAATAATGATTAAAATTGTGCGATTTAAGTCAGACTCCAAATCAGCCCCGCGAAAGATGTCCTGAATCATATCACATACCGTTGGTCCAACTGTCGTCCAATGGTGCTGGAAAAAATGGGCATGAAAACCATCCCAGCCGGGTGACTTTAAGGGTGCCATCTCACAAAGAGCCTCATGAATTTCCTGTGGTGAAGGGATATCGTCTAGGCCCTGCATTAGATCTACTGCATCATGGGGATACGAAACTGATGACGGAAAGGGCTCCGATGGATAGTTCCCTGCGGCAAATATCGATGAAAAGAAATGGACCGCCTCATTCCGGAGAATTTCTTCGTCTTCGCACCAAGTCCCATCCATCAGTTTAAGGGAGGTAACTCTATTTTTCTGTTTCCTCGAAACAGCCCGCCGGTGAAAATAGGACGTGTTCCGATCACCCTGAATGATCCAATCAGCTCTAGATTTCTGCTTCCACATTAGCTCTTCCTGATCAAGCTAGTGCTCTAATTCACAAAGCAGGTCCGCTTCAAGTCGACGTAAAAAGGCAGAGTCTCTCGTAGATAGTGCTTTTTGCACCCCACGTAGACGAGCCATAATGTTTCTTTTCCTAGCCCCAATGGATCCAAAAACGGTTTTATTCCAAGCCTCGGTCACTTTAGCAAGGTTGGATAGGGTCTCCGTCATGGAATTGGACGGATGCCAATTCTCACGTATCAAATGCGCGAAATCAGGGTGCTGTTGCCAACCAGCAAAGTATCTGAAAGAAGAAGGTCGATGGTGTCGCGTAGGGGCTCCAACAGAGAGAAGGATTGGACGGTGATCGGATCCAAAACGAAGGAGATGCTCAACATGCGAATCAGGAAATTAAAAGTCCCAATAGCTGTTGCAAACAAATCGGTCAAGTCGAACGAAAGCGTTGCCTCTTGCCCAGGTAAAATCTGGCCCTGAATATCCCATATCTCTCAGACCATGGTCGTGAAGGAGATTTTTGAAAGCAATGCTAGGCTTACTCGACCCAGCACAACCCTTCCTATCAGAATCAAATAATGTAGCATTGAAGTCACCAAAGAGAACCCATAGAGAGCGAATGTTTGTCGCGAGCCTGCGCAAATTAGACCATAACCTATTTCGTTTGGTGCTGCACGGGCTACCATAAACTGCCGTCGATAGAAAGGAAATCCCGGTCCTCTTCACAGTTACTCGAAAATGAACAAACTGAAAATGATTGAAGATGATATCCAGATCAACTGTGTCCCACCAAGCAAGCCAGATGCCCCCCGCAAATCCCACAGCTTCAACCCTGTGAGAATGAGGAAAACCCATAGCTGTAATGAAACGCTCAGCTCTAGAACCGCTAACCCTCGGCTCCACCATCAAAACAATGTCAGGCTTATAATCATGAATAAATTGTTTGGCTGCAGGGATGAACCGTCTATGCCCGCAACCTTGCACATTCCAACTAAATATACTTATATCCATAGGAAACATAAGAGAGAAAAACAAATATAGGCAAGCTTACTCCAGCATGGCAACAGCCTGCTCACTTCCAGGTGCGTGACTATGCTCACCATGCGGTATCGAAGGCGTTGTGCTCACTGATGCCTCCGTCTGCGAAGGAGATAAATCCTTGAACATATCCGGTGGCTCGCTCTGCTTGTTGGGGCCGTCATTGTCAACCTCTATCGGGGTCGATGGCTGACCTTTGTTAGGGTCAGAGTTCTCATCTATAATGACTACAGAGTTATGCGAAGCCTTTAACGTAGAGCCAGCTGCATGGGCCATGCTGGACATTCCCCCTTTCTGTGGATTACGAGGGAGGATGGGAAAATCGGCAATCGTAAAGGGTTTACGCACGGCAAGACCGGGGGCACTTTTAATACCACTTGGTTGCTTTCCTTTGGCTCTTGCCTTCGCTTTCATGGATAGCACAGTGGGGTTCCTTGGCTGCTTCGGTTCAGCCGAAGTGTTGGCTTCAGCCGGCGGGAATATATTGTCCGTTGAGGGCAAGTTAGCAGCAGCCTCTTGCTGTGGTGCATTGTTTTCCTCATAAATCGGATTAAAGCGGGAGGCTCGAAAAGCGCCGTTCCATTGGCCAGCATCGGAATCTTGAGGTTTCTTCGCAGGTCTCCTTTGTCTTCTTTCGACCATCATCCATGGACCATAAGGGGATTCTGCCGAGGGAGTAGCATTCTCCATTTCCGTCGCAGCCGGAGCATTGCTTTCAGTTCCCTTATTCTTATCAACCTTCACATCTGGACATGTTTCTTGATAATGACCATATTTTCCACAGTGGAAGCAAATGGTGGGAAGGGCCTCATACTCCACGATTTGGACATTGCCGTTAATCAGGATCTTAGGAACGAGAGGTTTTCGGAGATCGATCTTTATAGCCATGCGCACAAATCGGCCGCGCTGCCCATGTTCCGTTTGATAATCAATCTTCATTACAGGGCCTATGCATTCCCCAATCGCCATGATAAGGCTGCGTTTATACAGCGTTGCGGGCAACCCCGGTAGACGGATCCAGGACCATATGGTGGAGGGGTATGGCTGCGAAGGATTAAAGGACGGGGACCAAGGTTCTACTGTCAGATAGTGGCCGAAAATCGTCCAGGGACCTTGAGTAAGCACACGCATGAAATCCGAGTCAAGTCGGAAGGTAGCGAGATAATAATCATTATCCATGTCCATTAGCCGGAAGGATTGTTTGGGTTTCCACAGTTCGTATAGTTTATTTCGCAGCGTTGTGTAGCCAATGCGTCGACCCAAGAGCTTCAAGACTACCGTGTGATCAAAACTCTTCTCAGCCAATTCCTGCACTCGATCAGAGAAGTCAATGGAGATCATGCCATCCACAACAGTTCGGGTAACATCGCCTTCCACTAAGTCAATATCTTCCTCATCCAGAATTTCTTCTTCATTCGGCACTGATTCAGAGGCACCTTGCATAAGGGAATCTTTGTAGGACGGTATCCCAGGGTCAGCAGCACACTCAGCTCTATCTCCCGGACTGCCTTCATCCGGCGGTTCTTCCTCTAAACGGCGGTGTTTACGGGGGTTGGAAGGGGGGCGGCGGCAGAATCAGAGGATTCTATCATGCTAGGGTTTAAAATTAATGTTGGCTCATATTTAAAAATGTTAAAACTGTTACTATTAAACTTGAAAAATGAAGTTAGCATATATATAATATCGCCTCAATTTCATTTTTTAAATTCTTTACATTATATCAAGTAAAATACGAAAGATGGGGTGAGAAAATGATAAAAAAAGAAGAGAAATATTTAATCTTACATCACAAATAGATCTATATGCTATATATGAAAAAAAATTAGGTGGACTGTTTAGTTCAACAATTCCACCAATATACTAACGTATTATTATTATTATTATTATTATTATTATTATTATTATTATTATTATACAGTACAAAAAAGAATAATATAAACAATAAACAAGTCAAAGGAAGAAGTGAACTTAGAGACAAAAAATCACGTATGGCGGGTACTAAATTAATAACAGGAATGACCTTGAAATTTTATACTCTTAAACAGTCATAAGTTGCGTCTTCAATATTCTGTTTTTCTTTAATAAATAAAATAAAATAAAAACTTTTTATTCCTTTAATATAACGTCTCCATCCATTGGATTTCATTGAACTACATACTCTTTTGTCAATATATGGTTCGACTTGATTTTGCTGACCATCCTCACTATTTCTTTGGTACGGTTCTTTGGCAAAAACACAAGGTCAAAGAAGCAATATATCGGATCCGATCGGATCGGATATCCGAAATGAACACCCCTAGCAATATAGGAACCCTAGGACAAGATGAGTAACAAATATCCTCAATTGCGTATCTGAAGTAAAATTCATAATGCGATTACAAATTTTGTTAAGGAGTGGAGTTGTAACATCCCTAAATTTCGGTACCCAAATTTGTTTAGAATCGATCGACCTGACCTGGATGATCAAATATATAAGATATGTCACAATCTTTTTTTTTTCTTGCACGGCAATAAAGTTTTTATTAATAAGATAAAATCAACACCTACATTGTATGCCTCATTAAAAACCTCCCTAAACTTACATGGAGGAAAAAAGTACACACAATAAGGTACAAGACAAACTCGAATCATCTCCACAATAATACACCTAACAACCCTAAGTCAATCATCAAATCACAAATACACCCCAAATGTAATAACGCTACAGGTACAAAAGAAACCTGAAGCCAATCTAGGAAACAATTTCTCAACTCATCATGATTCAATTTCATCAATATGACCCTTTTCTTTAGTATTAGGGACCAAAATATAATGTTTACAAATATATAAGGGCTAATTCAATATAATTTTCATGCTTGAACACAATTAACGTGCAATTCAATCTCCTATGTTCATTTAATAACATAAAAATGTTCATTTTAGTAACATAAAATCGAAGCAAAATTTAATTTAATGGAATAATTTTAGATCCTTATATGTTATATATTTATTTATTCATCAAAACCTATATATATATATATAATATGGTGGAATTTTTAATCATTCATGATAATCCACTTTTATTCGATTCTTAAATTTTTCATACTAAATTTGAATTGACTTTTTGAAATTTTGACAAAATGTTTGTTTTATATATTTTTTGAAATTATTTGGTAAATTTTCAAAAAAATATATTCCTAAAACATTATTATTATTAAATAAATAAATAAATAAAAATAAGTAATATTTCTTATATAATATTTTAAAGTTATTTGCACTCTTGAAATATAAAACACTTATCTTAACATTAGAAAAAAAATTAATTATAAATAAAATTTAAAAAACAATCCACATAATTATGGTTTCTAAATTTATAAACTTTAAACCACTCACTATTCGATTTTCAATTTTCTCGTTTTTTAATTCAATCCGAATTAACTTAAAAGAAGTCGTTACCAACATGGCAACATGCAACTGCAAAAATAATTTAATCTGATAGTGCATTGAATGAAATAAATTGAGCAGGTTGATGTTTTTTTTCTTCTCATGGGGTAACTATAATCCTTGATTAATGGTCATATGTTACTTTCCACTGACGGTATTTATTTTTTTACAATTACGGTCTACATGTCTTACCATAATATATATATATATATATTATCAAACAAGGAGAAAAGTCTCATGCACACATGATGCTGCATTATTCAATGTTTCAGCCAAAACCACTGTTTTAACGACTTGGTTTATTAGACTTCCGGTTTAACCCAAATTTCTACCCACTTTCAATGACTTTTCTACAAGGGTTTCTAATTCCTTTCCTATTTTGACAGGGTTTCTTCCCCTTCTTTATTTCCTTTCCTTTTTTGTTTCATCTGCAAAATTCAACACTGATGGCTTGTCCTGTAGTTCTAAAACACGACGGTAAAGTGGTTAAGATTTCGATCCTTGCCTCGAGTATAGAGAAACTTTAAAATTTATGGCTAGCTTCTATCTTCTATGTGGATCAACAAAACACAAAAGGATTAGTAGCTGGACTCGCTATAATTGACGGACAAAAATCTTCCACCTCTTTCTATGCCCCAACACTAAAAAATATAAACAATAAACCTTAAAAAATATAGCCCACACATAATTCCATGAACCTTAAACCTTAAATTTAGTTTTTTTTTT
Source organism: Hibiscus trionum (assembly GCA_030270665.1). NCBI lineage: Eukaryota > Viridiplantae > Streptophyta > Magnoliopsida > Malvales > Malvaceae > Hibiscus > Hibiscus trionum. Next base: position 11,859,105 of record BSYR01000036.1, on the reverse strand, counting down.
TATTGTAGGGTATCAAAAAAGGACAGAGAATTTTAATCCTCCGGTGGACAGGAGAAAAAAAACACTACTGGTAAAGCTGCAAGTATTGGTGTTTCCATAATTCTATCCAATTACATATATGCACATTGCTTAATATTTCTGATGTGGATCTTACAAATTCACATATATAGTGCATAAAAATTATAAATTAATAAATACTTGCACAAATTTTGAGTTTTTTATAAGTATTTAAGAAATCTATAATTTTTATATGTATTTAATTAATTTATATGATATGCATTATTTAGTAAAACTATATCTGAACAAATGTTAATTTATTACTATATATTACTTTTACTTGAAAATTGAAAATTTAAATAGTTAGATATATTTGGAAAAACTGATTTTTAATTGTTTTTTTATAATCTAATCCATATTTTGAACAATTAAATATGAATTTTATTAAACACCATGAAAGATATTATAAATACAATGTATCAAAAAGAGAAAAAAAATGGATCAGTCCACTAAAAATCTCATACAAAAGTGCAAACTCTTCAATGTAGATTAACATACCATCAAAATCCATAAACCTTCATGAATCTCCTTGTCTCTAACCAAACGAGATGCTTTACAGGATGAAAAAGGAGTGGTGAGCGAACCAAACTATCAGATAGATTGTTCCACTACACAGTTTTGATTACATCAGCTAACAAACCATCAAATGAGTGGGGATCAATCTTTTCTATGAACACCGACATAATCAAATCAGAAAGCTAGCGTTGTGAGGATCTCTATACGAGCACCAAACGATCGTTAAGGTATGTTAAAATCGTGTCATATGACAGATGAAACGAACCACAAAAATCAATGAAAAGCGTGCCATAATAGTAGAAATTTTATCAAAATAAAAAAACAAAAATATAAAAGAGCAAAAAAATAATGAACACAGTGGTCGACAATCAGAATTAAAACTGATTGTTGTCACCAATTAAATAAAAAAATTGCGACCACTATGATAGAAAACTAATATTTTTCTTCTTTTTTTTAAATGTGAAGTTGAAAATATCTAATCGATATTTTGAGAGTCATACCATGTGTATATCAAGTTGTGCAAATAGATATCACGTACATGTACATTAAAAATAAATACTTGGCCATTAAATAACAATGGATAGACTTCAATAAAAAGTGATAGATTACGGGTATTTTTTAAAAGGATTGTGGATTAATTTTAAAAATATAATATTTCCACTTGGTACTTTTAGATTTTTTTTATTTAAAAAATTAATTAAAAGTTTTAAAATTTTTAAAACACTTATAAAATTTATAAAAAAATATATTTTGAAAAAAATTGTAAATGCATCATAATATAACTGTAGTGTATCATATGCTAGTAATATTTAAAGAAAACAAACTGTCAAGATATCATGGTCAAATGTGTTAATTGATTTAATTTCTTGGTTCAAGGGATTAATTGGGTGCAAAAAATACTTAGGGGCTTAATTGATTTTTTCCCAAAAGTTCAAAGGCTTCTTATACCCTTAAGTAAAAAAAAAATGAAAATTATATGACTTTATATTATATCCTCTATCAATTAAAATAAAAAGATAATAATACCTGATGAGTGGTTTCAATGAAAAAGATGAGGATGCTCATCTTAAAAGACTCGAGTTCAAATAATTTTATTAGAAAGTATATATTCCCATCAAAGGGTTAAGAAAGATTAGACACCAAAAAAGAACAATTTTTTTTTGGTTCACCAACAAATTAGAAAAAGATGAGAATAAATAAACTTTGTACAATTATTGTTGTTTATGTAAAGCTTCGATTTCTGATGTTGGAAATTTGCACCAAATCGATAAGAGAAAATTAACTTAAGACGTACACGAAACATCATCCTTAAGAATATCACTATATAGTATATCGAACAATGTTACATCTGCTCATTGAATTATCTACTTAATTAAAGTAGCACATGATATTGCATTTAAGATAAATATAATTGAAGAAGAAAATTAAAATATATTTTACTAAATAAATAATTTTTAAGACTATAATTACAATGCAATTAATACATCTTTTAGTTATAAATAATTTTTAAGACTATAAATGTAATGTAAATAATAATTTTTACTAATAAATATTTTTTAAAAATTATTTAATTATAGAACAAATTACAACACACAAAATATTGGCTATAAAATATTAGTATAATTTAAAATATGCTATATAACACCCCTCACCCCGGATTAGGGGCAAGGAGCGTTATATTAACATGTGATAGATTCGTATTAGGCAACGGAAGGGGTTTATCAAATTCGTGTAATATTTTTTTTTATACAACATATAATTTAGCTATCTTATAATCATTCACTACCCATGTATAATCAACCATATCAATTACAAACATTATACCTTTATCATACCAAACTTCAAATCATGGTTCTAATGGCATCAAGGTGAGTTCATCCAATTCGATTTCTAAACTTATAAATTAAAACCAAATCTAATTGAGTTACAATTTGCATACAAATTAACATGTACATTTGAACTATACAATTAAATTTCTAATTTCCATTAGCTACACTTTATTCGAATGAATCCATTCCAACTTCTAATCCATTCGAATGCCATTTAATTAACCCAATTCGGTTCATAATTTACCAATTCTAAAATCTCTAATTTAAACCTTTCGATTTGAGTCTTAACCTTTTTAATTCAATTTTCATGATAGTACGTAAGAATAAATCCTATCATGTTAATAACCGATTCATTCATCATATATATATATATATATATATATATATATATATATATATTCATATTCGAAATATCAACCATAGAGTATTAGTTTCCCTTTTTACAAAATAAACCCGGGGTACCATAATGGCTAACCTATAGGTTGCCTATACAAAAAGAGATTTCAACAAAAAGAATTAAGCCCCAAACATATAATTGGGCAATCTATACCCCAAATATTTACCCCTTAATTACATACCAAAATAGAGGGAAACATATTATAAAAGTTCATACTGAACTAAAGTAGTAATTCATAAACATCACCATCAGACCGAACTGAACTAACATGCAGAACGCTAGGCCACCCAACATAAGCACGACAAAGACAGGGAAAATCATACTTAATCTTCGTAAGAGTAGAATACGGGTGGAGGTCGACAATGCTAGAACCTGAAATTTAGGGGAAGGAAGGAAGGGTTCGAGTGGTAAGTATTTCTCGTACTTAGTGAGGAAATCCTAATCTATTCGATTTCCCTTTTAATTTCTTATGATCACACAATATGTTTCACTTTGCACATTAGTTCATTCGAATGGTTCAAGCAATACAACAATTTCACAATTAATTGATACACACTAGCAATCATTCGAATATATGCATAGTGAGACATGTAATTCCATTCGAATGTAAGAAATTTCATACCAATCATATCATAGATATACATACAAGTCATGAAACCCAATTTAATCTATCCAATTATCAATCCATCATATTCGAATTGCATAGTATAACAAGAACAATAATTCATGAGATTTCAACATCATGTTCGAATACTCCAATTGAGCCAATTTCATGAATTCAATTTAAACAATTACATTTGAAGCAGCAGCAAACTGTAGCAGATAATTTATTTATTTCATAATTCGAATTTAACTTGCTGCCATCTAATTCAAGGAATTACACCCAACCAAGTTCAATTTCAGATTTCATTTCTTTAATTTTCATATTATCTCAATTAGCAATGCCTTGGATAGTAGAGTATGCTAGGTAATCAAGTCATGTGTAACTGAATTTGTGAATCAAAATTCACCATGTAATAGGTACCACGTACCAAAATTGTGTCAACATATAACATATCATAATGTCCGCAGACATTAAGCAAGAAGGTACACTTACGTACCACAATATCGAGTACACTAACGTACCGATTTTCTTATCGAGCTCAGACTCTAGGCTAGCCGTACTACCTGGACAAACTATACACACCAAGGGCTTTGTTTATTGACATTTAAATTTAATCGTATCATTATTCGAAAATTTTCAAAATTTAATTCTTAATCCTTTCGATTGAATTCATGAATTTTTAATTCAATCTAACATCATCAAAACAGCAGATCTATCATCCAAATCCAAGTCACATAGTTCAAACACATATCACAACTTACATTTCAATTGAGCTTAACAAATATATATATATATATATATATATATATATATATATATATATATATATATATATATATATATATATATATATGACATCAATCAATTCAATTAGCATTGATCATTCGGCCAACATTTTAACAAGGCTAATAATCAGAATTTCACTAATCAAAATCAGTCCAATAGACATACATTTCAATTCAAATTCAGCACAGCCACATCATGTTTCAATTCAAGCATATAATTCACTCAAATTCACATATCACATGCATAAAAATCATTTTCCATTTAATCCTTCTTCCCTTACTAAAATCAGATAATTAATTAGTCCAATTGCATGCTTAACATATCTTAAAATCAAATTAAGGCAGTTGGAACTCTAATCCCAACTCTAAAGTCGTTTCACTCACAGTTCGTCGAGCTAATTTTGTATCCGAATACCCTTCGCTCGATCCGAAGTCGTTCCCGGTGCAATTTCCTCTTCGACTCTTTCGCTTCTAGGATCTAAGGCATCCAAGCCAAACAATAGGAAATTTTCAGATTTCATTTCATGCATTTTAAGGTTGAATTTTATATTTTATTCAAAACAGTCCCTATACTTTTACGGTTCGATTAGACTAGTTCCCATTTTCCTAATTTCTTTAATTAATCACTTAAACTTTCAAATTCATCACTAAAATTGGTGGATTCCACATCCTACAGATTGTTAATCAAATTATTAACACTCTATTTAATCAAATTTTACAACTTTCATAATTCTCATGTTCTAAATTTTTCTTCTTTTCATTTATACTCATTTCTGACCACCTAAATTAATTTATTTCGTATTTCTTGTATACAACTCCAAATCGAATACCGTTTGTTCCTAAATTCAATTAACATACCCAATTTTAACATATCAAAAATTCAGACCAAAACTTGTAGTAGATTATTTTCTACAATTTTTCAAAGTTCACTGTCCAGCTAGAAGCACTGCTGGACAGTTTTGCGTGTTGGTCAAAATATGCTTTCCAGATTTTAATACAGCCATTAAAACTCTGTTTTACAATTTTTCTATCATTTTAGACATATCAAGGTAAAACATATCCAAATTTCAGCACTAGACTCTCACTAGTGAATTTTTTTTATGAATTTCTAAAATTGCATGTCATGTAACTTACCAAATCTGCCAACATAACTTCATGCATGTTCATAATCTTTTGTGTCTTTTAATTCTTAAGGATTCTTATGAATTTCTACATTTTCCAGAAACCACATCTAGACATCATCTTCATGATTTTCTAAACATATTATAACCTATGATCTAATGCAGTTTTTACCATGACCGAACTAGGAAAGGAGTAAGCTACTTATTTAAAATTTTCTTTTGAATTTTCTAAGTAGATTTCACCACCATGCAAGCCCTCCTTTCTTCTTCACCGAAAGCTCCCAACTCTCTCTCTAGTTTTTGTGTTTATAATTTGAGTGTGAATGAACAAATGAGTTTGGGTGAGTTGGTTTGGGTAGCCGGCTAAGGAAGTGAAAAAGGGGAGGGGACAAATTAAATGAGATATGACACTAAGTCATGTCCCAACTAATTCCCCTAATTATCACCCTTAATAATTCCACTTAATCATATATAAAGTCTTAATTATACTATGATTTCATATTATTATAAGTGTTAATCCATACATTTTGACTTTAGCATGCAAGCCTCATATTTTCCTCTTATTCGGATTGGTCATTGAGCATATTGACCGAATTTCCTTGAACATTTGCTTCAAAATTCAATTTGGTCCTTATGAATCTAATTCTAATTAAGCTCAATTAATTAATTAATCTCAATAATTTGTCTAATTGCTTTATTAAATCCCTTAATCTTCTAGGCTAATTTTTTTTGGATGTTACATTTCTCCCCCCCTTAAAGAAAGAATTCGTCCCCGAATTCTTACCTGAATCGAATAAATGAGGGTATTGGTTTCGCATTGTTTCCTCAGGTTCCCATGTTGCCTCTTCCATCTTGTGATTTCTCCACAAGACTTTAACCAGTGCAACATTTTTGTTCCGGAGTCTTTTAACTTCCCTATCCAGAATCTGAACCGGTTCTTCTTCATAAGACAAATCAGGATTCAGTTCTACTTCTTCCGGCTCTAAGATGTGAGAAGGATTGGATCTATACTTTCTGAGCATTGACACATGGAAGACATTGTGGATTTTATCGAACTCACTAGGGAGTGCAAGTCGATAAGCCACTGGGCCAATTCTTTCAGTGATTTCAAAAGGTCCAATAAAGCGAGGACTGAGCTTTCCCCTCTTTCCGAACCGAAACACTTTCTTCTATGGAGAGACTTTAAGAAAGACTTTGTCTCCCACATTATGCTGGATATCTCTTCGTTTTAGATCAGCATAGGCTTTCTGTCTATCGAAGGCTTGTTTCAATCGAGAGTGGATAATTTGAACCTTCTCTTCTGTTTCTCTGAGCAATTGGGGTCCCAAAACTTCATTTTCACCAAGTTCGGACCAGCACAGAGGTGTTCTGCATTTTCTGCCATACAATGCTTCAAAAGGTGCCATCTGAATAGACGACTGATAGCTATTGTTGTAGGCAAATTCAACTAAGGGTAGGGATTTCTCCCAATTTTTCCCAAAGTCAATTATGCAAGCTATAAGCATATCTTCGAGAATCTGAATGACTCGCTCAGACTGACCATCACTTTGCGGATGGAAAGCTGTGCTTAGATTCAGTTTAGTTCCCATAGCTCTTTGCAATGTTCTCCAAAATCTGGAAGTAAATCTTGGATCACGATCAGAGACAATGGAGATAGAAATTCCATGTAACCGAATTATTTCCCGAATGTACAGATTGGCCAAGGTCTCCAAACTGTAATTAATGCGAATAGGAATGAAATGTGCTGATTTGGTGAATCGGTCAACAATCACCCAAATAGCATCATATTTTCTGGGGGAACAAGGAAGACCAGTCACGAAGTCCATAGTAATTCGTTCCCATTTCCACTGTGGCAGTACAAGTGGTTGGAGTAGTCCGGTGGGAACTCTATGTTCAGCTTTGACTCTTTGACAATTGAGACATTTAGATACAAAATCATTGATAGCCGCTTTCATACTAGACCACCAATACAGAGATTTGAGATCTTTATACATCTTGACTGATCCTGGGTGGACCGAGAAGGAACTCTGGTGTGCTTCTTCCAGAAGATCTCTTTTTAGATTTTCATCATTTGGAACACAAATTCTATCTTTGAAATAGAGGAGACCGTTTGTATGAATACGGAATCCTTCACCAGACTTTGTATCTAATTTGGAAACAATATCCTGAAGTTCTGGATAAGCTTTTTGAAGATTTTCAATCCTTGAGATTAAACTGGATTGAATTTGAAGTTCGGACAGAAATCCTTGCTTCTGATACACTCGAAGATGAGCATTGATAGCAGTTGGAGCTACAAGAATAAATACCACTTTTTAATCAGAACTTTTATTACAGACATATTAAATTTTATTTCTTATTAAGGTTCAGGGATTAGAGATTTTACCCAATGTCGGTTTACGACTCAAGGCGTCTGCAACCACATTGGCTTTTCCTGGATGATAGTCAATAACTAAATCATAGTCTTTCAACAACTCCATCCATCTGTGTTGTCTCAAATTCAGATCTTTCTGAGTCAGGAGATACTTTAGGCTTTTATGATCGGTGAACAGATAACATTTCTCACCGTACAAGTAGTGTCTCCATATTTTGAGAGCAAACACAATTGCAGCAAGTTCGAGATCATGCGTTGGATAGTTCAATTCATGAGATTTCAATTGGCGTGAAGCATAAGCTATCACATTGTCACCTTGCATTAGAACACATCCAAGACCCGCATGTGAAGCATCACTGTACACCGTATAATCTTTGCCCGGTTCTGGTTGGATCAAAACTGGGGCATAGGTCAAGGCTGCTTTGAGTTGGTCAAAGCTTCTCTGTTGCTTTTCAGACCATTCAAATGGTTGATCTTTACGAAGAAGTTTAGTCAAAGGTAAGGCTATAGAGGAAAACCCTTTGACAAACCTTCTGTAATAACCAGCAAGACCAAGGAAACTCCTTATTTCACTGACATTTCTAGGAGGTCGCCAATCCATGATTGACTGAATTTTCTTTGGATCAACTTTAATTCCTTCTGCTGAAATTACATGACCAAGGAAAGAGACTTCCGATAACCAGAACTCGCACTTGGAAAATTTTGCGAATAACTGGCGATCGCGGAGAGTTTGCAAGACAATGCGAAGATGATTAGCATGTTCTTCTTTGTTGCGAGAATAGATCAGAATGTCATCAATGAAGACGACCACAAATTTATCAAGATAGGGCTTGAATACTCTGTTCATGAGATCCATGAATGCCGCTGGAGCATTTGTCAATCCGAAAGGCATTACCAGAAATTCATAGTGGCCATAACGAGTTCGGAAGGCTGTCTTTGACACATCCTCCTCTTTGACTCTCATTTGATAGTATCCAGATCGCAGATCGATCTTTGAGAATACTGAAGCATCCCTAAGTTGATCAAACAGATCTTCTATTATTGGGAGTGGATATCGGTTCTTGATTGTGATCTTGTTCAATTGACGGTAGTCAATGCAAAGACGCATTGCTCCATCTTTCTTCTTTACAAACAGAACAGGTGCACCCCAAGGAGAAGTGCTAGGTCGAATGAAACCCTTATCCTGAAGTTCTTAAAGTTGCTTTTGTAATTCTTTCAATTCAAGATGTGCCATCCGGTACGGAGTGATAGACACCAGATTCGAGCCAGACTGTACTTCAATTCCGAATTCAACTTCTCTAGTCGGAGGGAGACCAGGTAGTTCCTCGGGAAACACATCAATGAATTCAGAAACAACAGGCATTTCAGACATTCCAAATTCAATTTGATCTCGTAAGACCATGGATGCAAAAATGGAAGTGGGCTTTTTATCAATTAGGAGTATGGATTCTTTTCCTAAACCCTGAAGATACAGTCTTTTATTCTGACAATCTACTCAAGCCTCATGTTTACTTAACCAATCTAAACCCAGAATTAGATCAAATTCACAAGAGGGTAATATGTAGAGATCAATAAAGAAGGGCAAATTGCTAATATGCAATGAACAGTTTCTACATATTAGGTTAATGTTCGATGTTCCTCCTAAAGGGTTTGAGATTACCAGACTTGTTTTCACAATTTCAGGTTCTAATTTCAACCTTTTTACAACAGATAGACATGTGAAAGAATGAGTGGATCCCGAACCTATTAAAGCATAAACAGGATGTGAGTTTAGCTCAACAGTACCTGCAATCACTTCAGGAGACTCTTCATCTTCTCTACCACGAATGTGGTAAACTCTAGCAGGAGCTTGAGATTCCTGATGAGTGGTGGCATTAGAATGAGTACCCTTGCCTTTCTTCTGATAACTCGGCTGGGCTGACTTAGCATTCCTATTCCGATTAGAGGATGTCGGACTAGGAACTGCAGTGTTACAGGCTGGCATAGATTCATGCTTCTGAGGACAGTCTTTGATGTAGTGATCATCTCCACCACAAGCATAACAGAGATTTGCTTGAAGTCGGCACTGACCTCGATGTGGTTTCTAACAGAACTTGCAAGGAGGAATCTTTTCAGAATTTCCCGTACTATTAACAAACATAGTAGGTACTGAGGATCTGATCACTGTAGCTGGTTTAGAAGTGTAATTGCTCCTCGGAGCAGAAGTGAAATTAGAAGACCCTTCTTTCTGAAATTTAGGCTTCTTGAACTGCCATTGAGACTTGTCATCTCGTTTCTGCTTTTTGTTAGGTTTATTGCCCCCTTTTTGCTTTTCAGCAGCTTTCATTCTGGCTTCGGTTGCAATAGCTCGATTAACAAGATTCTGGAAATCATTGATTCCCAAAGCAGTGAAGATTGGACTCAATTCATCATTCATGCCTTCAATGAACATTCGACATTTATCAGCTTCAGTTTTGATGTATTCTGCACCGTATTTGCAATACTTGCAAAAGTCTGCAACGTACTGCTCAATGGGACGGTTGGCTTGTTTAAGGTGCAAGAATTTCTTTCTTCTTTCAGCCAAGTACTGTTCACTGATGTACTTCTTTTTGAACTCTTCAAGGAAGAATTCCCATGTCACCAGTTCAGTCGGAACAGTGAGAGTAGTGGTTTCCCACCAATTCATAGCTTCATCAGCTAACAGGGCTACAGTACACTCCAATTTATGGTCATCGAAGCACTGTAATTGTCTGGTTACCACCTTGGTGGTGTTTTCAAGCCAGTACTCTGCATCTTCTGGTCTTTCTTCATTAGTACCAGTAAAAGTGTAAGCTCGATGCTGAGAAAGTTTATCTATCAGTGCTCTGCTAGGTGCAGCAGGGACAGAGACAGCAGGTTGCTCTTGTTTTAGATTTGTCAGAAGTTGATTGAACATCTCCTTCATGCTGAGGAGACATTCCCTTTGGGCAGACTGAACCATAGGGTTTTCAGGTGGAGGCTGTTCTGTGTTCTGAACAGGTTCTTTATCAGATTGCTCAACGATCTGAACAGGCTCTTTAGTGATACTTTCAGTGACTTGAGCAGGTTCTTTGATAATTTGCTCAGAAATATGAGCATGCTCTTTATTTCTCTCATTTCTCTGAGTTTCAGTTCGAGCTGAAGAATTATCACCCAATCTCACACTTTCACCTTCGCTCGAAGATTCATGTGAGCTCCCATTCTTTGGGTCTTTTGGGTCCGTCATTTTCTATCATTCATTTAAACAACAGAAGATCAGAAAGCTCAATACAGATATCTTATCGTGCAATACATGGGTGGCATACCTAAACAATGCATATGCATGTAGACTCGATTAAATTTTTAGGACTTAACCTAAAAAAACTCTGATTACCACTTTATATAACACCCCTCACCCCATATTAGGGGCAAGGAGCGTTATATTAACATGTGACGGATTCGTATTAGGCAGCGGAAGGGGTTTATCAAATTCGTGTAATATTTTTTTATACAACATATAATTTAGCTATCTTATAATCATTCACTACCCATGTATAATCAACCATATCAATTACAAACATTATACCTTTATCATACCAAACTTCAAATCATGGTTCTAATGGCATCAAGGTGAGTTCATCCAATTCGATTTCTAAACTTATAAATTAAAGCCAAATCTAATTGAGTTACAATTTGCATACAAATTAACATGTACATTTGAACTATACAATTAAATTTCTAATTTCCATTAGCTACACTTTATTCGAATGAATCCATTCCAACTTCTAACCCATTCGAATGCCATTTAATTAACCCAATTCGGTTCATAATTTACCAATTCTAATATCTCTAATTTAAACCTTTCGATTTGAGTCTTAACATTTTTAATTCAATTTTCATGATAGTACGTAAGAATAAATCCTATCATGTTAATAACCGATTCATTCATCATATATATATATATATATATATATATTCATATCCGAAATATCAACCATAGAGTATTAGTTTCCCTTTTTACAAAATAAACCCGGGGTACCATAATGGCTAACTGTAGAACTAATGTTTTGATATAATAATTGAAAAATGTTTTGGACTGATTTAAAAAGTATTTAAAACATTTCCAAAGTCCAAACAACTTGAAATAATATTTAAGGAATTTTTCATAAAAGTTTTTCATGTTTTTAAAGGCCAATTTTCACAAAACTGACCAAGTGTTTCGAAACACCTAAGGGCGTTTCGAAACAGGTGCCTCCAGTGGCCAAAACGTTTCGATACTCGTGTCGAAACGGGGCCAGCGTTTCGAAACAGGCTAGGCCGTTTCGATACGCCCACGTGGCACTGACCACAACGGTCATAAACCCCAACGGCTCTTTCCCAACTAACTTTTAAATGCAGGTCGTTTCGATACGGACTTAGAGCGTTCTGAAACGCGTTCCGAAACGGCAAGGGGGTGTTCCGAAATGGGTACCCTGACAGACTGCAACGGCTCTTTCTATATTGAGGGTGTTTCGAAACGGCTTCGAGCATTTCGAAACGGGGAGCTGCAGAACTGCATTTATGGAGGGAATTAAAGGCTCCAACGACTCTATTTCAACCCCAACGGTCCTAAACGGCTATAAACTCAATTGGGAGTATAAAAGGGACCTCCAAGCATCAAGAGAAGGCTAATGCTTCAATTGTCAATCAACAAATGATCAAGAAATTGTCTTAGTGCTTAATTTGTCATTTCTTGTATAGATAAACACCAGTGAGCCAAAATTGTCAAATTTGCTCAAGTGTTTTAGGCTTTGGGTGAGTGCTTCATTGTGCAAACAAACACCTATTAGAGGGTTTAAGTTTGCTTTATTTATCTCTTTGTAAAAGAGGGTTTTGATCAAGGCTTTGGGTAGAAGCTTGATCGGTTGTAAGGGTTTCCTCCTAATCCTAGAAAAGGGGACGAATCAATTAGTGGATTGATTGTGAAATCCTTAGTGGGAAGCTAAGGTAGTGGATGTAGGTGCTTGTTAGAAGACCGAACCACTCTAAAATCATTGTGTCTTATTCTTTTTAGCTTCCTTAACCCTTCCACCCAAATATCCACCTCTCCACCACTTGGTGAGCATAATTGGTTGATCGAATCGAGCACCACACAACCCAACAATTGGTATCAGAGCTTGGCTCAATCGGTGAGGATTAACATCCTATTGAGAAGATCCGGCAAGCTCGATCACTAGTTCATCAACCGGCTCAAATGGCATAATCAATCGACAAACCGCCTTTCTTTGACGGAGACCACTATGCCCATTGGAAGACAAAGATGAAATTTTTCTTGAAGTCAAGAGATTACAAGCTATGGGACATAGTTGAAGATGGTCCGTTCGTGCTTCAAAGAAGTAAAGCGGAGTGGAGTGCCGACGATCGCAAGAAGATGGAGCTAAATTGCAAAGCCTTGCACATTCTATTTTGTGCATTTGGTCCATCCATCTATGAGAAGATGTCTTCTTGTGAGAGTGCCAAGGAGGTATGGGACAAGCTTGAAGTCACATACGAGGGGACAAATGAAGTCAAGGAGACCAAGATTGGGCTCCTAACCTTGGAGTATGAGAACTTCAAAATGGATCCGGAAGAGAACATCGAGAAGATGTTTGATAGGTTCTCCACCATCACCAACGGTCTTAAAGGTTTTGGAGAAGCCATCCCGGAAGAAAAGCTTGTTCGAAAGCTCATCTACTCACTTCCCGAGTCTTGGGACTCAAAGAGGACCGCCATCATCGAAGCCAAAAATTTGAAAACTTTGAAGCTTGATGAACTAATGGGGTCACTTCTTACTCATCAAATCATGAAGAAGAACAAGGAGGATGAGAAGAAGAGGGAAGAAATTCGAGCTATGGGAGAGAAGAAAATCAAAGGGCTTGGCATCAATGCTAGTGCCATGGCTCTCAAATCCTCCACTTGCAATCATGTCTACTCAAGTGAAGAGGAGGATGAAGAAGAAGAGATAGTTCATCTCTTCAAGAAGTGTGCCCCGTTCATGAAGAAAGCCTTGAGAGAGCTTGAACGAGAACCTAAGAGAAAGGAGAGGGCAAGCACTTCAAGCCATAAGAAGAAGGCACATTTGGCTACTTGGAGTGATGAAGACTCCACCGACGATGAACAAGCCAACCTTTGCCTTATGGACATCGAAGAAGATTCAAGGGCAACTTCTAATTCATCTACTTCATGTTCTTATTCCTTTGATGAATTACAAGATGCCTATGATGATTTGGTTTTAGATTTTAAAAGCCACATTTTGAAAAACAAAAAATTAGTTTCAAAGTTAACAATTCAAAATGATTTGCTTTCTAAAACCAAACTTGAACTTGAAGCAAAACTTGAAGAGTTTGAATTAAAATGTTTTGATTTACAAAAATTGCTTCAAAACGTTCAAGAAGAAAAATATTTGATTTCCAAAGAGCTTGAAAAGAAAAATAATTTTGGAAAATCAAATTTTTATGTTAGACAATCTAGTTCCCCTAGATTTGTGAATGGAAAATGTTTTAGAAGTGTTTGGGTCCCAAAAGGACTAACCACTTCAACTAAAAAGGATGAAATTGAAAAATGGATTCCTAAGGGGACTAAATTTTGTGCAACTAACGTTTATGGATCCAAAGCAATTTGGATACCAAAAGTTACTTGATTGTCTATTGTAGGTGTGATGAAGATGTTCAACAAGTCAAACATTGAGGGGGAGCTCCATACACACAAGGAAGAACACTTGAAGAAGGAAGGCTTCACATCCTACCTTTGGGTTCAAGTGTTGGTAAAAATCTAGTTGTTTTGCTTTTATTTATTTTAATTTTTAGTTTATTCAACTAGATGATCATATATGTTGGACTAACATTTCAATGATGCCTTGAGTAAGGGGGAGCCATTTTAAAACCAAATTCTTAATTTTTGTCAAATTTTTACCTCTATTGTTATTTTTGAACTTAATATTTTAAATCTTTTTGATATAACAAAAAGGGGGAGAAATGGTTTGAAAAATTGAATTTTCAAATGAATAAGGGGGAGCCTTATGTGAATTAAAATTTTAATCTCTTATTCACTTTTTAAAGTTAAAGGGGGAGAATTCCAAAAAAAATTTCAAGTGGTTTTATTATATCAAAAAGGGGGAGATTGTAGAACTAATGTTTTGATATAATAATTGAAAAATGTTTTGGACTGATTTAAAAAGTATTTAAAACATTTCCAAAGTCCAAACAACTTGAAATAATATTTAAGGAATTTTTCATAAAAGTTTTTCATGTTTTTAAAGGCCAATTTTCTCAAAACTGACCAAGTGTTTCGAAACACCTAAGGGCGTTTCGAAACAGGTGCCTCCAGTGGCCAAAACGTTTCGATACTCGTGTCGAAACGGGGCCAGCGTTTCGAAACAGGCTAGGCCGTTTCGATACGCCCACGTGGCACTGACCACAACGGTCATAAACCCCAACGGCTCTTTCCCAACTAACTTTTAAATGCAGGTCGTTTCGATACGGACTTAGAGCGTTCCGAAACGCGTTCCGAAACGGCAAGGGGGTGTTCCGAAACGGGTACCCTGACAGACTGCAACGGCTCTTTCTATATTGAGGGTGTTTCGAAACGGCTTCGAGCGTTTCGAAACGGGGAGCTGCAGAACTGCATTTATGGAGGGAATTAAAGGCTCCAACGACTCTATTTCAACCCCAACGGTCCTAAACGGCTATAAACTCAATTGAGAGTATAAAAGGGACTTCCAAGCATCAAGAGAAGGCTAATGCTTCAATTGTCAATCAACAAATGATCAAGAAATTGTCTTAGTGCTTAATTTGTCATTTCTTGTATAGACAAACACTAGTGAGCCAAAATTGTCAAATTTGCTCAAGTGTTTTAGGCTTTGGGTGAGTGCTTCATTGTGCAAACAAACACCTATTAGAGGGTTTAAGTTTGCTTTATTTATCTCTTTGTAAAAGAGGGTTTTGATCAAGGCTTTGGGTAGAAGCTTGATCGGTTGTAAGGGTTTCCTCCTAATCCTAGAAAAGGGGACGAATCAATTAGTGGATTGATTGTGAAATCCTTAGTGGGAAGCTAAGGTAGTGGATGTAGGTGCTTGTTAGAAGACCGAACCACTCTAAAATCATTGTGTCTTATTCTTTTTAGCTTCCTTAACCCTTCCACCCAAATATCCACCTCTCCACCACTTGGTGAGCATAATTGGTTGATCGAATCGAGCACCACACAACCCAACACTAACCTATAGGTTGCATATACAAAAAGAGATTTCAACAAAAAGAATTAAGCCCCAAACATATAATTGGGCAATCTATACCCCAAATATTTACCCCTTAATTACATACCAAAATAGAGGGAAACATATTATAAAAGTTCATACTGAACTAAAGTAGTAATTCATAAACATCACCATCAGACCGAACTGAACTAACATGCAGAACGCTAGGCCACCCAACATAAGCACGACAAAGACAGGGAAAATCATACTTAATCTTCGTAAGAGTAGAATACGGGTGGAGGTCGACAATGCTAGAACCTGAAATTTAGGGGAAGGAAGGAAGGGTTCGAGTGGTAAGTACTTCTCGTACTTAGTGAGGAAACCCTAATCTATTCGATTTCCCTTTTAATTTCTTATGATCACACAATATGTTTCACTTTGCACATTAGTTCATTCGAATGGTTCAAGCAATACAACAATTTCACAATTAATTGATACACACTAGCAATCATTCGAATATATGCATAGTGAGACATGTAATTCCATTTGAATGTAAGAAATTTCATACCAATCATATCATAGATATACATACAAGTCATGAAACCCAATTTAATCTATCCAATTATCAATCCATCATATTCGAATTGCATAGTATAACAAGAACAATAATTCATGAGATTTCAACATCATGTTCGAATACTCCAATTGAGCCAATTTCATGAATTCAATTTAAACAATTACATTTGAAGCAGCAGCAAACTGTAGCAGATAATTTATTTATTTCATAATTCGAATTTAACTTGCTGCCATCTAATTCAAGGAATTACACCCAACCAAGTTCAATTTCAGATTTCATTTCTTTAATTTTCATATTATCTCAATTAGCAATGCCTTGGATAGTAGAGTATGCTAGGTAATCAAGTCACGTGTAACTGAATTTGTGAATCAAAATTCACCATGTAATAGGTACCACGTACCAAAATCGTGTCAACATATAACATATCATAATGTCCGCAGACATTAAGCAAGAAGGTACACTTACGTACCACAATATCGAGTACACTAACGTACCGATTTTCTTATCGAGCTCAGACTCTAGGCTAGCCGTACTACCTGGACAAAATATACACACCAAGGGCTTTGTTTACTGACATCAAAATTTAATTCTCAATCCTTTCGATTGAATTCATGAATTTTTAATTCAATCTAACATCATCAAAACAGCAGATCTATCATCCAAATCCAGGTCACATAGTTCAAACCACATATCACAACTTACATTTCAATTGAGCTTAACAAACATATATATATATATATATATGGCATCAATCAATTCAATTAGCACTGATCATTCGGCCAACATTTTAACAAGGCTAATAATCAGAATTTCACTAATCAAAATCAGTCCAATAGACATACATTTCAATTCAAATTCAGCACAGCCACATCATGTTTCAATTCAAGCATATAATTCACTCAAATTTACATATCACATGCATAAAAATCATTTTCCATTTAATCCTTCTTCCCTTACTAAAATCAGATAATTAATTAGTCCAATTACATGCTTAACATATCTTAAAATCAAATTAAGGCAGTTGGAACTCTAATCCCAACTCTAAAGTCGTTTCACTCACAGTTCGCCGAGCTAATTTTGTATCCGAATACCCTTCGCTCGATCCGAAGCCGTTCCTGGTGCAATTTCCTCTTCGACTCTTTCGCTTCTAGGATCTAAGGCATCCAAGCCAAACAATAGGAAATTTTCAGATTTCATTTCATGCATTTTAAGGTTGAATTTTATATTTTATTCAAAACAGTCCCTATACTTTTACGGTTCGATTAGACTAGTTCCCATTTTCCTAATTTCTTTAATTAATCACTTAAACTTTCAAATTGATCACTAAAATTGGTGGATTCCACATCCTACATATTGTTAATCAAATTATTAACACTCTATTTAATCCAATTTTACAACTTTCATAATTCTCATGTTCTAAATTTTTCTTCTTTTCATTTATACTCATTTCTGACCACCTAAATTAATTCATTTCGTATTTCCTGTATACAACTCCAAATCGAACACCGTTTGTTACTAAATTCAATTAACATACTCAATTTTAACATATCAAAAATTCAGACCAAAACTCTTAGTATATTATTTTCTACAATTTTTCAAAGTTCATTGTCCAGCTAGAAGCACTGCTGGACAGTTTTGCGTGTTTGTCAAAATATGCTTTCCAGATTTTAATACAGCCGTTAAAACTCTGTTTTACAATTTTTCTATCATTTTAGACATATCAAGGTAAAACATATCCAAATTTCAGCACTAGACTCTCACTAGTGAATTTTCTATGAATTTCTAAAATTGCATGTCATGTAACTTACCAAATCTGCCAACATAACTTCATGCATGTTCATAATGTTTTGTGTCTTTTAATTCTTAAGAATTCTTATGAATTTCTACATTTTCCAGCAACCACATCTAGACATCATATTCATGATTTTCTAAACATATTATAACCTATAATCTAATGCAGTTTTTACCATGACCGAACTAGGAAAGGAGTAAGCTACTTAAATTTTTCTTTTGAATTTTTTAAGTAGATTTCACCACCATGCAAGCCATCCTTTCTTCTTCACCGAAAGCTCCCAATTCTCTCTCTAGTTTTTTTGTTTATAATTTGAGTGTGAATGAACAAATGAGTTTGGGTGAGTTGGTTTGGGTAGACGGCTAAGGAAGTGAGAAAGGGGAGGGGACAAATTAAATGAGATATGACACTAAGTCATGTCCCAACTAATTCCCCTAATTATCACCCTTAATAATTCCACTTAATCATATATAAAGTCTTAATTATACTATGATTTCATATTATTATAAGTGTTAATCCATACATTTTGACTTTAGCATGCAAGCCTCATATTTTCCTCTTATTCGGATTGGTCATTGAGCATATTGACCGAATTTCCTTGAACATTTGCTTCAAAATTCAATTTGGTCCTTATGAATCTAATTCCAATTAAGCTCAATTAATTAATTAATCTCAATAATTTGTCTAATTGCTTTATTAAATCCCTTAATCTTCTAGGCTAATTTTTTTTGGATGTTACATGCTAAATATACAAATAAGTGTCTAAACCATATTTCTTTCTAATTTTAGGTACCTAAACTATTTTTTTTGGTAAAAATAAGTCCATAATATTTCGTTTTGTTAATTTTAGGTGCCCAAAGTTTCAATCAGTTATCATTTTAAGGTTGTGTTGTTAAAATTTTTTATCAACCATTCAAATTTAGACATGTGGTATTTATTTGTATTTTTATTATTAAAAAAAAGATGAAAATAAAATAATTTTTAAAAAAATCTCAAAATTCCTAAAATTCTTCAAAATAATCTCAAATCTCTAACCTAAAATTTAAAAAAGTATTGTCATTGTCTCCGTCGATAACTTCGTCGGGTCATATCATTATCGTCGTCGGCCGTCGTCATCCATTTCTCTCAACCACCCATCACCGGTAATCGATATATGTGTGCCAATCAGATGTCGCTCGATTGGAACCTTTTGTGTTTATTGTTCGACGTACGATTAGCACGTCTTCCGTCTATTACCGACAATGTGTGGTTAAGGGAAAATGGACGACGGCGTCTAGCAAAGATAGTGATGGGGTCCGCCGATGCTATCGATGACAGTAACAACGACAATTTTGGTGATTTTGGATTAGAAATTTGGGACTATTTGGGATGTTTTTAAATATATATTTTATCTTCATATTTTTTTTGAAAAAGTAAAAACAAAAAATATGTTATATGTCATGTTTTGATTGGATAACAAATTTTTTAAATGGCCAAGCACCTAAAATTAACGAAATGAAACTTTAGACACATATTTTTACCAAAATCAGTTTAGGCACCTAAAGTTAAAAGGTGTATAGTATGAGCACTTATTTTTGTATTAAGCCTTTAAAATAATTATTTTAACTTTTATTCTTCGAATATTTTGACATAAAGAATTTTTAAAGACAAATACAAGTTTAAAATACTAAATTCATGATCCAAATATAAAAATTTAATTTATTACTTACATAATTTTTCTGTAAAAGTATTAAGATGAATAATAAAATTAATTCAAATAAATATATTTAAATTAAAATTTATCATTTATATTAAAACATTAAAATTATATAAAAATCAAGAGAAATAAATAGTGATTGGAAGTTGAATATGTTTAAGTGATTCATTTAATGTCTTTTATGATTCTTTATTTAAGTAATAAGTACATAATTTATTAATTTCTATCTAAACTATTATATCAATTGGGTAAGTTACCCGATAGGTATATTAAGTTTTCTCTTAATGTATCATCCATGATTTAATAAAGGAAAAACTACACCGGTGGTCCCCAAACTATTACCGTCTTCTTATTTTGGTCCCAAAACTATATTTTTTGGTAAAATCGTCCCTTCTGTTACATAGTTCTCCTGTTTTGGTCCCTCGTCGTTAAAAACTAACAGAATTGCTGACGTGGATTTTTTTTTATTTTTTCTCTCCTATATATGTATTATTTAAATTTTTTATTCAGACTAATGTTGTGGTGACACGTGTCACCACCATAACAAAGCAAATAAATTGAATGTAAAGGAGAGAGCTAAGATTCAAACCCGCATCTCAAGCCAATGGGTTAACCATTGGGCTAAACTCCAATTATTGATGTGTTTTAGCACAAATTATATTTAAAACATCTCTTGTTTCAAATTTTGAACTTTCTTATATTTGAAGTAGTCTGATGTCGAAGTTGAGAGTTTTCATTTGCTCAGGAAAGAAAATGCACTTGTTCATAGCTACAATAATGGTTTCTCTAGGTTTGCGGCGCGTCTATCAGCAGAAGAGGCTCGTTCAATTGCCCAGAGACAAGGAGTTGTGTCAGTATTCCCCGACCCTGTGTTAGAACTCCACACTACTCGCTCTTGGGATTTCTTGAACCATCAAACTTCTGTCGTGATTGACTCAAATCCCAACTCGAGCTCGAACTCAACTTCTCATGATTCGGATGCCATCATCGGGATCCTAGATACAGGTAAAACATGTTCACCAATTTATAGAATTTCATCATATTTGTTCTCTCTGGTTGTTGTTCTGTTTTTTGTAAGATGTTGATCACGCAATTCGCAATACAAATTTCATTTCTTTCCTTTAAGTTACGTGAGCACTAACATGAAACACAATGACAGGAATTTGGCCCGAGTCGGAGAGTTTCAACGACAAGTCCATAGGTCCAATTCCATCGCGATGGAATGGCACTTGCGCAGCAGCACATGATTTCAACACCTCCAACTGCAACAAGTAACCTCTCAGCCATATATTTACTTTGACCAATGCCATTTGATTCTTGGTCAGAGAAACTATGCTAGTGTTCTACACTTTCTGTTGATAATAATACTCCTAGACAATAACAGCTTTGACAGTTTTGAGTTGCAGTGTAGCTGATGGTATATCCTTGGATGGAAATGCAAGAACGGTGACAGTTTTTGGGGTTCATTTGATTGTTTTAAATGTAATTTGTGCTAAAACACATTAATAATTGGAGTTTAGTCCAATGGTTAACCCATTGGCTTGGGACACTGGGGATGTGGGTTTGAATCCCAGCTCCTCCCTTTATATTAATTTATTTGCTTTTGTTATGGTGGTGACACGTGTCACCACCACATTAGTCTGAATAAAAAATTTAAATAATACATATATAGGAGAGAGAAAATAAATAACAAAAATCCACGTCAGCAATTTCGTTAGTTTTTAACGACGGGGGACCAAAACAGGAGAACTATGTAACAGAAGGGACAATTTTGCCAAAAAACATAGTTTTGGGACTAAAATAAGAAGACGGTAATAGTTTGGGGACCACCAGTGTAGTTTTCCTTTAATAAATTCATTTAATGTCTTTTATGATTCTTTATGTAAGTAATAAATACATAATTTTTTTATATATATATTAGGTCTCGAACTTAAGATATATATATATATATATAAACGATATTAAATTACTTACCATTTCAACAACGGCGTTGGTAAACCATTTAATTTTCTTACCACTCGAGACATAATTTCCTTACTTTGTAAGTTCGTTTCATTATTTTTCTTGAACTATTACTGTCTGCATTGTTCGTTTCATTATTTTTCTTGAACTATTAATGTCAGTCATTGTCTGATGTATAATCGGGTATGAGTATGAGATATAATCCACCAAATTGTGTCTGAGTTTAAACTCTCCCTTACAGACGAAAATTATTAAATGGATTTGGCTTATTAGGTCAATCATGGTTCATCAAATAATATTTATTTATGTGATACTAAAATTATATTAGGTTAAATATTTTATGTTCAATTTTCTTAAAACCACATTTTCTTTCCTTTTATTTTTCCGGACATTAACAATTATTTAGGACATATATTAAATATTGTACCTCATATTCTAAAAATATGTTTGGCCTAGTGGCAAACACACTCTACTATTAATCTAAGGGCATTGATTCAAATCCACCTAAGGCTATTTTTTTGTTTTCATTTTTTCGGGCATTAACAAATATTCAAAACATATATTACATGATGTAACTTGCATAACAAAAATGTGCTTGAATTAGTGGCAAGCACACTTGACCATCATTCTTAAGAGTGAGGGTGGGGGTTCAATTCCCACTGGGGGCATTTTCATTGCTTTCATCTTTTCTTCTCTAATTAAATAACATGTGTCATTACTTGATTGGATGAGTAAAATTAATTAATTAAATTAAATAAAAATAATTAAAATTCTTCAATAATGTGGTGACATGTGCACCTAAATAATTAATTTATTTTATTAGATTAAAATTAGGATCAAATTGATAGATTTTTTAAATATAGAAGACCAAATGTGTAATTATACCAATTTTATTTAACATCATGTCAACTTTTTTGTTATTTTTAACGGTTGGTGGTCACATTGATACCGTTTAAATAGTTTAGTGGTTTAATTGCTTCGAAAAAAGTAATATGGTCAAATCACAACTTCTCTAATAATATGGTAGTCAATGAAATAGTTTACCCTATTCTTTTTTATTGCTGTAATTTTATTTTACAACAATTACCCGTATTTTTCATATTTTTTTCCTTTATCATAAGCATGCTTTAAAGCAATTTGATAAAAAAAAAAAGCATGCTTAAAAGCAAGTTAAATTAATATAAATTTTATGGTCAAATTACAACTTCTCTAATAATATGGTAGTCAATGAAGTAGTTTACCCTATTCTTTTTTGTTGCTGTAATTTTATTTTACAACAATTACCCGTATTTTTCATATTTTTTCCTTTATCATAAGCATGCTTAAAAGCAATTTGATAAAAAAAAGCATGCTTAAAAGCAAGTTAAATTAATATAAATTTTAAAAATTAATAATTTATATTGTGTGGATGATAAATATTCATGTATTCAATGTTGGGTTTTTTGTTCAAAAAATGTTGGGTTTTTGTTTGTATTGTTGTATGAAATTTTATTTAGGCTTAATACAAAAATAATGGCTCAAATTATATCTTTTTTTATCTTTATGTGCCTAAAGTATTTTATGGTAAAAATAGGTGCTTAAAATTTAATCCGTTAAAATTTTAAGTGCCTCATCGGTTTAAAAAAAATCGTTACCCAATAAGAATGGTACATATGTCATGTTTTTTATTGTTATATTAAAAAAATAAAAAATAATATATTTAAAAAAACTCAAAATTCCCAAAAATCCACACATCTCTAATACTCAAACAAAAAATTCTTCAAATTGCCGTTGATTTCGCCATTGTTGCCGTCGTCAGACACCACTACTGTCGTCGTTGGAGGTCATCGTCCATTTCCCCCAACCACTCATCGCTGATAACCAACAGAAGTTATGCCAATCGGACGACAAACGCGAATAATTCTAGTCGAACAATGTCCGATTGACATAATTACCGGCGGTTACCGGTGATGGGTGGTCAAAATGAACCAATAAGTCTCAAGGTCCGACGGTAAGTTTTGGGACTAATCAGGACAAAAAAGGAGTTTACGTGCCAAAATGAACCAAGTTGTCAAGTTAAGGGGACACAAATTTATTATCCCATGCGAATATAACTTTTTATCATGTTTAACTCCAAAGTAGACCTATTCAAGGACCGTATTATCTGTCAATAAGTCTGAAGGTCCGCTCGAAATTTGGAAGGATTTGGGCAAAGTTTAGTCTAAAAAAATGAACTTAGAAAAATTAATCCCGTTTAAAATATGGGTCGAGTTCGGACCCAATATTCAAGACCCAAACCGAATTGACCGGTCCATTTTCTATGTTTATAATATATTTATTATTATATTTTAATGTATTATATAATTTATAGTATGTAAAAATCAAAATTATAATAATATAAATATTAAGAAATATTTAACTATTCGTGTATAAGAGAGTGAAAATAATGGAAATCTTAAACTATTAAATTAAAAATAAAATAAATATTTTTAAATAAAAAATAGTTTGAGCGAATTGAACTTAGTTAGTCATTTACATATACAATATGGATTGAAAAAAAAATCGAGGCTCATATATTTAGGCCGTGCCAACCTTGGGAAAGTAGTAGTGTTTTAATCTCATGGATAAACTCAACCCGAACTAAATCCCACCCAGCAGGAATGGTCATTTGACACAGAACTGATAGGTTATGATCGGATCTAATTTCATAGAATCGAGTTTTTTTAAAGAAAATTTCAGGTTTAAATTAATTTTTTTGAGTATGAGGTCGGGTCAAGTTCGGGTTTAAGGTGAAAAATACACTGTCCAACTTAAAATAATAGTTTAATTTTATTATAAATATTTAAGTTATAATTGTTATAATGCCCTTCTTTTATATATATATATATATATATATATATATATATATATTAATTATCTTCGTATTTTGTCTAATAAAAATAGAATAATTATTATAAAGCTCACTCTCTATTTGTATTTTTTCAGTTAACTCTATATTTTATCGAATAAAATAAATAATAATAATTTTTTATTTATGTCGGGTCGTGTTAGGTTAAGGGTTTTACTCTAGAATTTGGGTGGAACATCATGAAATGTCGAGTCGGGTCACGTTTGGGTGGATGTGTTAAATTTTTGGGTAAACTACATAAATGACCATCATACTATCGGAAAAGTTACGATTTGACCATCATACTTTTTTCGAAGCAATTAAACCACCAAACTATTAAATTAGTTGCAATGTGACCATCTGCCGTTAGAACTTAACGGGAGGAGTGACGTGGCAGTTAGTAAAATCTGTATAATTACACATTTAATCCTCGTTACTTATACATTCTATCAATTTAGTCTTAATTTTAATTTAATAAAATAATTTAAACATTCAATAAGGTGGTGACACGTGTCATTACCTTTGGAGGAAGAAAATTAAATGAATTAAAGGCTTGTTCATGTTGGGGTTTGAACCTAGGCAATAAGGGAGTAATTGCAATGGGTTTACCACTACACCAAACTCACTTCTATGTCATATGCTTCAAAACTTTATTAAAATCTATATGTTTTTCAATAGTATGAGCCAGAATCATGGTATTAAACCGGGCCTGGAACATTACACAGCCATGGCTGACCTTCTTGGTCGTGCAGGAAAGTTGAATGAAGCATATGATTTCATTAGTAGCATGCATATTGCACCTACAGGTAGTACCTGGTCAACTCTGTTATCGGCTTGTAGAGTACACAAAAACCTCGAGTTGGCCGAAAAGGTTGCTATAGAGATATTTAAAGTTGATCCAGAGAATGTGGGAGCTTATGTTCTGATGTCGAATATGTATGCAGCTTCTCGGAGATGGTAAGAGGCAGCAAAGATGAGAAACTTTATGAAAAAAAAAGGCATAAAAAAGGAACCGGCCTGCAGCTGGATCTTAGTTGAAAACAAGGTTCATACTTTCATCTCGGGTGATAAATCACATCCTCTATACGACAGAATATTTCAGGCGTTGAAAGATCTTCTTGAACAGATCGAACGAGAAGGCTATATCCCAAAAACAAACGAGGATTTCCACGATGTTGATGAGGAGCATAAGAAGTACATGCTATTGTTAGAGCTAGCTAACGATTCGTGCTTGTGGGGAAAAGAAAAGAGGAACAAGAAGGAATTTGTATTTCCAGAGAAAGTTTAAGAGATTTCATACATTCCCTCTGTACATTCTTTTTGCTATTTATATTCACTAGAGTGCTCAAGGTATAACAAAATCGGTTAACTTGGCAGGTGCGCACCTCTCTCTCGTGCTTCTACGTAGTGATGCCGTTTCTGTTGCTGAGTCAGCTTGCTCGGGTCCCACACTAACAACATTCTCTGCCATGATATCCCCTGTAGGCTCCTCCACTGTATTCCTATGTGCAGCAATCGTAACATTACCCCCCTCCTTTTCGAGAACCTTGTCCTCAAGGTTCACAGGTGCTGGCGTATCTTGTGGTAAGGTCGATTCAGTAATGAGAGGCAAAGGTGTGATTTGTTCCAGGGGTTGTCCTTTGCAAGCCTTCAACTGAGAAATGTGAAACACAGGGTGTATCCGAGACGCGGGTGGCAGTTCCAGCTTGTAGGCGACCATTCCAATGCGTTGCAGCACGCGATAGGGTCCAAAAAATTTTGGTCCAAGCTTCTGATTACTGGTCAACTTTAAGGAAGATTGGCGATATGGCTAAAGTTTAACAAACGCCCAAGAACCTTTGATCAATTCCAATTCTCTGTGATGCTTGTCGGCGTAGTTCTTCATACGTATCTGAGCGCGTGCTAAATTGGCCTTTAGCTCATGTAGGATAACATCCCTCTCCCGGAGTTCACGTGCCACTTGATCATTCTGGGTACTACCTTCCAAATAATCGATGATTGCAGGAGGGTCTCTGCCATAAAGGGCCTTAAAAGGTGTCATCCCCGCTGAAGCTTGGTACGAGGTATTGTACCAGTACTCTGCCCATGACAACCACTTCTCCCACTGTTTTGGCTCATTACCAACCATACATCGCAAGTACATCTCCACGCATCTGTTCAGGGCCTCTGTTTGGCCGTCGGTTTGTGGATGATAGGCTGTACTCATGCGTAAAGTGGTGCCCTGCAAACGTGCCATTTCCTTCCATAGGTCGCTGATAAACACCTTATCGCGGTCACTGACCATCGAACGAGGAATGCCATGGAGTTTAATAACTCTGTGTAGCATCACTTTAGCGACAGTTGCTGCATCAAAACGTCTCGGCAAAGCAAAAAAATGGCCATACTTCGATAGACGATCAACCACAACCAAAATAACTTCTTTTCCATTAGAGTTGGGCAAACCAGTTATAAAGTCCAAGGCAATGTCCTCGAATACCTGATTAGGGATGTTCAGTGGCTGTAGCAGACCTGCTGGTGTCAAACTTTCCGTCTTCATGCGCTGACATGTCTGGCATTCGCGAACCCAGTTACGGACATCTCGACGTAGCCCCTTCCAGTAGAAATTCGAGGCAAGGCGATGAAAAGTACGGAGGATCCCAGCATGCCCCCCAACAGCGGACTCATGGAATTCTCTTAACAGTCGGGTCCGGAGACTGTCAATTTCAGGCACACAAACATTTCCCTGTCGCAGAATCAACCCAGTCGATTTAGTGAACTCGCGATGTTCCAGACTGCCCCGGGTGATGTGTGCTTTTATTGTCTGCAATTGAGTATCTTGTGTGGTGGCAGCCCGAATTTCCTCCATGATGTCGAACGTGGTTTTCGTAAAACCCAGAAAAGTGGAATGCACCTCTCGAGACAAGGCATCCGCCGCTGAATTCAAACGCCCCGGTCTGTATTGAATATCAAAATCGAACCCAATCAGCTTAGATAGCCAACGCTGCTGATCCGGTGTTTGAATGATCTGCTGATTCAGTTCACGTAGTGATTTCTGGTCTGTGATGATCAGAAAGCGACGACCCAACAAATATTGTCTCCACTTGCCGACGGCCTGAGTGATAGCATACATTTCGCGTTGATACGTAGAGGCGTTCTGCATTTTGGGACTGAGTTTCTGACTAAAATAGGCCAAGGGTCGTTTGCCTTGACTGAGCACGGCTCCAATGCCAACTCCGGAGGTGTCGGTCTCCACGATAAATTCCTTATCGAAACAAGGTAAGCCGAGCACGGAGGCCTCACTGAGCAATGTTTTTAATTCTTCAAACGCTTGCTGTGCAGAATCTGTCCACTGAAATTTCATCCCTTGTCGCAGCAAGTCAGTGATAGGGGCGGCGACTGTAGCAAAGCCGCGAATAAACCGCCGGTAATAACTGGCAATACCCAGAAAACTTCGAACCTCCTTGACAGTAGTGGGTGTGGACCATTCTCGAATTGCTTGCACCTTGCCAGGGTCCATAGCCAACCCATCACCCGAGATTATATACCCCAAATATTCCACCGATTCTCGACCAAATAAACACTTTGATCGCTTCGCAACGAACTGCTGATCGGAGAGAACCTGTAACAATTGCCTCAGGTGCGACAAATGGTCCTCCCAAGACTTACTGAAAAACAGGATGTCATCCAAAAACACCAAGACGAATTTCCGCAAAAATGGTTGAAAAATTCTGTTCATCGTTGCCTGAAATGTGGAAGGTGCGTTGGTGAGTCCGAAGGGCATAACGCGAAATTCATAGTGTCCCTCGTGGGTGCGGAATGCCGTCTTTGGGATATCTTCCGCTCGGACTCGAATTTGGTGGTAACCGGCCAATAAATCGAGTTTGGAGAAATAACGTGAGCCTCCCAATTCATCGAAGAGTTCATCCGCTGTCGGAATGGGGAATTTATCCTTCACTGTGATTGCATTCAGTGCTCTGTAGTCAACACAAAATCTCCACGTTCCGTCTTTCTTCCGGACAAGCAAAACCGGGCATGAGAAAGGACTAGTACTCCTCTGAATGAGTTGATTTTCCAACATTTGTGTGACCTGTCGTTCAATTTCTTGTTTCTGGAAGTGGGGGTAACGGTATGGTCGCACATTCACCGGCTTTTGTCCCGGTTCTAAGTGTATCGCATGATCAGTGCTGCGAACTGGGGGTAATGCAGTCGGGGGTGCAAAAACTTGAGCAAATTCCTGCAACAACTCGTTGAGCACCTCACTAGTATCACTGGTAACCGGCTCGGAACTGTCGTGCAGCTGCAATCGAAAATACTCCGCAGCGCCATCGGTGTTCGACAATCGACGCAAGGCTTGGAGTTGAATAGCCTGAGGTCCCATTGTCGACTCACCTTGCCATCTATGCTTCTTAGACCCCGACTCAAATTCGAAGGTGAGGGCCGAGAAATCCATGGTCACCGGACCGAGGGTGGCCATCCATGCAACTCCCAGGACCATCTCAGCCCCTTCTAACGGCAAGACATAAAAATCTGTCTGAAGAGCTGTTCCCTGGACTCAGACCTGTAGATTGTTCACCCACCCATCACTATGTAGTTTGGCACCATTCCCCACTAGAACCCTAAAATTAGGGGCCGCCGTCAGCTTGAGTCCCAAATGGTTCGCCACCCGCGTCTGAATAAAGTTGTGGGTGCTGCCCCCATCGATTAGAATGCGGACATCTTGACCCTGGACGCGACCCGTGACGCGCCACGTGTTGGGAGTATAACAGCCGGCCAACGTGTTGAACGAAACCCACGGTTGCTCAGTGCTCTCTTCATGGTCGATGTCACCATCTGTTTCAGCAGGAGGGATCGTATCTTTGCCGCCATCATCAAGAAGAAACAACTGCGGCGTCTTGCATTTATGCCCCGGTGTGAACTTTTCATCGCAGTAAAAACATAGACCCTTGTCGCGGCGGAGTTGCATCTCAGCCGATGATATTTTCCGGGGATGCAGTGGGGATGTTGTATGCAAAACTGGAGGAGGCTGCCCGGGCAAACTCCTAGGACCCTGTGGAGGTGAATTAGGGCTAGGGAACCCGGCTTGAAATTTGGGCCCACTCGTGCGGCTGAAAGCCCGCTTGGCGTCAGTAAGCCTGGACTCGTGGAAACGGGCCATGGCCAAAACTTCTGCCATGGTGGAAACCCTACTAGCCAAAACTTCATGTTTAATATCAGATCGCAGACCCGAAATAAAGCACTGAATCAGAAAAACTTTCGGTAAGTTCGCCGTACGCAAGGACAATTCCTCAAACCTGGATTGGTACTCACCCACCGTGGTTGTCTGACAAAGCTTTGTAAGCTGTCCTTCAGGGGATTCAATTTCAGTGATGGAGAACCGCTTACGGATGGCGTCGACCAAATGGTCCCACCCTGCCAACTGCCGGCGACGTTGCATCCAACGGTACCAGCGTTTCGCGATGCCGTCCATACGAAACGAAGCCATGGTCACGCGATGATGATCCTCGGTACCATAAAACTCAAAAAAATCCTGTGCCGATGCGATCCACTCTTCCGGATCCTGTCCCGTGAACAATGGTAGCTCAACGGCTACTGGTTTCGGAGGAAACGGAAAACCATCTTCACCCTCGGGACGCATCCGGTCCTTCCCTCGTGATGTTTTAGTACCACTGGCCCCTTCGGGAGCTACTGTGTGCTGTGAGGATTGACCGAGCTGTTCAGAAATACCTGTGAGCTGACGAAGAACATCTTGCAGAGCCTGGGCATTGCTGGCCGATGTCGTTTGGAGGGCGACCAGGGTTTGCTCGTGCCGTGCGGAGGTCTCCTGGAGTTGCTTTAGGACGTCGGAGTTGTTGACCATTGTCAACGGATCAATGAAAGCACCAAATGTTAGAGCTAGCTAACGATTCGTGCTTGTGGGGAAAAGAAAAGAGGAACAAGAAGGAATTTGTATTTCCAGAGAAAGTTTAAGAGATTTCATACATTCCCTCTGTACATTCTTTTTGCTATTTATATTCACTAGAGTGCTCAAGGTATAACAAAATCGGTTAACTTGGCAGGTGTGCGCCTCTCTCTCGTGCTTCTACGTAGTGATGCCGTTTCTGTTGCTGAGTCAGCTTGCTCGGGTCCCACACTAACAACATTCTCTGCCATGATATCCCCTGTAGGCTCCTCCACTGTATTCCTATGTGCAGCAATCGTAACAGCTATTTAGCCACAATGAGAGGCTGGCTTTAGCTTTTGGGATCATTAGCACTCCAGTTGGGACAACGATTCGAATAACAAAGAACATTCGAGTTTGTGTCAACTATCACACTGTTATAAAGTTAATTTCAAAGGTTGTTGAAAGAGAGATAATTGTGAGGGATAATAGTAGATTTTACCATTTCAAAGATGGGAAGTGTTCATGCAGAGATTATTGGTAACAAGCTCAAACTGAAAATGATGCAGAGTTGCATTCTTGGGCAATTCAAGAGGCCGAAGGCTCCCTAGAAGGTTAAGTTTATGCAGATTTAGCACCATTCTCTGTATAACTTGGAAATAAAATGGAAGCGCAAGAACGTGGGAGAAAGAATGATGTTTGGGGAGAGGGAAAATTGCATCTCTTCCATTGGAGCTTTTTATATATTAAGCTTATGTTTTGTGCCATACATCAAAAAGATTCACTTGGCCTAGTGGTAAGCTTACATGCCTTCATCTAAGGTAGCCCTAGTTTGAATCCTACCAAGAGCAAGATGCTCCTTTTTTTTATTTTCTTCCTCTAATTTGGTGACACGTGTCACCACTCGATTGGAGGTGGAAAATTAATTAATTAAATAAAAATAATTAAAGTCCTCCAATAAGATGGTGACACGTGTCACCACTTAATTAAATAATTAATTTATTTTATTAAATTAAAATTAGGACCAAATGTGTAATTATACCCTTATTTTTTTAACTGCCACGTCACCCTGCCGTTAACCTCTAACGGCTAGTGGTCACATTGCATCCAATTTAATAGTATGGTGGTTTAATTGCTTCAAAGAAAAGTAAGGTGGTCAAATCGCGACTTTTTTAATAGTATGGTGGTCATTTATGTAGTTTACCCTAAATTTTTTTGTCGGGTGCGGATTGACTAAAAACCTGACCCATGACAATCCTAAGCATTTAAACTAGGGGTAGGAGAAAATACCCGACCCGATTGACCCGACCTGAAAACTCGACGATCCGAAACAAAAATACCGGGTAATTCCCGGAAAAAATTACCCGACCCGGTAAATTTCCCGGGACACGGGCTGAAAGTTTTCCCTTACCGGGTACCCAACCCGATAAAATTTAATATATATATTTTATATTTAAAATTATATTTTTATTTTATGTTTCTTAATATTTTCACTCTAAAATTAAGTTTAAATCCCTACATTTTTTCTATGTTTGTATTATATTCTTTTAAGTTTTAGGTTTAATTTTTTTAAAATATTTTTGTGTTTAACATGTGATTTTTTTAATTTTTTTTTAAAAAAATAGGAACCGGGTACCCGGTACCCGATTATCCGGGTACACGAATTTTACGGGTACCCGAATATAATGGGCCGGGACACGGGCCGTTTAATGAGGTACCCGGATGAACCGGGTACCCGGTTTTCCGGGTATCCGACAATTTCCACCCCTAATTTAAACACCTCTATTTCAAAGGGTCAAATTGAAATAAAGTAACTTTTGCAGTATAAATTTATAATTTTTCCCTACACTTTGAATCCCAGTTATTAAAACTAGACGTTATCAAGTGTTACACGTTCCCAAACGTTCCGATCACCGCCCAATGATAATATTCCTGGAAAAATATAAAATTTTAAATTCCCCAATCGACCGTTACCAATATTTGAAATAGAAAAACTCTCCTTACCGTTGGAGAAAACCAGAAGGAAAACCCAGAAATCCACTATTTCTCCCTTCAAAAATACTCACTTTCTTCCAAATTTCCCTTCATTTCCACATAATCTCTCTCAATCCTTTTCTCTTGTACAGTCCCATGGCGGATCAAAGCTCAAACCCACCAATCATGTCACCGAAACAACCACACCCACTTCACCAAATCGCAGAAACACCCACCCACAGGTTGCTTCTGAAGCAATGGCTGAAAGAAGAAGAACTCATTCTCAACAGAGTATCCTTCAAGGAGACTCAGATCGACTCGGTCCGTAACGAGATCACGCAGCTTTACATCTTCTTCTTCCTCTTCCACTCCATTTCTCTCCTCCTCCTGTTCAACTCTTCATCCAAGGACGCTCCTTCGGATGCCTGCCGTAGGTCTTGGATTCCATCTCTCTGTTCTTTGCTGTGTTCGATGGGGATAATCTGGGCTGTTCGGTATAAAACCGATGTCGAAGTTCACTTGGAGAAGCTGCTGAGAAGGGAGAAAGAGGATGGGAAACTGCTGGGGAAGTGTGTGGAGGAGTTGAAGAAGAAAGGGGTGGAGTTCGATTTGTTGAAGGAGGTTGATGCTCTTAGGAGGGCTAAGAGTTTAAGAGTTGAAGGTAAAGCTGTGAAGAAATGGTCTGCTAGGGACTTTGTTACTCTGTTTTTCTTCACTGTTTCTTGTCTTGTTCTTGGGTTGACTAGGGTTATTTTGTGCGGTTAAATGGGTGTTTGGCACATCGGAAAAGTATTGATTCTTGGTTGATATTGGATTCTGCCATGGAAATGGTGGGTAATTGGTTTTTGGACTGGAAGTGATTGCAGAACATTCTGTTCTGCTTTTGTATTTTTGGGGAAAGTTATATCTCATATTATGAAATAATTATCATGTTTTCAGATTCTTGTATTCTTTATTTTACCTTGTTCAACTTCTTTGATGGCAACGACAATCGTTTCTACAATGGCAAGGGAAAATTAAAAGAAAAGAAAAACTACATGAATTTACTCTGGAAAAAAATGGTGGCTACCTTTTTTTTTAGTATAAGCTGATTGGAGAGGTTAAATTAGGGAAAAGGGTAGAAAAAATTAAAAATTGGTCCATGTCATAAATTATCTAGGTAATTGAGATAAAATTCGTCTACCCCTTTTTGATGCTCATTTTGGGTGCCCTAACACTAAAAAACATTACAAAATTAAATTCTAAGCACTAACCCTAAATTCTAAATCTTAAACCCTACACTCTATACCCTAAAAAATAAACCATACCCTAAATTCCCTAAACCCTAACCACAACCCTAACTTAAAATCCTAAACCCTAAACCTTAAAGTTAATTTTGAACGTGAGGACATATATAGAGGCACCGAAAAAAGTAGAGGATTTCCATCTAAGTAATTGGTCGATTTCGACGATTGCAAGGGAAGTCGTCCTGAAAAATGTGGTTTTAATTTATTTTTTTTTCAATTTTTATTGGAACTTTTAGCTCTTTTAACTTTGATATTTTTTAATATGTCGAACTTAAAATTTTAGTTTATTTGTACAGAAATTATATGATTATTCATAAGGATTTAATACGTGTACTTTCACTATATTTTTGAAATTTTCTATTTTAGTCCTTGATTTTTTTTCCTTCGACTTGAGGCCAAAATGAAAATTCCAACCATACGCAAATATTGTCGAAAAATAGAGAAATCCAGATTATCAATTTGGACGTATTTTATGATTATTGTTATTCAATTTTGTATGGATTGTTATAGTGCTTATAATTAGCACTTCTCATTTTAGCCCTCTACTTTTACTTTTTTCATTTCAGTCCCTAAAATGCCAAAAAAAAAATTGTGTTCAACTAATTAAAGGAATGAAAAACTCATCGTAAAAAAATAAAAATAAAATACACGTTTTAATTAAAGTATATTTTGTAAATTACCATTTTAATCTCTCTAGTTTCGCACATAAACAAAATTGACCCAAAATCGTCGGCAGCTACCAACGACTCCCTCGCCCAACTTCACCTTTGGAAGTCTTCCTCAGCTGGTGACATGGATGTTAAGATTTAATATTAGAATCCATGCTCGGATTGTGGATTCATGTATTTGAATATGAAGGATTACAAAATGGAGAATATATTTTCTTCGTAAGAGATTCGAACATTGATCATCTAATTTTAGTGTAACACCCAGGTTTAGGGGTCGGGTGAAAATAATATTTTAATATTATTTTGGGTTCGGTTTTACAATTTAGATAATAAAAATATTTACGCGGGCCTCGGGATTTCAAAATATCTACAACTATGTTGGGCCTATCTCTTGGGTCCAAAATCCATGGACTTTAAGATATGTGGGTTTTGGATTTTCATTAAGGGCATAGTGGTAAACATTATTTTGGGTGAATTTAAAATAAAACAAAAGATGAGCATGTGCTCATCTTCTTCCTCATTTCCAACTTTTCAAAACCAACGACAATGGAGAGTCTTTCTCTCCATTTCACCATTTCATCTCTTCCACCTCCATCTTTGGAGCTTTTCAAAAGGTAATGGTGTTTTTGACTTTGCCTTGGCTTCCTTTACATTTTGGTACCTTTAGATTTCATAAAAACTATGTAATTTGCATTTGGGTTTTTCAAAGTCTTAGGTCAAAGGTTGAAGCTTTATAATTATTTATCAAAGCTTTTGATTTATTATGGTTAGATATGTTGTTTGCTACCCATAAGACCCAACATAGATGATTTTTACATGATTTTATACATATTCCCGAATTTGGGTATAAATGGGTTTTTTGAAGGGTTTTGGGTGATTTTTGGGGGTTGTTTTAGGTGAGAATTGATAGCCCAATGGTAGCACTATGGTTAGGGGTTGATTTGGGATCATTTGTGGGTGCAATGGGTGTTGAAAACATGGATTTTGGTAGGGGTGTGTGGGCTGTCCGAGATTGCAAAGTATGGGGTTTGGTCATGGCTTACAACGTTGTAAATTAGATTTGAATTGTGTTCCGGGTTGGTCATTTGATGTTGGGCTGATTTGGAATTGTTTGAAATGTGTTTGAGGTTGTTTAGAAGCGGGAATTCGTGTTGGAAAAGCTTCGGGAATAAATCCGGAAATTTGAGGGAGGTTGCTTGCTTGGCTTGGAGCTTGGAAGCTTAGGTGAGTGGTTAAATGTTTTTAACATGGTTTTGAGTATTTGGTTCAAGCATGTGAACCTAGGATGGGCTTGGTAAACCCACCTAGAGTTGGGATTAGAGTGGTAGCCTAATCCCAAGCTTTGATTAGAGACTTTGGTTGCACTCTTTAATGGTTGTATATGCCTCGTGTTAAATTGTGATGGTGTTGATTATACATATGTTGTATACATGTATGTTGAAGCATGTTGGATGCATTGTTATATGCATGATGATGATAGATGTGATATGGTTATACACATGTGCAAAATATGATGTGATATGTTTGATAATGAGGTACATGTGGTGTTGTCATGTGAAATGAGATTATGAGGTGATTGCTTGATCCGAGGATCATGGTGAATACATGCTAGGCATGGAAATGTGTTTTGTGCATGACGGTAAGTCATGGTGAGTACGTGCTAAGCACGGAAGTTGTTAATAAGTGATATTATGGAATGTGTTAGTATTGGCACTAGTATGTTTGGGTACAAATGATCGATCATTAGGATGTTAGCGTGTACACATGAGTCAAAAGTCGCGCGTGGCCTTGGTGGCGTTGAGTCACCAAGGAGGAGTACGGGTACGCCCGGAAATTATATTTATATTAGTCGATGATGAGTGGAATCCCATCGACGGGGCGTGAGGATGAGTGGAATCCCCTCCGCATGAAATGAGGCGTGAGGATGAGTGGAATCCCCTCCGCATGAACGGTGATGAGTGTAATCCCACCGTCAGGTAATGGTTGTGTTGTTGGATGTGAGTTCCAACGGTTATCCGTGTATTCGAGTCATAGCTAGGTGCCAATACGGATTGTAGTTTATGTTGCCAATATGTGGTTAATTGTGAGCCAATGTGATTTGGGATGTGTTGCTAACATGGTTTAATATATGTGATATCATATGTTGTGGTTTTAAACATGTTGAGCATGTCATGATATTGAGTATATGATCATGCATCATCTATATTTATGGCTCGCGTGGATCGGAGGTAAGATCATGCATTTTACCTTGGTTGTAGTTCGTGCTTGGACCCTGCATTGTCGAAGGTTTGTTTTATGAGCTTACCCTCACTAAGCTTTTATGCTTACGCTCTCTTTTGTTCGACAATGCAGATCAATGGCTTGTGGGTGGCAAGGGCAAGGAAAGGCCTCCAAGTGTTGCTTACGGTTAGCTCAAGTATGATAGTTAAATTTAAAGATTGTAATAGTAAAGCAATGGGATAGGAGTCGTGTTATGATGCTTTTGGAATATATTGTTGTTGTTGTTGTTTAGGAGCATGTTAGACTCCTCGTATGTGCTTGCTATTTGGCTTTGGGATGCATGCCTTGCTTGTATCCATGTTAGTATTTTTGCTACCTAGAATTGCCTAAGTGTTGGATATGTTCAAGTTTAATATCTCTAATGACTTGTATGAAAGGCTATTAATGTGTATCTTGCTATGTATGAAGAATTGTCTAAATCCATGCTTGTATGTGTTTGAGTACGTCTAATCTAGGATGTATGCCTCCAGACTTTGTTTGATGGTTTTGTGTGCCTTTAGGGGCCCTATGGGACCTTCATACTTGTTGAAATACCCTTAAATCTGAATTTCAAAAGGGTGCAGACAGCCCGCGTTTCGAAACGGGCTGGGTCGTTTCGGAACGGGTAAGGCTTCAGGGACCCCGTATCGGAACGCGTTTCGATACGGTATGGCCTTTGAAACCCCTGTTCCGATACGCGTTTCGGAACGTTTTGGCTACTGGAATTCTGAGAAATTCACGAGATGAAGGTGTATCGAAACGGGTATAAGGGTTTCGAAACGGTCAAAATCTCGTTGACCACGAGAAGTTGACCGTTGAAGGCGTTTCGGAACGGTTGACCACCGTTTCGATACGGCCCCTTGTAAAGGCTCTGGGACAGTTGACCTGGTCAAGGCGTTTCGATACGCTTCAAGGGTGTTTCGAAACGGCCTGTTTAAAAGATTAAAAGTGAGCTGTTTAATTGCTGTTTTGGGTTCGAATGTTTGCCTCATGTATTTTGTTCCGCTGTGTGACCACATAGGACTTAATGGAACTTTTAGAAAAGATTAAGTAAAAGAAAAAAAATAGGGTTGCTAACCGAGGAGGAACTTTATCGGGTTTCGCTTCGGTTTTTCCCGTGTGGCCCACTCGGACCGGTCATTCGGCCAGACCGGGACGAGGGGGTTACATTTAGTATATTTAAATTTATTCAGATTCAGATATTTAATATATACTTTAAAATTTTGAGTTTCAAATTTAAATATTTGATGGATAATAATATTAAATTTGAATTTTGATTCGAACAATAATATTCATATACATGAATTCAAAATTTTAGATATATTTATAGATTCAGATAATTTAAAAAATACCGATATTCGAGCCGCTATAATTCTTAATTACATTTAGGATAAACTACTACCAATGTCACTTAAATTATAGGTTTAATAACAAAAAAACACTTTTCTTTTAAAAGTACAAATAGATCACCTAATTAACATATTTATTACAAATAGATCACCCAATTAACATATTGTTACAAATATGTCACACTTGTAAACATTTAAAATTGGTTGATTCTAGGGTGCATCAGGGCTATAGTACATCTAAGGTGTGGCATCAACCGAAATGTTACAAAGCACGGAACTTAAAATGTTACCCACAACCTAAAATGTTAAGTATTGATACTTGTCACTTCTGATAACATTTTAGCTTGATGTTAAGTATCGAAACTTGTCTCTAAGTAACGATACGTATCGTCAAATCACCAACCTAAAATATTATCAAAATGTATAACATTTTAAGTTCCGTGTATTGCAATATTTTAGTTGTACCGCACCGTCGCCTAAGGGTGCTTATCGAGCGAGTCGATCGCGAGTTAAATAGCGCTCGACTAATGCTCATTAAAAATTTTCGTTGCTCAACTCGACTAGTTGCTCATTAAGCTCAATAAAATTTTGCTTGACTCGTGCTCGTTAAAAAATCTCGTTGCTCGACTAAACTCGTTGCTCGTTAAGCTCACCAAAATTTTTACCTTATTTTTTAAAATATATGTAAAATCTAGTAATACTATTAGAGCTTAATATAAACACACAAAATAAAAAAAATGCGAGGACTAAAGAGATAAATAAAAGAACCTGTCATGATCAAGTTAGAGATGAAATTGATATTCGAGTGTGAGACTCTCTTTAGTTTCTCAACAATCTTTGATGAACAACAAAAGAGAGAAGACCTTAGGGATTTTTAGTGTAACCCCCTCGTCCCGGTCTAGCCGACAGACCGGTCCGAACGTGTTAAACGGGGAAAATCGAAGCGAAACCCGCTAAGGCCCCACTCCGATTAGCAACCCTATTTTTTTTTCTTTATCTTTTCTAGATGCCTTAATTAAATCCTATGTGATAGGACACGCAACGAACAAACACGGATACAAAACTCACAAGACATACAATTAAACAACCCGTTTTAACTTTTATGACAGGTCGTATCGATACGCTAGATGACCGTATCGATACGACTGGACCTGGTCAACGCCTTAAAGTCAACTCAGGGAGACCGTATCGATACACTGCAAGGCCGTACCGATACGCCCTCAACGGTCAACTTCTCTCGGTCAAACTACAAGAACCGTATCGATACCCTTAGGACCCGTACCGATACGACAAAATCTCGTCAATTTCTCAGATTTCCAGAGAAGTTTTGGCGTATCGATACACCTTCGTGTATCGGTACGCTCTGCCCAAAATGAGCACCAAGGCAAGGACCGTATCGGTACAGCCCTTGAGCGTACCGATACGCCCTGCAGTGCAAGTCTCATTTTAGCAGCTAAAAACACAATGACTCAACTCTAGATACATTGACGACTCGACTAGCAACATACCAACTCACATACATCACTAAGCAACTATAAATAAGCATACAGAACGATTTAAGCATACAACGAAGCAACGAACACCCATTTGAGCATATACAGAGGAGGCTAGCAACAAACATGCTTAGCAAACCAACAAAAGGGTTAAAGGCCTTAACAAACATACTCCCAAACCACAAGAAACATGAAATAACAAACATACACATAATCTAGAGGCATTTCACCCTACTTCAAGCATGATCCAATATTTAACATACATTCAAGACCATCCATTCAAAAAAACATACATCCAAGGCTAACCAAAGCTAAGCATACAATGCTACTTAACCAACAATCAAGGCAACCAACACAAGATAAGCATTTAGATAGGAACTTGCATACAAGCATGCATACTAAACCACTTCATTCTTAGAAAACAAACACCTACCTAAACATTGCATAACAAGGGTCACATGCCTTTGAAACAAAACACTTAAACATTCAAGGCAAGCAAAAGACATACATTTATATCCTTCCAACACATATCAAAACATCAAACCATCAAACATGATATATAT
Source organism: Hibiscus trionum (assembly GCA_030270665.1). NCBI lineage: Eukaryota > Viridiplantae > Streptophyta > Magnoliopsida > Malvales > Malvaceae > Hibiscus > Hibiscus trionum. Next base: position 11,818,898 of record BSYR01000036.1, on the reverse strand, counting down.
ATAAGGCAATAAAGCATGCTCAACAAAATCATTTAGCCAAAAGAAATATTCGTTCACCTAAGCAATACACCATCAAGGTTTACATGCCTTCAACAAAAACATATGCATTCATAAGACATGATTAGAAACCTTCAAATACAAAACACTTAGGCATCAACATAAACACTTAGCTTTCAGACATCAACACAAAAGCATAGGCATCTCAAAGGATATGGTTTACAAATCCATCAACACAAAGCATTAGCAACATAAAGCCAACACAAATGAGTATAGATACACGCTCCTAAAACACGTAGCATTTCTCATTGCTAAACTACTACATTATTTACCAAACCATACTTGAGCAACTACCACACGCTTGGACGCCCTTTTCCTTGCTCCTTGCTAACTCCCCGCTAATGGTCTGCATTGTCGAAAAAGAAGAGCGTAAGCATAAAGCTTAGTGAGCTGAGCTCTAAAAGCACAACAACAATGCAATTTTTAAAACATAAATTTTAGTTGAAAAGCAAACCATTTTAAAGAAGGATGTAATAAAACACAAACATCAACCATACATGGTATGCACAAGCATAAGCAAAACAAGGTGGGACTACACATCACCGTTTCGACTAGTAGTTTTTCGATGAGACTACACATCATCGTACTCTTCAACTAGTCACTACCGGCGGGACTAGACATCACCGAAGTCTTCTACTAGTCACTGTCGGCGGGACTACACATCACCGGAGTAACGACAACCATCACGTAAGGCTCGACACCAACAACGACTACACAACAACATTAAACATAGAGTAAAAGCAACCCACATTTCACGCAATATCACAACAATCACACACACATTAACACTTAATGAAACAAGGTGAAATAGCAACTTACACTTGGATTTAGGCTAGCCCATAAGGCTCCACCCAAACCCCCAAGAAACCTCTTTGAACATATTTAAACCTCAAAACAGTTTCCACTCACCATTCGCACACCAATGCAAACCACAAAGTCGTTTCAAGCTTTTGAACTTCCCGGGACCGCGTCCGAACCACCCAAGGCCAAATCCGTTGTTTACAACCAATCAAAAACAATGTATTAACCTCTTAATCAACCACAAATTTACTGTTATACATCAGCTCACAACTTCACAATATTTTCTCAACAATTCAAAGTCAAATTCCTCCCAAATATTCTCATTTTCGTACTCCAGCAAAACCCAACCATTACCTCTCAATTTAAACACTTAAAACACTCTAGAACAAGTCCAAAACATCACCCTAAGGCTGTACAATCATCAGCCGCTCATTTTCCCACATAAACACCTTAAAAACTCTTATTTTTCCACTCCTAAAAATCGCCTACAGCAGTAGTTTCGGAAATCCAATCAAACCAGCACTATCACCACTCAAAAATCATCAAATAATATCTAAAAATACCTATTCAATGTCCACATACCTCCAGCCCTCTTTTCACCACAAAATCAAGCCAAAAACTCACTTATTTCACTTCTAAAATCCATCCCTAAGACTAATTTCGGGTATACTATAATTAAGCAACCTTTTTAACATGTTATAACTTCAAAATAAACTTTAAAACACCCTAAAACACTGCCCTAAAAGACCCATACAAGATTTCACCCAAAATTTCCACTTTTCATAAATCTTGAAATTTCAAGGTTGAGAATCAATGAGTTTTGTAAATACAACTTTAATTTAAGTTAAATTTAAGTAAAACAAGGAAAAGAAAAAGATGATTTACCTTCAAAGGCCTTCAATGGAGGAAAGGAGATGAAAATGAAGGAATAGGGTTTTTGGAAGAAGATGAGTGATTTTGAAAATTAAAACCCTTTTAAAATTTCATTATTGACATTATCATAAATAATGAGAATTTTTATAAAAATCAGCTCTTTAATTTAAATTTAACCCGAAACTAATTCTAGGTCAACACCGATAACTCCCGAGCCTAAAACCGGGGCGTTACATTTAGTGTTTTGACTTTCAATCATATTTTTGTACATGGGAACTAAAGATTTTTTTTACTTTTATACATAAAGTAATAATAAAAGAAAAAGAAGACACTTTAATAAAAAGAGAAAGGAAATGCAAATTGTTACAATTTAATTTCTTAATACAAATTAACTTTTGAGATTCACGAAAAATACAAAACGTTTTAGAAATTTAAAACTATATATTTTATTGGTAAATTATCTAACAAATCATTGAATTTTTTTTGGAGTTTTCAATTAGCATCTAAACTTTTTTAGAGTTTTCAAATAGCATCTAAACTTTTTAGAAAATGATTGTTAAGGTAGCATCTAAAAATCATTTAAAATTTCTATAAAAAAAATAACGACATGCTCACGAACTTATTGAGTTGAATTGGGCCTTGCTCGACTTGACTCGTTAAAATCTTAAGTTCGATACGAGTTAACTTGAATCTAGCGTTGATTGAATTTTGACCGTGTCAATCTCGAGCTGTCTGTGAAATGTTCAACTCGATAAACACTACTACTGTAACCGTACCGTAACACTACTTTACGTTAGACTCTCCCTCAAAATTTGGACAGGGTTCCAAGCAAGTTGGGTTTGGGTTTGGGTTTGCGCGGTTTCAGATTGAGCACTTCAAGGCCAATTCATAGCTTCTTGTTCTTTTCGGTGGTGGTTCCATTTAGTAGGTAATTCCAAGCAACTTGGGTAGGCCATGCCGGAAGCAGACACTCATGTTTGTCCCCCATTTCTATTTCTTTTTATCAGAGGATAAGATTTCATTCCACCAAACCATGAACACTAACAAAAGATCAAACACGTTTTCAGACAGGATGCAGATCTGGACCCCAGCAATAATAAACATTCCTATACGGCAAAACAGAAGAAAAAGGATTATCACCGACGAAATTGATCCAACTGGTACATAATTTAATATCATTTAAGTATTTTTTAAGTTTTAAGTCTTACGTATGTAAAAAGATTCACTCAACAAAATTAAATATATTATTACAAATGGTTCAAATTAATCGAAATAAAATCACGTGAAACCAGAAGAGAGTGTCACTCAGATTGAGCCCGTAGAGGGCCAATCAGTACAACCAGAAACGACAACAGAATGGTGTCAGCCGACGGAGATGAAAACAAATCCACTACAGTGAAAAGCATTTTAAACTGTTGAAGCTAAACAGTTCATGTTTTGTCCCCTTTTTTAAACTATTTTATATTTATTTTACCGTCTATGTTTAAAGATTATGATTTATATTTTTTAATAATATTATTTTTAATGTTTTAGTTACTTATATTGAAAATACAAAGTTTTTTACCACAACTTTTAATACTTTTTAAAAATTCTAAGCTTATTCTTATAAACCTACATGTAACTCTTCAAGTCAATCTGGTTCATAGTTCCATAATAGATTTTTGAAAATAAAACTGTAGGTGAAAATTTTAATCTACAAATATTACATAAAGTATCATAATCAAGACAATCCTTTAAATTCCATGTTTTATATATAAAAAATCAAACTCTGAACTGTTAAGAGATTTTACCTTTAAAACCGAGGGACGTGACAATATTTAAATGAAATAGTATGGCTGCTAATCTTTTGACCGCTAATCTTTATTTTTTTTACTCAACGTTATAAAATTCTATTAAGAATAATATAAAAAGTAAATTATCAAAAATTAATAAATGAACAATACAACAACAAAACAACCTTCATCAAATAACACCTAATCAAAATACATTATTATCATCATCATCATCATCATCATCATTATTATTAAAACCAATGAGTGGTTTTAATGATGGGTGTTGGGGTGTGAACAGTTCGCACTCATGACATAAAATTTTACGTGTGCAAGATGAGTGACATATAAAACTGTTCATGTTTATTTTAAGAGACTTGAATTTGAACACTTATATGTATAAATTGTGTGCACTTTATCGAAAAATATAAGCAAATATTATCAGGTGATGACACTAATATATTATATTATGAATGCAATATTATTTACTATATTAAAATTATCATTATTAAAATTATTTAGAAAGTATGATATTTTCACGAATAGGACTGGTGTCTGTATAAATTATTTGTGAGAAGATATTTTGATGATTTTAATTTGTCTTTTCGACGTGGTACGACTAATCTTTATGTGTTGTCTTAATTTCAATGCATCTATTATATTATTGACATAAAAGTAAACGTATAACTCAAAATTAAATGTTTTTAGGTAAAAAAAAAAGTTAAATCTTAAATTATAATATGGAAACAGTGACGGAGCGATGATTGAATTATGAGGGGGCAAGATGTTTAACTTTAAAATGAACAAGATTTTAAAAAGTAACTAAAGCATAAAAAATTAAAGGAGATAGGATTTAATTTCATTAATTTTAAAATTAAAAGGTCTTAAAAGCAATTAAACCATAAAAATTTGGGGTCAATGCTTAATTTAATTAATTTTAAAACTGATAAAGTCTTAAAAACAAATTATACCAGTCAATTTTGAGACGGACAAAAACTTAATTAAAATAGTTCTAAAATTATCAATGGCCTAAAATATAATTAGACCATCAAAATTGAGGTGCGCAATTGCCCCTCAACTTAGATTCGTCACTGATGGGAAATTTAACGAGATAATTTAAAAGAGGCAGTAAAGGAGGTAAAAACAAGTCTAGACATTTAAAAGAAAAATGGGTAAATTATACTAATGACCACTGAATTATGAGGTTGGTGTCGATTTGACCATTATATTTTTAATTGTGTTAAATATACCACATAACTATTTAATTGGTTCTAATGTAGCCACATGCCGTTAAAAAACGAAAAAATTAACGGGACTGTTAAAATAATTGGTATAATTACACATTTAGTCCTATTTATTTATACAATTATTAAATTTAGTCATAATTTTAATCTAATAAAATAAATTAATTATTCAATTAGGTGGTGACACGTGTCACCACCTTATTTGAGGGATTTATCTATTTTTATTAGATTTATTAAATTTAATTAATTAAATATAATTTTATAATTATTTTTTATTATATTATGTTCGTTATTCTTTTATTTTTTTTAATTTGATTAGTAATTATTAAAAAATTTCCTTGAATTTATTTTTTTAATTTAATTAATAATTTTAATATTTATTAAAAATTAATTAAATTATTATATATAATTATATTAAAAATCAAAATTTTAAAATTATATTTAATTGGGTTATATGTTTTTATGCAACATAAGTGTGTCATGTTCGAGTCCCCTAAAATCACATTTATTTCTCTTTTATAACCCTTACAATCGAATAACTCATATATTATAGGTAGTATTTCATATTACAAATTCATGTTTGGCCTAGTAGTAAACCTTTGCCACTTCCACCAAGGATTCCAAGGTTCGAATCCTACCATTGCCAATTACATGCCTTTTATTTTTCTTTCTCCAATCGGATAACACATATACCACATATATTATATTTGATATTCCATATACTAGAAACATGCTTAGCCCAGTGGCAAGAGCTTTGTTTTTTTTCCTTAATGACCCATATTGTTTGATTCCCCTTGGGGTCAACTTCCACTATTTTATTTTTCTTACTCCAATTGGTGGTGACACGTGTCACCACCTGATTGGGGAAGGAAAATAAATTTAATAAATCTAATAAAAATAGATAATTCCCTCAAATAATTGAATAATTAATTTATTTTCTTAGATTAAAATTAGAACTAAATTTAATGATTGTATAAATAAAGGGGACTAAATGTGTAATTTTATCAATTATTTTAACAGTCCCGTTAACTTTTTCGTTTTTTAACGGCAGATGGCTACATTGGAACCAATTAAATAGTTATGTGGTATATTTAACACAATTGAAAATATAGTGGTCAAGTCGACACAAACCCATAGTTCGGTGGTCATTAGTATAGTTTACCAAAAAAAAATTTAAACATTTATTTTGATATCAAGACTATTATTACTTTAAAAGTTTATGCGAACAGTAGTTGATATTATTGATAATTCATCAATCATCAGCAGATGACCACTTTCCATTTTGGAAAACAATACTTTATAAGTAACCCAATATTTTCCAGCTTCTTGGAAGCCATATCTCAAATTCTCACTGTTGGTTTCATCGCTCTCTTTCGAGCAGTCAGCCATGGCAATCGACAAGCTAGGGAAGTACTTGTTTTCTCTTCTTCCCGCAGTCTCGGCTCTGGCGTGGGCGTGGGATTTCTTGCTTCGTCACTCTTTGTTCCCTTGTCAAACACCTGCAGCAGCCATTACTGCAGGCGAAGATTCGGGTGATGAGGAAGTTGTTGAGTGTGCTATTTGTCTGTGCAAGATCGACGAAGACGATGAGATTCCAGAGCTGAGATGCGACCATCTTTTCCATAAGGTTTGCTTGGATAGATGGGCCGGATACCGGCGGTTCACCTGCCCTATTTGCCGCGTTTCTTTAACTCCTCGACGACTAGTTTCCGGCATGGAAGTCATTCTTTTCAAATATTGTAATTTCGGTGACTCCGGCCATCGGGAAACCTGGTGGCTGCGATAGGTTGGTTTAGACAGCCGCCGTGACTTTGCGGCAGTTTAAGCAGCTTTTTATTGTTGATATTTGCTCTGTAATTAATCATAATAACTTTAGCAACTATATCAAACTCAATGTAATTGTCGAAATATCTCTCTCCCACATATATTTATATATAAAATACAGTTGAGATCCTCCGACTCATTCGGAAGATTTACAAAAGATTCCCATAGGTGTACCGACAGTCAAGTGCCATCTTCCCGTTTAATGTCCTATAAAATTTCGAGTTCCCCACGTGAAATGCTCACATTTCTCACATGGAGCCAAAACTGAAATCAATAAAAAAAATTGGAGCCAAAAATGTGATTTTCTCATTAGATAAACTTAAAATTTCAGGGATTACAAAACAAAGTTTTCACTTAAGAGTGGTCGAAGTCACTATTTTATGATTTCGTCCCAGAAATCATATTTTTCTTTTGAAAGAATCAAAGCATCATTAGACACGTAAGAGGCTCGATATAGTTATACTAGTATAGACGGTACCTACACAAATGTGTTGCGGAAAAGAAAAGTATGTGACTTTATTCTGACTTCGGATAGAGTAATTAAATATTTGGTGAATTTATGTTTATCTTTTTTTTTTTCTAACTTTAATTTTAGGTTTTGAGTTAAAGATTAAATTAATTGGGAGTCTAAGTATAAATGTGACTTTATGAATTAGTGATTACATATATTAATTTCGTTGAATCAATTTAAAAAACGTTAATTTTTTTTAACCCTAGCCGCTTGCTTCTCATTCTTTTTCTTTACCTGATCAGCAGCGGCACTAATTTTGGTGCTGATTGTCGACCGTCAATGATTTATATTTTTTTGTTTTCTTTTATTTGTTTTGTTTTTTCTTCGAACGTCTTGTTGCGCTTTCCTCTGCCTCCGTCGCATGTTTTCGATGCCTTTATGGAACGTTTCTATAGTTAATTTTACGGGTTTTTGGTGTTCGTACGGTGACTCTCACGACGCTTGTTTTTTTATTCGTGTTTGTTGATGGTCACGTAGAGTTTCATCCCCTTTTGGGTTGTTTGCCGATGCAATCTGTAACGGATCGTTGTTTTTTAGAATAGGCGTGAAAGGTAGTTTTCGATTTTGGGGATTTCATCTAGTTCGTGTTTTGTCAACTCTCCAAAGACACTTCCTATAATAGACCATAGGAATTTTCTTTGGTGCAAATCTATTTAAATATTTTTAAACCAAATCTATTTAATGACATAGCCTTTTTCTGTAAACCGCTGCATTTCTTTAATGTTTGTGGCAACATTGGTTATTCAACCATTAACGAGTTTCTGTTTTGATCACCAAACTTCAAATATTTTTAATTTGATCAATAACATTATAGCTTATTTCTATTTTAATAACCCGCCATTAAATTAATAAAAGAAATGTTGACGCGATCTTTTATTTAATTTGTATAAAATTATATTTATACTTATATATTCTTTTAATTTAATCTTAATTTTATATAATTTAATACATTTATCCCTCGACGTTTACAAATTTTATCAATTTAAACCTCAAATACGTCATCTCATATAAAAGAAAAAGAATCAAACATCAATTATCTATATGAAGCAAGTTAATTAAATATATAATTATAGATTTCTATCAAAACAAATTATAATTTTAGGCATAATATGCATGTATTGATTTTTTTTTAAATAATATTATGAATAGCCATCGCCCATCAACCCATCGCTTAAAAGTTAAATCATATCTTAAGTTCTATTCCTGACGCAGAGTTGTTTGAATCTAAGCTTTGTAGATAAGGATTTTTCATTTAAACAATTAACGACATTAATTACAGGTGAAAACATTAATTTCAAGATTAGGCCAGCCATGAGATTTCGGTAGCCAGGGCGAACCGAAAATTTAGACATCTAATAATAAGTATTAAAAAATGAATTTTAACAGTAAACCTTTATAATAAATATTAGAAAAAAATAAATTTTAAAAGTTGACCCATAACAAATATTAAAATAATTAAATTTTAATAATAGGCCCCTAATGACAGACGTTGGAGAAAAAAACTGAGCCTCTAATAACAAGTATTAAAATTGAACCCTTAATAATAAATATTAAAAAAATAAATTTTAAAAGTAAGCACCTAATAAAATTATTGGAAAAGAAATTGAGTCTCTAATAAAAAAATATTGAAAAGGCCTCAAATAATAAGTATTGAAAAAATTAGAGCCTTAGTAATAAATATTAGAAAAAATAGACAGTCGTTAAAATCTTAATTATGGCTCTAAGAGATTAAAACCTATTAATGGTCATGTTTGGTAAAGAGAAGTTTAAGCCAAAATTAGAGATTTGAGCTAAAATTAGAGGTTTGGTCGTTCAAATCCGCTAATTTAGATATTTGATAAAGAGCGGATTGAAATAACCGATTGGGGTGAAACCTCTCATGTTGTGGAAAAGAAAAATATGTGACTTTATTCTGACTTTGATAGAATAATTAAATATTTGGTGAATTTATGTTTACCTTTTTTTTCTTTTGACTTTAGGTTTTGAGTTAAAGATTAAATTAATTGAGAGTCTAAGTATAAATGTGACTTTATGAATTAGTGATTACTTATATTAATTTTATTAAATCAATTTAACAAAAACGTTAATTTTTTTTAACCTTAGACGCTTGCTTCTCATTTTTTTTCTTTAATTGATCGGCGACGACACCATTCTTGACGCTGATTGTTGACCGTCAATGATTTATATATATATTTTTATTTTTTTCTATTTGTTTTATTTTTTTCTTCGAACGTCTTGTTGCGCTTTCCTCTGATGGAATGTTTCTATAGTTAATTTTGCAGGTTTTTGAGTTCGTACGGTGACCCTCACGACGCTTGTTTTTTATTCGTATTTGTTGATGGTCACGTAGAGTTTCACCCCCTTTTGAGTTGCTTGCCGATGCAATTTGTAACGGGTCGTTCTTTTTTAGAATAGGCGTGAAAGGTGGTTGCCGATTTTGGGGATTTCATCTAGTTCATATTTTGTCAACTCCCCAAAGACACTTCCTATAATAGATCATAGAAATTTTCTTTGGTGCAAAGAGGAAGTGTCTGATCTGACTGATGCAACACATATATTTTTTTTAGATCTACTATTTTCTTTTTTTATTATTTTTATAGATGTCTTAAAACCTCTATTAGATTATGTTCTGGTTTTATTTTGTTTATCAATAAAGTTGCTTACATGATCTGTAAGAAAACAAAAGCGCTAATTTTCGTCATTGCTTTTTATTGATTGAATATAAATTGGTAATATGAATAAATTGAGTTGTTTCGAATTTGTTGTAGCCTTTTAGGTATTATATATCATATTGTTTTGTAAATTGCAATTTAGAGATTTCTGATTCTTTAATGTGTTTTTATGGCTAACATGAATGATATGTTTTTATCGTTTTTGTGATGTAGGATTATACTCAGTCCCCTCTACATGTGAGAAATAAATGTTTGTATAAAATTATTCACATCATGAAGATATTATTTACATTTGTCTCTGTAAGTTGTAACAGAAGACATTATTTTCTGTTTTTTTAAATAAACTTTAAATTATATACTTATTAACTACAGTGGCGAATCCACCGCACAGTCAAGGTGGGCAAGTTATTTACACTGTTGTTTTCTGATTCACTATTGTCTGCATTGATAACTTATTTACACCGTTGTAAATAAGCATAGTTAACTTATTTGCACCTAATCGCTTATGTCCGCAAACATATAAATGAATATATTCGTGAAAGCTAAAAAAGTGAGCTTAAATACACTATAATAAACAAATCTATTCCAAACATGATATTAATATATGTATATTTATCCTCAAAAATATTTTTGGATCTCTCATTGTATCTAATATGTTGTTCGCATGAAATATTGTGAGGAGACTAAACCCAATTTTAACCAAATCTATTTTTAATTAATTAAAAAATTAACTATTATCTAAAGCAATATTATTAAAGTTATTAAAATTTAAATATTAATTATTATTTAAACCAAATATATTTAATGACATGGCATTTTTCTGTAAACCGCTGCATCTCCCTAATGTTTGTGGCAACATTGGTTATTCAACCATTAGCGAGTTTCTGTTTTGATCACCAAACTTCAAATGTTTTTAATTTGATCACTAATATTATCGATTATTTCTATTTTAATAACCCGCCATTAAATTAATAAAGGAAATATTGACGCGATCTTTTATTTTATTTATATATAGCTATAATTATACTTATATATTTTTTTAGTTTAATCTTAGTTTTATATAATTCAATACATTTAACTTTCGAATTCTATCAATTTGAACCTCAAAAACATCATCTCTTATAAAAGAAAAAGGAATCAAGCATCAATTATCTATATGAAGCAAGCTAATTAAATATATAATTATAAATTTCTATCAAAACAAAATATAATTTTAGGCATAATATGCATGTATTGATTTTAAAAAAAAAAAATAAGATTATGAATAGCCATCAACCCATCGCTTAAAAGTTAAAAGATATCTTAAGTTCTATTCCTGACGCAGAGTTGTTTGAATCTAAGCTTTGTAGATAAGGATTTTTCATTTAAATAATTAACAATATTAATTACAGATGAAAACATTAATTTCAATACCAGGCCAGCCATGAGATTTCGGTGGTCCGGGGCGAACCTAAAATTTAGACATCTAATAATAAGTGTTAAAAATGAATTTTAAGAGTATGTTCTTATAATAAATATTAGAAAAAAAATAAATTTTAAGAGCAGACCCCTATAACAAATATTGAAATAATTGAATTTTAATAATAGGCCTCTAATGACAGACATTGAAGAAAAAACTGAACTTCTAATAACAAGTATGGAAAAAATTGAACCCCTAATAATAAATATTTTTTTTTGATATGAAAGGTGGCCTCATTAAAAAACCCCTTCATTCCACCCAATCCGAATGGATCGAATGAAAGCGGAAGGAGGAAAAGAGTGCCAATTTTATTGAATAGAAAAAGTCTTAAACAGTACTAATCAATGGAAATAGAAACATGCAAAATTGGACTTAACCAGATGCCGATAAACTGCCCTTCCAGGGCCTAGCCAATGCCTGCCTTTGCAAGGGAGTCAGCGGTGGAGTTCACAGCCCTTGGGATCCAGCGAACTGTAGCTGATATCTTCGTGCACAAATCAGATATTTCCCGAACCAGAGAACGCATAAAACCGGGGGCACTCGAAGGATCACGAACCCATTTTATAGCTTCGGAGCAGTCACTTTCTACTATGAATCTTAATCCTTTACAAGCGTCCAAAGAGAGCGCCAAGCTCAAACCAAATTTCATTGCCAACACTTCTGCGATTATAGGTGGGCCTCCAGAACTCGGCTCCGAAAAAGAAGAAATAGTGGACCCATCGTGTAACCGGATGGTGCCGCCAATGCCAGCCTTTGTCCCATCTCTACTAGTAGCTCCATCGACATTTATCTTTGCAAACCCCAAGGGTGGAGGAGACCAGGATACCTGATTGGATAGAGACTTTGTCATTGGCGAAAAGGAATCCGCAAGCGATAGATCTCCGACCAAAGCTGAAGTAGGGATGGAGCATGCACTGTTTTTTGCTTTAAACCAGCAAGTTGTTCTGAACCGTGATAAGAAAAAGGCTAAGACATGATCGGGCCTAGCGTTATTGAAGATGACGTCGTTCCTCATTAACCAAATCGTCCACATCGCCGCTAATGGAATAGAGTTCCAAATGGACAATGCCAATCTGCAGGGGTTGGAATCAGCCCAAGTTTGTAACAGACAAGATATTGAAGAAGGAAACACAATATTATGACCCCAAATACTTGCTAGCTTGACCCAAATCTTCCAAGAGAAATGGCAGTGGAGAAAAAGATGCTCAGTGGATTCGTCCCAAGATTCACACAGAGGGCAAATGCGAGACAAGCCGGGATTGACTCCCCTACGAGCGAGATTGACTCGTACGGGGATACCATTATTTATAATTCTCCACAGAAAGAATTCTACTTTAGGAGGTGCCGCGCCAAACCAAATGTGTTTTTTCCAGCCAAAAGAATCATTCAAACCAGAAAAAAGCATATTTCTGCAAGATTTAACAGAGAACAAACCGTTTCCGGAATCTTTCCATACCAAAACGTCCTGATTGAAACCATCTGAGGAGAAGTTATCAAGGAGGTTCATAAGATCCGACCACTGTACGATTTCCCAGTCGAATAAACGGCGTCGGAGGGGGATATTCCAGACCCAGTTGGGACCAATTTTCGAGCCGAACTCAGATACTTTTCCGGCTTTATTTGTAGAAAGAGTAAACAGCCTTGGGAACATGCATTGAAGGGGCGAATCACATAACCAAGGATCCGACCAAAAAGAAATGGAAATACCGTCACCAACCTGGATTTTGGAGTTTGCTTGGATACAAGTGCCGAAGTTATCATTAGAGAAAAAAGAAGAGAGAATACCTTTCCAGAACCAAGAAGATAGCCTGTTCGGACACGGATCCGGCATGATAGAGAAAGAGTCTGAATTTATCTTTGCACAAATTACCTTCTTCCAAGTAGAGTTTTTATCAGAAGCAAACTTAAAAATCCATTTGCCTAAAAGTGCTCGATTAAAAGAGGATAGGTCACATACTCCCAGGCCGCCTAATTCCAGTGGCCTGCAAATAGACTGCCACTTTACCCAATGCATTTAGAAATTGTCTCCGAACCACCCCATAGGAATCGCGCCATAATGTCGTTTAGCTTATTCAAGACCTCGACTGGCATTCTGAATAAGGATAGAAAGTAGGTAGGGAGTGACGACAATACTGATTTAATCAGTATCAACCTACCGGAGAAAGACAAGTTGCACCCCTTCCAACTAGCTAGATGTAAGTGGAATTTATTAACAACATGATCCCATAGCATTCTAGAATTTCGTTTAGGACCGAGGGGAAGCCCCAAATAATCTGCAGGAAAGGATCCGACAGCACAACCAATTCTCGAAGCCCAGGACTGAATAGTGATATCATCAATGTTAATACCATACAGTCTACACTTACCAAGATTAAGTTGAAGGCTCGCTGCGATCTCGAATATTCTCAGAACCCTCCTAATATTGAGGATATGCGATAAGGAGGCACCGGAGAAGAAAATCAAATCATCAGCAAATTGTAAATGTGATATGGACTCAGAATTTGTACCTCTGCCGATTTGAAAACCCGAAAATAGCCCAAGGTCGTTTGCTTTACGGATCAGACGAGACAGAGCTTTGCCTACCACATTAAAAAGCATAGGAGAAAGGGGTCACCCTTGGCGGAGGCCACGCCCTAGAGAAAAACGAGAAGTCGGAGAACCATTTACAAGAATGGACATCGAAGCTGTCGATATGCACTGATAAATCCAATTGCACCACCTGGACCTGCAGCCCATTTTTTTCCAAAATGAAGATCAAGAAATCCCAGTCGACCGAGTCATAAGCTCTTCTAAAATCCGTCTTAAAAACCAAGCCTTTGAGACCCATCTTTTGGATGTAATCCACTGCTTCATTTGCAAGAAAGGAGCAATCAAGTATTTGTCTACCCGCGACAAAAGCAAACTGAGTATCACTGATAATGTCGTGTAGCACGCCCTTGAAACGTCTCGAGAGGACTTTGACCAGAATTTTGTATATACTACTGACAAGGCTTATCGGACGGAAGTCGTTGATGCTTTCGGGGCCTGCGCATTTAGGGATTAAGGCGATAAAAGCATAATTAACATCAGCATCCCACCTTTTACCGTTGTAGAAATTATCAAAAAAAGTCATAATCTCTCCCTTTAGCACCCCCCAGAATTTCTTGTAAAATCCGATATTGAAACCATCCGGGCCAGGGGCCCGAGAGCTCTCCATCGATATGATAGCTTCCCAAACTTCACTTTCAGAAAATTTACGTTCCAAGAAACTGGATTGATCATTAGATAAAGAAGAAAATTCGACATCAAAGGCTTCTACCTTCAGCGTATCACCCTTTTTGTAAAGATCAGAGAAGTGTTGGAAAATACCCTCCTTTATCTGTAAAGGATCCGAAATGATTTCCTCGCCAATTTTGATAGATTGAATCAGATTATTCCTACGCCGATTGGAAGCAACCAGGTGAAAGAACTTGGTGTTACGATCACCTTCTGTAAACCATTTGAGCCGAGAATTTTGGATCCAGATGCTTTCCTCCTTGCGCAACAACACTTGTAGTTGAACTCTGAGCTTCGAAAGAAGATCATAATCAATATGGGAGCTTGAACCTTGTTGTATTGCCAACTCAATATTAGAAATTTGCAATTCAACCTCTTTGAGATCCGAATTGATGCAGCGAGAGTTAGCCGCGGACCACTGCTTTATGGCTCGCTTCGAGAGCCTCAAAATGGAAGCAATACCACCACTGCTGCTGCCAGGTTTACAGCGCGCTATTGTCCTTGAAATTAGATCATCGAAGCCTTTTTCCTCCATCTGATAATTAAATAATTTAAATGTTTTAGGCCCCCAGTTCAAGCGATCAACTGCTAGAAGTATTCCGTTACGATCCGAGAGGGATTTTGGAAGGAGAGTCTGGGATAAATTTGGGGCAGCCGAGAGAAGAGCGGACGAAATCAGAAAACGATCTAATCTTACCAGAGTGGGGGGATCCCGGTTGCTAGACCAAGTAAATTTCCCACCTTTTAATGGTAAATCCACCAATGCTGTATCCTGAATGAAGTTTCTGAACAGTTCCATATTGTTACAATTCCACGAACGCCCAAATTTTTCCTCCATGTTGAGAAAGACGTTAAAGTCTCCCCCTAAACACCACATAACATCATAACCAGCCATGAATGATTTAAGTTCATCAAAGAATCCGCACTTTTCTGGATCTGTAGAAGGACCATAGATGTTTAAGAAACCAATCGAGCTATTTAATTGAGCCAAATTCCCAAAAACAGCAATAAATCTGCTAGCAATAACATAAGTAGGATTAATGATGAAGTCTGAATCCCAAGCAACAAATAAGCCTCCTGCTGATCCGAGTGCAGGAGCGAAAATTGAGATCATACCCTTACCAACACCTAGACGTCTGACGGTCGAAGGAGAAAAGTTATTTAGCTTTGTCTCCTGCAGGAAAATCACCTTTGGATTTTTCTCCTTAATCAACTTCCTCACCATTCTAATTCTCTCACAACCTTCGAGCCCCCTAACGTTCCAACTTAGAATAGATAAACTCTGCATTAAACAAAATGAAAATACCAGGAATACCAGAACTATCAGCAAATGGGATAAGCTTAGACCCCAGCCTTATTCTCCAGTAATGTGACTTTGTCTAAGATGGCTTTTTTGCCACCCGCAAAAGAAACTCCAAGCATAGTACTGACCCCCCAAACCGCTAGTGCTTCGTCTATATAGTTTAGGTGAATCGATCCAAGAATGGAGCTGGAGGATGAAGAGCCAGAAAAAGTTTCATTACCCAAATTATCCGTAGAGTCCCTAATCTGGCGTCTAAGAGCCCGGCGGTAGTCCGCATCAAAAATCAAATTATGATCGTTGTAATCCAGCGAAACACAGACATTCGGAATGGAATTGACTGACCTGTTTCGTTCGAGCTCTGGCTCCGTGGAATTAGACGAAACCTGCTGCCCAGATTCATTTGTGGAAATATCGACCAAGCTATCCGGGACAATAATATCGGCAGTACCCAAAGAAGCTTTCTGAACTTTTGAACTGAGGGAGTCACTAACGATTGCTCCAGACAAACCCGGCGAAGTAACATGCTGTGGGGGACTCTATCCCCTTCTGCCCCTTCGGAGGGACCGATAATACCGTTTACAGGCAGGATGACTTGTGGGGGGTGTCAAGGCCCGCTGGATTCCTTTGAGGACTTAAGGGGGGGCTTGAGGCCTTTTCAGGCCCAGAGTTTGGGTGCAACAGTGGCCCACGTACAGGGGAAGAGATTAACGGGGGGGAAGTTCTCCATATTATTAATTATGTTAGGTAACTGCTCCATTTCGACTTCCAAAGCCGATAAAATAACACGTTGGGGAGAGGTTACATTGAATTCTGCTAAAGTGGGCGGAGGGTTTTGGCACGTGGGCCCAGGAGGTGGGGAAGGATCGATCACTGGTGACCCCTAGACTCCCTGCCAGTCATTGTCAGAGTGGTCGGAATGAGAATCCTCCCCCACCGCCATTTTCGGGAAGTTAAAGGTCTCGCCTGTTTTGATCTCCATGTAATACTCTTTGCCCTGAATAGCTATTTTTGCTAGGCTCGGAATATCGTACTGACTTGGGTATCGTAGGACTATTTTCGCTGCCGAGAGGTCCAACCTTGAGGAAGTCAACTCGTCGATTGATATCAACTTGCCCCACCGACTTGTTAATTTTGAGAAAAACCTATCTGACCAAACTTGAATAGGAACGCCAGTGATCGAAACGGAGACACACATCATCGGAATACCATCAATCTCAACTGATTCGTCTAAGTAATCGAACCAGAAGGATAATTCATTCATTTTGTTTTTCCAAATGTTGACTTTTTCCGACTGAGAGTTGAAAGATATTAAGCAAGAATTAGGCATTCCACCCCACGGGGCTAGTTTAGCCGATATGTCATCACTTGTAAGAGCCCTCTGGATGAAATCCATCTCGAAACTCTCCTTTAAAATCCCCACGGCTGACGCTTTGATCCAAATAGAAACATCCGGAGGAATATCGAAATCCAATAAACTGCCTTTACCTGGATTCTTGGGAATGTCATGATCCTTTGCCAGCCCTTCGGAAGAAGTTTCTTTGAGATTATCATTATTCAGTAGAGCCTCCGCATATGATTTGTTATTCACCCTTGGCCCGCCACTCGCATGTTGAGCGCCCCGGTCAGCAACCTTTGTCCATTGATGCCGGTGTCTACTGGAATCTGCTGCCCCGTAAATGGGTTTTGATTGCCTTTGTTCTCCTGCTTTTGATGTGTGATAGAAATCCCTTGTAGACGACATAAAAAATCTGGCCCTAGTAACCGACACCAATAAACCATCAATTTTGGTGTTGTGGACAGCCGCAATAGCAGACTGCAAATCATTTTCGCTGCGAAATGATACGAAAGCAAAAGTACATTTTCTGTACTTTGGTCTGTTGTTCACTGTCGGAATGAAAACCCTCTCCACTCTCCCATAATGGTTGAAAAGCTCCCATAATGCTCCTCTAGATACCCTGCGACTAAGGTTGTCAATGAAAATTTTGTGCTCTCCGATTGAAGCTTTGGAATACCGATGGTCCTTACCTCTCTTCTCTCACCTGCTTTCTCCTCTCCTCATGTCTGCTGGACCCTTATGTTAATTTTTAAAAAGTCATCAACTTACAATGACATAATTTGCCTTAATAATAAATATTAAAAAATAAAATTTAAAAGTAAGCACCTAATAAAAATATTGAAAAAGAAATTGAGCCTCTAATAAAAAAAATATTGAAAAGAGCCTTAAATAATAAGTACTGAAAAATTGGAACTTTAGTAACAAATATTAAAAAAAATAGATTGTCATTAAAATCTTAATTATAGCTCTAGGGAGTAAAACCTATTAATATCTAGACTAAATAAGTTTTAATTGTTCTTTATACTTAATTAAGGATGGTGAGCCTCACTAATAAATAATGCCCTTATTGCCATGTCTAACAATTGGCCCTGTCCAAGACAATGACTAGCCTAGCTATCAGCGGTAAATTTATATATTTTATTCTAAAAGGTTTATTATTGAAAGTGATTTTAACAGTAATCTTATTTATCAAACCACACATATTTATATATATCTTCATTGAGCAAATACAAATCTACAATTTCTTTTTAAAAACTCTTCTACTGAATTTTTTTTCTCAACAAAATGAAATGAATTCGTAATGGAAGAATTTGATAATCAACTTATAGAAAAGAAATTCTTAAAATATTAAGCAAATTAGTAAGAATTTACCTTTATTCATATAATAAAGTAGGAGCCTAAAGGTGTTCAAGATATCATGTGGAATTGTTGAAATTTTTAATATTTCATAAATTCGAAAATCTAGAGAGCAAATCAAATTTTATTTTTTTTCATTAGTCACTAAGCGTATACTAGTGGATACATTAGGAAACTAAAAATTAATTATTTTCCTTCAACTTAATTTTCTCATTTTTTAATTTTGAAAATACTATAAAATATAAACAAATAAAATGAGTCATGATTTGACATATAAGAATAAAAAAATAGTATTAAAATAAAATTTTGAGATGAAGACTATATATATATATATATATATATATATATATATATATATATATATATATATATATATATATATATTGTAGGAGAAACTAGTTTTTTAATTTCTATTATAGGAGAAATTAGTGCTTAAAAGAAGTTCAAATTCATATATTTGTTATTTTTATTTATGAAAACTTAAATTATATATTTAATTTGAGAATATAGATTTAATTTTTTTTGATTGGATAGATTTAATTTATTTTATAAATACATATTGATGTAAAATTTTAATGATTATAAGAGGATAAAACCATTTTTTCAAATATTTTGAAAAATAAATAAATAAAGAATTTAAAGAACTATTTATAATTTTCTCACGTTTTAAGCAGACACATATTTCGGCCACTACTAGCCGTCTCTCTAAAAATAATGAGTCTATCACGTGCGACGAACACCGATGAACACCACTAATGATGAACACCGATGAACACCATTAAATTAATTAATAAAGATTTAAAATTTTAAGGACTCATCATACAATTAATAATTATTTTAAAAAATTCAATTAAATTATTTTTATATATTAAAATTTTATTTTTTTAATAAGGGTAAACTATATATTTAGTACCTCACTTATTTCCGTATTTCTATTGAACCCTCATTATTTAAATATTATTTCAATTTGACCCTATTTTTTATAAAAAATAATATAACCCTTAATCCTCATCCTAAAACCCTAAACTATTAAACCTTAAACCCTTAAACTCTTAAACCTATACCCTAAACCATATACCATTAAAAATAATTTCACCATCATCGATTCAATTCAATTCAATGAATTGTTGAATTCTCCTAAAAAATTCAATTAAATTATTTTTTATATATATCAGAATTAATTAAACTCGAATCTCCTAGAATTAACACTATCATCTTATTTGAAATGAAGAGGCCATCACAATTAGTCATAATTAATTCAATTAATTAATTTTAATTATGATAAGTCCTAACCTTGTAATGAATCAAATTCTGAATTGTATGGAGAAGAATGATGCCTGATTGAATTTCTGTTGTGTTTTCGGAATTAGCAGACAACTGTGAGCCGTGTCTGCATGTAGAGACCAAACCACCGAGATCCGAGAGGATCTAATGGGTATATCTGGATCCGAATGTAATACCTCAAGGCATTTAACATTTCGTGCATTTTCCCTATATTGCTTCTTTAATCTATTTATTACATTGAGTTTATCAAATTGCATACAGTTCCTATCGAGTAACCAAGGAAACAAAAGAATAAAAAGAGCATTGGGGTTTCTTCATTGACATTTAATTAACACAATAATCTTCATTGCTGCACATGATTTAACTTTGAGAAAGTTCTTTACAGGTCATCCCATAGGTATCAACCTTCTAAATATCATTCCTCTTCTTTATCTTCCTCTCCAGTTCCTGTAAGAACAAAAACCCAGAAACTTGTCAGATTTCAGCTCTTTCTTTAATGTATTTAATGACAATTGCAGGCCAAAAAATCAATTTGAATCGTGAATTACCTTGGTGGATGCTCGGGGTTTAACGACATCGACATCGGTATCACCGAACGAACCTTTGATTGTCAAATCACCTCAGCCTACATGCATAAAAAGAAATCACTGCTTGTTTATAAGGATTGATTTAAAAAATTTCATTCAAGAGTGATGAAAATAGCTCACTCGATGATAGTGTTAATTTTAGGAGATTCGAGTTTATTTAATTCTGATATATATAAAAAATAATTTAATTGATTTTTTTAGGAGATTTCAACAATTCATTGAATTGAATTGAATCGATGATGGTGAAATTATTTTTAATGGTATATGGTTTATGGTATAAGTTTAAGAGTTTAAGGGTTTAAGGTTTAATAGTTTAGGGTTTTAGGTTGAGGGTTAAGAGTTAAATTATTTTTTATAAAAAATAGGGTCAAATTGAAATAATATTTAAATAATGAGAGTTCAATAGAAATACGGAAATAAGTGAGGTACTAAATATATAGTTTACCCTTATTAAAAAAATAAATTTTTAATATATAAAAATAATTTAATTGATTTTTTTTAAATAATTATTAATTGAATGATGAGTCATTGGAATTTTAAATCTTTATTAATTAATTTAATGATGTTCATCGGTGTTCATCATTAGTGGTGTTCATCGGTGTTCATCGCACGTTGTAGAATTTTCCCTCTAGAAAATATTGAATGAAATAATTAAGACATTAATCCACCTTCAATGCATCATCTCTGCCGATGTTTTTTACTTTACTTTTCAATTCTTTAAATTTCTGTCCTGATTAATTTGAATCGATTCACGTCATACACTTATTTTTGTAAGTTTTCTAACAAAAAATTTTAATATACATAAAACTTCAAATAAAAAATTTATTTAAACAATACCAAACTACCTACGACTTGGATCAACCTCATGATCTCTGCCAATGCTTTAATTACATATTTCGTATGTGAAAAAAATATGATAAATTGATACGTGGATGCTTTTAAATTATTTCAATTCAATGAATGTTAAAAAAACTGTAACTTTTTCTTTGCATGACCCACCACGGTATTATTTTTTTAGTGTTGATTGTTAATTAGTAATGACTCCCATTTTCTTTTGTTTTCTTATATTATGTTGTTTTTCTTTTTCCTTTGTTACTTTCAAGTTCTAGTAAGAATGTTTTTATTTTGTTTCTCTATTGTTTGCATATCTTGTGGTGCGTTTTTTTTTTCTATCTTATGACATGTTCTGTCTCTACTTTTTCGATTGTTTGGTGTTTGAACAGAGATCCCTACGACATTAGTTTTTGATTTAGAATTATTAGTGGTTAAAAATAGTTTGATCCTCTTTTATAGTTGTTTGTCGATATTTTGAGAACTGTGTAGCGGAGCAACTTGCAAGATTACTTGTTTTACTCACCACTCCTACATCACCTCTTATGTGTCTCGTTGGATAGAGACAAATTTTTTATAACATTGGCTGAATTCTATTGTTTCAAGGGAAGATTCTAATATTTTTTGTGTCTTTGAGTTTTTTGTTTTCTATTTTATCTTAATGAGTTTTTTATTATATTTAAATCTTGGTTATATTTAAGTGTGTTGTATTTGTTAAATTTTATATTGTTTCTAATAAAGCTCAATTATCTATGTTAAGAAATTATTATTACCATGTAATTGACTGAAATTTGAGCTGTACAATATTAACAATTTTATTATTTTTTAAAAAATAAATTATATTTCCCAACATTTAATGAATTAGTACGATGTAATTGACTGGAATTTGAGTTGTTAAGTAGAGTGCTGATTGCTTTTCTAAACCCCCATATTCGGCTTCCAACCTGTGTGGCGGCTTTATTTTTATTTGAAAAAATTGTACAATATTATTTCGTTTATGTTTTCTTTATTGATTTTTACATAAACGCCCATCGTTACTGAAATTAATAATATTATATTCTAACAGATTATGTATTGATAGTAATATTTGATGTATTTGTAAAAAAAACCAATTATAATATTTTAATAAATAGTGATAAATTTATTTAAAAATAACCATTATTGTTTTAGCGATTAGATGAGCATTAGTTCAATTCACATTGTTGTCATTACAATACTCTAAGAGATTGTAGGTTTGAATTGAGTTGAAAAGTTATAGAATTTATTTAGGCATAAGGGTATCATGAGCCCTTGAACTTTTCAAGAAAAAAAATTAATTAAGCTCATGAATATTTTTGTATCTAATTAAACCTTTATACTCTAAAATTTCACCACTTTCATCAATGTTGACCGTTAAATCTAACAGTTTTTTGGATTAATTGGTGCTACAGTGTGGTCACTTGACATTTTCAGAATTTTTTTTAAAGTTCTAAAAATTCTATAATAATTATAAAAAAAATTCAGAAAAAATTGTAATGTCACATGACATAATTTTAGTGTGTCATATGACAGTAATATCTCAAGAAAAAAATCGTCAAAAATTGATGGTCAAAATTGATCAAAGCGCTTAATTGATTCAATTTATTGGTTCGAAGCTTATTGGGTGCAAAAAAGGTTAGTATTCACTTACATCATATAAATTTCATTTAGTTTTACACCTTTTTGGACCGTTAGATAAGTGCAACTAGATGACTAAGATTATTTCTTTAATTTTCCCCTTAAAAATCTCCTAATTTCCAATTGTTAATATGAACCATCCACTTACCCATTATTCAACCGTCTAAAAATATAAAATTTAAAAGTTCTAAATAATTTAAGAGGATTACCTCATTTAAGTATACTCGGGTCAAATGATTGACTATCTCGGTAAGTATTTAGGTGTCCAAATTGGCCCCGTACAGAGAAACTTTGTCAAAAACTTTGTTACTCAATTAAAATTTTATTACAAACATATCATTCTACCATTAAAATTAGAATTAACATAGTAATTTGATATAATAATAGTTTTAATCTAAAAATTTATACATCTATTAATTTAGTTCTAATTTAAAATAATTTAATAAATCTAACTTTTCATATTTCAAAATTACATTAGTTAAGTGACTAATAGAAAAGTGATAGTATTTGTCGAACTATCTAATCGATCGATTATTGAGCTAATAAACAATAATAAAATATGTGACAAGTGATTAGAGAGTGTAATGTCAAAAATTTTAAAGATTAATTGAACATCACCACCAAAGGAGGGTGAAGTATGCTTGGATTCCAAACCTTGATCTCACCATCTATGGGTGGAAAGGTCAGTTTCAACTGTATGGATTTCATTAGCAAAAATCTTGGTCAGTTAATTATGATTTGAATTTTTTTTAGATAATATGTATGTCTGTTTTACGATCTATATTTGAGGTTCGAAATTGTATTTTTTAATAATGTTATCTCTAAAGTTTAAACTCGCGTCCTCCCTTAGAAGTGTAATGTATCTTACCAATGCATCCAACAATTGTTAGTAAT
Organism: Hibiscus trionum; assembly: GCA_030270665.1. NCBI lineage: Eukaryota > Viridiplantae > Streptophyta > Magnoliopsida > Malvales > Malvaceae > Hibiscus > Hibiscus trionum. The sequence goes on along the minus strand of BSYR01000036.1, from coordinate 11,795,186 downwards.
TTTTTTTAATTATAGAATGAAGTCACTCATCCAGAGGTGATTTTTTTTTTAAATTTGTGGATTTTATACGTTTCATTTTTATATTTATGTGGTGATTAAGAATCATCAGGTCTTTGATTTTCATTATAATTTATAAGACAAAAATTGTATTTAAAGCAAAAAAAAGTTTTCATTATCACTGCCTTTCTTATGATTTCTTGCATATAATCTTATTAAATAAAAATATATTTTTTTTTACATTAAACCAAATTAATTACTATGAAATCACATCCACAACTGCTATATCAATCACTGTAATTTACTAATTAACTGTGACATTTTAGTTGGGATAAAGATTAACTTCTTTCCTAACGCAAAGTCGTTCGAATCTAAGCTTAATGCAAGTATTTTTCATTAAAGAACTAGCAATCTAGGCCATTCATTTCATGAAGAACACGTGCAAAATTCACTTCCTTGATTGTATCGATGTCATTAAAAGCAATCTGGTACGTCCATGGCCGATTTTCTTTGTTATAGACCCAAGCAAGTTAATGGGAAACCTGTAATGCTTGGAGCCAATCAGCTTCGTAGTTCTGGACGGCGAAGTTCGTGCTCCAAATGGCATCATCCATTGCACCCAAGCTTCTTTATTACTGTACCAAGAAACCAGTCAGGCAGTATAATCAAAGATCACTAAACTGTATTTGTACACGTTTAACAATTAAAACAAATCTAAATACACATGGGAAGCCGAACTAAACCAGTCAGGCGTCTAAGGCCGCACGCGCCCGATGGTGTGAAACTCTAGAGAGTTAACATATTTCACATGCAATAAAGAACGACAAATACAAACCGAAAGAATAGGTTGACCACAATTCAAGAGTCTCTGGTATCGCAAACATTAAAAAGAGTAATCAGTTAAAAGTAAGACATTAGCCAACCAAGCTTCTACATGTAATGATTTTTCTACAACGAACAAAGGAACGCCCAGGTTGCATGTTGGACAATAAAACTCGTGTTTTTAACACATTTTGCAAAATTATGCAAAATAAGATGTTTGACATGTGTTTTAAGCAAACTGCTCTAATTGGAGAGCTGCTTTCTAAACAAACAACAATGAAATTCAACTATAATACAATTCTTCATCCAACTCTTTTCAGTGACTCAAATGCAAGTCTACTTGTATTTCTACTACAAATATATAAAATAATGAAATGGCAATTTTACAGAACAAAATAAAGATATAGGACTTAAATCAACATTCAACAAGAAAAATCAAGAATGAACGCAATAAGAGATTTACCATTCTCTTGCTGTCTTGTGAAGCACATTATGATTTTCAAACACCCGGCCATCTCCATTCAAGCTAGGATCCATTTACTTAAGAGAATGGGACTGTATGTTGCAAAGACAAAGGAGCAATGCCTTGTTATCAACTAGAGTCATCCTCAAGGCAAACAGTTTGATTTCTTCCACTCTCACATCTGTCATTGATTTCACCTAGACTACCAAAAGCATTTTGATCATAACTTTCTAAAATTGGGATAACCCAGTCTCCATCTATTCTGCCTCCCCCGTTTGTTCTAAAAACTCTTTCCTCCTCAATTTCTTCCGGATCTTCCATTGATCTAGTATTTCGACACCCTAGTAAGATAATGTCCAACATTTTCCTTCGAACAACATAAATTGGATTTGGCATAACTAAACACCCTTTGGAATAGGCTTCTCTAAGAAAAACAGTCTGAGTACTTCCCTTGGTACATATATAGAAAATGCCAGGGTGCTTCAAAAGCAGTTCACGTACATTAACTTCAATAGCAAAATCCTTTCTAAAATGAGCCAATCTGTCAACTTCAAGCATCTTCTCAACTGTCAAGCTCAAGAGCTCATGAATAATCCCAACTGCCCTCTTCTCAAAACGCTCTGTCCCTCCACAAGTACGAACTTTGAGAACCTCCTTGCTCTCATAAGGCTTCAAATAGGGAAGCCTCTGCCAGTTCTTTAATTTCTCCCTATAACCTCTCTCTATCTTAAACCCCGTCGGAAAATTGATGGGAAATGCATAACTTGTTTCAAACTCACTCAACCACTTATCTATATATTCTTTTTCTCTCCATTTTTCAACCTCAGCCTTGGCCAAACTCTCATTTCTGTCAACCAGTTCAACAATTTCCAAATCAACTAATCTAAAATCCTTTGAATACCTTCTTAAAATAGAATCTCTAAAATCCTCAGGCAAACCAAGCTCTCTCCTAATCAACCTCAAAGCATGGACATGAAGCGTCCCATTTCTTGACATCATGAGCAATTTCTTTATTTTTTGCACCAATCCAGGTTCATATTCCTTGACAACCTTTTCTTCCTCATCAATCAAACTTCTCATTCTTCGAGTTATCTTGCAGCACAAATTCCTCCTAAAGGGGTGCTCAAACAACTCAAACACATGCTGATATTTGTGAAGAAATGCACCCATGCCCACATTAATGCCGACAATGTTTCTCCATCGTGACATCAGTTGCACAGAGACAAAGGGACCACGCTTTCGCTGGGACATAAGCTGGTGGATACTGAGTATGGTTTTGAGTTTGTTAATGCACGTCACGAGCTTGTCTAGTTTTAAATCTTTAGTTCTGGTTTCCAGATGAGTCTGTGCTGAAACAACCGGCTTTTTCCATCTCCTTTGCGAAAATGAATTGAATGGTCCAAATAACATCCCATTGCACCTTATGCTTTTCAAAAAGATCATGTTCTCAAGAGGCCTAGAAAACTTCTCAATTAGTCTCACAAGCTTCCTTCAGCAGAAGCTTCTTTGTAACTAAACAATGCCTCTAATGCGCATGATAAAATGCTAATAAAGCAAAAGGGGAGGGCTTGGAAAACCAACTGATACCTTCCTACAGATAAAACAATTTGTAAAATTTAACATGATGTATATCAGTACATGCAGGGGCGGATCTAGGAATTTAAATTTGGTGGTTCACCGTCCCACATGAAATATCATCGCATGCAATGTAATGTAAGCCTTGTCTAAAACTAAAAAAAAAAAGCACCTAAACTGGACAACGAAACTGCTGGTTTCACACTTTTATAACAACATTTCATGCAAATAACTGAACACAAGATGTCACAACAGAGCAGATAGATTAGTTGATGTTCGGGGTTCTAAATGCCATTGTTTTAATCTCAAATTTCCAACACATAATTAGAATATATTAGTTCAAAAATTATGTACCTTTAATTACAACACATATACTGGTGATGAAGTGTAAACATTAAATATATTCTTCCTTAAAAGTGACCTGCACAGGGAAAGATGAAAACCATTGTTAAAATAATGGGTATGTGAGATCCTAATCTGTAGTAGAAATACAAGCACATCTCAGAACATGATCTAATAAATATGATTAAATAATGTGATCCAATAAATGAATGTGATATTCATGAACATATATATAAACTGAACATTTATTTTCAATTTGTTTAATAAGCAAACCTCAATTTATCAAACACGAAATGTTAATCCAAAGCTTTTAATTTTCCTTTCATTTCCAACCCTATTTTAAACTTATTGAACTCCTTTCTTTTTGTATTTGTATTTTCAACATCCGAGGCAGGTTTAAGTCTTGAAACATTATATTTACAACCACCTGCTAAAACCAGCAAAGTTCAAATAACGTTACAACATTTCAGAACATGATGCAATAAATATGATAAAATAATGTGATTCTTATTCTCAATGTACCAACTTTCGAGCAATACCTGATTCGAGTTAATAGTGTGGCCTTTGATGCCAGTATATATTGTAGGTACTACCTGCAAAATTAAACAAGATATCAGTCGTAACAAGTCCATACATTGACTCCATGTATGCGGTGCACTCCCATAGATATAACTCTAAATGTTTTCATTACTTTTCAAAGAAAAACAGAGAACAACTAATACATATTATAGTTAAGGCCTACAATTACATTCACATCAAAATCAATTCCCCCAAGCCCCAACCTGCCACCATGGACGTGAAAATGAAAGTGAAGTCATAGGAAAATGTTCACATGTCATAAAAAAAAACTTAAAAACAAGGAACATTCAAAGATACTTTAAAATGCCAACCTTGATGAAGTACTGGTATACTCCATTTGAGGTTTCATGTGTCCATTGTCCCCTGAAATAGTAATATGAAGCAATTGTTAAAAACTTTCGGTACTTGCAGACATGGGATTTTTTCGCTCGGCAAGAATAATATTTATTAAAATTAAAAATCCTCTAGAAGGAAGAATACAAACATCTACCAGATTGAGCCTCTCTCAATCCTCAAATAAAATCTAACAAAACACCCAAACAACACACTAAAGAAATCAAAGCGAACAGACACGAAGAAAAAGTTAAACCATCTTCACAACCAAAGCCAACCATCCGAAAACTAAATAGTAAAACTAAGATAAGCCAGAAAACGGCAGAGAATCGATCAAGCCATACACGACATTACTAACAAACACCACAGACCGGCCTTCGCTTCAAGAACATGAGAGACAAAATGAAACTTACCGTTCAAGGTTTGAAAGAGATGATCAGAGTAGATAAAGTGAGAAGCATTGCACAATAAGAGAAAATTAAAATTTCCAGTGCTGTCGTTGTCCAGGATGAAATTTGAGGGTAAAGAGTGGTTTGAGAATTTGGGAAAGCAAAATGAGACTTCCTGTGTACATGATAAAAATGTTAATAATGTAAATAAACCAAAAACCATGAAAAATCTCAAATACATACTAACCAAATATTTAAACTTGACATCAGCAGTAACCCGTTATTAAGAACGCATATAAATTCCTAATCTAATCCCAAATTCGGATTCTAAGTCAGTCAATGAATAAAGCACATATGAACAACCCAAATTAAAATGTGACAAAAGTTAAATTTTTGTAAGACTCACGGTGGCTAGCCGGGTGAATTGGCTTCTGGTTAAAGTGGGTTGGCGTCCGTTAACTCGATTTTCAGCTTTTGAGGAAAGGGGGAAGCTGTGTACGTTTTAGCTTAGAGGGTTAGGGTTTGGGGAAATCAGATAATGTGAATTGGAAGAGATGAAGTCTCGAGGTCCAGTTTTTTTTGGTGGGTCGGGTCATGGGTGGGTAAACTGCCTAATAATTACAAACTCTTTATTAACATGTAGGAAAGATGTGAAGATTTACCTTGAAATTTTTGAAATAGATGGACCTTATTGGTTCCACAAATAACGTGGTGAGCATGGTCCATCTAATAATTTTCACACACTGGGATTTAAACTTGTCTATTTTTTTCACATTTATATTTACTTTTTGGGTAAACTACACCAAATACCACTAAATTATGACCCCCGATCTAAAATATCACCGAACTTTAAAAAAGCTTCAAATCTATCACTGAACTTTAGTTTTTTACTCGAAAATGTCACTCCATTGTTAACTCTTAACGTCCTGTTAAGTCAAACGACGTCGTTTTAGTACAGTTGTTTTGAAGCCTAATTTAGCCCAAAGCGACGTCATTTTGCTAGAGAAATGATATTAAAACCTTGCGCTTGGAGGGGTTTAAATCTAGAACTGTAGAAATATATGTTTTTGATATAATAATTGAAAAATGTTTTGGACTGAATTGAAAAGAATTTAAAATATGTTTTTAGTCAAAACAATTTGAAAATAAGTTTGATGTGTTTTTTAAAGGTTTTGGCAATGTTTGAAACATTTTTAAGTAGCCAAACCAGTGCTTTTAATGTACTCGTTTCGATACAGGGATAATCTGTATCGATACATTTTGAAACTGCCAGAATCCGTTTCGATACAGGGCTTACCTATTTCGATACGGACAATGGTTGTTTCGAAACACCCTTTGGTGTTTCGATACGCTTACGTGACATATACCCCAACGACTATTTACCAACGATCATTTGAATTGCAGGACGTTTCGATACAACACAAAGCGTTTCGATACGGCACACTGCATCAGACTCCAACGGCTAGTTCTGAAGAAGGGCGTTTCGATACAGCTACCCGTGTGGCCGTGTATCGAAACAGACATCACCAGAACTACATTTATGGTGAGAAATAAAGTCTCTAACGGCTCCAATTCAATCCCAACGGTCCTCAACGGCTACAAACTCAATTAGGAGTATAAAAGGGACCTCCAAACATCAAAGGAAGACTAATACTTCAATTGTCAATAATATTACGATGAAGAAATTGTCTTAGAGCTTAAATTGTACATTTCTAGCATAGACAACACTTGTTAGTCAAAATTGTCAAATTTGCTCAAGTGTTTAGGATTGAGTGAGTGAGCTTAAGAGTGCAAATTATCTACTTAGTGAGGAATTTCAAGTTTGCTCAATTTTTTTCTTGTAAAGAGGGTTTACTCAATCTTTGGGTTAGAAAGCTTTGGGTGTGTAAATGTTGCCTCCTTAGCCTAGAAAAGAGGAAGAAATTCAAAAGTGAATTAGGTGAAATCCTTAGTGGGAAGTTAAGGTAGTGAATGTAGGTGCTTGTTTAAATGGCCGAACCATTATAAATTCTTGTGCATATCTTTTGATTTTTGCTTCCATCACTTCCACCCAAAAATCAACCTTTTCCACAACTTAGCAATCGATAATGATCGAAGAAAATCGAGCTTATCAAAGCCTAACAAGAACATTTAAATTTAACAGCTAAGCCTTAAACACTAAACAAACTTGAAATTATGTAATATTTTACACGAATATTATATATCTCAAACTACTTGATATTAATTTAAACTATTTTATGAAATAAATAATATAGAATATATATTATATATATATATATATATATATAAATATATTATTTTTATAAAAAATCTAAAATATTCATAAAACAATATATTTATATTTTAAATAATCTATAAAAGCCCTAAACCCTCGACTACTAACTCACAAACCCTAACCTTCAACCCTAAATATTAGAATTCAGGGTTTAGGATTTTTATTATTTTTATGAATATTTTGTTTTTTTAAATAATATATTTTATTTAAATAATAGTAATATATAAATAATATAAATATATACATAATATATTTTATGAGAAAAATAATACTATAAATAATATTAATATATAAAATACATTATTTATTTATATATATCAATGTATAAAAATAAAAATATATTATTTTTATATATTATTTAAAATATAAATATATTATATTTGAAGGTCATGTGTTCAAACCCCTCCAAATGCATTGTTTTTAATATTTTTTCTCTAGCAAAATGACGTCGTTTTTGGCTAAATTAGGTTCAAAAAAATCGCACCAAAACGCCGCCGTTTAACTTAACGAAGACGTTAAAAGTTAACGACAAAGTGACATTTTCGAGTCAAAAATTAAAATTCAGTGTTAGATTTGAAACTTTTTGAAATTCAGTGGTATTTTTAAGTCAGAAACCATAATTCAGTGATATTTGATGTAGTTTACCTTTAATTTTTTTGTCCATACTAATAGATGAATTTGTCTATTTTTCTCACACTAGTACTTTTATAAAAAATTTAAAATTTAATCATTATATATATATATATATATTAATTTTACATTACTTCTTTAAATTTTTTATAATATTATACAATATCAGAATGTCACATCACCTCTTTTAACATCGTTACAAGATATTAGTATGGGCAATAAATAAGTACGATGTGAAAAAATAGAGAAATTTAAGTACCAATATAGACAAAGAAAACCAAATGCAAGAAAAGCAGACAAATAATAAATATTATTACAATAGGTTTTTTTTTTATTTTATATTTTCATACTTTTAAAAATTAATAAATATTATAGTATATCCGTATTATGTTTATTTTTTTATAAAGGTTTAAATCCCATTAAAGTTTATGCTAATTTAAAATCATTGAATGAGTGTTTATTAATGACTAAAATTAAATTATTATATTCTTTTTAAAAAAATCTCTATATTTTCAATTTTTACATTCATTTCATAATCTTAAATCAGTAGAAAATTAAAAAGTTTCACTTATATTTTTTATAAATATGTTGGGAACTGGATTTCATTAATAAAACGACAATAGTAAACTCAAATATACGAAGAAAAAATATTTTTTCTTAAGAGTGACGTCGACATCAGAAGAACTCAGTAAATTTTATAAAAAAATTTGTCTCTGTTAAACAAGATGCTTTACGAAGTGATAAAAGAGTAGTGATCGAACCAAACTATCTGGCAGGATGCTTCGCTACACAATTCTGATTATATCGGCAATCAACCTTTTACCAAAGAGGGGATATGACTATACGTGACCACCGACAAACCAATCAGAAACAAATGTCGTGATGGTTTTTGTGCGACCACCAAAACGACCACAAAGGTATGTGAAAAACGTACCAAAAGTCACGAGAATCGTGCCACAACAACAGAAAGAAAGCGTGCCACAAGAGTAGAGAAAAGCGTGTCACAACGACAGAGAATCTTATTTAAAATTGAAAGAAACAAACTCATGAAGAAAAAAAAAACAAAGGACGTAATATGAAAAAACAAGAAGAATAGTAAACATCGGCGGTGATAACCAACACTAAGATTGGTACTGCCGCTGACTAAGCAAAAATCAAAGGAAAAGAAAAGAGAAAATTTAGATTAGAGAAAGAGAAAGACGACTAGGTTAAAAGGTTTTTTTAGGGTTTTGAGAATTTTGAAATTTATATAAAACAATTGAAACTGCTAATTAGATAAATTAAGCACAAAAATAATGAAAGATTTATATAAAAATCACATCGGTTGACATGTTCTTTATATGTATATAATACAAACCAAACACACTATACAAGACTTTCACCCAAAACTCCATGATCCATATCAACCAACGCAAAAACTTATGATTTTCTAATTTAAAGTAATAGTAAAACCAATCTATTTAATCATTCTCTAATTATATACACGATTTGCAATCAAGAATTTATGAATTATTTAGATTTACACCACAATAACAATGAAAAGAAGGGTTAAAAGTCTCATCTTCCCTCCCCAATGATACTTCCGAGCATTGGTTTTGTAATACTTGGTGAAGTTCCTGCACCACCTGCTATGCTTGTACTACCGTAGCTAGTTCCACTTGCTCTAGTTGCCTCATTACTCACAAAGCTGCTTTCGTCGTCATCGAATTTCCATTCGGTCAAGTATCCGGGCTTTGAAGCCACCCTGCTTACTTCGGTGTCTCCTGAAAGCATGGCAACGACACGGGACATGGCCGGCCTCTGCATTGGTGATGTCTGAGTGCACAAAAGAGCGATTCCGATCACACGCTTCATTTCTTCCTCGTCGAATTCAGATAAACTACTGTCTGCCAGTTCAACTTCCAGGTCCTTTTCATGCAGGTGCCAGGCCTAATGGAATAGAAAGATGAAAAGAAACATTCACACCAATCACCAGAGCATAGCCATGTTTGTTCCATTTAAAATACTAAAAAAATCTCCTGTATATCCATTTAAAAATAAATCATACCCATTCAAGAAGGTACATCTGATTTTCCTCCAACCCTGAGTCGGAATTAGGTCTTCCGCTAACGAGCTCTAGACACACGACACCGAAGGCAAACACATCAGTCTTCTCTGTAAGGTGTCCACGCATGGCATACTCCGGTGCAAGATATCCACTACATTAGTAATGACAGGAACCGATTACTACTTATCGCCTGGATGCATAAACCATGTCGAAAAACGATAAATTTGGTAAAAAAAAAATTTAGGTTTGCTAGTCTTAAGATTCTTACATTGTCCCTGCTACACGGGTACTAATGTGGGTCTGCTTATCATCGTAAAGTTTGGCTAAACCGAAATCAGAGATTTTTGGGGTGAGATCAGAATCAAGCAAAATATTACTGGACTTGACATCTCTGTGCACAACACGAATCCTTGATTCTTCATGAAGATAAGCTAAACCTCTTGCTACTCCCAAACATATATCATACCGCATTGACCAGTTGAGATTCAATTTTTTGCCTGCATCATGGAAGTCAGGTAAACCATACATCCAATATGTTTCCAACTTTCTGTCTTAGAAAGAAAAAACATATAATTTATTGATTCTATATTCGTACCAAATAATATTTGGTCTAGACTCTTGTTTTCTAGATACTCATAAACAAGGAGACGTTGTTCCGCTTCAATGCAGCAACCATGAAGTTTGACAAGGTTGCGGTGTTGCACAGCAGATATAGTGGCAATTTCTGTAACGAACTGGCTCTTGCCTTGCCGGGATACTGCAGACAATTGCTTGACAGCGATCGCCCTTCCATCATCAAGTCTTCCCTATAGCGTAATTAAAAAAGAAAAGGATAAACAACAAGATATAACAAACTCAACAAAAAAAAAATACGAATACAGTGATTCAATCATTTTATCATCCTTGAGTTCCTTCCATTCAGTCTTTTTAATATCATTCACTTTCAATTCATTATCGTGACAAAGGCTCATGTCTAATTCCTACTAGTGTCTCGTCCCTTTCCTCGTTTGCATATCTTAACAATGATTGACAGTCAAATGAATAACTGGTTCTGCTTTGTGAAATTGAAATTGACATAAAGGTTTTGTAATCTGAGATTAGTAATGGACCCAAAGGTGTTATTTGGTATTTAAGACAAAAATCCCATATCCAGGTATATTTTCCCAACTCCACCTTTATGCCATAATAGAACTAAAAGTTACCTTGTAGACTGGCCCAAACCCTCCCTCTCCGAGCTTATTTGCAGGACTGAAATCCTCTGTAGCAGCTTTTAGTTCGGCATAACTGAAAGTGTACGGTCTAGCGTCAATCCCTAGGAGCTCTGCATATTCAAGAAAAAAGAACCATTGTAAAATTGCTAATCTAAATATCAATCGGATCGGTTGGTGTATGTTGGATACACCAAAAATATGAAGTTTACCTTCTTCATCTTGCATATGGGGCCTTCGTCTCGTAAAATAGAAGAAAGCTGCAACTAACAGCAGGCATAAAACTCCAGCACCAACAGAAATCCCCACAATCAAACCTGTTTGACTATCCTTGCTGGTTGGAGCATTATTACTAACAGTAGGTATGAAATCTGAATAAATCAGAGCAATCAGTATTACTGTAACACTGTGCCATAAACCAAGAAAAGTTTGTTGATTGCTGACCTGGGGTAGCACTGATTGCAGAAATCAATGGTCCATATGTACCTTGAGCTGGAACACAGCAAGTCCCTTTCCCAGCCCAAAACAGATGAATTTCAAGGTAGTTTTCTGATACCACAGCCGTAAACTGCCTTGTAACTGCTCGTCTGGAAACACCACCTGCTTCCCTCTTTATGTCAAAATCCTCTAAAACACGATTTCCCTGGAATAATCAAATTTGAAAATAAAGTACGTTAAATGCCGATGTTTTTCTTATAAAAGAGTAGGAAATGAATCACCTCAACACACATAACATTCGATATATGAGAATGCTACTTGTTTAAGATTTTTAGTTAGTATTAAAAACTTTAGCACAATCCGGAATATATCAATTTTCAGGGTCACAGCTAAAGGGGCAGCTCAGGATGAACTTGATAATGAGGTACGGACCTGGATATAAATATCGAAAACACGCCTCCCAAGACTTTCCCATCTATTGGTATCTAGGATTTGTGTTTCTGCAAATTGGAGCCTCACAGTATAGTTGCCATTCTCAAGCCCCAAACCATAGTACCTTAGTGATGAAGCAGAGATCCGTGCTGTCTGGAATAGCTCCGAGTCTAGGGTGTTTGTGAACTGAGATCCTGAAGTAACTGTGTACTGAGGATTATTGGACCCTGCAAAATATCCAACATTACTGACCGCCCACCTATTTGTGTCCGTAACATAATACGATGCTGGACCAAGTGTCTGGTTGTCTCTCTCAAACAAAGTCCTATCTGACGATGTAATCTGCGGACCACCGCACTTAATTCCGAAGTTAAAATCTGCAGATGAACACGAAAGATACTCATCAACCCCACTGAAAAGGGTACTTTTAGTAGAAAAAGTTAGGTTAATTGCAACTCTCAATAAGCCTCAAAGTCTATGTTTGGTAATACCATTAAACACTCTTCCCCCACTGATTCAATATTAACAATGGAAACAAACGAGTTAACTGAGTGAGAAACAAATATGGGAGACAAACAACAACACCAATAAATTAACAATAAAAGAAAATAAATGATCCAAAATAAGGCCATCTATTTTGTACCCTTTTTTTTATAAAGGAAGTACAGAGGATTTGAAACTTCTAAAGCTCACCATTGATATTCCCTCAAACCAAGATGATTACAAAATTAAGTATTCAACTAAAAAATGATATATGAATACTATAATGTTTACGAAATTGAAATCTATGAAAATATTTGATTTTGTTTTCTTTGAAGGAGAAGGAAAGACCATTTGAAATCAAGTACACTATTTGCACCATAAAAATTAGAAATTCTCGCATGTCATTTTCTTGATTATGGACAATAATAATCCAATATTGTGCCCGTAATACATCTACCGAACTCAGGAAGGTCTTTCCATCCTATTCTAGCCAATGTGCGAACCTGTTTGTTTCTCCTTAAGAAGCACGAAGAGGGAAAGTTTTAATTATACTCACAGATTCCACGTCCTCGGTTGCAAGGAAAATTACGTTGAAGGCAGTTGAGTCCGGATGGCAAAACACTGAAAATAAAATAGTAATGCAGTTGAGTAAATATGAGGAGCACATACTTAATAATGTTAGATGACATATGAAAATCCTAATACCAATGAGAATATTTGATTATCACTTATAGCACCCTTCTGTCTCAAGAACAGTAACTTAACAAGGACAAGTGACTGAACAAATACAATTAAGATCCATAGTGTTCTAACTAGGGAGAGTGCTTTTTAAATCAACTTCATATCTTCAATCATGTAAAAGAGAAGATAGCACCAAGAGAATCACCTGTTGTTTGACTGTTCAATTGTGAAGTTGTTGGCAACTAAGTTACTGTGTAATGCACACCATAGAAAAAATAGTCAATTTCTGGATTATTCAGTGTATATAAAAGGAAGACACTTTAAAAAGCTTGAGAAGAGCATAAATTATCATAACATGTGGTCAGAACTTATAAATTTCAATGGAATTTGTATTTGTTCTTAACTATGTGTATGTACAAATATAAACCTATAAGAAACTTACATTGATAAATTCGGCTCGGAAATCCAAGAGGGAAAGCTCCCAGCTAAATTGTTGTAAGACACATCTCTGCAAAGGTTGTATATATGTTGAGAATGGCATATGTTTAAGAGAAGTAAGAATGAAGTAAATCACATCTATTCATGCACACTTTAAACACCATCCAAAGCTCCTATAAATCTATGTTCACCATCAATCAATCGTAGATGGCATTGAAAGTTCGCTATGCATATGATCCCTAGTTTCCAAGGCAAAACCAGCAATGACATCATTGGCACAATGAATGTGCCCTCGTCTCTATCTTATGATATCCAACCTAGAAATAATTATGATTTTCCAAGAAAACAAAGCCAGAATATAGCATGTTTTTTTCATATGAGTAATACTTCCTTTCGCATAAAGAACCACTAAGAGACTCGATATGTCATTCAATAGAAATAGCCACATTCAGCGGTGCATCTAAATTCTTTAATACATGTATGCAACATTTTACTACCCCTTTTCCCCAAAAGTGGTTCCTAAGGTGCATATTTGTGGACTTTCATCCTACACAACTTTTAGTAGCTGGTCATTGGTAGTTTTGTGGGGAAAAAGATAGAATAAAGTAAACAAGAGATTACAACTTGAGATGTTCCGATAAGTGAAAAAGACTGACAGTAATGACCTATTAGTACAAATAAATTTTTATCTGTGTATCTTCACATTTAGTTGAACGAGTTGCACTTACATATTGCGAAGAGATGAACTCTTTTCTGCAGGAAGTGTACCATTCAACTTATTATTTCCAAGAAACCTACAGATAAAAAACATCACAATGAGATATATATAAATCAAGAGGTATATGAAGATAACATTTTTTTAATAAGTTGGAGTCTTACAAATGAGTGAGTGAACTCAAATTAAAAAGTGACCCTGGGATCTGCCCAGTTATATTATTGAAGCTCAAATCCCTAGAAAGAAAAATATTCGAAAAGTTATTATAAAGTACGAAGCAAGCAAAAAGTAATAAGAGAAATATATACTAATAATATTCAAGCCAATTATGGAGCTCAGAAATTTTCACCCAAACCCATCAAATGGTAACTGCCTCCCCTCCACTGAAACATATATAAACACACACACATAACTGGTGTGTGTCTGTGTATATGTGTGTGTACATGCACACACACATGAAAGCAATAAAGCTTTAAGTAAAATGGTCCCTAACCCAGTTTTAACTAAAATGGTTCTGGGTGTAAGAAACTTTACAAAGGACTCTTGTAAAACATCTGAACCATCAATTTAAAAGGACCAATCAAATGGTCAATAGGCTGCTTTCTGGTTCAGCACTTTAAACCTGCCTTAATAGATGCTTGACTTACAAAGAAACAACCATTCAAGAGAGTAACTTACAGCTGTGTCAAACTCCCGTATTCTCCTATACTGGATGGAATTGTATCCGAAATATTATTGTTCCTCAGATCCCTGCATGCAATATCCTTTCTTGAGATAATGCTACTAATTTATTGGACAAAAAGAGAGAAGACGAGCAAAATATAGGAGAAGCTGGGCTTTAAGCTGGCTTACAAGATACTCAAGGACCTCATATCCCTCATAAATGCTAGAGAACTTTCATTAGATAAACCACTTATTCTCCTATAAGTGCATCACATTAGAATGTTGTTGTTACAGTCCAATAAGTTATGGAAAAAAATTGCTAAAAAATATGTAGGCACTCACAACTCTGTCAGAGAAGTAAGATTGGAAAATGTTGAAGGTATTGGTCCTTCAAAAGAGTTTCCTTGAAATCTCCTACAATCAAAGAATAGATCAAAACATCATAAATTGTGCAGAGATAGAACTGAGACAAATATTTATCCCATTATTCTCCACTGCAAATAAGGGAAGACGTTTAAACCACGAAAAAAGTAAACCATACAAGGAAGTAAGCCTTGACCAATTTCCTATGAAGTCAGGTATCCTCCCAGTAAGTTGAGTATCTGATGCCCACCTGAAATAGAATTATTGCTTAAAAATTTTCATGAATAAACTTTTTTCCTTTTGTTTTATAAAAATTTCATTTTGTTTATAGAAAACAACCGATTAAAAATTCTTACATCGTCTGTAAGTTCTGCAGATTAGCGTATGTTGCAGGGATCTCTCCACTTACCCCAGAACTATCAAAATAGCTGCCAACATAAACAAAGTTCCATCATTTTTTATGGTCTATATGGTTTTTCATCAAGAGGAAAATGGAAATGAATAGATCGTAATTTTTAAGTATCAAACCATCAAAGAGGTACACAAACACCATAAAAGAAGTGAGTTGCATAAAAACATAAACCTATCGTAATAACTGCAGGATTTCACACATAAGATTTCAAGCATACAACATCCTACGAAGCCCAAAGGCTTCATGGTCAAATACATATCATATAGAATTATAACATCTGATACATCATAAAAGAAGTTAAAACAAAATTGAGTAATAGACTTTGCTGCAGTTAAAAAATCACAACCATGCATGATAAAATGTTAGCTTGAATCCATTACTGTGCTTAACCTTTTAATTTTGAGCTGATTATAGATAGCAGTAACTGCTCTTACTTTTAGGACGTTACGAACATATGATGAAAAACCAAAAATCTTGAATACAATTCCAGTATCTCAGAGAGAACAATATCTTGAAGAACCGAAAAAAGTTATGAGCGCAATTGGTCATATGAGTCTCATATATGTTAATCCACATTTAGTTCTTTTTATGTTATATATCTATTTTCCCTGCTAGCAACTGCTCCCTAAGAGGCTAAGACAGCTTACAGAATCTGCATTGAAAATGGAGCATTAATCAATGTACAAGAACTTACAGTTGCTGCAGCATCAAACAGTTGCCAAGCTCGGATGGCAGAGGACCGGAGAAGTTATTAGTGCCGAAGGCACTGCAATATAGAAAAGTTCATCAATAAATAGATTGTACAACTCAAGTACTTTATTGATTTAGTTTACATCGGTACAGTACAGTGAATATGAAAAGATAAACCCTAAAAAGTCAACAAGGAACAGAAAAAGAAAGATATGGAGAAAAAAATTGTAAATAAATTCCATTGTCGGAATGTTGTATAATGTAAAACAAATAAGAAACCAACATTTGGAGGTGATGCTCATCGCACAATCACAGAAATGTGGGAACGACAAGTTGCAAAATTAACTAAACAGAGGAAAATAAGAGATAAGCTTACAATGATCTTAAATCAGTAAGCAATCCTATTTCCTGTGGAACCTCCCCTGATAATGCATTGATGCCAAGGTCCCTTTTAAACACAAAAGTTAATGTCCGAACTAGAAAGATTTATAGTAATAATAATAATAAAGACATCATTGAGAATTTACAAATTATAAAAGTAGGAATTCCTTACAGCCACTGCATTCGAGTTAGATTGCCAATGGAAGCAGAAAGGGGACCTGTCAAGTAATTCTGTCCCAGCTTCCTGAAAGAAATGGGTTTAACAATGGTGGGGGTCAGTGATCATAAAATCAGGAACATGGACAATTCATCATGGAAAACATGTTGATGTGGCGGAACTCAACGTTGTTTATTGAGGGAGCCATTTAAAAGTATTAAAATTTAGAGGGGCAACAATATAAATTATATGTTTTTAGGGAACCAAAATACAATTTTACAATTACCCCAACTTAAAACTTTTTCAATTTTTAAAAGTTTTGGAGGGGCCGTAGCCTCTGCCGGTCCCTATTAGGTACCGCCCCTGAGATCGATCTTGGCAGAGATAAGGATGTGATCCATAAAAATGTAGAATTGTAAGTAGAATCCATACAGATTGGTAAGAGAAGTCAAAGTCCAAAGCTCATCAGGGATCACTCCCACAACATTCAGTGCATAAACTTTCCTGTAAATAAAAGGTTATCTCGAATAAGAAAGTATAAAATGAAACATTTTCATGTATGTTAGTGTGGAATTCAGATGCTAAATTCTCAACATAAGTCATAACATCAATCATTCATCCGAAGTTTGATAGAATTTAAAAAATAAGTATTATACATGATAAGTTCAGAAGATAAAAAAAAGTTAATAGATAATATTTTCATATATTCAAATAGTATGGTTATTAAATTTAATTTAATGAAATATAAGTAGTTAAAGGAATAGTTGAAAACCAACTAGATTGGTCCAAGTGGTAAGCAGCTTGATATCAATTAAACAATGCTTGACTTTGAGGCTGTATGCAGAAAATCCCCGTTGGGGGACTCATCCATCAAATTTTAGTGTGCGATGCGGGTCGGTCCGTATTAGTCAGGGCAAAGCCCTTTGCCCTAGAGAACCGAGAGGGCAACAAAAAAAAGAAATAGTTGCAAACATTTTATGTAAAAGTAAAACAACATTTCTGGAAGGAACAGAGACATTTTCCATCAAGAAACATCGATATGCATGCAGGTGGAGACGGTTATAGCATCAAGGATAGCAGTTTCAAGACCATTCAGGCATAAAGTCAAACAGATACTGTGCAACCATCAAATATCTTGCATGAAAAGACAAGATTTCTATGGAGAATAAGTCCGGGTACATACAGACGGGTGATGTGGCATGTAGAGCCATTGTCAGAAGAACAGTCACATTTGATGAAAGGGTTGTAATTCGGGTTTTCGATGTCGGTCGAGTCGAGGGCCGCTCCACTGCAAGGGTCACCGGTTGTGTTCCATTGGTCCTGTCGTGCTGATATTCCCCATTGTTGAAATATTGAGTTCAATGCTCTCACTGCACTCCAATTCAAGGGTGACAATTTTGTACATGTCTTCTAAATATCGAAAAAATTTCAAAACTCTCGATATCCGATTATCATATTAGTTTCAACAAAAAAAATAAAATAATACTCATTTAAACAATAACTTGAATCAGATTACAGAATTCTATTAAAATCATACTCAACTCATAAATAGTTTTAGCATTAATAATTTTATCGAATTCTAAAACATATAAACAAATCAATTTTAAGATCACACAAATTCAAACATAGGATTGTCATACATCGTATATTGACATGGATGCTAATACTATTATATATATATATATATATATATATATGAAATCTATCAAACACCATGAAAAGAAATGTATCCAATTAATTAAAGAAGGAAAACAATAAACAAGGAAGCAACAAAAGTTTGCAGCTCAATCATGCATGTTTTTCTCGAATTCCATACGTTTAAACCTAGACCCTAAACCAACAACGAACATATATATGTATATATATTACCTTCAGCAGGATCGGTAGTTGGTTGAGATTGATTCTGAGCTTCGGCTACGAAAGGTAAAACTAGAACACAGAAAACACATAAACTCAAACCCAAAACTTGTTCTGATCTAGATGATATCAACATCTTCTTCAAGCACAGCTTCAAAAATTATTTGTTGTTACATACACACATACATATGTGTGTGTATATATATATATATATGTTCGTTCTCTGATTGAATGTTCGATGAGAAAAATTTAGGGAGTTGTTATGTTGCCTTTTAAGACAACTTGGATCATACAAGTTTGACTAAACCTTTTTTTATTTATCAGAAAAGTGTGAAATCTAGCCATCTAGGGAAGGATTTTTGTTTGACTTTGATTTGTACAACTTCTTTAATATTTTAAGGTTGACTTTAATAAAAGGTAATTATATATATATGGATTGTGGATGATAATGTATTGCAGATTTACAATTTATCACCGTTTTCAAAATTAATAAATATTTTATTTGTTTTGTTTTGTCCTTTCATACTTTTACAAATTATTACTACGTAGAAGATACTAAAACTTATTATTTGGCATCAAATTTTTTGTACACAAGACTTTTTACCAACCCACTTATAATTATTTGACTATTTAATTTTCATAAAATAAAATTGTATACAATTCATATTTATTTTTAATGCATCTATAGTATTATTTAATTCCACGACTAAGTTTGGTTAACTGATCACCAATATAGTTTTTAAAAAATTATATAATAAAAACCTAATTAAATTAATTAGACATGGATGAATCTAGAGGGGTCTGGACGAGGCGATCGCCCCCTAAAAATTTAAAAAATTTATATGATTTAGAAAAAAATTTAGAAATTTTCTATTAAAAATTTATTTTCACCTGTAATTAGATTAGCCGTTTTTCTTTAATTTTCTTATTAATTAATTTAATTGTGTGTTTAGGGTAAGCCATGGTGGGCGTGGCTCACACCACCAGCCATCACCTTTCATTGTACAAATACGAACGTGGACCAGGCTCCCGCCCTTGCGTCATGACTGCGTCCCGTTAAACATCATAATGTTTTGGGTAAATTACATCTATGACCACCCAATTATATGTGTGATCCTATTTTGACCACCGAACCATAAATTTTATCAATCAGACCACTCAACTAGTAAAACGGTTTCAATCAAGCCACTTATCGTTAATTTTTGACGGAAATGATGATGTGTCAGCATTATGCTCGCCACGTGTCAACATCATATTCACCACGTAAAACCATCTATTTCGACCACGTGTCAGCATGATAGTCAGCCTCGTGTCACCATAAAGAAGGGTATAACAAATTAATTTTTAAAAAATTTGACGTTGCATATGCCACGCCAGTAGATCTTAATACATGACAAGTCCAGTCATAATTAGTCGTTGACCGTCAGTTGACTGGCAGTTTCCATCCAACAGGGGTATATTTGGACCAAATTAAAATGTTGGGGGTTGTTTGCTCCAAAAAAAGAATAGGGGCTAAATGACAAAACATGCAAACATTGAAGGTATCTTTTGTCATCTTGCCTATTTTTATCTGAACCTTTTAAAAATTCGAACAAATAAGCAGACACTTAAGACCCCTTTGGCATTGCTAAAAAAGAGCTTTTGCTAAAAAAAAGTTACTTTTCACCCATAAATATTGCCAAACACTTTCAAATTGGTGTGAAGTTATATTTTTACTCTTAATTATTAATACTAATATATTAAAATAATATTAAATATATAATAATTATTATATTAAACTAATATTTAGTTATATTACAATAAAATAAAAAATGTAGTTTAGACTTTAAAAGTTAAATTTTTATATTAATTATTTAGAAATATGTAAAGTTTATATTTTATATATAAAAATTACTAATGAATTGTCATGATTTTTATATTTTTTATTTAAATTAATTTTTTCATATATAATAATATTAATAAATTTTATGATAACAATTTAAATATCATTTACGTTCATTTATTTTTACTTTACAATATAATGTTTAAAGTGGTCATTTTATGTTTTCAAAAGTAACTTTTGATAGCAATGCCAAACACTAACATCTTACAGTTAACTTTTTAAAATCACTTTTAAAATTACTTTATGACAACACCTTTAAAAGTATTTTCTAAAAGTCGTGCCAAATTAACCTTTAAACATCATTACGCCACTTTTGTTGGCTGAATTGAAATTGGCATAAAGTTAATTTTTGGTATGTCGTTGCTTTGTATTCTACATCTTTTTTAAGAATGAAATCATCTTCTAACACAAGAAAAAATTCATTACTTTTTGAAATATTTGAGTATATCAAAATCATCTGTATAATTTGAACTGAATTCTAAATATTTATAATCATATTAAATTCCTGTTTTTTTCCCCTAGAGTTGATCATATTAAGTTCTTTATGTGCCTATAAATGACATATAAATCACAAGGTATAAATCATTTTTAAAAATTTACCAAGTCGATCATTTGAAAGGGTCATGGCCATATAATAAAATCAATATAGTCATGAAAGGAGACATTTATATAAGAATTCAGAGTATGTATTATGCATATGCATGTGATAAATTAATAAATAAAATTAATTTAAAGTACAAAAGTATAACCAACGGGGTTGGCCCAAATGGTAAGCAACTTAGTATCGCTTAAACATATTTTAAATTCGAGGCTTTGTATATACATAAAATTTTCACGGGTAGAATTAATCTACTAAAATCATGTATGCAACTAAAGTCAGTTCGAATTAGTCATGACAAAGCCTTAAAAACCAGAAAACAAAAAAAAAATACAAAAGTTGTAACACCCCCTTCCCGGCCTGGTAGAGAACCGGGTCGAAGAGCGCTACCGAAAAACATAACGGAGATCGGAGATATAAATCCAAAGTTCAAAAATTATTTCGGATTATTTTATTAATCTCTTTTAAGACGTAACACTTAACTTATTAACAACTTACTCAAATTGGGGTCAATTTTAAACTTTTTCAAACTTAGGGACTAAATTGTAATTTTCACAAATTAAAGGTCTTTATCTGAAATTCGTGAAAATATACTGAAAATAAACTTACTAGTTATTAGCCTGTAAAACCTCATTACTATCGGAGGTCATTTATCAACCTGATTAGACGATGCAATATTTAGTGACTATTTTGTAAAATATTCAAATCTATTTCTTTTTATTATCTTACTAAAATTAATATCAAATTTAAATGAGCCTAACAACTTACAAAAATCTTAGAGTCCTTTCTAATCATTTTTATTAGAAAATTATTCGTATCTATCATTATTATTGTTCTAACATTTATTTAATAGGACTTTTCTAGATTACTAAAATAAAACCACATTATTAAATTACAAAACACAATTTATACAAAAGTTGGATCATATGCCACTTTACTAGGAGTTCATGAAAGATATCATACATATAAGGTAGAGATGTGACTTGCAACTGCACCACACGATCAAAGGTTGGAAATCTATCAGGGTCCTGAAAATGCATGAGACACGTATGTTAGGCTTACATAGCCTAGTGAGGTAGTCATGATAGTGAATTAACAATAATATGAGTGTCATGATTAGATATAAATTAATCTAACTCATTTGCATGCTTCTATAACAGTATAGGCATAACATGATCAGATATCCATATCACTGACATAACATAATATAATCATATATCTTATCATAAACATGTCATAGTATAACATATCGAACACATATTATATTGGTACCATTGGATACGCGGATTCCCTGTACACCATATCATAAATCATAAATGAGCCGTAGCCCTGAGCCGTAGCTCCATGTATCCCTTACACTTCCATCCTTTTATCTCCCACATATAGGCCGTAGCCCTGGACCGTAGTCCTCCCTTACATGGTGAGCTCGAATATTCCTATGGCATGCCAATTGTATCCAACGTCCATAAATACACATAATTTCACATAGTCCATGATTTTCAGATCATATCATATCAAATAGCAAGATGAGCCGTAGCTCCATATCAGATAATATTTCATATTATTTTCATATACATGTAGCATATTATAATCATTTTTTTAAGCATATCAAAATAATGCAGGGTACTTACCAGATGCAAATAAATTCATAATTAATGCAATAGGAAGGCACCGAGCCTACCCCTGACACGACTATACCCACATATCAGAACATAAAAAAATATCGGAATGACACCGTGTCACCCGAGACAAATGCATCTACACTCACCTTGACAGACCGGTGCTTTATTTTTATTTATTGGGCTTGAAAGTTGATCTGAATTGACCTCGTGTACTACGATAAAAATTAATTAAAATAATAAGACAGTATCGAATATATATAAAAATATTAATCAAACTCGATACCGAAACTTAAACTAACTAGAGATTTGAGCTTACCCCGCCGTCGGCAGAAATTCGATATTACTATATCGAAAATATCGGACTACCAATCAAACATTGGATCGTATGTTTACTAATTTTGTTGAATTCTCCTTCAATTTGCCGTGAAGGCTACTACCCCCATTGCCCCCTTTTTATACTAGAAATATATTGTCCTATTTGCTTAGTGGCAATTGCCACCATCATTTTTTTAATGATCAAGTGGCTACTATAATTTAGCAATTTGCATTAGTGGCCAAGCCACCCAACGCCACTTGCTTTTCTTTTCTTTTTTTTATAATATAATAATAATAATAATAATAATAATAATAATAATAATAATAATAATAATAATAATAATAATAATAATAAACTATCATAAATTACCCTGAAAAATATTTATTGGTTCAGATAAGATCGAATAAATTATTCAATCGATAAAAATATTCGGTCACCGGAACTTAATTCCGATTAGACCGGTTTTTGGGATGTGTCAACTCACCCTCCCCTATTTATACTCAAACATGGACGGCAAACACCCTTTTTTTTTCTTTTTTTTTCTTTTTTACCTACTTCATAAAATAATAATAAATTCAACCTACTCCATAAAATAATAATAAATTTAACCTACTCCATAAAATAATAATAAATTTAACCTACTCCATAAAATAATAATAAACCGAATAAAAAAAAAATTTCGAACCTAATTTCTACTAGACCGGTTTTTGGGATGTGACAACTCACCCTCCCTTAAGAAAATTCGTCCTCGAATTTTTACCTGAATCGAATAGATGAGGATATTGCTTTTTCATCGTGTCCTCAGGTTCCCATGTTGCCTCTTCCCTCTTGTGATTTCTCCACAAGACTTTAACCAATGCAACATTTTTGTTTCTTAGTCTTTTGATTTCTCTATCCAGAATCTGAATTGGTTCCTCTTCGTAAGACAAGTCAGGATTCAGCTCTAATTCTTCCGGCTCTAAGATGTGAGATGGATCGGATCTATACTTTCTGAGCATTGACACGTGGAAGACATTGTGGATTTTATCGAACTCGCTAGGAAGTGCAAGTCGATAAGCTACTGGGCCAATTCTTTCAGTAATTTCAAAAGGTCCAATGAAGCGAGGACTGAGCTTTCCCCTCTTTCCAAACCGAAATACTTTCTTCCATGGAGAGACTTTAAGAAAGACTTTGTCTCCCACATTATGCTGAATGTCTCTTCGTTTCAGATCAGCGTAAGCTTTCTGCCTATCAAAAGCTTGTTTCAATCGAGAGTGGATGATTTGAACCTTCTCTTCTGTTTCTCTGAGCAATTGTGGTCCCAACACCTTGTTTTCACCAAGTTCGGACCAACACAGAGGAGTTCTACATTTTCTGCCATACAATGCTTCAAAAGGAGCCATCTGAATAGACGACTGATAGCTATTGTTATAGGAAAATTCTACTAAGGGTAGGGATTTCTCCCAATTTTTCCCAAAATCAATAATGCAGGCTCGGAGCATATCTTCCAGAATCTACAAGGAAGATCGTAATTGATATAGGATACCTAGCTTATGATTAAAGAAAGAAAATAACGAGGTTACCTGAATAACCCTTTCAGATTGGCCATCGGTTTGGGGATGGAATGCAGTACTGAGATGTACTCTAGTTCCCAGTGCCTCCTGTAAGGTTCTCCAAAATCGGGATGCAAACCGTGGGTCTCGATCAGAAATTATTGATGTTGGAACTCCGTGCAAGCGTATGACTTCGCTGATATACAACTCTGCTAGCTTGGATAAGCTGAAGTCCATTCTTACAGGAAGAAAGTGAGCTGACTTGGTAAATCGATCTACGATGACCCAGATTGCGTTGTTTTTCTTTGGAGTCGGAGGTAATCCGCTTACAAAATCCATAGTGATACGTTCCCACTTCCACTGTGGCAGTTCAATGGGTTGAAGGAGTCCCGTCGGTACTTTATGTTCAGCTTTAACCCGTTGACAAGTCAAACACCTTGCTACGAAATCTGTGATTTTACTTTTCATACCGGACCACCAGTAGATCTCTTTTAGATCCTTGTACATCTTAACAGCTCCGGGGTGAATCGAAAAAGGGCTAGCATGTGCTTCACGCAGGATCTGGTTCCGAAGATCATCATTGTTTGGAACACATATACGATTACGAAAGCATAACAAGCCGTCAGAATTTATGGCAAAATTAGGGTCCGGTTCATCCTTGATTCGGGCTAAAATAGGTTGCAACTCCTCATCATCTTCTTGAAGTGCTTTAATCAGGGACACAATGGTCGATTGTACCCTGAGCTCGGCTAATAACTTGCCACGCTTCATGAGCCGAAAGTGAGCATTTAAACATCTAAGAGAAGAAGTGGGCTTCCGGCTAAGAGTGTCCGCCACCACATTTGCTTTACCGGGATGGTAATCAATTACCAAATCATAATCTTTCAAAAGTTCCATCCAACGACGCTGACGAAGGTTTAATTCCTTTTGGGTCAAAAGGTATTTCAGGCTTTTGTGGTCAGTAAAAAGATAACACTTTTCACCATAGAGGTAATGTCGCCAGATCTTTAGTGCGAACACAACCGCAGCTAGCTCAAGGTCATGAGTTGGATAATTAAGCTCATGCGGTTTGAGTTGACGTGAGGCATAGGCTATAACTTTACCTTCTTGCATCAAGACACAGCCCAGTCCTTGATGGGATGCATCGCTGTATACTGTGAAATCTTTTCCTGGTTCCGATTGTACTAGGACAGGAGCGTGGGTGAGGATTTGTTTAAGCTGGTCAAAACTCCGTTGTTGGTCCACTGTCCACATGAAAGGAATGTCTTTACGGAGAAGCTTCGTTAGGGGTGAAGCAATCAAGGAGAACCCCTTAACGAACCTACGATAGTATCCTGCAAGACCCAGGAAACTACGAATTTCTCCCACGTTTTTCGGGGGTATCCATTCGAGAATGGCTTGAATCTTCTTTGGGTCTACTTGAATTCCCGCGGAAGATATCACATGACCGAGAAAAGATACTTCGGTAAGCCAAAACTCGCATTTACTAAATTTGGCATAGAGTTGTTTTTCACGGAGGGTTTGGAGTACAATCCGAAGATGTTCTTTGTGAGTAACAGAATCTTTCGAATAGATCAAAATGTCGTCTATGAAGACAACGACAAATTTATCAAGATAAGGCCGAAATATTCGGTTCATCAGATCCATAAAGGCTGCAGGAGCATTGGTGAGCCCAAAAGGCATCACCAAGAATTCGTAATGACCAAATCTGGTTCGAAAGGCTGTTTTTGAAACATCTGGTTCCTTCACGAGCATTTGATAGTAACCAGATCGGAGGTCTATCTTAGAAAAGACAAAAGCACCCTTTAGTTGATCAAATAGGTCGTCTATTCTAGGAAGCGGGTACTTATTTTTTATTGTTACTTTATTCAGTTGTCGATAGTCGATGCATAAGCGCATCGATCCATCTTTCTTCTTCACAAATAAAACCGGTGCTCCCCAGGGTGAGGAACTCGGTCGAATAAACCCCTTACTTTCAAGGTCTTGGATTTGGGCCTTCAACTCCTTTAACTCCATTGGAGCCATCCTGTATGGAGCGATAGAAATTGGAGTAGTTCCAGGTTGAACTTCTATCCCAAACTCAACTTCACGTACAGGAGGGAGTCCCGGAAGTTCTTCAGGGAATACGTCAGGAAAATCTTTTATTATGGATATATCTTCAGGCTTCAATTCCTTCTTAGATTCTAAGGCACACATAAGACTACTCTGACATTTAGATTTCATCAAGGTGATGCTTTCTCTACCTAGACCATGGAGATATAATTTCTTTTTAGAACAATCTACCCATGCTTGATGTTCAGCTAGCCAATCTAGACCAAGGATAAGGTCGAACTCATTAAAGGGTAAGACCATCAAATTGGCCGGAAAAGGAATTCCTTGGATTTTTAAGGGACAAGATCTACAGATCTTTTGGATTGCTACACTATCTCCTAATGGGTTTGACACAAGTATTTCGGAAGCAACATGATCACATTTTAAGGCGTATTTTTCAATCAAAGGTTCACTAATAAAGGAATGCGTGGAGCCTGGATCTATCAAAGCATAAACAAATTCAGAACCTAACTCCACCATACCTGCAATAACATCAGGGTCATCTTCTTGTTCGCGGCCTCGAACGTGGTACATCTGTGCTGAGGTCTTTGGATTTCGGCTTCCTGAAGGAGCATTATTGTTGTGGGGCCTTCCGGAAGAACCAGACGGTTCTTGATTTAATCCCCTCCCTTTTACTGGAACGTTATGAGAGGCTATAGAGGTAGGGGCTTGTGGATTTTGGGGGCATTGTCGGATGAAATGACCAGATTCTCCGCACAGGTAACAAGAACCTGACTGTTTACGGCACTGTCCCAAATGTCTCTTTTGACAAAAATTACACAGAGGGATCTGAGAACTTTTGGCAGAGCCTCCTGTACTGTTTATTAAGGTTGTACGCGTAACAGTGGTCCCACCAGATGGAAATTGAGAGACATAATTAGAGTTAGGTAGCTGTTGATTGGCAGATGACCTTTGGTCCCACTATCTTCCTCTTTTTTGAGATAGAGGAGGTTTAGAATCTTCTCGGAATCTTTTATCAGGTCGAGCTTGGTTTCCCTTCCTTCTTTCCGAGGCTCTTTGAGAAGCTTCAGTTGCAATGGCTCGATTCACCAGTATTTGAAAATCCTCGATTTCCAGAGCAACAAAAAGAGGACGTAATTCATCGCAGAGGCCATCTATGAACATTCTACATTTTTCTTTTTCAGTGTGGATGATATCAGTACCATATCTAGCGTACTTGCAGAAATCATGAATGTACTGCTCCACTGGCCTTCCTCCTTGCTTCAAATGGAGGAACTTTTTACGTCTTTCAGCGAGGTAATGCTCACTAATATACTTTTTACGAAATTCCTGGAGGAAAAATTCCCAGGTTACTTTATGTTCGGGTACAGTGAGAGTTACAGTGTGCCACCAGCTTTGTGCTTCATCTGCAATCAGGGCTAAGGCACACTCCAACTTATGCTCCTCGGGGCACTTTAGTTGCTTGTTGATTACTTTCAAAGTACTTTCTAGCCAATATTCTGCGATTTCAGGATTATCCAGATATTGGCCAGTAAATGTATAAACTTGATAACGTTTTAGCTTATCTATTGGAGCTCGAGAGATCTGCTGAGCAGCTTCAGCAGATGAGGAAGGTGCTTCTTGTCGAAGAGACACCACTACTTGTTTTATCATGTCGGCCATAGACATCAAATAGTCTTGTTGAGCCGACAACATAGGTGGAAGATGAGGTGGATCATTCTGAGCCACTTGTTAGGTACTTGGTTCTGGCCTCACATTTTCCCCTCGAGTGGAAGAGGAATCATGATCGGGCTCATTTGTTTCTTTCCTAATAGTAGGAGCAGTCATTTTGGGTCTAGACACACATAAGAATTAAATCGTGTAAGTTGCAAGTCACAAAATACATATTTAATCAACTCCTAAGTGGCATATGAGACATAGACTCGTTAACGAATGCCTGGTTAGTCCTAGAATCGACTAAACTCTAGCTCTGATACCACAAATGTAACACCCCCTTCCCGGCCTGGTAGAGAACCGGGTCGAAGAGCGCTACCGAAAAACATAACGGAGATCGGAGATATAAATCCAAAGTTCAAAAATTATTTCAGATTATTTTATTAATCTCTTTTAAGACGTAACACTTAACTTATTAACAACTTACTCAAATTGGGGTCAATTTTAAACTTTTTCAAACTTAGGGACTAAATTGTAATTTTCACAAATTAAAGGTCTTTATCTGAAATTCGTGAAAATATACTGAAAATAAACTTACTAGTTATTAGCCTGTAAAACCTCATTACTATCGGAGGTCATTTATCAACCTGATTAGACGATGCAATATTTAGTGACTATTTTGTAAAATATTCAAATCTATTTCTTTTTATTATCTTACTAAAATTAATATCAAATTTAAATGAGCCTAACAACTTACAAAAATCTTAGAGTCCTTTCTAATCATTTTTATTAGAAAATTATTCGTATCTATCATTATTATTGTTCTAACATTTATTTAATAGGACTTTTCTAGATTACTAAAATAAAACCACATTATTAAATTACAAAACACAATTTATACAAAAGTTGGATCATATGCCACTTTACTAGGAGTTCATGAAAGATATCATACATATAAGGTAGAGATGTGACTTGCAACTGCACCACACGATCAAAGGTTGGAAATCTATCAGGGTCTTGAAAATGCATGAGACACGTATGTTAGGCTTACATAGCCTAGAGAGGTAGTCATGATAGTGAATTAACAATAATATGAGTGTCATGATTAGATATAAATTAATCTAACTCATTTGCATGCTTCTATAACAGTATAGGCATAACATGATCAGATATCCATATCACTTACATAACATAATATAATCATATATCTTATCATAAACATGTCATAGTATAACATATCGAACACATATTATATTGGTACCATTGGATACGCGGATTCCCTGTACACCATATCATAAATCATAAATGAGCCGTAGCCCTGAGCCGTAGCTCCATGTATCCCTTACACTTCCATCCTTTTATCTCCCACATATAGGCCGTAGCCCTGGACCGTAGTCCTCCCTTACATGGTGAGCTCGAATATTCCTATGGCATGCCAATTGTATCCAACGTCCATAAATACACATAATTTCACATAGTCCATGATTTTCAGATCATATCATATCAAATAGCAAGATGAGCCGTAGCTCCATATCAGATAATATTTCATATTATTTTCATATACATGTAGCATATTATAATCATTTTTTTAAGCATATCAAAATAATGCAGGGTACTTACCAGATGCAAATAAATTCATAATTAATGCAATAGGAAGGCACCGAGCCTACCCCTGACACGACTATACCCACATATCAGAACATAAAAAAATATCGGAATGACACCGTGTCACCCGAGACAAATGCATCTACACTCACCTTGACAGACCGGTGCTTTATTTTTATTTATTGGGCTTGAAAGTTGATCTGAATTGACCTCGTGTACTACGATAAAAATTAATTAAAATAATAAGACAGTATCGAATATATATAAAAATATTAATCAAACTCGATACCGAAACTTAAACTAACTAGAGATTTGAGCTTACCCCGCCGTCGGCAGAAATTCGATATTACTATATCGAAAATATCGGACTACCAATCAAACATTGGATCGTATGTTTACTAATTTTGTTGAATTCTCCTTCAATTTGCCGTGAAGGCTACTACCCCCATTGCCCCCTTTTTATACTAGAAATATATTGTCCTATTTGCTTAGTGGCAATTGCCACCATCATTTTTTTAATGATCAAGTGGCTACTATAATTTAGCAATTTGCATTAGTGGCCAAGCCACCCAACGCCACTTGCTTTTCTTTTCTTTTTTTTATAATATAATAATAATAATAATAATAATAATAATAATAATAATAATAAACTATCATAAATTACCCTGAAAAATATTTATTGGTTCAGATAAGATCGAATAAATTATTCAATCGATAAAAATATTCGGTCACCGGAACTTAATTCCGATTAGACCGGTTTTTGGGATGTGTCAACTCACCCTCCCCTATTTATACTCAAACATGGACGGCAAACACCCTTTTTTTTTTTTTTTTTACCTACTCCATAAAATAATAATAAATTTAACCTACTTCATAAAATAATAATAAATTCAACCTACTCCATAAAATAATAATAAATTTAACCTACTCCATAAAATAATAATAAATTTAACCTACTCCATAAAATAATAATAAACCGAATAAAAAAAAATTTCGAACCTAATTTCTACTAGACCGGTTTTTGGGATGTGACAAAAAGTATAAAATCGATGAAGTCATGAAAGGAGTTTTTTTTTTTTTGAATTAATGAAAGCATATATTTGAAAGGGTCATGCATATCTATGGAATCAATGAAGTCATTAAAGGAGATATTTTTATAAGAATTCAAAGTATATGCATATAATATATTCAAGAATAAGGTTAGTGTCACTATTGGCGTTTTTGAAAACCCACATGTAATTGAATTTGGATGTATTTGAACGTGATTATAGAATCGTGGACTATTCGAGCAATCATCTAATTGGTACGTTTTGTTAAATTGAGTAGAATCGAAGGTTTTCAATCACGCTCCAATTCGTGGTATCATTTGATTGGTCGGTTAAATTTATTAAATTAAAAATATTAAAATTAAGAAAAAAGATGAACACGTGTTACCATCGGATTGATGGTTAAGTTTATTGATATAAATTAAAATTAGGATTAAATTGATAAAATATATAAATAAGGAGAACTAAATATATAAATACGCAAATTTATCGAACGGTCACACCATCATTTCCGTCAAAAGTTAACTGTAAGTAGCTTAATTGAAACTATTTTACTAGTTGAGTGGTCTGATTGATAAAATTTAGGGTAAACTACTTCAGTGACCACTAAATTATTGGCCGCAACCTGTTTTGTCCAAAATTTAAAATTTGACCACCCAACTATTTAAATGGACCTATTTTGACCACCGGCCGTTAAAAGCTAACGGGAAGGTGATGTGGCAGTTAAAGTCAAATGTGTATAATTACACATTTGGTCCTTGTTAGTTACCTATTATATCTATTTAGTCTTAATTTTAATTTAAATAAATAAAATTAATCAATCAATCTATTGGATGAATTATTTTAATTTTTAATTTAATTTATTTAATATTATATATTTTTTCCTCCAATCAGGTGGTGGCA
This sequence comes from Hibiscus trionum, assembly GCA_030270665.1. Classification (NCBI taxonomy): domain Eukaryota; kingdom Viridiplantae; phylum Streptophyta; class Magnoliopsida; order Malvales; family Malvaceae; genus Hibiscus; species Hibiscus trionum. Next base: position 11,763,607 of record BSYR01000036.1, on the reverse strand, counting down.
CGTGTCACCACCCGGTTAAAGAAAAATTCAAGAGAAATAAATATGTGCATGGTGTGGTTTAAACCCATTATCTCTTGTTTGAAAAAGCCAAAACTTAATCACTAGGCCAACTACTCCTTAGTGATATAAATTGCATCAATATATATATATATATATATATATATATATATTATAATGAAGTGGGTGTTAAGGAAAAAGAAGAAAAAAAATTGAGAAGAGACTCGAACATGGGTCACATGAGATATATCATATAATCTCTTGTGATAGTCATCGATTGCAAGTTTTGTACTATGCAAATTCCCATATAAAATCATCTCGGTTTTCTCTATGCTCTCGTCCCTTTATGTCATATAAGCTAGGTTGGCTTAGACCATAATCCAATTAATGGCTCCTTTTCAACTTTGTTCATTAAAATTCCTGCACATTTTTGCTCTGCTTCTGCTCCCCCTTTACCCTACAACTGTCTCTTGCGAGTGTACTTGTGATGACGATAATGGTGTCCGACAAGACAAAGCCGAAGCACTCTGATATGAACTCGGTGCCATTGCTTCCATCCTTGTCGCCGGTGCCATCGGAGTTAGCCTCCCATTGTTGGGGTCACGAATCCCGGCGTTAAGCCCCGAAAACGACCTCTTCTTCGTGATCAAGGCCTTTGCTGCTGGTGTGATCCTGGCGACCGTGTTTGTTCACATCCTACCCGACTTATTTGAAAGCCTAACTTCTCCTTGCATTAAAAGCAGCCCGTGGGGGAAATTCCCTTTCTCAGGTTCATTGCAATGATGTCTGCCATAGGGACACTAATGATCGATGTGTTCGCGACGGAATATTATAAGAGACAACATATACAAAAACATAAGCAAGTTGATCCGGGTGATGAAGAACATGCGGGTCACGTACATGTTCATACACATGCCACTCACGGTCATGCTCATGGCTCTGCAGAATCCCCTTCGGATCAGGAGTCAGGACTTTATCCGTCAACGTATCATATCCCAAGTAATTAACTTAACTATATATGTATACACATGTGTGTTTCAATCAGTTCTTTGAATTGTGATTATTGGGATATCTTTGGGTGCTTCTCAAAGTCCAGACACTATAAGGCCACTGGTTGCAGCCTTGTCTTTCCATCAGTTCTTTGAAGGAATGGGACTAGGTGGTTGCATATCTCAGGTATTAATTTGTACCCAAAGTTAAACAATTTGACCCTTTCCGATATTTGATTCTGACTCTGTCAAGAGAAAGGTAGGACTTTCCACTCTACGTAAGACCATCCACACCAATAAAGCGAAACTCAGATTGAAAACAAACACTTGGATCACAACCGAACCACCGTCTTCGACCCTTGTTCACTTTAACAGCCAACAATTTGTGTGGTGAGTGTGAATGAACATGTGATCTGTAGATTCTTCAACGAGCCTGAAAGTCCTCGAGATGGGTGGAGGTAACCAAGACAACCCAGGTGAAAAATCAGTAGAGGATGATATCTTGATGGATCAGCCGACGATGGCGGCCAGTGAAAAACAAAAAAAGTAGCAGATGACGATATTTTGGCGGATCAGTCGGTGACAGTGGCCATGCAACAGCTACAACAATTCTAGCAAAATTTTTGGCAATAGTTTTGGGACCAGCCCCCTTAGTTTGTGGCGGGGCAGGGTACACAAAAAACGATAGGGGCATCGCCATTAGAGGACAACAACCAACAATATCTAGAAATGCAGGGAAGGATAAAGAGCATGGAGAAATCTTTGTTGCTTTCAAAACAACAATACGAGCAACAATAAAAGTTCATACAGGACCAGGTTGAACAACATAGAATCACAGAGGAGAAAAGTGAGAGACTGATCAAGTAGTTGTTCGGAAAGAGTAGAGGTAAAGCGGTTCAAGAGAAGTAGGCTTTTCCCCATTAAAAAACTGGAGGACAACAACCTTAAGAGCTGGATGAGGATTATGAAGACTATATGGACTACAGTCCCTCAAAGGACGATGAACAACAAGCATTAAGGGCAAAGATGGAGCAGTTAGCGAAGAATTTTCAAAACATCCAGAGTCTTCGACAGAATGATCCCTCTCGAAATCCTTGTAGGTACAAAAATGAACCTTTATCAGTAGACATCTTAGAACATCATGTATCTACATCTTTTAAGGTACCGAAACTAATGTATAATGGAAAAGGGCGACCCTTAAGATCACCTATCGCACTTCTTGAACCATTAGTATTTATTTGGTGCCTCCGACCAAGTTAAATGTCGTAATTCTCAATGATCTTTAAGGATTCAGCTCAAACTTGGTATTTTTAGCTCCCGGAAAACTCAATTTCTAGTTTTGACCAGCTAGCAAATCTATTTATGAGCCATTTTTTAGCAAACAAGGTATTGAAATGATCGCCAACGTATCTCATGCATGTCATCAAGATGCCATGCGAATCCCTACGAGAGCTTTGTCCAACGATTTCATGCCGCAACCATGCAAACCAAAGAAGCTTCCAATGAGTTCGTTATCTCTGCTTTCATCAATGGTAATTCGCATCAGCATCTTAAGTATAATTTACTAGATTGACCGCCAACAATATTAATCGAATTGTATGAGAAGGTCCAAACCTACACTGAAAATGAGGAGGCGGACAATATGAGGGCTATGGTACAAGGTTCGCAGCATGTGAGCTAGAGGCAAGATGATTACGGTCCTAGACGTGACATGCCCCTCTTCACATGTGAGTTGGTAGAAGAAGCCAACAATTTAGTTGCAGACCATAATATGCTTAGAGTAGTGGTCAATCGCAGCGGTATGCAAGATGGTCAACATCGAGAGTTAGCCCAAGAAAGATTATCTGCGTACATAACTTATCACGAGTTAACAAAATCACCTTCGTAGATATCACACCAGATCGAACACACATGAATCTTCAGACCCCCAGTACCAAAGAAGGAAAGCGAGTACAAGGAGCATTCCAAATAAAGATACGAGTTTCATAAAGCTCATGGCCACTATTAGAGTATGCCCAAAGACCAATCATAAGATGATTGTAAATGACATTTGTTTTTACTTGTTTATTCATAAAGAGGCATTGTCATTATTATTTTTAGTTACAATTCTGCGTGCATAAATAAACCGAATTATAATAAAGTCCTTAGAATAATATGATTATTCTTAAATGTTCTTAGTCGAGTATTAATATGGGAGTGGACAACACTAATGCATTAAGACTAATAAGTAGTTGATTGATGAAAAAATGTTGTCATTGACACAGAGATGTCAAAATCAATTCATAAGTATGTGTTAGAGAACGACATACTGGACTGACCCGCTATGAGCATGTTTCTTGGATTATTATGTGACAATCACAACATTGCTCATAGTGATAACTATATGTATGATCTTCAGACTTGAGATCATCATTATTTCAACATCGTGAGTGACATATTTTGATACAGTCAAACGTGTGTTGTAATTGAGTACTCTATAAAGACTAATATTGGATATGTCACAATATATGTAGTGGGATATGATTAATCAAGATAGGATTTGTCCACGTACATAATATGAGCAATATCATAGGCCACTTGATTGAGTGAGATTAGAAATGCATGATCATGCTTGAATAAGTTTATATGAGATATCATAGTTATTTGTTTATAATAGTCTACTCAAGATATCAAGAAATATTAGATGGACTATACAAGTGTGACTGTTCCATGACTTGTGTTCAATCTAGATATAAAGGATGTCACTCATTGCTAGATGTCACTCATTGTTTGTAATATTAAAAATATTTTAATATTTACTACTAACGTTACATGAACCTACATGGTTACACCCACGATTGAAATAAGCATATATTAAACGAATTATATATGTACAAATTTGTTGTATACGAATTTTGTTAAATTAATATATATTTGATATATATGTAATTTAACTAATGGATAAATATTAAAAGAAAATAATTATTGTAATTATGATTATTTTAATATATAAATAATATAATATAATTTAAATTAATATATATTGAAATCCTAATTAAAGTTGAATTGAGATTATATATATATATTGAAATTCTAATTAAAGTTGATTTGAGATTATATATATATATATTTAATATATATATTAAAATCCTAATTAAGTTGAATTGAGATTATATATATTTAATATATATATATATTATAATCCTAGTAAAAGTTAAATTAGGATTACATATATTAATATTTATTGAAATCCTAATATGAGTTGAATTAGGATTTCAAAGGCTATATAAAGGCATGTGAGATTTAGTAAATATTAATGCTTTTGGGAAAACCCTCTAAATAGTTCAGAGAGTTTTATATGCCCATTTCAACTAGGTGAATTACATAGAGGTCGGAGCGTTATCGTTGCGGCTTAGGAATCGACATCGTAGAATCGTGATTGGATATCTATCTCATCCAAATTTAGAATTCTAGATTTTAAACAGGTAATTCTTCACCCTTATTCACCCCGATTCGTTTTTCGTACATGAATCGTTGTTGGTAATCGCTGAATAATTTTTCCGCCGCACCATGGGGTGTACCGGTGTGACCCAACAACCCCTCTATGGATGACTGCGTACATTTGAAGAATGTAATTGAATCTACAGTAAGAAGGGGAAACTAGAAAGATTCTTAGTTTCCCATTACAGACAAGTCAAAAATAACATAGAGGCTCAACAACCGAGTCTGCAGGACAACAGAAGAAACAACCAAGATAATAGGGGTACTATACATATGATAATTGGAATAGACGAAAGGTGAACCAATCAAACTCTAAGCACAAGGCACACATGCAAGGAGTGATGTCAATTTTGGCAGAAATGATGAAAAAGTCGAAGTATAGAGACTTATGACGAGTCTCGTTTTCAGAGAAAGAAGAGAACAATATCTGGAGGAAGAAACCAATGATCCCATTGTTGTTACAACTGTCATAACAGGATTTGATGTGAAGAGATTTTTTTTTGACACGAGTAGTGCCGTGGAGGTGTTGGGCTGAAGTGCATTCAAGCAAATGGGAATTTAAAGTTCGGAATTGAAGCCTACAAGCCCAATCTATGAGTTTAGCAACCAACCCAATGAGGTAAAGGGCTCCATCTAACTCCCCGCAACTATGAGAGATGATGATAATAAGGTCACGCAGATGACTAATTTTTTAGTCATCGATAACTCGTCTGCGTTCAACGCTATCTTTAGGAGACCTTTGATGAGAAATGCTAAAATAATGTGTCTAACCACTAATTGATATCTCAATAAAGAAATAAATAAGAGGAGTTTTCAAATAACGCCCAATAATTTTCTCTTGGTGCACATTAGCAGGCCTAATGTTCCCTGTGATTTTATCGTCGTTCCTAGGTTTTTTGAGGCTCTGATTTTGATTTTGATTTCAATTTTCTTGATTTTTACTTCTTTTTTCTTTGGATTTCTTATGTCCTCTTCTTTAATCGTGGATTAAAAGTAGTTATTCGCACGAGGGGAAGAACAATCCCTAGATTTCTTTCTTCCAGCAAATTGTGATGGGTTGCCAAGAGTGCAAGTTCAACCACCCCTTGCGATTTTTGATAATGGAATTCGAAATTGAAAATATTTGCTGGTGGGGTAATTCATCGGGTCGGCTCCTAATTTCATCAGTTCCATGAAGAAAATTGTGGAGAGGGAGAAAATCTCTTCGATTAAGGTCATTCTTGCATGATCCAATCTATATGTATTTTCTTTTGATAATACTACTGCTATAGATTAGGTTTTGGAGAATGGGCCAATGGCCATGCCACATTCAATGTAAACCATTGGTTCTTAGGAAATGGATACATGATTCTGGAAAAGATCATTCCCCATAATAATGATTTTTTTCGGAATGATCTTTTCCGTGAACCAAAGGTCTTTATGGTTTATGCTTTGCTTGATACAAAGGAAAGAAAATAAAATGGTGAAAAATTGAAGGGATAAAAAATAAAATATATATTTTTTATTTTCATCAGTATGCTTAGTTGAGAGGATGGGAAAATAGTGTTTGATATAATGAAAAAGTGAGAGGAAAGAAAATTAATCTTTGAAAACTATAATTTATTTATAATTTTTATAATTTAGTCTAATATTTTTAATATGATTATTTTTATTCAATTTAGTTCTTAATTTTTTTTAAGTAATATGAAATTTAGTCCAATATTTTGAATATTGAATGCTACAAATGATTTAACAAAAAAGGCATTTGAGTGTTTTTACAAAATTTAAATCCTAAAAACAACCAAAACATAAATATAAGTTTAAAGCAAATAGAAACATCTTATACCTTAAATCTTAAACCCTAAACTCTAAATTCTAACCATAATCCTTAAATTCTACATCTTACAACTTAAATCCCTAAACACTAAACTACAACCTAAATTTTTAAACCCTAAAATTGAAAGACAGTTTACACAAGCTTATATATCAAAATAGTTTCTTTATTTTATTATATTACATATAATTTTAATCTCGTGCATTTTAAATATAATAAAAAATTATATCCTACTTTTTTTTCCACTCATATTACTCTATAAACTACTCCGAAATGGCCAAATCCTAGTGAAACCTAAACACCTTCCCTGACCAGTATATATATAAAGATACAATAGTCTGCTAGTTCATCTTTCGCCGCTCCTAATTACAAAACAAACATATTCCTCTTTCTTCCCGGATTGAGATTGCTTCTTCTATCTCTAAGTTAAATGGCCAATCGACAGCGAGCAAAACGATATTGTCATAACCCAACATCCCATGGTCGGACCGCCCACACACCAAGGGGGCCATGAGTGCGCACAGCCCACACACCATCCGGGCCCAGTCCACACGATGCACCTCATCTGAACACCATGGGGCCGAGACGAGCACCATCCAGGCACACCAAGGGGCCACGCCCAGCACCCATGCCATCCATTAGCACCTAGGGGCCGAATCCAGCACACCCTGGGCCACACAAGGAGTTCCATCCGAGGCCTTGTTCCAATCCGCCCAAGGCTGCCCACAAGCCCAATTCAGCCCACATCTTAGAGAATGCTCATCCATTCAAGCCACACAAACATGGAAAGGACATGCCATCAACAATTCCCCAATCCATGGTGATTTGTCTCCCCACACACAAGGAAACTATCCACAAAGATAAGGAAGGATTGTTGTCTTCAAATCCTTTCCTTTCTTAGATAGCTAGGCTAAATCTAAACCGTCGGATCAAACCCATTGTAACCGTTAGATCGGGAGGGCCAAGGCTATAAATAGAGCCCCCCCTCACCATTGTAACTACGCCACATTTCTCTCTTCCTTGTTTTCTTTGAATATTAATAAGAGAAGGCATCGAGTACTCTTTTCTCCCCATCTAGGCTTAGGGGGAGTTTTTAACGAGGCTCTTTGCTTAAAAAATCGCTTGTCTCGCCTTTCTTTCTTTGCCAAGCCATCGCCCCCATCTTTCCAACGTTTCTGCAACCCAACTAAGCCTTTCAAGCTTAGTTTCCAAGGCTGACTTGGTCACCTTTCTTCCTCTTTTTCGACCAAGTGCCGCACGGTGCTAGCCCTTTCATCCTAGCCCCATGACAAGTGGTATCAGAGCCACGCTTTCAGCAAAGAAGAATCCGAGATGACGAACCTGAGTGATGCTATCGTGATCCCAGCAAGGACCATTGAGACCCGTTCCGACAAAGCCAAGAGGGCGAGTTTGAGGGATGCCATTTCTTCGTTGCAAGACAAAGTCACACGGTTGGAGACGTCCGCGAGAGAGTCGACGGAGAGAGTCGACAAAGTGGATGACCGACTAGAGGAGTTGGAGAATCGTGGTGATCGTCTTAAGGAAGATTTCCAAAAGCTCTTTGATGAGGCCATAGAGAACTTGGAATTGCAAAACGGATCCCTCAAAGCCAAGTTGATCGATCTTAAGGAAGTTGTGAGCGTGCTCAAGAGTGAGCTTTCCATCTACAAATCCGTCGTGACCAATGGCGTGATTGCAAGCCCATCGAGGGGTTTAGCCGATGTCCCTAAGCCGAGGCTTTTCAAAGGGGCGAGATCTGCCCAAGAAGTGGAGAACTTCTTGTGGGGACTTGAGCAGTACTTCAAGGCGTCCGGCATCGTGACTGATGTCGACAAGGTAAGTACCACGTCAATTTATTTATCTGACCTTTCTTTTCTTGGTGGCGTCGCAGGTGTTCAGATGAGAAACGAGGGGGCACATTCGTGGAGACTTGGGCCAGTTTTCAAGAGGAATTCAAGCAGCAATTTTACCCCGGAGATGCCGAGAAGAAGGCCCGATCCAAGCTTAGGAAACTCAAGCAAGAAGGGTCGATCCGAGATTATGTGCGGGAGTTTAGCGAGCTGCAACTCCAGATTCCCAATCTAAGTGAGAAAGACGCCCTATTCCATATCATGGATGGGCTAAAGCCGTGGGTATGCATCGAGTTAGAACGAAGAGATGTGAAAGAACTCTCCAAAGCTATTACCGTTGCCGAATCCTTAAAGGATCACAGTACCAACCGGAATGACTCCAATAAACCAAAGGCGAAACACACCAACCATGGTGATAAACCAGCAAGATCTGGGGGCAACAAAGACGACAATAGAAAGCATTCCCACAACAAATTCCATCGGTTCATGAGGCCGTGGGAGAAAAAGGATCAAGGTTCACTCCAATGCTTCCATTGTAATGGGCCGCACTTCATCAAGGACTGCCCAAAGAAGGCCACCCTTTCAGCCATCAAAGGTGACGGTAATTCAAACGAGCAAGCCGTTCAACTTGGCGCAATCGTTAGCTCCCTTCAAATCAAGTCAAGTCACAAGAAGAAGGGGCTCATGTTCGTTGAAGTGACGATTGCGGGCAAGAAATTGAGTGCATTGGTGGACACTGGAGAATCCGAGGTGTTCATGTCCGAGGGAGTCGCCGAGAAGCTTGGCCTTCATGTGGAGAAGGCAAGCGGATGGATCAAGAAAGTCAACTCCAAGGAAGAACCCATTGCCGGAGTAGCAAAGCGGGTAAAGTTTCAACTTGGAAGTTGGATAGGACGCGAGACCATCAAGGTAATCCCTCTAGACGACTATGATTTAGTCATTGGTTTATCCTTCTTAGATCGGATTAATGCGCTTCTCTTGCCATTTGCCAATTGTTTGTGTATACTCGACCGCGCACACCAATGTGTAGTGCCCGTGAGTCGAGAAGCAGGTGTTCAAGCTAAGATGTTGTCCTCCATCCAATTCAACAAAGGTGTTCGAAAGGAGGAGGAGTCCTACCTTGCTGTGCTCAAGGTGAACGAGGCCATTGAAGCCGAAGAGTTCCTCGATGCCGTGGGACAAGTTCTTGAGGAGTTCAAGGACACGATGCCTTCCAAGTTACCGAAGGCGTTGCCACCCAAGAGAGAGGTGGATCACAAGATTGAGTTGATTTCGAATGCCGAGCCGCCTGCTAAGGCTCCGTATCGGACGACACCACCGGAGCTAGAGGAACTTCGAAGGCAATTGAGAGAGCTCTTGGATGCCGGTTACATCCGACCTTCCAAGGCGCCTTATGATGCACCAGTGCTTTTCCAAAAGAAGCAAGATGGGAGTTTACGAATGTGCATCGACTACCGCGCATTGAACAAACTCACGGTGAAAAACAAGTACCCAATCCCGTTGATAGCGGACTTGTTTGACCAACTTGGGAGCGCAAGATGGTTCACAAAGCTTGACCTTCGTTCGGGCTACTACCAAGTGCGGATCGCCGAGGGAGACGAGCCCAAGACAAGATGCACAATAAGGTATGGTTCTTACGAGTTTCTCGTCATGCCCTTCGGTCTTACCAACGCACCAGCCACATTTTGCACGCTAATGAACAAGGTATTACACCCTTTCCTTGATCGTTTCGTTGTGGTTTACTTAGATGATATAGTGATTTATAGTTCCACCTTTGAAGAGCATATAAGGCACTTGAGAAAGGTTTTGCAGGTGCTTCGGGACAACAAGCTATTCATCAAGAGGGAGAAGTGTACGTTCGCTCAACGAGAAGTGACATTCCTAGGCCACATCATCGGAGGAGGTACCATCAAGATGGACAAGAGTAAGATCCGGGCCATCGACGAGTGAGAGCCTCCAACCAAAGTCACCGAGCTACGCTCATTCCTCGGGCTAGCCAACTACTACCGGAGGTTCGTTCGCGACTATTCCCACATTGCCACGCCACTAACCGAGCTGCTAAAGAAGGACAAAGAGTGGGCGTGGGATGCGAGTTGCCAAGAGGCCTTCGAGAAGCTCAAGCAAGCCATGGTAAGTGAGCTGGTGCTGGTCCTACCCGACCACACCAAAGCCTTTGAGATCCACACCGATGCATCAGATTATGCGATTGGCGGAGTGCTCATGCAAGAGGGGCACCCCATAGCCTTTGAGAGCCGCAAGCTCAACGAGACCGAGAGACGGTATACCGTCCAAGAGAAAGAGATGACCACCGTCGTCCATTGCTTGCGCACGTAGATACACTACATTTTGGGTTCGAGGTTTGTTGTCTATACCGATAATAGTGCAATAAGTTATTTTCTAACCCAAAAGAAGTTATCTCCCAAGCAGGCTAGGTGGCAAGATTTTCTAGCCGAGTTCGACTTTTCCATGGAACATAAACCGGGGAAAGCCAACACCGTAGTGGATGCCTTAAGCCGAAAGGCATCATTTGCTGCCATTAGCCAACCCGAGGGTGACTTGCTAGAGAGCATCAAGGAAGGGCTTCTTCACGACCCTTCCGCCAAGGCATTGATTGAGCATGCCAAGGAGGACAAATCCCGACGATTTTGGGTTGAGAGTGGGCTGCTTTACATGCGAGGACAACGCCTCTATGTTCCACACTACAACAACCTACGAAGGCACCTCATGAAGGAGTGCCATGATTCAAGATGGGCAGGCCATCCGGGGATGCATCACACGTTAGTGCTGAGTTCCGAGAGGTACTATTGGCCCAACATGAGGGACGACATCGAGGCCTATGTCAAGATGTGTCTCATATGTCAACAAGACAAGGTCGAGGCCAAGAAGCCAATGGGCTTACTTCAACCATTGCCCGTACCCGAAAGACCATGGGAGAGTATATCACTCGATTTCATTATCGGTTTACCTAACGTTGACGATATTTGTAGTATCATGGTTGCGGTTGACAGGTTTTCCAAATATGCAACCTTCATACCCACCGCCAAAGTTTGCCCAGCCGAGGAGGTTGCCCGCTTGTTTTTCAAGCACGTGGTCAAGTATTGGGGAATCCCAAAGACCATCGTGAGTGACCGAGACACCCGCTTCACCGGAAGATTTTGGACCGAGCTCTTCAAGTTAATGGGGTCTAACTTGAACATGTCAACGGCCTTCCATCCCCAAACGGACGGACAAACCGAGAGGGTGAATGCACTGCTCAAGATCTACTTACGTCACTATGTGAGTGCCACACAAAGGGACTAGACCAAGCTATTGGATGTGGCCCAATTCTCGTACAACCTAAAAAAGAGCGAGGCAACAAGCCGTAGCCCATTTGAGATAGTGAACGGCCAACAACCTCTCACTCCCAACTCTGTTTTGACCAAGTACGATGGGCCAAACCCAGCAGCCTACAACTTCACCAAAGCTTGGCAAGAAGAACGAGACTTAGCCCAAGCGTGCCTTCACAAGGCTGCCAAGCGAGCAAAGAAATGGGCCGATCAAAAGCGAAGGGACTCCGAGTTTCAGGTAGGGGACTTAGTTCTCGCAAAGTTAAATCTAACACTTCGCAATTCTTCTATCCACAGGGCGCTTATTAAGAGATATGAAGGGCCATACCGAGTGGTGAAACGCGTAGGCAAGGTGGCATACAAGTTGGAGTTACCACCCAAACTTTGAGCCCATCCAGTCTTTCACATCAGCATGCTCAAGCCGTACCATGAGGATGTTGATGATCTGGAGCGGAGTAGATCCAGACGAGCACTGGTTGGAGTCAGGGTCTCCTTCGAGAAGGAGGTCCAAGAGGTTCTAACGGAACGAGTGATTCGACGACCAGGCCATAGGCCAAGGCACGAATACTTTGTGCTTTGGAAAGGACTGCCCGAAGCCGAGGGTAGTTGGGAGCTTGCCGAAGACCTATGGCAGTTCGAGGATAAGATAGCCCATTTCCACCAAGAGCGAGCGACGAGGGCGTCGCTCAATTTAGTGCGGGAGAATGTCATAGCCCAACATCCCATGGTCGGACCGCCCACACACAAGGGGGCCATGAGTGCGCACAACCCACACACCATCCGGGCCCAGTCCACACGATGCACCTCATCCGACACCATGGGGCCGAGACGAGCACCATCCAGGCACACCAAGGGGCCACGCCCAGCGCCCATGCCATCCATTAGCACCTAGGGGCCGAATCCAGCACACCCTGGACCACACAAGGAGTTCCATCCAAGGCCTTGTTCCAATCCGCCCAAGGCTGCCCACAAGCTCAATTCAGCCCACATCTTGGAGAATCCTCATCCATTCAAGCCACACTAGAAAGGACATGCCATCAACAATTCCCCAATCCATGGTGATTTGTCTCCCCACACACAAGAAAACTATCCACAAAGATAAGGAAGGATTGTTGTCTTCAAATCCTTTCCTTTCTTAGATAGCTAGGCTAAATCTTAACCGTCGGATCAAACCCATTGTAACCGTTAGATCGGGAGGGCCAAGGCTATAAATAGAGCCCTCCTCTCACCATTGTAACTACGTCACATTTCTCTCTTCCTTGTTTTCTTTGAATATTAATAAGAGAAGGCATCGAGTACACTTTTCTCCCCATCTAGGCTTAGGGGGAGTTTTTAACGAGGCTCTTTGCTTAGAAAATCGCTTGTCTCGCCTTTCCTTCTTTGCCAAGCCATCGCCCCCATCTTTCCAACGTTTCCGCAACCCAACTAAGCCTTTCAAGCTTAGTTTCCAAGGCTGACTTGGTCACCTTTCTTCCTCTTTTTCGACCAAGTGCCGCACGGTGGTAGCCCTTCCATCCTAGCCCCGTGACAATATGCTTATGATGTTTGCATTTCACAAGCTTGTTAAGTTGGAAATTTCTAATAGATGTCCAGACTGACAAGGAACATGGCTTATGATGTTTCTCCATTGTGTGCCTAATCTAGAGAGCCTTCGCTTTACTCAGGTATGAAGTTTTAAGTGCTATTTCATTATTTTTGGTTTAATTTTTAATTATGGTTTTAAGGTGGCTCCTGCAAAGAATGAAATTGAACCTCTGCCAAACGAAATTCCTTCTTGTTTGTTATTTCATGTGAAGGAGATTACGATTTTACAACTTGACGAAGACAGAGATATGCTTGAAATGATTGGATATTTCCTACAACATACCACATTCTTGGAGAATCTCATCATAATAATGAGAGACGCGACAGTATTTCGACAATTGAGGATCACCAGAAAATTATTATCACTAACAAGGAAGTCAAAGGAAATGTCGAATTGTGGCTCTTTAAATTTATGTTTTAGTATTTAGAGGTTTAGTTATGGTATATAATTTATTAGGGTAACCGAACTATGGGGTTGGTGTCAATTTGACCATTATATTTTTAATTGTGTTAAATATACCACATACCTATTTAATTGGTTCCAATGTAGCCACCTGCCGTTATTAACGGGGCTGTTAAAATAATTGGTATAATTATACATTTAGTCCCCTTTATTTATACAATCATTCAATTTAGTCCTAATTTTAATCTAAAAAAATAAATCAATTATTCAATTAGGTTGAATAAAAACATATAATTACACATTTAATCCATGTTACTTACACATTCTATCAATTTAGTCCTAATTTTTATTTAATAAAACAATTAATTATTTAATTAAGCGATGCAACGTGTCACCACCTCATTTGAGGACTTTAACTATTTATAGTTGAGTTAATAATTTTATTTTACCCTCCAATGAGGTGGTGACACGTGTCACCACCCATTAAAGGAAGAAAATAAATTTTGCTCTACAATTAGAGTACCAGGGTTCAAACTAAGGACCTCTTGGTGAGAGGTGCGCCTGTTTACCATCAAGCCAAATGCACATTTGAGAGTTATAGTACAACATTTATTATTTATTTTTAGTTGCGGTTAGAGCCAAGAAAAAAGGAAAATAAATATGAATTAAGGGGAATCGAACATGACACTATTGAGATGCATAAAAACATTTAAATCACCAAAATAAATTTAATAATTAAATTAAATTAAATTTGACACTTTGCATTTTTTAAACTAAATTTAATATATTTTTTCTTTCCATGATTATTTTTTAACTTAATTAATTATTTTTTTTATAAAAAACTAATTAAACTATTGTATGCGTGAAATTATATTAAAAAATTTAAAAATTTAAAAAATTCACTTAGCGAATATAAACTCACGAACATAATTTAAAAAATTGATATGATTTTAAAATTTTAAATTTTTAATATAATTTCGTGCATATATATAATTAAATTAATTCTTTAATAAATATTAAATTTATTAATTAAGTTAAAAATATATTTATTGATTATTTAATTAATATCATATTAGATGTTCTTATGCATCACAATAGTGTCATGTTCGATTCCCCTTAATTCATATTTATTTTCCTTTTTTCCTGGCTCTAACCGCAACTAAGGATAAATAATAAATGTTGTACAACAAATCACAAATGTGTGTTTGGCTTGATAGTAAACAAGCGCACCTCTCACCAAGAGGACCCTAGTTCAAACCTTGCTACTCTCATTATAGAGTAAAATTTATTTTCTTCCTTTAATGGGTGGTGACATGTGTCACCACCTCATTGGAGGGTAAAATAAAATTATTAACTCAAATATAAATAGTTAAAGTCCTCCAATGAGGTGATGACACATGGCATCACTTAATTAAATAATTAATTGTTTTATTAAATAAAAATTAGGACTAAATTGATAGAATGCCTAAGTAATAGAGATTAAATGTGTAATTATACCAATTTGTTTTTAACTGCCACATCATCTTTCCATTAGGATTTAACAGCATGTGGCTACATTGGAACCAATTAAATAGTTATGCGGTATATTTAACACAATTGAAATATAGTGGTCAAATCGACACAAACTCCATAGTTCGGTGGCCATTAGTATAGTTTACCCAATTTATTATTTAGATTAAGGTTTTAAATTTTGAACAAGTTTTGTAAATAAACACGTAATGTAATGGTCTTTCCAATTGTATGTTTCGAGAAATTATTTTAGGGTCTCAGTTAGGGATGTGAAATCAGGTAATCGTTCAGGTTCAGGTTCAGGTTCAGATCAAATTAGATACGAGTTATGTCAGGCCAGTTTAGTGGTTCGACTCGGATCAGGTCGGTTTCGGGCCGACTCAGATTCATGTCATTATCAAGTTGATTTTAAATTAGATTGAGTTCGTGTTCGGGTTAGGTTGATTTTAAATCAAATTGAGTTCGTGTTCGGGTCAGGTTAATTTCAGGTAAGTTTCAGTTCAGGCCAAAACGGTTCAGGTCTGAATCAGTTAATTAACGGATTAATTCAGGTTAGGATGGACTTCAGGTCAGGCTACGTTCAGGTCGAGTCATTGACGGATAAAATGCAGGTCAGGAAATATCGATTTCGGTTGAAGTTCAAGTTGAGTCTTACCGTGTACAAATAGACTTCATTATGATAATTGTGGGTTTTCAGATAAAAATAAAATTTTAGGGATTAATATGAACCAAAATATCCCTTAGGATGTCGAAATATTTTACAATTTAAAAAATATATAATTATAACTAAATTGAAATAAACTAAAATTTAAAAGTGAATGTTAGGACTAAAATGAAAATTTTAAACAAGTGAGGACTTAAAAGGTAATTAATTACTAAGCAAAAAAAAATTAAGAGGCCAATGCTAAATGTGCAATTAATTATTGAATCAAATTTAAAAAGATTCTATTCGAATTTTAGAGGGAAAGAACCTAAAAATTAGAGGGCTTAATTCCCTTCAATTTTTTGTCCTTCCCTCTTACCAATTATTTTTTTTTCATGATTTTAATTAAAGTGAAATGGGAGGGAAAGTTTCCCACCCGCGTAGGTTTTTAGGTTAGAATAAATTATTTTTTTAGCCATTCCAACTTTAGATGTTTTTCATTTATGTCCCAAATTTTTACTTTTAAGTTTTAATTTAATTCAATTGAGTCATAATTTAAATTAAATTAATTGCAATTCCACATTCTCGAGATACGAGATAAGAAAGGGAGTGGGAACTTGGTGACTGATCATCTGTCTCGTCTAAAGCACCACATTGAGGTTGGTAATGTCGCTGCCATTAGAGATAATTTCCCTGATGAACATTTGCTTGCGACCACGTCGACGGAATATAGCTTGGCAAAAGATTAAGAATTTTATTTGTCAATTCATTAAATAATGCCAAGGATAAGTCAAATAAACAACCAAAGCAGTTAAATTTCAAGTCAATCTCTGTGAGATCGATACCCAACTTACTTATTGATGTATTATTTGCAGACTGTATATACTTTCACGCAAAAGACTCAACCTTGACACTGTTTTTACACTTTTCCAATATGTTTTTTTTGTCCCTTTTGCCAAGCACTCCCACAAAGTCTACGGCCATTTAAGTAAATTACCTTTTATGCTACTAACTTTGTCTTGAATGTATGGCAGGCAGCTATATTTCTTCTTTTGAAGTTCATTTTTAGGATTGCTATTGAAGTTGGTCTATATAAGCAAGCTGCCACTTCTCAATTCATGAGTGCATCCTCTTCATGGATGCTTGGGATTTCTATAAGTGAATCGCTGTGGACATATATGGCTGAAATTGTGCCATTTATTTCATTGATTATTCTAGGATACTTTCTATACAAGGCCATTTCTAGCGGATGGAAATTCTTTGCTCCTTTTTGGTGCTCTTACTTATGCCCCACGCTCAAAATTAGGTTTAGGGTTTTAGGTTAGGGTTTAGAGACTTTATAGTAGGTTGTATTTTTTAGAGTGTAGGGTTTAAGATTTAGAATTTAGGGTTAGGGCTTAGAATTTAATTTTGTAGTGTATTTTAGTGTTGGGGCATAAATAGGGGCACCGAAAAGAGGCAGAAGATTTTTATCAATTTCTAGCTGCTGTTGGGGAATTCCAAAGTGTGTTATCATGGGAACAATCTTAAGTTAATTGCTTATAGCATTGCATTGGATTTCTGAAAGCAACATATTGGATCTGACCCATTTTCTTAAAGGATTTGAAAAAAAATTTACATCCCTCGGACAGTTTATGCTATTGGACTTGGTCAGCTTTCACTGTTGGCATTTGTTCCACTGTTTAGCAAGGAGGAAACTTCAAATTATAAAGGAAGCTTGTTTGTTAAAATGATATCTCTTTTATCTGCAATCTGCATGTAGTTCAACAGTTATTATTCTCCTAGGAAAGCAAGGTGCCTTGGTTGCATTTGAATTTCCTTTGTTTTAGTGTCTTACATTATTGTATGCAAAACGGAAGCCTTCTGGTCCTCTTTTGCATCAATTTTATCTCAAAATTATTTAACCTTTCACCTTTGCACAAAATCAGATATTCTTCTCTATATTTGATTGCTAATTGAATCATTTCTCTTAAAAGTCTAGACAGGAAAGTACGTAGAATATTAAATTTTAGTTATAGTGTATCATCCTATTGCATGCACTTAATTAACTCGAAGATATGCTAATGATGATTCATTGTCGTTTTAGATATTTATGGTGTACGGTTTCATTGCGGCCGCTACAGTCACTGTTACTATACTATGTGTGGCCATCCAGAGACGGTAACCTTTCCGCAGTAACTTCGTATCTGTTTAATATGAATGATTCCCAACAATATTTGACACGCATGAAAATTATATAAATATGTTGGTATATGTGAACGTCTACAGACAACACATGTCGAGTATTCACAGCCTACGAACACATAACACAAGGGCGAACGAGTTAGAACGGCCACATGTTAGACATGCAAACATTCCTAAATAGATAATATATAGTCAGTCTAATCATAGTACCACGACTATCCTGTGATGATACATGTATGAGTAATATAAAAAAGAACATGCAGCACACGATCTCCCAATCTGATGCACCAGAGAAGCCATACACCAGAACTATCATTGTACTACCGTCTCTGACTCTTATTCATTTCCTGAACTGCAGATGCGAAGAGGGGCTTTTCCTGAACTGCAGATGCGAAGAGGGACTTTTCCTGAACCCCGGATGATGGGAAGAGGGACTTTTCCTGAACCCCAGATGATGGGAAGAGGGACTTTCCTGAGTGCCACTCTGTATCAGGAATTTGGTGGGGTGACGGGCTTCCTTGAATCCCACGTGTGGTGACAGACTTTCCCTGAACTGCAGATGATGGGAAGAGGGACTTTCTTGATTGCCTCTCCATATTTGGATATGATGCTTATGATCCCCTTCCTGTTAAGCAGTAATGGGAGTCTGGGAGACTGCTACGTTGTTGTTGATGATTGCTTGTTCCTGCAACCTTATATATATAAATTCATTTCTGCAAATATTTTTGTTATATAAAAATGAAAGAAAAGAATACAAATCCTGAAATTCTACAGGACATTGGATTGATCCCCACTACCCAAACGCTTCCTTCTCCTACATTTTTATTGATTTTGCATATGATAGGAGGAACCTTCTCTTCTCTTTCAATATGGAGTATTAAAGTATTGATGTTACGCTGCATATTCTTATTTATTCTATTCCATTTCTATATTTTCTTCGGCCAATGTAATTTTTGTTCACATTTGAATAAACGCGTTTTTTTTAATATAAGTACGTCAGTTTTATTAATAAAGCAAGCAAAAGTTCTAGATGAAAGTTTACAATGCAGGTAAACAAACATGATTCGTACATAATCCTAAAAGTATGAAACTAACGTCTCTAGATCATAAACAAGACCCAAGAAAGAAAAGGTAAAAACTAATTCAAAGACTCAAAAAATTAGATAAACATCACCAAATCTCGACGATGAAGGTAAAAACTATCAACAAACGACATTAAAAAATACATATTACAGAGTTGGGGCACATTGACAACACGTTTATTACCACAACTCAATCGCGAACAAGAGCGGTGATGAAACTAGCATCGAGATCCAAATCGAGGTCCAAAACAGGGAGATCAACATAATAATCAAAAGAGTGTCATCTTGATCAATCGTGGCGACGTCAAATCAAACCCGGAAAAAAACAGAAAAGCATGCCAAGAGGGAGAAAAGCATGCTAAGAAGCAGAAAAAGCTTACCAAAAGGTAAAAGAAAGCATGTCATAAAGATAGATTTATAGAATTGAAAGGACTAAAACCAAAACAACAAAACAAATAAATTAAAAGAGGGTGACCAGCGGTCGACAACCAACCCTAAAACTAGTGTCGTCGCCGGCCATAAAAAAATAAACAAAAAGGAAAAGTGAAGGCGACACTGAATTTGAGAGAAAAACTAACCCTACTTTTAATAAACGCGTTTATAAATATATATTTCCTTGTGAGAGAAATTGAGCACTTATTTAAGGTGATAATTAGGTGGGCAATAATAATAAATTGTGAGGATCTGAATCGATGGGAATGTAGAATAGTTGAAATCATTATTCACGGAATGGGGATGGGGAAAATTTTAGGGTAAACTGCTCAAGTGACCACTGAACTATTTGGGCGTACCTATTTTGACCACCGAACTAGTCAACTCGTCAATCATACCATTAAACTTTTAAATTGGTCCTATTTTGACCACCTACGTTTAAAAACTAACGGATGAATGACGTGGCAATTAACGAAAATTTATAAAATTACACATTTGGTCCATGTTATTTATCTATTATATCAATTTAGTCCTAATTTTAATTTAACTAAATAAAATTAACTAACCAACAGATGACGACGCATGTTCCATCTTTTTTAAATTCTAATTAATTTAGTTTAATAGATTTAATCAACCAACCAGATGGTGTCACCATCTGATTTGGTATGGTTGGGACTTGGGAGGGACAATATAACATTAGTTATAGTTGAGAGATCAAACTAAAATATTAAATTATCTCTAACTAAAAATATGGTCAAAATGAAATAATGAAAGTTAAATTTATTATTTCTTTCGAAATATGACTAAATAGTTTGAATGTGTAAACATGGAGGACTAAATGTGTTATTATACAAAATATTTTAACAGTCACATCTCTCTTTTAACAGTTGTTAACGGGTCAGTGGCCAAATTGAAACAAAACTAAAAGTTTAATGGTAACATTGAAACAGTTGAAAGTTTGGTTACCAAATTGAATAATTATCAAATTTTAGTGACCATTTGTGAACTTTACCCTTAAATTAAAGTGAATGTAGGAATTATTATAGTAATAAAAATTTAATTATTTTTTAAATTAAAAAATAAAAGAAAATCTGAAAAAATAATATAAAAAATTATGTTTTAAGATTTTATTCTAAAAGGAGATAATAACACTTTTGGTCTCTAAAATTTCAAAACTAATTAAAACAATTAAAGATACAATACAGTACATATGAATAGTATTACATTACTATACATGATATTTATCGTAGAATTGTCCCTCTTTCAATATATTAAAGTTTTGGTGGCATACCTCATATTCAAATTTCTTCTCATTTTTATTCATCCATTTCTATTTTTTCTTTCACCCAATACCGTTGTTGTTGACATATGAGTTAACGCGCTTATAAATTTATATATTTCTCGATAAAAAAAAAATGTAAGGTAGACTGGTAGAGCACATTAATTAGTGTATTTTTTGTTTGAACTAAGGTATCCATCACCAATAACAATGACTAATCCTTTCAATATATGTGTTATCATTAAAAGATAAACGATTGGTCATAAAATTATTTTATTCTCGATAATAGCAACTAGTATATATTTTAATAGGCATAATACAAAAAATGCCCCTAACATTTGTCTGGATAATTATTTTGGTCTATATTTTTTAAGCAATTTAACCCTCAACGTTTCGTTTTAGGTCAAAATGACCCCCTATATATGAAAACTGTTAGTCAACTGACGATAAACAGCTTAAAATGACGTGGCAAACCTACATGGCAGTGCACGCCGCGATAACAGTGTCATATAAAAAATATGCTGACTTTACATAATGATACATCAGTAAAAAATATTTTTATAAAATTGTATAAAATATAAAATATTTTTTCTTATGAAGTGTCAATCTGTTAAGTCGTTTCGAGTTGTTTATCGTCAGTTGACTAACAATTTTTATCCCTAGAGGGGTCACTTTGACCCAAAATGAAACGTTGGGGTTAAATTGGTTCAAAAAAAGGAATAGGGGCCAAAATGACTATTCAGTCAAATGTTAGGGGCATTTTTGACTTTATGCCTTGTTTAAATACGAATTGTTTTATAATGATTATGAGTTTTAATTTGTGCAATTCATGGGTTGATAAATTTGGCGGGTCAGTCGACGACCCAATGTGATGCTTCGGATCCTCGGTAAGGAGAAAACGGGGCTAACATGGCAGATTTTTGGCTGCCCCGAACTCACCCCGACCTATAAACTTCTAAATTCGACCTCGCCCCGCTCTGGGTATAGGGATGGCAATGGATCTTGGACCCGACCCGAATCTGCAGATCCATATATGTTTTATAGAGTCTGGATCCTAAAATTTTGGACCCGACGGATCCGGGCCGGATCTGAATCTTCTGATTAAAGTACGAATTTGAGTTTGGATCTGACACTAAAATCTGGATCTTGAACCATTTACCCATTTATAGAAAAAACCCACATTTGGCTTTAATATATATAAATGACATAATAGGTTTTAAAATATGTATAAATATTTTATAGAGGGAGACGCCACAAAAAGTGAGTTCTTATATGGTTGATTTTTATACTCACCTTCTTTCTGAATTGCAATTACTCTGAGAGATTGTTATATACCTATCGAATAGCCGGAAGATTTCTACAATTTTAAGGTATTCGGCTTTGATTCTTGGCACTAAATAAAATTATTTTTTTATACCCATCGGATAGTTGAAAGATTGTTATATACCACATCCATCATTATTGGTTTGAGAGATTGTTATATTCCACTATTAATGTAGATTGTGATGATGATGCTGAAGTGGTGGATATTATTGACATGATATATAAGAAAGTTATATTACATAACCTTAATTGAATTTCACAAATATTATTTTCATTAAATAAAATTTTCTCTTTGGTTGGTTGTTGTTTGTGTTAAGATGTTGATGATTTAAGTAGTGATGAAGACTAGCACTCTAAGAAGGTAGAAGTGCGGTACTCGGCTTGCGACAATAGAATATTTCATGATCTATATTTTTTAATGTTTGTATTATTTAAAAGACATTTGTGTAATTGTGTTGGAGTTTTTTTTTTGAGACTTTAGTTTATCATTTTTTATTCTGTTGCTAGTTGTATTGAAATTAATTGTTCCTCCATTGGAGATGTGATGTGAAATTACTCAATGACAGTTTTATTACGTTAAAAAATAGGTCAAACGGTCGATTTTTTAACAGACCCGTTTTAGACCCGTTTCGGACTCGAATCTGTGATATCCGTTAGATCTGGATATGGGTCTCAATTTTCTAGACCCGCGGATCCGGGGCGGGTCTTGATCCAGGATGTGAAAATGGGTCTGGATCTGGGTCCAGCTGGATCCAGTCCAGATCTGCCCCGTTGCCATTCCTACCCGGTTATATTTATTAATTTACCCACCCGCCCCGATAGATCAACTCATAAACCTGACCTGACTCGAAATTTTTTATAAAAACATTAAATTTAATCGACGATAAATGTTAGATCTGATCGAACCACCATCACAGCCAAAAAATATAGGTTTAAAGGGACTTTAAAACTATATAAAAAAATAAAATAAAACCAATTAAATTACACACATGAAAAATACATATTTAACAGAATAAACTCGAACAATTGACCGTCAGAATTAAATATGTTAAAACTATATAAAAAAATAAAATAAAACCAAGTAAACTCCACACATGAAAAAAATATATATTTAAAAGAATAAACTCGAACCATTGACCGTCATAATCAGATATGTTAAAACTCGAACAATATCTAACAAAAATTTACGATAAACACAAACTAAAAAAATTGCTTAAAACCCCTAAATTTTTTTATATACATTGGTATTTTCATAAATATGATAAAAAATAAATGTAATTAAAAATATACCGGGGAGGGGTGGGGAATTTCTATCTTATACCCAAACCCGCCACGATCCCCAAAATTTATGAAGAAAAACACGATCGGGTTGGGTCGGGGCACACCAAGTCAGGTCGGGGTCGGGTAATTCTCCATCCCCGATCCTCGGGTTGGATCGGGGTGTTACAGCTAGGGGTGGGCAAAATTTGACTCGAAAAAATTGAATTAATCGACTCGACGCGAAAAAATCGACTCATTTAGAATTGACTAGTAATTTCATAAACTCAACTCAACTCGAAAAAAATCAAATGAAGATTGAATTATAAAATGGAAATTCGAATAGCTCAAAATTTTTAATAATTAGTTGATCAATTTTCAAGTTCAAGTATGTGAATTCTGCATGATATATTATACATCACACGTAAAAATATGAAGATATATATATATATATATATATATATATATATATATATATATGTATATGTAGGAGTATATCATATATGAATATAGAAAGTCGTTGAAATTGAAATCAATATATATTATAACATTATAAATATTTACAATTAAATTTTTACAGAAACTGGAAAACTCGAATCGACTCGAATTTTATAAACTCGACTAGATTAGAAAAAAAATTCAAAATAAAGTTTGAATCATAAAATCGGACTTGTAATCCTGAATAACTCGAAATTTTTTGACTCGACTCGATCGAACGCCCAGCTCTATTTACAGTAAAACATAAATGTTTGAAAGTGAGGGGACAATTTCATAAATAACCCATTTTTTAAATATATATATAAACAAAGGTAAAATGTTTGAAAGTGAGTGGTTCGCGAGTTGGTAGGGGAACCCATTAGGGGCCAATCTCCCCATCCTCCACCATACACCATACGCAAGGACCTTGACTCTCACTAATCGGAACGGCCGTAGCCCGTAGGAAATCAAACGTTGGCAGCCGGCGCAACCAAGTAAACCACAAAAATGCTTGGACATGCGGTGGGACAAGGACCTTCCAAGTAAAGCATTCCCCAAAGTCACCATCACCGACCTTATCAAGCATCAACAATTGGGACAACATTTTTATAGAAAAATGCCCATGTGGATCATGTTTCCAAATCAATGAGTCTCGGTTCCCCTCTCGGACCACCACACTCCCAACAACCGAACACAACTCCCTAACCTGCCGAGATTCAAACAATCAAAGATCCTGGCAAAAGAAAGCAGGCCAATGCTCATGAAAAAATGACCCATCAACCGAGTAATCACGAACCAAAGCCAATTTATTTGACGCAATAGAGAACAGTCGCGGAAACACTTCCTACAAAGGTTGTTCAACACACCAAGGGTCAAACTAAAACAATACACTACTCCCATCCCCAATCTTCCATATAAAACTCACAACATCCATATGTGATGCCACCCCAACTGAACTAACCGATGTAACAATCTGCTTCCAAATTAACGACATTGAGCCGCGGTAAGAACTGTTAAAACGCCACCATTGCACATCTTCCCCATACTTAGCCACAATGATCGCCCTCCATAAAAACGATGTGTTTGTAGCATAACGCCACGACCACTTAGCCAACATGGCCATGTTGCGAACCTGTAAATCTGCAACTCCCAGTCCACCCAAATGACGCGGGCGACACACCGAATCCCAACTAACGCGACTCATTTTTTGCTGTAATCCTACACCTCCCCATAAGAACGCGCATCGGATCTTATCAACTGCTGCGATAACTCCTTTAGTAACCAAGAACAGACCCATATAATAGACCGGCACGACGAAAGGACCAAGTTCACTAAAGTCACCCTAGCCGCAAAAGAGAGCGATGACCTCTTCCAACCAGCCAGCATCCTACGGAAATTAGCTATCACTGGTCCCATACTGCAATACTTCTCGGATTGACCCCTAATGGCATACCCTGATACACAAACGACATCTCTCCCTTTTGACAATCTAAAACTGTTGCAACCGCGTCAAATAACTCACCAGTCACCATCAACACCAAAAGCATAAAGAGATGACTTACTAAAGTTAATCCGCAGAACCGAGCACACTTGAAAACACTGCAACAACCGATGAACATTATGCGCACACTCTAACGAGGCCTCAAAAAATAAGATTGTGTCGTCCGCGAACTACAAATGTGAAACCGACACCCCAGGGGCTAGCTTCACCCCACGAATTATGGTGCAAGACTGCATTTTTTAGAAAAAAAAATCTATATGTTATATATATATTTTATATGTAAGTTGTGTAAAGTTTAGATTTTATGAATCTTGTTTATTTAAATATGTCATTTGTATATTATTATAATTTTTGTATAATTTTTTTATTACTATTGATGTTCGATTTATTGGTCAATTAATTTAGACTGTGTATTACAAAAGACCCATTATGAAGGGACCCTCCTAATCCAATTTTCTTCATTCACAATGTAAGTATTTAAATATCTAACCTTAGTTAAAAGATCTAATTTATCCTACTAAATCAACTAATAAACACAACTACATTATATTTTAATATTAGCTACAAGGTTATAAATTAGTAGATTGGTTTGTTGTATAGTATTCTTAAATTAAAGACATATTTGAAAGACTAAATCGTTTACTTCCAATTTGGAATTTTTAAAAGACTTGAAGCAGTCAACCATAATACGTGCAACCGACCGAATTATATTATTTTTAGGGTAAAGTATATAAATGGTAATTAAACTTTGTTTAAAAATTTAAAATAGTAACCAAACTTTTTTTTTTTGAAATAGCCAAGGAATTTTCATTAAACCATAGAAAAACTCAATTACAACGCAATCAAGATGAAGAAAATTTAGGTTAAAGTAACCCAAAAAAATCTCTTACAACTCAAAAATAATGAAACCGAAAATTTCTATGGAAATACGCATACCAACGAAAATTCAAAAGCTTCCTGAATCTCCTTATCTCTGTATTGATAACTAATAAATTATTCAAACAAGTATTGAATATAATCATGTCCTTATATGCCATTTTACTTGTTTAAATAATCTAACAGCTATCGGTTAATTTTACCAAACACTTTTATACAATCCGCTAGTCAAATCAACTATTAGCTAATGTAATCCGCTATCCGCTAATTGACGAACAGGGCCATTGTATTAAATAAATAACAATGAAGTTTTAAATAATGGAATAGAGATAAAAAGATTATTATATAAATGTGGTTGATGGTGGGAAGAAGAAGCAGGGCTGCTTCTCCCATTGTTTAGAGAAGCTACTCTTCACCCCCTCTAGTGGTTCACTTGATTCGAAACGGGTACCAACTCTTATCCTATTCTATACTTAATCGGTCTTTGCATAAGTATTCGCTGATTTCTTACAGACTTGGCAGATGGAGACGAAATCTGAGCCTGAAACAGATGAAATTCTAGACCATCTGGCCGAAGATATTGAATCCTCGCTGGAGCTTGTTAAGAGTTCAGAGCGTCTCCCCGTGCAGGCTTCCGTCATCCGAACTGTAGACCCTTTACTTCGTCTAGCAAATCAAGCAGGCTTCCGACCGCTATTCGTCGTCATTGGCCCTCTTCGTTGTTACAATTCTATCTTAGAGCCCATGGAATTGCAGAAGCGAATATATCTAATCTCTTTCCTCCGACGATCTGGGAATGGTGCTAGCGTGAGAGAGTTTTGCAAATTGATCAAAGCCTGTGCACCCGAAATCCATAGCTGTTACGAAGCAACATATTATCGGATCTGCGATTTTCAGAATCACCAAATCGAACAGAACATACAGCCGAGTGAGGACAACCTCCGGTGGTTCATAGATATGGTTTTAGCGGATGCAGCCTTCATTATCGAACTCTTCTTGAGAGTGTATTACAAGGAAGGGAGACCCACATCGGAAATCGATTTCATCTTCGATAGCATCGGGAGGATACGTGATGTCACACGAGATTTGTTCTTGGCTCACAATCAACTTCCCTTGTTCATTCTTAAACAAATATATGAACGTGCCTTTGCAAATAATCCCGATTACCCTTCGTTTCTTCATCTTAGCTGCAATTTCTTCCACGATTATATCAACCAAACCAATCTCATGCTGATTTTAGAGCCAGGCTGGAAGGTGCTAAGCATTTCACTGATTTTCTAAGAACACTTCAGCTACAACATTCATTTGAGCGCCCTGGCAGAAACAGCAAATCCTTGGGCTGCAAACTTAAGTTCAAATGGATCCAAGTTTGTATTGCTTCTGCATGGTCTTCATTGTTTCCATCACGTCAAAAGACAGAGGACAACCCTGAGCTAGAGTCGGGTCGGGTCCAAGGTAATTTTCTATACAGTGCAGTTCCACTGCGTGAAGGGGGCGTGAAGTTTAGAGAGAGCTCAAGAAGGTGCTTGCTTGACATAAAACTTATACATTATATCGATTTGGTCATAATTTAAAAAAATCAATAAATTTAGCCTTCTATAGTTAATTTTTTTATTAATCTAATATTTTTCTCCTAAATTGCTTACTCTTCTCCCAAAAATGCTATATTAATTTCTTGGTATAATAACAGTTTAATAGTGATTTGTTGTTGTTTGATTGTAGAAAGCAGTTATCCAACTGATGTTTCGATTCGATTGACTCATTTGGTTTGGCAACATCACAAAAAAATGAATAAATTAATAAATTTTTTAAATATGAAGGGTTAATTTTATTGGATTGGCTTGAATTAGGATCAAATTAAAGGTAGATAGACTTGTGGTCAGGATCTACTCTTATATGTTTTTCGTTTTTCCGATTCTGATGCAAGGGATAAAGTGCTTGAAGGGGGCCGTGGCATATTCAGCATAAGCCGCTTATCCTTCGAAAATGGGAACCAAATTTCTGCAAACTTGATTTTGATTTGGGGAAGATGCCGGTTTGGTTTCAACTGTTTAATGTTCCTCTGAAATTGTATTCGAAGGTCGGGCTAAGCTATATTTCGAGCGCCATTGGAAATCTGCTCTACATGGATACTGTTACAGCTAAGCTTGAGCGTTTGGAGTATGCTAAGGTGTGTGTTGAGGTCTCTGCAGGCAGTTCTATTCCTAAGGTGATTGATGTCATGATGCGTGATGGAAGTATTGTCCCTGTGCGAGTCATTGTGCCTTGGTTGCCTCCTTGTTGTTCCAGGTGTTCTGTGTTTGGACATAATGATAAAATTTGTCATGTTGCCTCTAAAGGGGAGAAGCATATTTGGAAGGCTAAGACCGTGCCTGCAGTTGGAGTAGCCACGGAGGTTGCTGCTGGTAATTCTGGGATTGTGTTAGGGGATTCCTTGAATGTCACTGGTGCAGTGGAGGTTGGTTCGGGATTAAGGGAGTCGGTAGGACATGTGGGCAGTGATGAGGGGGATGCATACATTCATGAACATATCTTGCAGATTGTTACTTCTATGTTTCAACAAAGTTTGGAGTCTGGTCAAACTTCATCTGCTGGTTTTTCAAGTTCGATTGGGCTTGAAAATTTCCCTTCCTTGCTGGAGTCTGTTAAGAACAAGAAGAAGAAGGGGCGTGGCCGGCCTCCTAAAGGGAAAGCAATTGCTGGGTCCTCTAATGCTTTCATGATGATGTCGGATTCAGTTAGTAAGCCCGTGCATGTTAAATCTCCTTTGATTCAAGATGTTTTGGCTCATAAGTAGGAGAAGCTGATTTGGACTAGCTCTTTCATTGGTTAGTTAGGATTAGATTTTGTATAAATATAGTATGAGGGTGATCTTTCTAATATATTTGTTTCATACATATTGTCAAAATTAAAAAAAATGTAAATGTTGTTTGAATTATTAATCTCTTATCGTTAACAATTGTTAGAACAAGTGTTAAAGCTCTCAATTGACACTTTCTTCGTTCCTAGATTGTGATTAAAACCCTCTATTTTGTAGGCAGCAAGTGTTAAACCAATCGTTATCAGAGTATTGCTGCTGCAGTTGGAGGTACTTCTCCGAAATTGTCTTTATGATTGTGTTTTTGGAATGTGCGTGGGTTTAATAGCCCACATAAACGTAGGAAAGTTTTTCAGAGGCTTAGTAGACTAGATGTGGATGTTGTGTGCTTTCTTGAAACCAGAATAAAACAAGCAAAATCATTGGAGGTTCTACATGGTCTTTCTATGGATTGGGATTGTATTCACAATTATTCTGTTGTTGAGAATGGGCGAATATGGATTCTTTGGAAGAAAGGATTGTCTGGTTCTCTACTGCATGTTGCTGATCAAGTTGTTAGCTTGAAATTGGTCCTGGGTGGTAAGGAGGTTGTTGTTTCAGTTGTTTATGGTTCAAATGATGCGATAGTTAGGCGTTTTTTGTGGGAGCAATTGAGATCGGTTGCTTCTATGGTTGGAAATCTTCCCTGGGTGGTTGCTGGGGATTTTAACATTTTCCTTAGTTCGGAGGAAAGTTCTGATTGTGAGAGATTGGGATGTTACATCTCCTCTGATATGCAGGATTTCAGAGAATGTTTGGTGGATTTAGATCTTCTTGATCATCCGTTTAGTGGTCCTATTTTCACATGGACAAATAAACAAGATGAGGGTTATTTAGCTCGGAAATTGGATCGTATTCTTATAAATGATGCTTGGCTTCAGTCTTTTCCCGACTCTTTTGTTGAGTTTCTTGCGCCAGGGGTGTCTGACCATTGTCCAGGCCTATTATGGCCTTCTCGGAGTAACCTTGTTCATGGGCCTAAACCATTTCGCTTCTTTAATTTCTGGATCCAGCATCCTGATTTTCAGTCGGTTGTTGCGAGTTCATGGCTTGAAGAGGTGGAGGGACGTCTTAAGCTTTGTCTTAAGGGGTTTAATAAGGACAACTTTGATGATTTGTTTGGTAAAGTTGTATCCAAGAGAAAAGAGTTAGAGGATCAACAGCTGAAAAATCTCACTGGTGATGTTGATATAGGTAAGGAGGATGTGCTCCTCTCGGAATTAGTGGCCTTGGAAGAGGCTGAGTTATCTTTTCTCAAGCAAAAAGCTAGAGTGCAGTGGATTCAAGAGGGTGATACTGGTTCTAAGTTTTTTCATAATGCAGTAAGGGCTCGGAAAAAGAGTAATACAATTCGAGTGCTCTTTAATGAAGATGGGCAGCGTCTTGAATCTTTTGAAGCTATGTTTGCAGAGTTGGTTAGCTATTTTGCAGGGTTAATTGGTAGTCAAGCCAACTGTATTTCAGGTTGCTCAGTTGAGGATTTGCGTACTCTGCTTAAAGTTTCTATTTTTCCATCTGATTGTGATCGTTTGACTCGACCTGTTACTAACAAAGAGATCAAAGAAGCTCTTTTTGTGCAAGGCAAGGATAAAAGCCCAGGAATTGATGGTTTCACTGCTGGTTTTTTCCGTTCTACCTGGGATGTTGTGGGGAAGGATTTTACTCGAGCAATTCAATTTTTTTTCCAAACATCTAATCTTCTTCCGGCGTTTAATGCTACTTTTATAGCATTGGTGCCTAAAACTCTTAATGCTTCTAGGCCAAAGGACTTTCGTCCCATCTCCTGCTGCTCAGTGGTGTATAAAGTAATCACCAAAGTTTTAGTTACTCGACTCGTTGAGTTTTTGCCGGATTTGGTGCCGCTTAATCAAACTGCTTTTATTAAGGGAAGGTGAATAAGAGATAATATACTGCTTGCTCAGGAGTTAGTGATGGGCTATAATAGAAATTCTTTATCTTCAAGGTGTGCATTGAAGGTAGATCTTCAGAAAGCATTTGATTCGATAGACTGGGGTTTTTTTGAGCAAGGTTCTCGAGTCCATTGGATTGCCTGAGCGATACCGACAGTGGATTGAGGCGTGTGTTATGCATTCTAGATTCTCTGTTTCGTTTAATGGCAGTTTGGTGGGTTTTTTCAGAGGGAAGAGAGGGGTGAGACAAGGTGATCCTCTCTCACCCTATTTGTTTGCTTTGGTTATGTCAGTTCTCTCGGCTTTGCTGAATTCTGCAGTGCAGGAAGGTGTTTTTAAATTTCATCCGAAGTGTAAGAGAATTTCCCTTACTCATTTATGCTTTGCGGATGATCTCCTGATTTTTTGTAAAGGAGATTTGGACTCCATCCTTGGTGTGCTTAGTGTGCTCGAGGTTTTTTACGGTTTCTCTGGTTTGCGTTTGAATGCTGCCAAGTCTGAGATTTTTGTGTCTGGTGTTTCTGAGATCATGCTAGATGTTGTGGTGAGGAACACGAGTTTCAAGGTGGGTGCTTTCCCTGTTCGTTACCTGGGGATTCCTCTGGTCTCAAGGAAGCTCTCCGCCAAAGATTGTGTTCCACTTCTTGACAAAATTAGTGGTAAGCTGCAATTGTGGTATGGGAAAAAGCTCAGTTATGGAGGGCGTCTTCAATTGATTCAATCGGTACTGTTTAGCATCCTGAATTTCTGGTGTGGACAAATTCCTCTTCCAAGGCAGTGGTTAAGCGAATCGAGCAGTTGTGTTCCAGATTTTTCTGGAAGGGAAGTGATACTTCGGCTAAAGGGGCAAGGGTGGGATGGAAGCACATTTGCTCTTGAAAGTCGGAAGGAGGGTTTGGGCTGAAAGACTTGGAATGTTGGTCTAAAACGTGTTTGATGACTTTACTACGAAATATCTTGACTAATCATGGATCTTTGTGGGTTGCTTGGGTGCGAGAGTATATCTTAAAGGGAAATTGTTTTGAGCAGCTAGCCCCAAAAACTAGTTATAGTTGGATTATACGCAAGCTTATTAAATTGTGGGCAGAAGCGCAAGTTCTCTTTTCATCGATTCAGAATTGGTCGTTGGTTAATTCTCGATGGATTTGGGACCACTTGAGAGTTGCTAAACCCAAGGTGGTTTGGCATAAGCTAATATGGTTTTCTATGCACATTTCGAAGCACGCCATTATCTGTTAGATGGCAATTTTAGATCAACTTCCCACTTATGATCGATTGCAGAAAATGGGATTGATGACTGCAAATGTTTGTTTGTTGTGCGGGAAGGCGGAAGAAACTATAGATCATATTTTTTGTTCTTGCCCTTATTCAAGAAATAATTTAAAATAAATTAAATTAAACATAAAAAATAAATTAAAATAAATTAAATTACTTTTATTAATATTTAATTAAAAATATAATTTAAAATAAAAAATTTCTTCCCTTCACCTCCACCTCCACCGATAAACTTCACCGGCCACACTCTTCACCAGCAACACCGAAACTTTACCGCCATCATTGTTATAAACTTTACTGCCATCCACAACTTTATTCAAGAAAGAAAGATTCCACCATCCAAATTCTACGTTGAACCTCGGCAGATGTTTTGGAGGACCTACCCTGAACTTCAGCAGATGTTTTGGAGGACCTACCCTGAACTTCAGCAGCCATAGTGGGAGTCTGGGAGAATGCTACGTTGTGTTGTTGATTGCTTATTCCTTCAGTCTTATAAACATTAATTTCTGCAAATATTTTGTTATATAAAAATGAATGAAAAAAATTAATACAAATCCTGAAATTCTACTCAAGTTTCGATTTGACCTCATTACCCAGAAGCTCCCTTCTACTTCCTTTTTAGTTATTTACTATTCATATGCATATAATTAAGAGCAGCTTGGCTCAATGGTAAATGTGTAAAAATTTACCGTATTGGTCTCAAGTTTAAATCACCCTAATGTCATTTTTCATTATTCTTTAATTTTTTTAACATTTATTGCAGTATAACATATGTATATCAAAGCGTGCAAATTATATTACTAAGAGCTAGCTAGCTTGGCTCGGTGGTAAAGAGGTTGGAAGTCCACTTTGAACCACCCCAATGCCACTCTTGTGATTCTTCTTTAATTTTCCTTTAACCAGGTGATGACACCTGATTGGAGGGGAAAATATATTAAAATATTAAATAAATTAAAATTTGATTAAATTAATCAAATTGGGTGATGACATGTGTCATTATATCTAATTAGTTCATTAATTTTATTTAATTAAAATAAAATTAGGATCAAATTGATTTAATAAGTAAATAATATGGATTAAATGTATAATTTTATAAATTTTTGTTAACTGTCACGTCACTCTTCCGTTAATTTTTTAACGACGGTGGTCAAAATAGGTTGATTTAATAAGTTTAGTGGTTTGATTGACACATTCGATAGTTCGGTGATCACTGGTGTAGTTTACCCTATTTATTTTATTCCATTATTTAAAACTTAATGTTGTTTAATACAATGCTCCCCTTCCACATCAAAAGCATCAAACATTTGAATTCGGTTTAATTCAGATTTTATTTAAGAATCATTTAAGTTTTGAAATTTAGTTTTAAAGGTTTAGACAATAATATTAACAAAAATGATTGAAAATATATTAAAATTTTGTTAGAAATAAAACTTGAAATATTTAGTATCAATTTATATTAAAAATGGTATATGCCGACCACGGACCACCATGCCTCGTGATGCTCTTTAGTCCTTTCCTCGAAACACCGTTAACAAAGTATATTTAAAAAGCCAATAAATTTAAATGATAAGTTAAGGGAATGGTGTTTCACACTAAACATTAAATAATAATTCATAAAATAGCCAATAAATGAATAGAAAAGTCTCGCCGTGTCCACATCAAATGATCACTACACCAAGTTTGATATATAGCGGCACTTTTCGCGGCGTTTTTTGAAAAAACGCCACTAAATTTGTACATGTTGCGGCGTTTATTAAACAAACGCCACAAACGACACATTTCGCGGCGTTTTTGAAGAAAACACCACTAAAACTCGTACTTTAGTGGCGTTTTTGTTGAAAACGCCGCAATAGGTTCAGTTTATTAGTGGCGTTTTGTAATAAAACGCCGCAAAATGTGTCTTTTACTGACATTTTTTTTACAAACGCCACAACAAGTATCCTTTTGGTAGCATTTATTTTTACAAACGCCGCAAGGGAAACTCATATTCTCACGCTCTTAAACTTCCTCATCCTGAATCCCTAATACCCAATCTCTTTCGTCGTTCTTTTTCTAACAATCCATCAGACGCCTCTTTTCATTCGTTTCCCCAATTTACTGCTTCTCTCGTTGCTCCATCTCTTCTTCCTACTTCTCAATCTCCGATTTTCTCTCCGTAAATGAGACGGCGGTTCCAACTATCGCTAACCCTTGGTGGAGATCCATGGCTATTTTCACTCGCACTTAAGTTCTCGCTTTCTTTCTTTTTTCCCAAATAAATTTGATTTCTTACCCTTGTTGCTGTCGACTTTGCAGCTTAAGGAACATGTAAATATGAGATTTTGATTTCGATGTTGCATTGTACGATTCTCTCTCTCTAATAAGGGGATTTTGTGGCTAATCAAATTGTTAATTTTGTTTTGAATGAACTGGTTGTTTGCAGCTTAAGGAACTAATTTCTCGCGGCTATGAGGTTGTTTTAGTGACTTCAGGTGTTGTTGGTCTCGGCCGTCAAAGGCTTAGATACAGGGGATTAGTTAATAGCAGGTTCTATTCCTTCAAAACCCTTTTTCATATTTTGGCGTCAAGAACACTGATAAATTATTGCTTTTTCAGAAATTTTGAATTAAAAAAGATTTGATCTTTGTGTTGTAGCTTGGTTGATTTCCTTCAAAACCCACCAGTTGAATTGGATGGCAAGGCTTGTACTGCTGTCGACCATTATACATAATTTTGCAAGGCCATATGGAATATAACTGTTGAGATTTATGCTTAATGTGGTAATACTATTAAGTTTATGTGGGTTTTTGTCCAGTGATACATCATTTGGTCTTTGGAATTTTGGAAATACTTAATTGTTGATACTGCAGAAATTTTGGAAATACTTAATTGTTGATACTCCAGTGATACATCGTTTTTTACCTAAAAACGCCGCGAACTATAGCGGCGCTACTTTAAGCGGCGTTTCTTGCGGCGCTTTCTTAAGCGCCGGGAAAGTTATTAGCGGCGCTAAAA
The DNA here is from genome assembly GCA_030270665.1 of Hibiscus trionum. Classification (NCBI taxonomy): domain Eukaryota; kingdom Viridiplantae; phylum Streptophyta; class Magnoliopsida; order Malvales; family Malvaceae; genus Hibiscus; species Hibiscus trionum. The sequence continues at coordinate 11,728,566 of BSYR01000036.1, read as the reverse complement.
AACGCCGCTATAGGGTTAAAAAAACGCCGCTAAAGAACTGTTTTGCTGTAGTGGATGCTTGCATTTGGTGTGGTTGACTGTATCAAGTCTTTTAAAAATCTCCAAATTGCAAGTAAACAATATTAATCTTTGAAGTATGCAATAAAGGACAAATCAATCTAATTTTTAATGTTGTAGCCTATATTGAAATATTAGCAAAGTACATCATATTCCATTAAACTTTAGTTGTTGTATCGTTATATTATTAAACTTTCAATTGTTCTATTATAACAATAAATTTTAGTTTTGGCCTCAATTATACCATTGGATCGTTAACTCGATAATGATGTGATGGCGCAGACAAAATATCATCGTTTTGATGTAAAAAATTATGTCGTTTTAGGCACTAAATTTTAGGAATGAATTGATTTTGCCACTAAACTTTAAAACAATTCTATTTTTTTTTGCCGAACATTCCGGCTGTTGCTGTCGGTCAATCGTTTTCCGTCACCGATTACCATTTGCGACATAATCGATATTAAAACATTCGTATTTCACTTCTCTTTCTTCTCCTTGAATTGATTTTTCATGAAATCCACTCAAAATAGAGAAGCACACCCCAAGGTTATACACAATCTTGAGTTTTTTAATAATCAAAATATTAAGGCTTAAAGGGTGATTTTGTCCATGTAGCAATCCCAAATCAACAATATTGTCCATCATTTATAATTGTATTAATGTAGTCATCGTCGTCTTCTAAATTAACAATGCTTTCCTCCTTTTTAATTTCATCAATTTAGCTCTTGAACTCCTGAATTGTCTGATTCTCTTTCTTTGATTTTCGTTGATTGACAGTCGATAAATTTTGTGCATGTGGTCGCTATCCTTCCACATCACTCGTTATTATTAATTGTCTTGCCATATAGATGATGACAAGATAATTTTGATGGCATGATAGTAAGAATGACAAGTTTTAGAATTAATTATTCTAAAATTACAGTTTTAAAAAAGCCACATCAATTGTACTGCCATGTAATCAAAATTCACTTGTCATCATATTATTGGAGGAAATTAATTTATTAAAGAAAATCACATATGAACACATTAACTTAGACGATGTTAATTATTTAACGACGATTTGTCTAACATAAAAAAAGACGCTTGTTGTTAACGGTTCTGTTAGTCAACGACAACCAAAGGACGAGAACTATATAATTAAGTAGTTTGAAGGTTAAATTGATGAAATTATAAAGGAATGACAATATTGTTAATTTTGGAAGATTACAAGAGCTAAATTGATGCGATTAAAAAGATAACATTGCTTAATTTTAACTACTAGAGGGAGAAACTTACCCCTTAAACCAAATATTAATAACCGGTGGTCCCCAAATTATTATCGTTTTTCTATTTTGGTCCCAAAACTATTTTTTCGGCAATACCGTCCCTTTTATTAAACCAAATAAAATTGTCACTACAAATAATGAGATTCAAGTTTTTTATGACAGTATATTTGTAGTTATATATTTTAGTTATAGAGACAAAATGTATATTCACAAATGTTTCCCTCCATTTTTTGCACAAAAGTTGTATAATGACAAATTTTGTAAGTATAAGTTATAATTATTGTTACAGAAAATAATTCTCACAACAAATAATGAAATTTAAGTTTTTTGTGACATTATGTTTTTAGTTATACATTTTAGTTATAGTGATAGAATATATTATCACAAATATTTTTCTTCATTTTTTGCTGTCAAAAAAAGTTGTACAATGATAGATTTTGTAAGAATAAGTTATAGTTATTGTTACAAAAAAATTTCATAACAAATAATAAGATTCAAATTTTTACTATAAATTATATTTGCAGTTATATATTTTAATTATAGTGACAAAATATATTGCCAAAAGTATTTTCTTATGTAATGATGATCAAAATGATTCATACATTTTTCACATATCCTATAGTGCTCACATTATTAAAAAAAACTTATCAATATGAAATTAATCACATTGTCAATTTATTAAACAAACATGCAGAATAGTAACCTAAATGCAAAACAAAATAAAAAAATTTAAGGCTCAATTAACAATTAATTAGCTAATATCTAGGACCTAATTGGAAGAAAATTTAGCATACATGCCGAAAATTAATCAAACTAAATTTAATTAGGACTAAATTGTATCAGATCGAAACCTAAAAGAATAATTGAGGACCTAATTGAAGACTCCTAAAAGATAGCAGGATTAGAATGAGAAATAATCCTAAAACTTAAAAGTATTGCCGGTCAATGGTCATGGTCTCTAGCGGGTCAGAGTGATGGGTTATCGGGCAAGTATGTAGGTTACTATATTCTCTTTTAAACCCATACTGCCAACCGATGGTTTAATTATTTGGGTAAACTATACCGTTGATCACCATACTTTGGTTAACGTATTAAAATGACCACCTTAAAAAATTGACTCAATTGACCACCCAAACTATTAAAATTGGATCAATGTGACCACCAGCCGTTAATGGGCTAACGGAAGGTGACGTGGCAGTTAAAAAATTAAAGGTATAATCACACATTTGGTCCTTAATATTTACACATTCTTTCAATTTAGTCCTAGTTTTAAACTAATAAAATAAATTAATTAGGTGTTGACACGTGTCACCACCTATTTAGAGGAGGAAAACAAAATCACCAAACTTGAGCTTAGAGGGAATCGAACCTGAGTGAATTAAGGATAAAAGCAGCGTTTTAACCACTGCACCAAACACATGTTTGTGTTATAAATCACCAATTGTATTATAAATCACCAATTGTGCTATAAATTAATTACCTTTCACGTTGCCCATCCTCGTATAACGTTCAAGGAGTTGACTTCTAAGACGATCTAATCTCTGTATTCGTATATGGTCTGAATATTCTCGCCTTGTTCATATAAAACCAACGGCACAGTGGTCTCAGAAAACTCAAATCTCAAACATGAAGTATCTTTCTTCCTTTGTCGTCATTGTTCTGGTTTTGGTTCTGAATTCAGCAGTGTTCTGTCATGGCGGAAACACCAGCGTCTATGTTAGGAAGGTGGAGAAAACTGTGGACATGCCTCTCGACAACGATGTTTTTCGAGTTCCCCTGGGCTACAATGCACCTCAACAGGTTCATATAACACAAGGAGACCGTGACGGAAAAGCTGTAATTGTTTCATGGGTGACCCAGGATAAGCCAGGTTCCAGTGCGGTTCTTTATTGGAGTGAAAACAGCAAGCTAAAGAAGAAGGCAGAAGGCAAATTCAATACATATAGGTTCTACAATTACACCTCCGGTTATATTCATCACTGTACCATCAGAAATCTGGAGGTAAATTTCACTTCTTTGTACATTCATAGCCTCTCGTTTACTGTTCTACCATATGCTTGTATGATATATGGTGTATGTATGTTGTGCTGAGTACTTAAAGTTCGTAACTGGTAGCAGTATCGGCGTGTTAACATAATCAAGTCTCGATGGGGATTCTTCGATTTCGGTTCTGAGTTTTTTTTTCTTTTTTGTATTTGGTTATTGAATGGTTCTGCAGTATAGCGTTCAAGGAGTTGACTTCTAATACGATCTAATCTCTACATATAAGACATATAATACAATTGATGATCTATAGCACAAACATCTGCTTGGTGCAGCGGTTAAAACGTTGTTTTTATCCCTGGTTCGATTCCCTCCAAGCTCAAGTTTTGTGATTTTGTTTTCCTCCTCTAAATAGGTGTTGACACGTGTCAACACCTAATTAATTTATTTTATTAGTTTAAAATTAGGACTAAATTAAAAGAATGTGTAAATAATAAGGACCAAATGTGTGATTATACCTTTAATTTTTTAACTGTCACGTCACCTTCCGTTAGCCCATTAACGGCTGGTGGCTGGTGGTCACATTGATCCAATTTTAATAGTTTGGATAGTCAATTGAGTCACTTTTTTAAGGTGGTCATTTTAATACGTTAACCAAAGTATGGTGGTCAACGGTATAATTTACCTTAATTATTTCTTTTTTTTTCTTGCTTTCGCTCTCTGTCAGATCTATACCTTTTCTTTTCTTGTTATACTTGTTTATATCAAAAAATAACCCAAGGAATAACAAACATTTATATATTTGATTCTAGGGTTTTTCACTTTTCTCTCAGTGCCGCCGCTGTCCTTCTCTTTGGTTCAAACTTAAGCCGGCGGCGGCAATAACTTTCGGGCTATTTGTCGACCGCCGGTCACCCTTTTTCATTTATTTGTTTCGTTCTTTTGATTTTTCAATCTTTTTAATTCAATAAATCTGTCTTTATGACACGCTTTTCTCTACCGTTTGGTACGTTTTTCTGCTTTTTAGCATGTTTTTCTGTCTCTTGGCACGTTTTTCCATTATTTGTTTTCTATGAGGGTTGATTTGACGACGCCACGACTGATCAAGATGGCGATTATTTGTAATCATGTTGATCTTCCCCGCTATGGACATTCGGTTTGAATTTGGATATGCAGTTTGCGCTTGTGATGAGTTTTTCAGGTGCTCGGCTTTGATTGGCGTTTTCTCGGTGGTCTATCAATAGCTTCATCCCCTTTTGTGGTTCGTTTTGCCGATGCAGTCAGGTTTCGTATCTATTTTCAATCGAGTATTTGGATGGGTTTATAACCTTTTCATATATGGTTCATATCTGATCTAAAGTGACTAGTTTTAGGAGGAAGTCCAAATTATGTATTTAGTTTACAATGATAGTTTGTAAACCCTTATTGTAACTTTGGGTATTTTCTCATTAATAAAACTAGTGGCTTATTTTCAAAAAAAAAAAAATAACCCAAGGTAATTTCTCTTTTTTCTATTAATATATTTTTCTCTTTAATTCTTTTCTTTTATCTTTTGATTTTGGGATTTTTATTTTTGAGTTTGTTGTTCGATAAATTTCTGTAAAAAAAAATTTGATCCCCTTTTTAATTGATCATCAAATTTTACAATTCAGTTTATATAGATTTTTAGGGATTTATTTGTTAATTGTTTTGTAATAATTTTCGCCAATTCATTCGTCCTACTATTTATAGGAATCAATTGAAAATTGGGAACCGTAAGTAACCTTTGTTTAATTAATATAGTTAGATTGTAATACTCTATAGAAAAGCTTATGATTCTTGTGCTGCTATGTAGTTGCTTCCTTGATGAAATTCAAATGTTATATATTAGATTTTATGGATTTCATTCAGATTCAATTAAATGCAAAATTCGATATGGTTGATTCGTACCTATATGTTTTGATATCTATAGTTACAATTTGAAAAATAAACTAATAATATTGTTATGACCCGAAACCTCCATGCCAAGTCAGCAGCAACATGTGTCAAGGAAGAGTACATGTGAAAGGCTTGGTGGTTACCATAGTTGGTGGTTACAATAATTGCTATTAAATAGGAACTAGAAGATAGAGGGAAGTGATGAATTTGGTGAAAACTATCGTTCTCTATCTTTGCTTCTACTTCTCTTCTCTTTTATTACTTGAGTTCAAGATTGTTATTATTTGAGTTAATAAAAAATAATCAATTTGAGAATATTCAATATAGTTGTATTGTAAAACCCGAATCTACTCGGTTCATTTTGAACAAAAAAAAGAATCTACTCGGTTCATAACATTAGTTGTTTACCTGTTTTAAGGATCTTTGCTTTTTAAATCTTTTTGGGTTTTTACTTTGTGGGTCTGCCTCTTCATAAATTTCACGTCAATGGCCCCCCTTGCTTCTTGAATTTAGCACCCCATTTCTTGTTGGATATAATATTATCTTAACCTTGAGAATTTAAGTTATGAATTTTATATTTTTTATCATTATAAATTTGAGGAATATAAGGGTGACAGATGACTTTAATCTTGATTTGTAATGTCGATAAATAATGGTGAAAAAAATACATGTTGCTTTTGTTGAGTTATTCTCGTAATTTTTTTATTTTGTGCTCGTAAGTTTGTTTTGGAGTTTTTTTTAGGTCTTCAACAGTTGATGATTTCAGTGGATCATTATTCTTTTAATCAGCTAATTTGTCTGCTCATATTGATCTTTAGGTAGTGAATTTTAAACAAATTCTTGTGGAATTTATGGTATGACTGTCTTCTGTAAAATGTTTGTTCTTAGTTTACTCTCTTTGTTTAGTGAATGATTATAATTTAATAGTTTAGAAACAAAACAGTGGGTGAGTTTTCATTTTGTTGTGGCCAAGACCACCTTTAGGATTTTCAACCATCAATTTGACCATTTTACAACCTAAACTTACTTTGTTCTTATGGTTTTAATTAGGGGTGGGCAAAAAACCCGATTACCCGGTCCCGGTCCTGCACCCGGTCGGACCCGGTGGATTTTTACCCGGTATTGATTCCAGTGGGACCGGGACCGGATTTAAAATTTAGGTCCCGATTGTAACCGGGACCGGGACTGGATCTTGCTTTTTTGGACCCGGCACCCGGTGGGTACCCAATAGGACCGGGACTTGTACCAGGTACCCGGTATTGGTCTGGTACCGAATGGCGTTGAAGAGATTGAAAGCAACTGAAGGCGCTCCTTTATTTCTCTTTGTGTATGAATATTATGAGTATGACACGTTTTAAGACTTCAACCTTCAAGCCTACAATATTCTGACTTTATTATTTAATATTATTATTGATGGTTGGAATTTTTTCCCCTGCTGCTCAAATTTTATTAATAATAGACTAATTGACCGGGTACCCGGTATTGGTACCGGTTCCCACTGCTACCGGGACCGGTTCCTGAAATCTTGGACCCGGTCTAACCGGGACCGGGACTGGTTCTAATTTTCAGGAACCGGTGGTTACCGGGACCGAGACCAATTCTAGACAAATTGGCCGGGTACTCGGTCTTGCCCACCCCTAGTTTTGATCTTCTTTAGGCTTGCTTAGGATTATTGATCTACTTAACCACCATTACCATTATTACATATAAACATTCTCAACTGCTCACTCATGTACTACCTCACGATCTATATTGGTTTATTATTTAATTGCAGGATTAAAGAAGAGCGACTAGAAAATGAGTTATACTCAGTGATGGCCCTCCGCCCTCCCGAGCTCCTTTTCGTTCATGGAGGCTATAAAGTCAATATTTCATATTTCTTATGGAACAAAAATGAGCCATGGGTGATTTTCAGTGTAACTGAGGATAACATTCTTCAGGTGTGACAATTGGCAGAGAGTATATATCAAAAGGACAATGATATTCAAACAGTGTGAATTGAGAATTGACTACCTATAATTCATAGATATTGGCTTTAGAGTCTTAAGGTTGACCTTTTAAGTGAGTGAACCCTGGTTATTATATGAACGACTTTAAGAGTGCTATCACAAATAAAAAAAATTGATGATAAAATCCAAACTAATTGTGACAAAATGTATTTTTTTATAAATAAATATATTGTTTAAACAAATATTTTGTGCTTATAAGTAACATTTAGTGACAAAATAAAAATAGTAAAAAATTTAGTTTTGTTATAATATGTATTTTGTCACTAAATTTTTTTTGTTCGATGTTAAAATTTAAATTATTGTGACAAAATTTACTTTTTGTGATAAAATAAATATTTTATTCTAAAAAATATTTTGACTCTATAAATTACATTTACTGATGAAATAGAAGCAGTGGAAAATTATTTTTTGTTGTAATATATATTTTTATCACAAAAAACCTTTATATTTGATTTTAAAATACAAGTTAGTTGTGATAAAACGTACTTCTCGTGATGAAATAGTTAATTTATTATGATAAATGTTTTGTCGTGATAAGTTAACTATAGTAATAAAATTCATTTGTTACAATATATAATATAAAATGGTAACAAACACAATTTCGTCACAATATACTTTACATGATGGGGTTGTTCTAACAAACATGATAACAGACAAAATTTGTCAAAATAAATATATCGTGACAAATCTAATACTTTTAGTAATAAATTATTTTGTTGTAATATTATAAATTTCTTGTAGTGACACCTTAGAGAGAAAACAATAGGTTTAAAACTATAAAATTTTGGCTGATACATTAAGTTTACAAACAGTGGCAAGTTTTTTCTAACCTGTTAATCGAATTAGCGTCGGAGTTTGGCGGTCTACTATGAGCGAAATTTGGTGTTCTACTGTAACAAAGTGAAAGGGTAAAAAAAAGGGGGGCTTCTTCATTTTAAATTATTTTTATATTTATTAATAATAAAATATGTCAAGTTATACTAAAATATTAATAAAATAATGTTGAGTGATTAAAATATGTCAATGTATAAAGTTTAGTGAGTAAATTAATCGTTTTAAAAGTTTAATGACAAGAATAGGTCAGAGCGCAATTGAACCGCAAAAGCTTCACCTTTATTGTTGCTTTATTAATAGAATTTTAAACAATTACATAAATACTCCATAACATTATTAATATGGTGCTTAATACTGTAAAAAGAGCATTTGAAAATATTGTTTATATATATATGTCAATTCTATTGAATTAGAAAAACTTAAAAAGTTAATAAAAGATGATGTCGAGACGCAAAACATCACAATCGTCAAAAGATGATAGAACACCAACAAACATCACAAAACAAACACAAATTAAAGACAGTGACAGACACGTGGTTTGACGGACTTTCCCGGAACCGCAGGTGCTTTGTAGGCTCTCGGAACCGCAGGTGCTTTGGCAGACCCTCCCGGAGCAGCAGGTGCGTTGGCGGACCCTCCCTTCTTAACTTTGGAGGACGCTCCCTGAACCTCAGCAGATGTTTTGGAGGACGTTCCCTGAACTTCGGCAGATGTTTTGGAGGACGTTCCCTGAACCTCGGCAGATGTTTTGGAGGACCTACCCTGAACTTCAGCAGATGTTTTGGAGGACCTACCCTGAACTTCAGCAGCCATAGTGGGAGTCTGGGAGAATGCTACGTTGTGTTGTTGATTGCTTATTCCTTCAGTCTTATAAACATTAATTTCTGCAAATATTTTGTTATATAAAAATGAATGAAAAAAATTAATACAAATCCTGAAATTCTACTCAAGTTTCGATTCGACCTCATTACCCAGAAGCTCCCTTCTGCTTCCTTTTTAGTTATTTACTATTAATATGCATATAATGAGGAACCTTCGTACTAATCATTTTCTTTATTCATAATATCTAAATTTCTTATAAATCCTAACAAAAAATATTTAAATGGTAAATTAAACATTGTTTATTGAGATATGCGAAAAATATTGTTAATATAAACTACTTAATTATAAATAATATAAGTTGGATGATGTAATTTGATTAAAATTAAAAGTGCGTGATATAAATAAAAGTGAATGTTAAATATAATCCTCTAAAATGTAAATTACCCTTACAAAAATTCAAACTCAAACATTCTCATTAATTTTGGAGATAGAATTTAATGTATCTTATATTGATTAGTTGTTTCTAAAGGACTTTTAGTACTAAAAATTAATTAATAAAAAATTTATTCCTTTTTTCTATATTCATCAATATTTAATTTATTGGTCAATTAATCAAGATTAAATTTTATAAAGGCTTGTTATAAGGAATTTTTTCAACTTAATTCTTCCATTCACAACGCTAGAACTTAAACTTATACCCTTAACGTTTTATCTTAGTAAATCGACTGATTGTTTGTTCTCTCTTCTCTCTTTCATTATTTTTTTCTTCACATTTTTAGTAACTTTATTATATATATATCGTTAGCGGGGGTGCAAATCATGTAAACTAGTGAAATATGCATATAAAGTTGTTGTAAAAAGAGCATTCAAAAATGTTGTTGTATTTTTTTTGAAACTAAATTATATTTAATAGTGAAAAGGTTATAAAGAAATCACACCTCAAACATCTAAGGGTGTAAAAAATGTTAAAATATTAAACCTAACACATTTAGAAGAATTTGAAAAAGCTACTGAAATTAAATCCAGAAAATTATTACTTTGCCTTGAGTGCTATTTGAAGAAAGCAAAATTCCCCCGATGTTTGTTCTTGGCGAATCGGCACAGCCACAAAAAGAAGAATCATAACATGTACAGCACGACCTCTTTTGTTGACAAAGAAGTTCGATGATACTCGTCATTTGAACTCTAAAATATCAAAAGATGACTGAAATTGTTATAAAAGCAGATAAAGGAACTGCTATACAAGCAGGCGAAAGAACTGTCATAAAAGCAAATATGATATAAACCTGGCAAAGTAAAACAAAAAAAAACATGAAACTAAAATTCATCATCAAAGATGAATCTTATTTATGTACATAATTAACAAAGCGGACAACGACCGCCGCCGATGAAAAAGAAATAGTATAAAGAAGAAGAACTTAGAAAAAACTTAAAAAATTCTTGTAATCGCCTCAGAGAAAATGGAAGAAGTGGAGAAGTGTTTTCTTTGTTTAAACTAAATGTTTTTATTTTAAAAATCGAATACTTTTTTAAATTAAATTTCTTTTCCTTTAAATTAAATATTTTTTAAATCGAATATTTAATATTTTAATAAATATTCGATTTAATTTAAATATGAAAAAGAAAAAATATTTAAATATTTTAAATCAAATTTATGTTCATTTAAATCGAATATTTAATAATTTTTAAATTTAAATTAAATTGAATGTTAGTGTGATTATACACATCCCAAGTGATCTAAGTTCGAGTCTCCTTTCAACAATTTTTACTTTTTTTTTTCTAACATTTAATGCAATATAAGATATGTATATAGAAGTGTGCAATTTTTATATAACTAAGAGCAGCTTGACTTAGTGGTAAAAGTGTGAAAATTTACTTTCTTGGTCCCAAGTTTAAACCACCTTAATGCCATTTTTCATTATTCTTTAATTTTCTTTTAACATTTATTGCATTATAACATATGTATATCAAAGCGTGCAAATTATATTACTAAGAGCTAGCTTGGCTTAGTGGTAAAGACGTTGGAATTCACCTTTTTGGTCCCAGGTTTGAACCACCCTCAATGTCACTCTTGTGATTCTTCTTTAATTTTCCTCTAACTAGGTGGTGACACTTGATTGGAGAGAGAAATATATTAAAATATTAAATAAAATAAATTAAAATTTTAATTAAATTAATCTAATTGGGTGATGACATGTGTCATTATATCTTATTAGTTCAACTAAATGTGTAATTTTATAAACTTATGTTAACTGTTACGCCACTCCTCCATTAATTTTTAACGGCAGTGGTTAAAATATATTAATTTAATAAATTTAACGGTTTAATTGACGAATTAATTTTACCAACAACAAAAAAAAAACTTTCAGAAACACAAAGAGCAGACCCAAAACATCACAAACGTCAACATCAACAAACATCACAAAACAAACACAAATTAAAGACAGTTACAGAAACTTGCTTTGACGGGTTTTCCCGAAACCCCAGGTGCTTTGAAGTCTCTCGGAACCGCACGTGGTCTGGAGGCTCTCGGAGTCGGAACCGCAGGTGGTCTGGAGGCTCTCGGAACCGCAGGTGGTCTGAAGGCTCTCGGAACCGCAGGTGGTTTGAAAGACCCTCCCTGAACTTTGGAGGACCCGCCCTGAACCTCAGCAGAATCTTCGGAGGACCCTCCCTGAACCTCAGCAGAATCTTTGGAGGACCCTCCCTGTAACCCCCTAGACCCGCCTATGCGTTATGACAGATCTTAGGAAGCCACATTAGGGTCACAGGAGCGACCCACGGTAAAAATACACATAAAACATTTTCTCTGAAAAATACATATTAGATTATAACAGTAACTTTAGTTGAAAATACTCTTTCATGAAAGCATTTAAACATATAACAGGATTTCAGAAAACATTTTACAGACACTATCATGAAACAATAATGATTTGCATGCCCACTAACTATGTCGGTACCGTACTCCAAAAGCAACGCCGAGAAAACTCCGAACACTGATGTCAAACGTTATACCATGATATATCCCTTTAACCTGCGATGGTAAAAATAACGTGAGCTTGGAAAAGCTCAGTAATACAAAACTACCAAGAGATACTATAAGCTCATGCAGATATATGGTAGGCATAACATTTTCATGATGTTCATCGCGGTAACAGTCTTTGTTTCTTTTTCTACTATTTCGAGGTTGCATCAAACTCGAGAATAACGGTACTTGTTCTTTATTTATTATTGAGAATTTGACGGGAATTGTAGGCTAATAATATACGGTAGTGGAATTAGAGAGAGTTCGGTTTCTAGTGTGTTCCAAACGGTGCAGGTAAAACATGTACAACAACAGTATAATATACATTTTCAGTTCAAAAACATAAAGTTCAAGTAACAATACGGTACGGTTTAATCTTTTATCAACCCTCATCTTAGGAACAGTACGGTACGGTATGGTAGGTATTACCCTAGTCGAAGCATAGGAACCTGTAACGGTAACGGTGAGGAATTACCCTAGCCGAAGCATAGGAACCTGTAACGGTAACGGTGAGGAATTACCCTAGCCGAAGCATAGGAACCTGTAACGGTAACGGTGACGAATTACCCTAGCCGAAGCATAGGAACCTGTAACGGTAACGGTGAGGAATTACCCTAGCCGAAGCATAGGAACCTGTAACGGTAACGGTGAGGAATTACCCTAGCCGAAGCATAGGAACCTGTAACAGTAACGGTGAGGAATTACCCTAGCCGAAGCATAGGAACCTGTAACGGTAAAGGAATTACCAGCTGGATCAGAGCTGAACCTACGGTCACTTCATATTCTATCCCAAGTACCCCAGTAACAATCTACGTAACGGTTCGGTTAATCAATAGCTGTATTTTTTTAGTAATACATTATCCATATAGCATGTTGGTCATATCAGGTACATATGCATATATCAAAAATACAGTACGGTCATGTTTAATTATAAAACATGTCATGTTCAGGTGAGTTCAAGTATTTTATCAGGTGCACATAATCGGTATTATAACATGTCAATCAGTATGCAAAAACAGTCGTGTAGCACACATGGAACACACTAGGTGGAACAATTTACTTCTTGGAGATACTTGACATTTTCGGAGAGAACACATTAACTTTTGACAATTGAACGGATCTTTGAAACAAGACCCCTATTAAAAGAGGGGTTTGTACTAACGGTTCAAACCAGATAGTCAGGAAATGATACATCAAGATCGCTGGGAGTTTAGGCATATCATGTGTCATTTAGCCATTTAAGCCTACCAGGGCATTATGATCATTTTATCATACTCGGGCATTTTAGTAGTTTATACCAATAGGGCGTAAACAGTGGCTCGATAATTCTGTTTGCTCATCAGATTCCCAACCAAGCATTCAAAGATTTCTATGTCAAGATCTTTCACGGTATCAAATACATTCAGGGCTATTTTGATTACTTGAGCCAACGAGGGCATTTTGGTCATTTAACTATCAGGGCTGATTTGTACTTTAGCCCAATAATAATGAATTGACGATTTGCAATATTTAAGATTCCCATAAGTTTATCTAGTCTCCAAAACCATTCGAATTAACATATTCCAACCTTGCAGTACTAACCAACGCTTCTGATGCATCTAACTGTATCGTATATCTGAACGGTTGTTTTCATATTTCACTACAGTATTTTACACGGAGTAGTCAGACATATATTCTGTGCGGAGAAACTTCCAACCTTACATTTATGCCAGGAGTGATTGACGTACGTAAGTCATACTTCAACCCTTAGGGGCATTTCAGTCATTTCCAACTTTATTGGCATTTCCAGAATTTATCAAGGGCAATTTATTTATTTCAGTCAAATGGGGTATTTCAGTCATTCAAAAATTTCGGTACTCCCAACCACTTAATTCATTTCAGAACTCAAGGGTTTATCCATCATTCTAGTAAATTTGTAAACCTCGGTATCCGAGGATACTTCAACTCTTTTTAGTCAATACCAACCTTCCGATCATTTTAACCATAACGGTATTTTCAATACTTTTAGTCATTTCGATCTATTCTGTATTTTGAGCCACTCGCTTAATTCGGGGGTATGTATAGATTCCCCTAAATCTATAGTCGAATTTGGAGATTTATTGTCTTATTAATTACTTAATGAACTTCAGATACTTCAGATTTATTAGCTTCCTCGTACGAGCATTTCGGTCTTATCTAGAATATCATACTCGTTTCCTTATTTGGTTTGACTTGAGTAGAATTAACAGTACAAATCATCATTTTTATGCATGCATTAACACATACCAACATGCTCATAAAGCATACAAGAGGTAGTAGAGTATTACCTTAATTTCGAGTTATACCGGTTGACTCATGATACTACGTTCGATCGCATTCGAATTCGGACTGGATGTCCCATGACATTTCGAATACCAAGATACTTGCATACCTTCAAATACACAAATTAACATTTCAGTTCTTATCCGTAGAGCTCTTAACAAAATTTAACACTTTCGGGTTCAAGGTCAGATTCGGAGGCCTTCGGGTCAGAATTTTGCAAAACGGGCTTCAAAAACGGACTCAGGACGTCGAAAAACATAAAATATGAGTTTTCGGAAAATTTGACTTTTTGGTCAAAGTCAACGGTCAAAGTCAACGGTCAACGCTGACGTCATGCTGACGTCACTGGTCGGAACCGGCTCGGCGGCTCGGTCAAACGGCTCGGCGGCTCGGTCAACCGGCTCAGCGGCTCGGTCAACCGGCTCGGTCAATCGGCTTAGTGGCTCGGTCAACTGGCTCGGCGGCTCGGTCAACCGGCTCGGCGGCTCGGTCAACCGGCTCGGTCAACCGGCTTAGTGGCTCGGTCAACCGGCTCGGTCAACCCAGACGAATCCCACTCGCGGCCGGCGGCGCGTGGGGCGCGTGCGGCGGCTGTGGGCGGCCGTTGGCCACCAAATTTTACAGGCCGATAGTTTTCGACCTTCTGAACACGGTGGTGGCCTCGGATTTTCAAAATTCAAACTCAAAGTTCGAATACTAACCTTTTAAGTTTTCCGACGATAAACAAACACCCCCTCCAACGGTGACTCCGATGATGATGTCGTTGGTACCGGTGAACTCGACTCGACATGATGAACGAAATGGTGGTGGAGGTGTCGAAAATGAACGGTCGGATCTCGGTAGATCTGAGATTGAATCTCTACCTATTTCTTTCTTTCTCACTTTCATTTTTCTTTCTCTTTTTTTTTTCTGCGAAAGCTTAAACTTGGCAGATATATTATCCTTCAAAGAAAAAAGGTCAAATTACACTCTTAGCCATTTAATTGTTGGGGAGTTCACACTTTTGTCTCCAAACTTTATTCCATTTTCAAATTGGTCATCAATTCCTTATAAATCAAGCTTCCCAAACCTGAATTCATTCAATTAAGTCCCAAAACTTATTATTTTAGGGAAAAAGAAGATTAAATCTCCCAAAAATTCTTAAATTTTACTAGCCCCATTTGAGATTGTTACAATTCTCTCCCCCTTAAAAGAAATTTCGTCCTCGAAATTTACCAGAGTTGGATCAAAGCAAAACTGTAATTCCGTTTTTTTTTTTTTACCCGTTGAAACTTGTCCATCAGATTATGGTTATTCCTCGTGTCTCACAGACGGTTATATCCTTAATCACGCGAAGTAACTTTATATTCAAATTCATCTCAGACCTGTTTATCAGAATACGGTAATTGCACCCATACAGAATCTTGTACGGTGCCAAGAAAATATTTGTCTCATAACTTTTATTTTAAACAGACTCGGTCGGGGATAGAAAACCTTTCCTACTATTACAGAGGTCACTCATACGACCCATTGCGTATTTTCTATAATAGACATAACTCATACGAATTAACTAACGGTTTGCGGATGAACGTCTGTAACTGTAGCTTAGACAAGTATTCAAGGCCCCAAAGAGAGTCTTCCAAAATCAAGATGTAAACAATAAAATTCCATAAGTATGATACACATAACGGTACATTGCGTCACTTTTCCCCAAAATGTCTTTCTTCATACCGGACAAGTATAACAAAGGTTTTAAACGAATATCTCTTACATTCATTAAAATACTCCGATAATTGTTTCCTTCGTGCATAACAGAGCCACCACATAATCTATACTTCCACCGATCTCACAGACACTTTTCTTTTAAATTCGTAATACTTTTATCAAATTTTTGTCAGAACATTCTCAATCACACTCATTATCACCGAGCTACTTTACTTGTAATCTTATATCGGTTTCCTCGTTCGATCAAACATTTATTCTTAATTTGTTTCAGATCTTCTATTTCACATGCATAAACCATCTCAGGTTCTCTATCCAGATTCAAATCCATCAATTTAATCCAATTCGTAGACAGACATTACCAATATTCCTTTCCAGTATAGATCAAGCTATTATGGACAGAACGGTTAATTGCACTTATCACAGGAAATGATTCGACATCGGAGTCTCGGCTTGATGGAGTACGGTTAAGATCTAGGGGCATGCACAGACCAGACATCTTACGACAGACGATCGGCTGATCAACCCAGAAAGACGCAACTCTAAGCTCTGATACCACTAAATGTAACCCCCTAGACCCGCCTATGCGTTATGACAGATCTTAGGAAGCCACATTAGGGTCACAGGAGCGACCCACGGTAAAAATACACATAAAACATTTTCTCTGAAAAATACATATTAGATTATAACAGTAACTTTAGTTGAAAATACTCTTTCATGAAAGCATTTAAACATATAACAGGATTTCAGAAAACATTTTACAGACACTATCATGAAACAATAATGATTTGCATGCCCACTAACTATGTCGGTACCGTACTCCAAAAGCAACGCCGAGAAAACTCCGAACACTGATGTCAAACGTTATACCATGATATATCCCTTTAACCTGCGATGGTAAAAATAACGTGAGCTTGGAAAAGCTCAGTAATACAAAACTACCAAGAGATACTATAAGCTCATGCAGATATATGGTAGGCATAACATTTTCATGATGTTCATCGCGGTAACAGTCTTTGTTTCTTTTTCTACTATTTCGAGGTTGCATCAAACTCGAGAATAACGGTACTTGTTCTTTATTTATTATTGAGAATTTGACGGGAATTGTAGGCTAATAATATACGGTAGTGGAATTAGAGAGAGTTCGGTTTCTAGTGTGTTCCAAACGGTGCAGGTAAAACATGTACAACAACAGTATAATATACATTTTCAGTTCAAAAACATAAAGTTCAAGTAACAATACGGTACGGTTTAATCTTTTATCAACCCTCATCTTAGGAACAGTACGGTACGGTATGGTAGGTATTACCCTAGTCGAAGCATAGGAACCTGTAACGGTAACGGTGAGGAATTACCCTAGCCGAAGCATAGGAACCTGTAACGGTAACGGTGAGGAATTACCCTAGCCGAAGCATAGGAACCTGTAACGGTAACGGTGACGAATTACCCTAGCCGAAGCATAGGAACCTGTAACGGTAACGGTGAGGAATTACCCTAGCCGAAGCATAGGAACCTGTAACGGTAACGGTGAGGAATTACCCTAGCCGAAGCATAGGAACCTGTAACAGTAACGGTGAGGAATTACCCTAGCCGAAGCATAGGAACCTGTAACGGTAAAGGAATTACCAGCTGGATCAGAGCTGAACCTACGGTCACTTCATATTCTATCCCAAGTACCCCAGTAACAATCTACGTAACGGTTCGGTTAATCAATAGCTGTATTTTTTTAGTAATACATTATCCATATAGCATGTTGGTCATATCAGGTACATATGCATATATCAAAAATACAGTACGGTCATGTTTAATTATAAAACATGTCATGTTCAGGTGAGTTCAAGTATTTTATCAGGTGCACATAATCGGTATTATAACATGTCAATCAGTATGCAAAAACAGTCGTGTAGCACACATGGAACACACTAGGTGGAACAATTTACTTCTTGGAGATACTTGACATTTTCGGAGAGAACACATTAACTTTTGACAATTGAACGGATCTTTGAAACAAGACCCCTATTAAAAGAGGGGTTTGTACTAACGGTTCAAACCAGATAGTCAGGAAATGATACATCAAGATCGCTGGGAGTTTAGGCATATCATGTGTCATTTAGCCATTTAAGCCTACCAGGGCATTATGATCATTTTATCATACTCGGGCATTTTAGTAGTTTATACCAATAGGGCGTAAACAGTGGCTCGATAATTCTGTTTGCTCATCAGATTCCCAACCAAGCATTCAAAGATTTCTATGTCAAGATCTTTCACGGTATCAAATACATTCAGGGCTATTTTGATTACTTGAGCCAACGAGGGCATTTTGGTCATTTAACTATCAGGGCTGATTTGTACTTTAGCCCAATAATAATGAATTGACGATTTGCAATATTTAAGATTCCCATAAGTTTATCTAGTCTCCAAAACCATTCGAATTAACATATTCCAACCTTGCAGTACTAACCAACGCTTCTGATGCATCTAACTGTATCGTATATCTGAACGGTTGTTTTCATATTTCACTACAGTATTTTACACGGAGTAGTCAGACATATATTCTGTGCGGAGAAACTTCCAACCTTACATTTATGCCAGGAGTGATTGACGTACGTAAGTCATACTTCAACCCTTAGGGGCATTTCAGTCATTTCCAACTTTATTGGCATTTCCAGAATTTATCAAGGGCAATTTATTTATTTCAGTCAAATGGGGTATTTCAGTCATTCAAAAATTTCGGTACTCCCAACCACTTAATTCATTTCAGAACTCAAGGGTTTATCCATCATTCTAGTAAATTTGTAAACCTCGGTATCCGAGGATACTTCAACTCTTTTTAGTCAATACCAACCTTCCGATCATTTTAACCATAACGGTATTTTCAATACTTTTAGTCATTTCGATCTATTCTGTATTTTGAGCCACTCGCTTAATTCGGGGGTATGTATAGATTCCCCTAAATCTATAGTCGAATTTGGAGATTTATTGTCTTATTAATTACTTAATGAACTTCAGATACTTCAGATTTATTAGCTTCCTCGTACGAGCATTTCGGTCTTATCTAGAATATCATACTCGTTTCCTTATTTGGTTTGACTTGAGTAGAATTAACAGTACAAATCATCATTTTTATGCATGCATTAACACATACCAACATGCTCATAAAGCATACAAGAGGTAGTAGAGTATTACCTTAATTTCGAGTTATACCGGTTGACTCATGATACTACGTTCGATCGCATTCGAATTCGGACTGGATGTCCCATGACATTTCGAATACCAAGATACTTGCATACCTTCAAATACACAAATTAACATTTCAGTTCTTATCCGTAGAGCTCTTAACAAAATTTAACACTTTCGGGTTCAAGGTCAGATTCGGAGGCCTTCGGGTCAGAATTTTGCAAAACGGGCTTCAAAAACGGACTCAGGACGTCGAAAAACATAAAATATGAGTTTTCGGAAAATTTGACTTTTTGGTCAAAGTCAACGGTCAAAGTCAACGGTCAACGCTGACGTCATGCTGACGTCACTGGTCGGAACCGGCTCGGCGGCTCGGTCAAACGGCTCGGCGGCTCGGTCAACCGGCTCGGCGGCTCGGTCAACCGGCTCGGTCAATCGGCTTAGTGGCTCGGTCAACTGGCTCGGCGGCTCGGTCAACCGGCTCGGTCAACCGGCTTAGTGGCTCGGTCAACCGGCTCGGTCAACCCAGACGAATCCCACTCGCGGCCGGCGGCGCGTGGGGCGCGTGCGGCGGCTGTGGGCGGCCGTTGGCCACCAAATTTTACAGGCCGATAGTTTTCGACCTTCTGAACACGGTGGTGGCCTCGGATTTTCAAAATTCAAACTCAAAGTTCGAATACTAACCTTTTAAGTTTTCCGACGATAAACAAACACCCCCTCCAACGGTGACTCCGATGATGATGTCGTTGGTACCGGTGAACTCGACTCGACATGATGAACGAAATGGTGGTGGAGGTGTCGAAAATGAACGGTCGGATCTCGGTAGATCTGAGATTGAATCTCTACCTATTTCTTTCTTTCTCACTTTCATTTTTCTTTCTCTTTTTTTTTTTTCTGCGAAAGCTTAAACTTGGCAGATATATTATCCTTCAAAGAAAAAAGGTCAAATTACACTCTTAGCCATTTAATTGTTGGGGAGTTCACACTTTTGTCTCCAAACTTTATTCCATTTTCAAATTGGTCATCAATTCCTTATAAATCAAGCTTCCCAAACCTGAATTCATTCAATTAAGTCCCAAAACTTATTATTTTAGGGAAAAAGAAGATTAAATCTCCCAAAAATTCTTAAATTTTACTAGCCCCATTTGAGATTGTTACACTCCCTGAACCTCGGCAGCCATAGTGGGAGTCTGGGAGAATAGAATACTACGCTGTGTTGTTGATTGATTATTCCTTCAGTCTTATAAGCATTAATTTCTGCAAATTCCCTGAAGTTTCGATTGCACCTCATTACTCTGAAGTTCCCTTCTGCTGCCTTTTTTATTTATTTACTATTATTATGCATATAAAGATGAACCTTGTCTCCCATTTCACAATATTAAACTTTTGGTGCTACACTGCTTTTTCATACTCGTCATTTTCTTTATTCATCCATTCCAATATACTTTGAGTAAACGCGTTTATAAATTTATATTTTTCTTTAATAGCAAATGTTTTCCGCTGCAATTCATAGAGGAGCTGTGAACCTTTAGTGTTGTCATGTTTTTGATGACGTGAAGGTTTGTTTTTCCCTACAATTTCATAAATTTATAAAGATTTTTCGTACAAGGTTGTTTTTTAATATGTTATGTGATTATATGATAGTATTTGTTTATATTATTTATACTCCTTCACTAAAGCGCGCACACATATACTCAAACTCGGGTCTCTTAAAACAATCATCATCTTTTCTCTACTGAAACTAGGAGTGTTCATTACCGGGTACCCGACTTTTCGGGTACTCGATTCTTCGGGTAGTGCATTTGTCGGCCCATGACAATTGAGTACCCGCTAGTCGGGTATCCGTAAAACCCGGGTACCCGATTCATATATATATATTTGATTTCATCACCAAAATAAGGCAATAGAAGTATTAATTTAAATCGTAATTTTATCTATCGAATCTCAAAAAAATTAATACAAATTTTTTTTAAAAAATAAGGTTAAAAGTACGCAGACTGAATATGTCTGCATTGGGGTGCATCAATGTGCATTTCGGTGATGAATCTACTGAGCAGTGGGAGATTTTGTTTTGTTAGAGCATTTTTATTTCTTTCTGCAAGTATCACTGTTTTTTATGCTTGGCTTATTTGGAATTGCATGGAAATACCATGTTTCTAATAAAGTTATTATTTTTCGTTGATAAAGAGTTATACAAACATAAAAAGAATTTATAAATTTAAATTTAGTTTTAAGATAAAAATATTAAGAAATTTAAAATAAAAAATATAACTTAAAAGTAAAAAAATATATGTATTAAAAAATTTCGGGGTTTGAGTCGTGTACCCAAAAAAATAGTAGGACGTGTATACCCTCCTCGGCCAAATAATTTTTTAAGAGATATATCCGATTTTTAGGGGTTCAGGTTGCCAGATTAACGGATCGGATATTTTTAAACACTGTAATTGAAACCACTAGTTGAGTTCTTTTTATACGAGATTATTAAATTTAAAAAGATGAACCTTTTTTAACAATAGAATCATTGACATTAAACAAAAACAACAAATACAAAGCATAACAAATATAAGGGGAAGAAACATAACACTAATCACAACAAACAAAAACAAACGGAGACGACGGAAGCACTGGAGGCACCAACGATCGACGACTACCAAAAGAGTCAGAAGACTCATCAAAGATGGAAGCGGTTTATTAATCCGAAGGGGAACTCAGCCAAGCCACCGACGGCTGCTAACCGGTGAGAAGGGCGTAAAAATAAAATAACTTTTTTTTGGGTTAGAGAGAAAGGCGAGCATTTAGAGAGAAGGAGGCTTTTAGAAAACTTTTTTTTACGACAGTTAAAAAAGACTAATCTATTTTAATGATTAATTAACGTGTACTTACAATTTAAAGGTTTTTAAAGACTTGAAAATTGAAATGTGGTGAACCAACCTCCCCTTCTTAGCTCCCCATTTAAACCATGTAAATGATTGAAATTAAATCGTAGGCTCTGTAGATATTTTTTTTAAGTAGACAACACTTTCTGGACCATTTTCTTTAGCCTTCTTTCAGTACTTGTTGTATTTTTAACAATCAATTAAAGAAAAGATTAATTTCATTTTTAATATTAAAAACTTTGGAAATATTTACATGAATGACATTTTGTTTTAAATTTGCATGTATAATAGCATACAAAAATTAACTTTTCTCACTTTGTAGATTTAATTTGCTATCTATAATGTATACCAATTTTAAGTTTATAAAAGTTAAAAGGAGTTCCCCCTTTAAAATTTGTGGCCGAGTCTATTCATATATATACCAACAAGACAGGAAAGATGAATATAAATAATATGTTTATATAGATATTATAATTAATATTTTTCATAAAATAAATAGTTTCATTTTTTTAATTTTTCTCTAGCTGTAGCTTAATTTAAGTAAAAATTTTGCCAAAATCATTACATCTCATGTTTGACTTGGTTGCTAAGCACCAGGGATGGAGAATGGGGTTTGGAGACGGCGGTCACCTCCTAAAATTTTAAAATTCCTATACGATTTATTTTTTTAGAATTTTTTATATATTTTCTATTAAAAATCTATTTCGCCCTCTCTAAATTGTTACAAGTTCACCCCCTAAAAATTTATAAATTCACCCATTAACTTAAAATCATATGTCTGTCCCTGCTAAGCACTATACGCCTACCATACTTGACACCTGGGTTTAAATCTTTGTACATTTTTTAAAATTATTTCTTTTGATGAAAGATCACACGTGTCACCATCTAATCAGAAAATTCTAATAATAAAAAATACGTTGTCAATTTGACATGCCATGTGACATGTTGTCATGTCACTCAAGACATAACAAAAATCACCATCCACATCATCCGCCGTTAACGTTTAACGACACATCGTCTATAGTTCGATGGTATCTAGTATAATTTATTCTAAAATAAAAAAGTTTAAGTTACAAAAATCATCAATCAACTTTGCTCTTTGACCTATTTTGGTCACTCAACTTTCAAAATGATTAATTTTAACACTAAACTTTAAACATTGACCTATTTTTGTCACTCCACCGTTAAATCTTTAACACTATTAAGATGTGGAAATAAAAATAATAAAAATAATATTTTAATTCACTTCATTAATTAAAAAATTAAATTGAAAAAATCAAACCCTCCCTCACCTTACCCTCCTTCACTTCCACCTCACCCTCTCTCACCTTCACCTGGCACTACACCAGACTGGGTTTCTAGCGGCATTTTTTTTTGCTCTATCACGGCGTTTTTAAGCGCCGCTAAAAACATTGGTGGCGCTAGTAAAAGTGCCACAAAAGTGCCGTTGTAAGCGGCGCCTCAAAAGATAGCGGCGTTTATGTTAAAAAAGGCTAGGAAAAACCATGACCTATAGCGGCGTTTAGATATTAAAACGCCAGGAATGTAATGGATTTCGCGGCGATTGAGTTCACAAACGCCGCAATAGATCATGACCTATAGCGGCGTTTGTGGGGGGAAAACGCCGAGAATGTTATGGATATAGCGGCGTTTGAGCACACAAATGCCGCAAAAAATCATGACCTGTAGCGACGTTTCTGTCCCCAAAAGCCGCAAAAAGCAATGTTTTTAGTGGCACTTTTGTTAGCAAACGCCGCTAGGCTTACTGCCTTTACAAAATCCCATTTTTAATGTTATACTACCCAAATTTAACCTGTAAAAATAATAGTAAAATGGAGTAGAAATACTTATCTACCAACCAAAACAAATGAAGTAGAAATACTTATCGATAGGGGTGAATATTCGATCGAGTCGAGTCGAGTAAAAATTTTTTGAGTTATTCGAGTTTACGAGTCATGTTTTATCATTCAAACTTTATTTAAAATTTTTTCGATTCGAGTCGAGTTTATGAAATTCGAGTCGAGTCGAGTTGTTCGAGTTCCTCTCAAATTTACTTATAAATATTTATAATGTTATGATACGATTATTTTCATTTTTTATGGAACTCTATCAAATATTAGTGAGATGCTAAGGAATATTAATTTGCAAACATAACTACATAAGTATAGAACATTTAATTTGATAAGATGCTAAAGAATATTAAAGCTTCAATAAAACCATACCAATTAGGTGTAAGGCTGTGAATAAGTCCACACAACAATGCTGCTACAAGGCATCAACAACCTAACATAATCTAAACAAACATATCCCAAAATACAATTCAAAGACAAGCACCAGCCACCAAGAGTCTTAGTCCAATACATAATTCGAAGAGCAAAACAATGACAACCAAAAAATCAAAAGCCAAACAACACTGGAACTCCAAAAATACGTTTGGGAGAATCAAAATACGACCACATGGAGAATGAACACTAGACTGCTGCAACGAGAGAAAAATACAAGGGCAAAACTCCAATATGAGCTGCAAGAAGCCAAGAATACATTGCAAGATCAACAGACTTGAAACAATGTGGGTATAAAATATAAATTGTCAAAACAAAAACATACATATATGATATATCAATAGTTTGCATTATATTTTCAAAACACCACATTTTCGAATACCTTAGGTTTCTTCTTCTTCATGCAATGTGTGCAATTTACTTGAAAGAACTTCTTGATTTTCGGGTATTCTTGATAAATCTAACAAATATAAAAGTAGAATGTTAGTTAAATTTTAAATAAATTGATAAAATAAATGACACACCAACCAAATAACTTAATCAATCAAAATTAAATATTACCATATTCCATATTTTGAAGTTCTGCAGCATATTCATCAAGATTGATAGGATCCTTAGATTTTCGAAGCCAATCCTGAGTGCAAATCAAAGCCTCAACCATCGTCGGAGTCAATGAACTTCTAAAGCCATCTAGAACACGCCCACTTGTGCTAAATGCACTTTCTGAGACAACTGTCGAGATAGAAATAGAGAAAACATCTCGAGCCATTTGTGCAAGAATAGGATATCTTGGACTATTCATTTTCCACCACAATAATATATCAAATGAACTCGAGTTGTTTGCTTCTTCCTCCTCCGTCAAATATCTATCCAATTCAGACTTATTTTCTAAACCAACTCGTTGCTTCTTCAAGAGATATTGTTGCATGGCCAAATTTGTCTTTGGTAGATTTAATTCCGAGGAATTGGAAATTTTTGTCGGAATACTAGATTGACCTTCATAGACCATAGCCCTCCCAGAAATGGAGGAATATTCATCAAAAAAAGAATGCAATTCTTTGTCAGTCATCTTCATAACCTCATCAGCAATATCAGGAAAAATCAACTTTATCTCAAAGTTCACAAATTTCATTTTGTGTCGTGGATCAAAGATGCTCGCCAAGTAAACCAAGAAGTTAATCTTTTTTGCATCACCCCAATACTTATTGTACTTCTCCCTCATTTTAGAAGTAATTGAGATTACATCTAAATCTTCAGAATTTACCCACACATCTAGTAAACAATGTATTTCTATCAATACTTCCAAAAAAATGATATGTGACATGCAATGATCCAGATACTTTCAATGTAAGATCATAAAAGGGTTCTAAAACCTTTTCAATTCTTCAAACATTTTCCCAATCATCAAATGTAGGGACTCCATATCCAGTTGAGAGGTCAAGAAAAAAGCTATGGTCATCGCGAGCATACGAATCAAAAGCACGCTCATATTTTGCAGCCACCTTCAACATCATATAAGTTGAGTTCCACCTTGTAGGCACATCTAAACACAAGTGAGCCTTAGTATCTATCATTTCTTCTTCCGTACACTTGTAAAACTGTTTTATCCTTGACGGTGATGCTCTTATATACCTCACAACAGCTCTAACTCGATCAACAGACACAAAAGCATGCTTAACACCTTCTTGCACGATAAGGTTAATAACATGTGTAACACATCTTGTATGCATATATTTTCCGTTTGTAACACATGTATTTCGATGGTTCAATTTCTTTCTTAAATATTCAACACCAACAGTATTAGCAGATGCATTATCAACTGTAATAGTGAAGATCCTCTCAATCCCCCAATCTCGAATGCACTTTTCAAGGGCTTGGCCTATGTTTTCACCTCTATGAGCAGATATCGGGAAAAAGTTTATGATTCTCTTTTGCAGCATCCACTCCTCATCTATCCAATGTGCTGTTAGAACCGTGTAAGAAACCCTTTGCAGTGATGTCCATGTATCAGTTGTTAAACAAATTCTACTCGTATCTTGACCAAAAGAATTCTTCATTAAAATCTTCATAGAGTTAAACAAATCAAGACAATCTTTTCTAATAGTAAACCGAGACGGGAGATGAAACCTTGGGCATGCTTTGGAAAGAAATAGCTTGAAGCCTTCTTCCTCGACAATTCGAAAAGGTAGTTCGTCCACAATTATCATATGAATCAACGCCTTTCTAATAGAATCTTCGTCAAACTTCCAAGTTGAAAAAGATGTTTCACTTTCAAGGCCAAACTTCGCAAATGTTAACTCTGATTGCTTAGAATCAAAAGTACTACCTCGAGGTTTTTTTAAACACGTCTTCAAGTGATTATTCAGATTAGTCGTAGAACCTCCAGTATGCATGGTATAAGTCGAGTCACAATGTTTGCACCTTGCCATATTCTCCCCATCTTCAGTTACATATTTGGTGAAATGGCTCCAGCAAAATGCTCTTGGTTGTTGTTGCTTTCGGACACGTTTATTACTCGTTGCCGATGGGTCATTGACTTTAGTCGGAGAAGAATTTTGTGAACTTTGAGTCCCTTGTGATTCACTCATCTGCAATATCAAAATATAACATTAAATTAGAAATTAACAAAAAAAATCATTGGCAAATTTGTAACAGGCAGTAACAACTAACAAAGCAGCAGAGATGATCTTTGTCAGATATGTATGAGTTTGAACCAAAATAAATCATGAAATGGAATGCCAATAAAATATCAGATGATTGATTTTGATTTATTTTTCCAACTCTTATCAATACTGTGTACCATTAAATTTGGATTTCTTAATGAACTTAAACCTTCAAAAACAGTGGACAAAAATAGATAAAGAGACTTGGTTTTACAAATACCAGTGAATTCCCATGTTTTCTTATTATAAAGACATGGTATATATATATACATGTAAACAGATTTAGACCAAACTTGATCTAGGGAGAATTGTTTTAAAAAGAACAAAAAGAAAAATGCATTGGGCCAAATTCATGTTTTTTTGATGAATCACGAAAATCAATTAGTTGATTCCACTCAAGCCTAACCTCAAGAACTAGTTTTAAATGTCATGTTTTTTTCTTTTCAGTTCATATAACTTGAACAAATCATGCAACTTTTCTTGCCTCAGAACTTATCCACCATGAAATTTCATCTCATACAACTTCCCAATGGAAAGAACTCTCATCGAAACACTTGCTTTAAACTTTTTCTTTCAACCCTTGCCCTGATTCTAATCAGTTCAATCCCTCTTTATAGCAGCTTTAATACCCACCCGAAGTACAAAAGATGAGACAAAAGAGCCAGACATCACAATTGAATTAGAGAAGAATAAAACGATATGCTTACCTCGAAGGCTAAAAAACGGAGGATTCTTTTTGACGACCGTCTGACGATCTCTCTGTTGCGAATTCAAGTTTAGAAAATTGGGAATTTAGGTTTACGCTGTCGCTGTGAGGGATGAAGAACCGAGGGAGAAAAAAATCACGTGATTAAAATTCAGCCCATTCTCAAGAGATAAAACGCATAGCATAACTAAAGCCTATTATTTAAAACGACGTCGTTTTAAATTTCGGTTTTTCGAATATTCGAATTTCCAAAAATCAAACTCGACTCGAACTTGAAATTAATTCGAGTTATTCGAGTTGATTCGAATAACTCGAAATTTGAAAATAAATTCGATTTTTTCGAGTCGAGTCGAGTTTTGCTCACCCCTACTTATCGACCAATCAAAACAAATGAAGTAGAAATAATACTAAAATGTAATTCAACATTCAAAATGTTCAACGTTTAAAATATAGTTCAAAGTTCATTACAATGCATACATGAACGATTTAAGATGGAGGATTCTTCTTTAACATTGCCATCAGTTTTTGAAATTGATTTTGGAGAGCCTGATATGTTGCTTCTCTTTCAGCGTCTCTCGTTTGTCTCTCAGCTTCTCTCGCAGCTTCTCTCTCTTCTATCTCAAGTTCCTTCGCTTCTTCCTCAGCTTCCTTCGTTGTTACTTCGGCTTTAAATTGAGCTATCTGTTGTTTAAACGATTAACTTTTGCTTGCGAAGACTGACTCTGTGATGGCATGTACTGAGATGAGCTAGGTCCAAAATATCTTGTTGGAGTAACGAACGATCCTTGATAGCGAACCCAACCATATCTTTCAGGACCCAAAACATCAGCAATAACTTAATTTTCCATCTCATGCACATTAGTAGAACCATCAGTTGAAGTCGTAGCTTCATACTTCGCCCTTTCCCCCCTCAATTTTGCCTGATAATCAAATAAAAATTGTTAACAAATTCAAAAAGATTATTTAAAATAAAAATGTTATACTATTGATATAAATATAAGGCTAAAGGGGTACTTTTGCCCCTGAGTTCGACCCAAAAATGCAATTTCGCCCCTTGTCGAAAAGTGCACTCAATGTGGCCCTCCAGTCCATGAAATCGATCAAATTGGCCCTTTGACCGTTACGGTGCTGACGTGGCAGTTAACGGTGATGACGTGGCAGTCCATGATGCTGACGTGGTGGTCAACGATGCTGACGTGGCAGTACACGTGGGATGATGATGTGGCAGGAGGGGCTGAATTGATTATTTTAACCGAATTCAAGGGCATAATTGATTTTTTTCCTGAGTCTAGGGGCATAATTAAAAGTTCGATAACTTATTTAATCTTTAAGCTAAAAAAATAAAAACTATTAATATTTAAATAATATTTAAATATTCATAAAATATTAAAAAAATAAAAACACCATAATGAGTTAAATATAAGTAAAAACATTAAAGTTATAAATATAAAAAATTAAAAAATATTTATAAACCATTAGAGAATTTTTCGATTGTTTCTCGTTATGCTACGCATACTAATGTTCCTTGAACATATTTTCAATTGAGACATCCTTGTATTAAAGTATTAATAAATCCAAATTCTCTTTCATTTTTGTACATCAAATATTAATGAGCATCAATTTGATGTAAAAAAGCGGAAAAAAATTGAATTCTATGTTACTCTAGTACAATGTTGATTCCACTAAAAAAATCTAACGAATAGTAATACTCAAAATGACGAAGTCGAATTTTTTACGATAAAAGTGTTTACTTTTTTAATAATTTATAAAAAAAATTATTAAGTTTTTAGATTAAATTTTATCTTTTTTTAATTCATAATATATTTTTATTTTTAGTAACTTTTAGAATATTTTATTTATTTTTATTAACTTTATGAATTTTTATAAAATAAATTGAAGGATATTTTGATCTTCTGTGAGAGTCTTCACTTTGTTTTTTTTAAAATTATTCTCACTTAATAAATTTATTTATCTAGTTTTAATATTTTAAAATTCTAATAATTTCATAAATTTTTATTTTTCAACTTAAATATTAAATAAGTTATAGAACTTTTAATTAAAATCAATTATGCCCCTAAACTCAGGAAAAAAATTAATTATGCCCTCGAATTTAGTTAAAATAATCAATTCAGCCCCTCCTGCTACGTCATCATCCCATGTGTACTTCCACATCAGCATCGTTGACCGCCACGTCAGCATCATGGATTGCCACGTCATCACCGTTAACTGCCACGTCAGCACCGTAACGGTCAACGTCGGTCAAAGGGTCAATTTGATCGATTTCATGAACTGGAGGGCCACATTGAGTGCACTTTTCGACGAGGGGCGAAATTGCATTTTTGGGTCGAACTCATGGGCAAAAGTACCCCTTTAGCCTAAATATAACATAATCCAGATTTGTGACCAACAAATATACTATAATTGTCTGCAGCTTCAGGAGTCATAGGAGAGCCATCTTTTTGTGTGTGTGTAATGTCGAAGAGCTTTATCCGTCTAACACTAGTACCGGTCGCAACTTGCTACAACGTATAATAGAAATTAATACTTACGAAAAAGTAATACATCATTGAAACAATCAATAGTTAAAAAAATACCTCGTCATTAGCTATACGAGCAAAGCTCTTCGACCAGCAGTGTGGGTAAACTTTTGTTGCTGTCTGCTAGCAACTCCAATGCGCTCTCGCTCTTACAATTTAAAAGTTACATTGCGCATAAAGTCAATGTTACAATGATATGGTATTATTTTTTTAAAGTGGATCGATCATACCTCTCCTTTAGTTGAACTCCAAAACCTAACTGCATCTTTCCACTGATATCAGAGCATTCCTGGTGGGGCATTTTGTAGCTTTTCATTCATTCATTTCATTCAGCAAATTGTAAAAATTTGCCGCTTCTCCATTTGGCTCTTGTACACATCCACTTTTTCTCATTTCGGTCAAATCATTAAAACCAATATCACAACCTTCTCTAATAGATTGATGATAATCATGCATATTAAATGCATCTCGCAACATACCCTCCATGTCATCTTCTCTAAGAGATCTACGATGATAATTAGGAGGATAAGACGGATCACTCGTGGAAGAATCTCTACGAGGTGTCAACTCTCCATGGAATACTCATTTTCTATAGTCCGGAACAAAGCCATGCACAATTAGATGTTCGTGTACAACTTCACGAGTGTACCAATTAATGTTAGCACACTTCTTACAATGGCAAAGAATTTTATTCTCTTCGCTTGCATTCGCAAAAGCAAAATTCAGAAAAGTTTGAACTCCATTTCGATAGTCAACGCTTACCCTTGGCAAATTCATCCAACTCCTCTTCATTTTGTATTTCTGAAATATCCATTTCAAATGTTAATTGCTAATACTAAAAAATTAAAAGTCTGCAAAGTTTAACCTACCATGGTGCATATTTGAAGGATAAAGAGAGATGTAACTATTATATTATCAATTAAGTAAAAGTCAAGTTAAATAAATAAAGTACCTATCAGTCATACTTAATCTACTTGATCTATTTAAAGAAAATCAACCAAACATAAAAATTCGAGAGAAAGTTACCTGTTAAGAAAAACCATCGTTTGCTAACAGAGAATTTAACAATAATTTTGTAACTCAATGCAGAGATGTGAGATCCCTCTCAACCTATTCAAAAATGGTCATATCATTAAATTTCTAGCAAAGACTGAACCTCGATCAAATGATATGCTTCATACATAGCTATAAACAAAGGGGTTTTTGCTTCAACTTAATAACAATTCATTACAGCAATAAGACCTTTCAAAGCGCATAAAACACATGATCGGCCCACCATCCCCTATCAAAGTTTAAAAAATGCTCATGTAAGCTCAATTAAATGAAAAAAAAAATGTTTTTCAAAACCGAGCATGCTCCTAGTAAACAAGTATCAAAGATATATATCATCAAAACATAAAATGCCATCTTGCTTATTACTATGAACAATGTAACACATAATTAACAAAAACGCTATTCCATCATATTTTAAGAATAACACATAATTAACAAGCAAAAAGGAAAATACAGTGTCAGAAAGTTCTAGGGAAAAAAAGATGATTAACAAAAGCAAAGGGTCAACTCTATAGTGTTAAACTGTTAATTTCTGCAAAAAGCGGTGATGATTTTGGAATAATCAGAAAAATTACTACAACTTTAACTTTTTTTCCAAACACGAAATCTGCTAAATTAATTTGCCCAGTCACCGAGTCTCTCATACACAGAACAGTGAGATGAAGAGTCAAAGAATTTTAAATTAATCAAACCTGGAAAATATCTATATAACAATCTCTCAACTAGTTTAGATGAAATGGAAAGAGGGTTGGGAGAGAACAAATAAGAAACAAAAGGCAATGGAGTTTCCAGGAATCACTTTAAAAGCAAGTGCAAAGGAAACAGAAAACACCCATTGATTATGTTTGTTCAATGAAAGACAAAGAGAGGAGGAATGCATCAATCAAGCTGCACATGGATTTTGCATTTGACAAATAGAAACCTGTGGTTTCCATGGATAATATAATGCCATCAAAAAACATAATTGGTTTCCATGGATGATAAAATGCTATCAAAGAACACAATTAGTTTTAAACTTTGAATATTCTCAAAGATTAAGGAACAAACCTGGAAAACACGCAAGGCTTGCTTGCTGGTGCGACGGCGAGCCGAACGACGATGTTTGCTCGCTGCTGTGACGGCGAGGCGAACGACCCTTGCTTGAGGCGCGACGGCGAGGCGAGCGCTTAGTCGACGGTGATGAGTAGCACGACCAGGAGGAGCAGTAGAAGTTAGGGATTCTTTTGTACGATAGAATTGGGGGAAACTGTGATACAATTGCTTAAGCACAGAGTTTTAATTTTTTTTTTACCTATTGCGGCGTTTTCGTCAACAAATGCCGCCAAAAGGGACTTATCGCGGCGTTTTACACAAAACCGCCACTAAAACAAAATCATTTGCGGCGTTTATACTACCAAACGCCGCTAATTCTTTTACTACAACGTTTAAATGTTCTATTTTGTGGTGTTTGACTCCAAAACGCCGGCATTAGTTAAATATTAGCGGCGTTTGTTAAGAAAACGCCACGAGAAACGCCGTTGTAAAACGAGTTTGGTGTAGTGTGGAACCCTCTTCTTCGTCCCAGTAATACCGCTCTAGTGAGTTTTTCGGTGAATTAAGACCACCGGCCGACCTAAGTTGAACAGATACAGATACGAGGACAGATACAGGACGGGGATGGGGACAAAAAATGACAATTTTCAAAATTAAAGGTACGGGTACGGTGAGGGTACGACAAATATAAAATAAAATTTAATATATATAATAAAAATATTAAAATTTATAATACAACATGGACTAAAATTATAATTGTATTAAACGATAATTATAATTATAGTTATTTAAATTCACTTCTGATAATTTTAAATTACTTTTTAACACTTAGATTAAGAGATTACTAAAATTAAATGACTAAATTGAACGGAAATTTAACTTTACATTCTAAATAAAGAGAAAATGAATTACTAAAATAATAAAATTAAAAGATAACATGGCTAAAATATATATTTATCCATTCTTATTTAAAGCTTGAGTGATTAAACATTAAAACAGGTTACAAATACAATACACAACTAATATCCCACATCCTTAAGATACATAAAGCAAGGAGAGAAAACAGCCTATAAATAGACATTTATCAGATAGAACAAGGAAGCAATTTAGTCTTGGCTTTTTGGCTGAGATTAAGTGTTAAGTTTATAGTTTTTAGGTGGAGTGTTTAATTTAGTAGTTTTTTAAGGATAATTTTTTAGTTTAATTATCCTTGAGCTTTTTAAGTTTGGATAAGTTTAATGGTTTTTAAAACCTTGCTCACAAAGAAGATGGGATTTTATTTTTTATTTTTTAAGTAAATATATTTGTATACGTCCCCAATAAGTGTTGACTGTACTCGATATAAGTTTGACCGTCCCCGCATCGTCCCCGTCTTGGGGACGCGGGACGCCATGTTAGGGCCGTCCCCGTGCTTCATAGCGGCCGACTCTCTTTTTTTCTCTCATTTCTTTCTATTGGTTCATTTTTCTGAAAATTACCCTCAAATAATCTAAAATCAGTCCAAACTTTTGCGTCTTGAGAGCACGATTCGTAACCGTCTACCAACAGATCAGATAGACCTTAATTTGAGGTACGTTGATATCCTAACCAAAATGCAAAATACATCATGAAAAGGACATAAGAATATGACGTGACACATCTCACCTGCTCACCAACTACAAATAGCATCAACTCAACACCATGTTCATACAAACCCAAACCAACTCGTATTACAACTTGCACAAGACAACATGAAAAAACTAAACAACAAAACAACACCCAATTACATTAACACCAACACTGCAACAAGAGTTCAGGAGAAGTGCCCGCAGGACTTTTTGAGGGAAATTCCACCGGACTTTCTGAAGGGAATTCTACCGGACTTTCCATGAACCGCAGGTGCAGTGGGGAAATTCCACCCAATTTTCCTGAACCCCAGAGGATGCGGAGAGGGACATCTCCTGAATCGCAGGTTTGTTGTTAGAGTTTATGTAGTTTCCAAGAACTGCATCTGTATTCTGTGGTGATAGAGTTTTCCTGAATCCAACGAGCGTTGTTGAAGATTATGAAGCTTTCTCCAAGAATTGCAGATGGGGCAGGCTTTTCTTCAATCCCGCCATATTTGGATGATCTCCTTCCTGTTAAGCAGTAGTGGGAGAATGTACTTACGTTTTGATTGCTTATTTCCTTCATTTCTGCGAATATTTTGTTACACAAATCCTGAAATTCTATTCAAGTTTCGATTTCACCTCATTGCCCAGATGTTTCCTTTCCCTACATTTTTATTTATTATGCGTATAATGAGGAACCTTCTCTTCTCTCCTCTCTCAATATATTTGAGTGAATGCGTTTATGAATTTATACAGGGGAAATATTGCACACTAACTACTGTTGTTGAAAAAAATCCTAAACTCCCAATCATGTCCCGTTTTACGACCCACATTAAAAAATACTTAAAAATTAAATTCTAAATTTCAACTCTAATTTTCATGTCTTAAACCTTGAACTTCACACCTTAAAATATATATCATGCCCCTAATTCTCTGAACTCTAATCACAACCCTTAATATTAAACTTTAAATCCTAAATCTATTTTTTAAAATGAGAGCACAAAAAAAATGTTTAGGGGGCATTTCATCCTTTGTTGATTGAGCCAACACGTTCGCTACGTGAAATAGTGAACTTTTACAAACACAACATCGTTACGGGGATAACGTGTCATGTTTACTTAATGTTTAATATTTTGTTTGATGCTTTTATAACTAAAATTTTATTTTAATACTTTTCGGTATATCTAAGCAATAATTTTAAAAATATCGAAATATTTTGAAGCTTTCACAAATTTTAAAAAAAACATATCAAATGAAAAGAATCTCATTTGACAAGTGGAATCAATGACGGATTTTGACACTTGTTTTTAGAAGCCAACTAAAGATTAATTCTTTTTCATTTTGATTTCTTATGCTAACATTCATGTTCTTCCTTAGAATTTTGAAATACCTAATGATTTTGTTTTTGTTACTTATTAATAAATTGTTTTATGGCTGCGTTCTTGGATTTTATAGCAGTTTTCATTTTGTTGGTTTTGGCAGCTGTTTTTGCGTGTATTTGGGGATTTCTTCCTGCTGTTGGTGGAAGTATGATGAAATATTAAGTTGTAGCTGTTTGATTTCTCTTGGGATATTGTATACAATCTTGAGAATAGAAATTTTCTGTCTTTTTAGATTTTTTTATTTATACTTTACACTAAAAAATAAGTTTAGGGTTTAAGAAATTTAGGGTATGATGTATTTTTAAGGTGTAGAGTTTAAAATTTAAAATTTAAAATTTTAGTGGTTTTTAGTGTTTAGACATAAAAAATGACACCGAAAAAAAAAAGACGACTTTTGATTTAATCATGATTTGTTTGCCTTGTTACCTTGTTTAGGATCGTATCAGACAAAGCGACTGATACATTCTCATGATGTACTGCTATTTGAGGCTTTTAACCTCTTTTTAATAAAATAAATTATTATTAACGGGGCTAGTTTAAATGGTAAGCAATTTGATATTGTTTAAGTAAGTCTCGAGTTTAAGACCTTATGTATGCAAAAATTTTCATTGGGAGAC
This sequence comes from Hibiscus trionum, assembly GCA_030270665.1. NCBI lineage: Eukaryota > Viridiplantae > Streptophyta > Magnoliopsida > Malvales > Malvaceae > Hibiscus > Hibiscus trionum. Next base: position 11,692,738 of record BSYR01000036.1, on the reverse strand, counting down.
TCACCCATGAAAAACTGGGAGAACAACCGACAAATAAAACAAATTTATTACCGAGAAAAAATAGAATTTTAAAGTAATTATATAAATATAACATTACTAGTGTGTTGCTTAATACAATCAAAGGAACATTTGAAAAATGTTTTGTTTTTATAACATTTCAATTTATTGAATTTGAAACACAAATAGAACACAACACAACGTCCGGCCTAAGAACTAAAAAAGATGCAAACCATATTTTTACCTTTATTGAAAGGAGGCGGGAGATAATCATTGTGAAAGTAATAAATTTGTTGATGGTATAACGAAGTTAGTTTAAACTGAAAACTTTGTATTATATATTTTTTTTTGGTAAACTACGAGATACCACCCAATTATAGGAAGTTATTCGTTTTTGTCACCGATCTTTGAATTGGTCCAATTTTATCATTAGAGTTTAGTTTTTGATTCGTTTATACCACTTCGCCATTAATTTTTTTAACGGGGTGATAACATAACTGACGGTAGATGAAGTGGAGACCAAATCAACCTAAAACTACGTCAAACCTCATTCAATTACTAAGATTAAACCACCAAGCTAACTTATATTTTTCATTTTGGGTTTGCACCATAGCAGTGTATTAAAGCTTAAAATGTTTATTCATTGTTGCAGTATTTGTGCCTTTCTCTTTTTGAGGGGTAAATAGAATGAGAATGAGAGCTAAATTGTTTAGGTTTTAAGGTTTTAGTTTAGGGTTAAATTATTTTTAATTAAAAATATGGTTAAATTAAAATAATGCGTAATTAATGAGGGTTAAATTTATTATTTTTTGAATTAGGACTAAATTGTTTAAATGTGCAAACGTGAATGACTAAATATGTTATTATACAAAATATTTTAACTGTCATTTCACTATTTTAACGCCTATTAACAAAACAGTGGTTAAGTTAAAACAAAACTAAAAGTATAATAATAATATTGAAGCAATAGAAAGTTTAGTTACCGAATTAAATATTTTTCGAAGTTTAGCGAGCATTTGTAAACTTCACCCTAACTTTAAACTCAACAAACATCAAAAACCAACACTAATTAAAGAATGGGGCAGACACCGTGTGCTTTGGCGGAACCTCCCTGAACCGCCGGTGCTTTGGAGGACTCTCCCTGAACCGCCGGTACTTGGACGGACCCTCCCTAAACCACCGGTACTTGGACAGACCCTCCTGAACCGCATGTGCTTTGGGAAACCATTCCTGAACCGCAGGAGCTTGGACGGAGCCTCCCTGAAACCCCGGTGCATGGCCAACTTTTGGGGCCATATACTCGTCGTCAACACTTTTCCTGATCTCCTTCCTAATAAGCAATAGTGGGAGCTTTCTGCTGTTGATTGCTTATTCCTTCAATCTTATATAGAGTCAAATATTTTGTTATATAAAAATGAATAAAAAATAATACAAATCCTGAAATTCTACTCAACTTCCGATTTTACCTCATTTCCCACGTGCTCCCTTTTTATTTATTTACTATTATCATGATGAACCTTCTCTCCTCTTTCAATATATTAAAGTTTCTGGTGTTACACTGCTTTTTCACACTTCTCATTTTCTTCATTCATCCATTTCTATAGATTATTTTTGTCCACATTTGAGTAAACGCGTTTAATTAGAGATTTTTAAAGGTTTGCAACAGCCGGCCATAACAACTAACGAGTGCAGCTGACTAAGTTGAAATATCAACCCCATGTACACTTTATATCATTTATTTATTATTTTATAGGTAAACTACATAAACAACCACCATACTATTAGAAAAGTCGCGATTTGACCACTTTATTTTTTTCCGAAGTAATTAAACCATCATACTATTAAATTGGGTGTAATGTGACCATCAGCCGTTAGAGGTTAACGGTAGGGTGCGTGGCAGTTAAAAAATTAATTGTATAATTACACATTTGGTCCTTACTATTTATACATTCTTTCAATTTAGTCTTAATTTTAAACTAATAAAATAAATTAATTAGGTGGTGACATGTGTCAACACCTTATTTGAGGAATTTAATTATTTATATTTGATATAATAAATTATTTTCCTCCTCCAATCAGGTGGTGACACGTGTCACCATCTATTTAGAGGAGAAAAACAAAATTCCAAACTTAAGCTTGGAGGGAATCAAACTTAGGTGAATCAGGGATAAAAGCAGCGTTTTAACCACTGCACCAAGCACATATTTGTACTATAAATCACCAATTATATTATATGTCTTATTGTTTGTTACCATTCAAACTCAATCTAGCCTCCACAACGACACTCAAACCTTTATGTATCGAGCTTACGCATAGCCTCTTGATTGATTGTTTGTGCTATAAATTATTTTCCTTTTCCCTCGTATATTTTCTAGAGAAATAATACTACTATATTACATAAATAAAACCATGGGCGGCTGTAACAATTGTTCTTTGTCGTTTAAAGCCTTGTTCGGAACACTTGTAGTGTTGGGGTTCATCTTAGTCAAGACCCCGCAAAGTGAAGGAAACAAAACATCGGCAAAGACAACGTTAAGGATTGTTAAGAAATGTAAAAGAATATGAAGAATATTTGTTTCTGGTATTGATATCAACCAACTTGATGATTACAAAGCTTGTGAACGTATATATAGTTACATGAACAAAACCCTAGCTGGTTAAGCTAACCAACCAACAACCCTAACAGATTTCAACAACCCTAACAGCTTTTAACAGCTTTACACATTTCATATTCACAGTTTAACATTTCTCCTGCTTCTTTCACTTTCCTCACAAACTTGACTAAAACTAACCACATTAACACGTTGTCAAAACAAGTCAAAGTAAGAAGAAGAGAGAGCTTTGGTGAATCCATCAACCGTCTGATGAGAACCTGGCACATAGTTAATACGTAAAGAGTTGTCAGCGACCTTCTCTCGAACAAAATGCACATCAAGGTCGACATGTTTCGACTGGGAGTGAAACACAAGATTCATGCTAAGAGAAATAACACTGGTGCTATCACTCCACACCACATGAACGTCTTTTTGCTGAACCCCCATGTCATTGAGCAAGGATTTCAACCATGTAACCTCGGATACAGCATCTGCAATGCTTCTGTATTCGGCTTCCATGGTGGACCTGGATACCCCTTTTTGCTTCCTTGAACTCCATGTGAGAATATTGTTTCCAAGGTACGCACAATAACCAGAAGTCGAGCGCCGGTCATCAGGACTGCTGCCCCAGTCTGCATTCGCAAACACAACAAGACTGGCATCAGTTTCAGATGGTCAAAACACAAGGCCATAATGAAGAGTGCCACTCAAATAGCGAAGAATACGCTTGACCGCATCAAGGTGATCTTCACACGGATGATGCATGTACTGGGCGACTTTATGAACACTATGCATCACATCTGGTCTCGTATGAAAAAGATAGAGTAATACACCTACGATGCTCCTGTAACCTGTAGCATCTTCAATGGGACTTCCTGCATTTTCACTGAGTTTGACAGAAGGCAGCATTGGGATAAAAGTTGAGTTAGCTTTATCCATACCCGTACGTGCAAGTAGCTCCTGAATATACTTGCGTTGGCTGAGAAAAATACAACCATTAGAGCGTTGGACCTCGATGCCAAGAAAAAAATTGAGATGGCCCAAGTCCTTCAGGGAAAATTTGTTCCCCAGCCGAGTAATAACATCGGTCACAAACGACGCAGAAGCTCTGGTGACAATGATGTCATCCACATATACTAAAATATATGTAAACTGTCCCAAATTCTCATGAATGAACAACGATGAGTCAGCATTAGATCTTCTGAAACCAACAGATATCAAAAAACCCTTAAGCTTGGTATACCAGCTTCTTGGTGCTTGCCTCAAACCATACAAAGCATGCTCAAGCTTGCAAACCAAAGAAGTACCATCTGCAGCAGCTGTCTCGAACCCAGGGGGTTGGCTCATGTACACGTCTTCATGCAACTCGCCATTAAGAAAGGCGTTGTTGATGTCCGCTTGTCGAAGAGGCCAGTTTCGAGACACAGCCAAGGCAAGAATAACATTAACCGTAGCAGGCTTGATGACTGGACTAAATGTATCATGAAAATCATGTCCAGGGACCTGGTTGAAGCCTTTGGCTACGAGCCTGGCTTTATATCGAGCAACCGAGCCATCAGCATTTCTTTTGATGCGAAAAATCCACTTGCAGCCTACCACAGTTCTCTCCATGGGCAGTTGCACAAGCTTCCAAGTTCCATTATTTTCAAGGGCTTCATACAGCCTCCTTCCATTTGGGATGATCAAGAGCTTGCTGAATAGAGGATGGAACATCATCATCCATCGAGGCCACATATATTTTTGGTTTGAACACGCCTGCCTTACTACGTGTCGTCATTGGATGCAAATTAAGAGGCTCAACATCCATAGGCATAGGTTGATTACTGGGTGGACCATCAGACACGCAGGCAGGTGCAAAGATGCCATCCACAGGTTCAAAAAGCAAATCTGTGTTAGGGGAGACTCACTAGGCACGAGACCAGCATCATGGTGAGGAGGCACTGGTGAAGATTGTGGTGATAAAGAGGCAGGTGACACAGGATGAGAATCAATAGGACCAGGTTCAATAGGGCCCGATTCAACATCAATATGAGCTTCAGAAACATGTGGAAAAGCCTCATTTATTGACTCACTCGAATGAGAATCATTTACCACAGAAGGAACCACACAAGGAGCATCCACAACATGAGGGACTTCACAAGTACCACCTTGAGACTGACCGGTGGGTTGAGGATCCAAGGAGACAGGAGATGAACCACAGGACACACGAAAACCTGGAGACAAGCTTCTCAAAAGACGATTAGCCCCTGGAACAATTGGAATGGAATTGATCCCAACAGTAGACTGATGATTAGCACCACTAGAAGACTGGGACGCAAAGGGGAAAACTGACTCATCAAACACCACACTTCGTGACACAAACACCCTGCCTTGTGAGTCAAGACATTGGTAACCCTTATGCATGGGGCTATAGCCAAGAAACGTACAGGGACGAGAGCGGAAATCAAGCTTATGAACATTAAAAGGTCGTAAGTGAGGGAAGCACCTGCATCCAAATACTCGCATCATATCATACCTTGGTTTGGTGCCATGTAACTTCTAGAACGGGGAAGACCCTTCCAACACTTTAGTGGGCATGCGATTTATGAGAAACACAGCTGTAATTACTGCATAAGACCAGAACCTCAACGAGAGAGAAGCTTGAGCTAATAATGTCAACGCAAGTTCGAGTATATGCCTGCGTTTTCTCTCAACAATCCCATTCTGCTGGGATGTGTGAGGACAGGTGACCCTGTGAACCACACCTTGCTGTGTTAACAATGAGGAAAGTGTGCGAAACTCACCTCCCCAATCACTCTGGACAACCTTGATGTCCTTGTTGAACTGAGTCTTCACCAGTTTCTGAAATGATTAGAAAGCCACCACTGCTTGAGACTTGGCTTTCAACAGGTAAACCCAGCAATGCCTAGAGTAAGCATCGACAAAGGAAACATAATACACGAATCCATGACTTGAAACATGAGCAGGTCCCCATAAGTCAGTGAAAATCAACTCAAAAGAAGACTGATACACAGTAGTTGAATTAGAAAATGGTAAGCAATGGCTTTTGCCCATTTGACAGGCAACACACTAAGGCATAGTTTTATTAATAGTACCAGGAATAGGTACATTACACTCATTACAAACAGCTTTTAATGTATCTATGGCTGGATGACCAAGCCTTCGATGCCAAAGCACAAAATTATCAACTGTGGTAGAGGAATTTGAAACTTCAGAAACATGAACAACAGGGGCTGAATTGAAACGATATAGACCCCCAACTTCATCACCTTGCAGTAGCACCTCCTTTGTGTCTTCATCTCGAACTAAGCAGGATCGAGCATGGAACTCCAAGAACACGTTATCATCACTAGCAAGCTTTGACACAGACACTAAATTTTTAGTAACCTTGGGCACATGTAGAATATTCTTCAAAGATAATGATCGTGAGGAAGAAGTAATTAACGAATTTCCAATACAAGAAATAGGAAAGGCTGAACCATTACCAACCAACAACTTACCAGGTCCAGTGTAGGTGGAGCCAGTGCCTACATTTTCTGCATCATGAGTTACGTGATGAGAGGCCCCTGAATCAACGAACCACTGAGTTTCATCAACAGTAGCAACATTTGCATGAGCAGTAACATCCTACTGTGTACCACGATCAGCACTACGAGCAGTAATACCAGCGAAGCTCTCATCAAACCTGTGCCAACACTGGTCCACAAAGTGGCCAAGCTTTCCACAGAGTTGGCACTGTGGTTTCATGTTGGATTTGTAATTTGTCCGACCTCGACCACGTTGACCCATCGAAGCACGATAGGGCCTGTAAGGTGCTCGACTATTGGCCTGAAAATCACCCGAGGAAGAATATGTAACCTGAGCTACATTTGCAGAGGGAGTAAGTTCTGAGATTTGATTGAAATCAAGCAATTGTGTCTCAGCATCCATCAAAACTGAGATCGTCGCATCAAGAGTGAATGGAGACTGACTCGACGTTATTACAGCAACGAAGGGCTGATACTCCGCCGGAAGACCCTTGAGAATCGAAGCTACTTTCTCAAGATCGGAGATAGGGCTGCCACACGAGGCTAGCATGTTGCACACTTCCTTGATTCGAGCAATATAGGCTCTCATGCTGAGACTGCCTTTAGTAATTGACCTGAGTTTATAGTGTAAACTCATAACCGTAGTTGTTGACCTACTAGAAAAATACGTGACCACCGTCTTCCAAACCTCAGCCGTCGTCTCCGCTCCAACGAACTCCGATAACAAATGAGAGCTTATGGTAGACAAGATCCAAGACGCAAGAGCACTATCTTGCGCAACAAAAACCTCATACGCTTCATTCTCAACCTTCTCACCTTGCTCATTCGTGATTTCAGCAGGAGGAGCCTTCAACGTTCCCGTCAACAATTTTTCCAGACGGTGACTACGGACGACTAGCAGCACTTGCTGTTTCCAGAGCAAGAAGTTTGTTTCGTCAAGAATCACGCTGACCCTCTTGTTGGTAAAAATCTTGCCAGAACCAGACGATGCACCAGATGCATCAGAAGCAGGGACAGAAGAATTGCCGGAGTTAGTCATCAGAAGCAAGGACGGAAGACAATAGAGAAGAAAATAAAAGAAATGGAAGAAAGTGGAAGAAACAGTTACGCGGAAGCAAGAAACCAGAACTTCCCAGCGATTGATACCATGTTAAGAAATGTAAAAGAATATGAAGAAGATTTGTTTCTGGTATTGATATCAACCAACTTGATGATTACAAAGCTTGTGAACGTATATATAGTTACATGAACAAAACCCTAGCTGGCTAAGCTAACCAACCAACAACCCTAACAGATTTCAACAACCCTAATAGCTTTTAACAGCTTTACACATTTCATATTCACAGTTTAACAAGGATTGTTGATGACGAGGATGATCGGTCATGGTCGGGGAAGGGAAAGCTGCTGCCGCAGCGGGAAGAGCAAGTGAAGGACTTAGGCAAAGGAAAGTCGGGTTTGGTGCATCAACGGATGGATCGAAACTACATGAGCAAAAGAAGAGTTCCTAACGGACCAGATCCTATTCATAACAGGTCTGCTTCTGATATATTTTTAGCTATGTAACCAACATATATTAATCATTATATTTATTGATCAAATAATTCGTATCGAGTACTACATAAATATCATGAGATAATATAAGACTATACTTCCAGTCTATTTTTTTAAATTAACTATTTCTTCATTCCACTTACCCATAACTTCATATAGAACCAAAATTATTTTATTTTTAATCTTTCTTTTAAAGAAGTTATTGAATATATTAATATCTATTAATTTTCTCTTGTAATTTATACTATTTGTTTTTCGATTTGGTAGTTTTTCTAGTTTTCAAAAATAAAAATAATAACACAAATTACTACATGAAATTGGGGGCTTATATATATCCTATACACCGGCGGTGGAAAATAAAGTTTCCACAAGCAGGTTTATTTAGAGGTTTAGGGGTTTAGTTTAGGGTTTAGAAGTTAGGGGTTTAGGTTGTATGGTTTAGAATTTAGGAATTATGGTTAGAATTTGGGGCTTGGGGTTAGATTTCTAGGGTTTTAAGGTTAGAACTTTAGGTTTTAAATTTAAGCTTGAAAATAGGCATGCTTGTGTAAACTTTTTTTTTACACTGGCAGTGTATCAAATATTAATCCATATATATATATAATGTTAACTATTAGGTTCTTTTTTTTCTCATTTAACTGCTACATTGAGAACCTACACTACTATACAAGTGAACCATTGTGTCTTTTTCTTTCTTATTAGATTATCACTTTTAGCTCTCTTGTATTTTCAGCATTTCATGAGGAATTAACACAAGCCATATCCTAACCGAGACTTGAAACGACATCAATAATCCTAATCAAGACTACCATTTGAACTTACCGTGCAAAAACCAATCAAGATGTCCCTTAATAAACATATAAATCACCAAGAAGATGAGTTTGAATGGTAACAAACAATAAGACATATAATATAATTGGTGATTTAAAGAACAAACATATGTTTGGTGTAGTGGTTAAAACGCTGCCTTTATCCTTGGTTCACCTAAGTTCGATTCCCTCTAAGTTAAAGTTTGGGGATTTTGTTTTTCTCCTCTAAATAGGTGGTGACATCACCACCTGATTGGAGGAGGAAAATAATTTATTATATCAAATATAAATAATTAAATTACTCCAATAAGGTGTTGACACGTGGCACCCCCTACTTAATTTATTTTATTAGTTTAAAGTTAGGACTAAATTGAAAGAATGTGTAAATAATAAAGACCAAATGTGTAATTATACCATTAATTTTTTAACTGTCACGTCACCCTACCATTAACCTCTAACGGCTGGTGATCACATTGCACCCAATTTATAGTATGGTGGTTTAATTGCTTCGAAAAAAGTAAGGTGGTCAAATCGCGACTTTTCTAATAATATGGTGGTCATTTATGTAATTTACCCTATTTTATATTTTAGTTGGTGAAACGAATACCTTTACCTTATTTTATTAATTTATTGATTTGTGAAATATACTGGGTTAAATATATGTTAGTAAAGATTGAGATCCTAGATTTTGTTGGTGAAACGCATCTAAAGCGTATTCAGAACAACACGCAAGTATGTAGGTTCCATTGCCAACACGGCTTTAAATAAATAGATAAAGTATTCACAAGCCTGGTAATTAAGGATGTCAGTGGGACGGGTTGTATGAAGATCCGCTTTTTTTTTTTTATTTAGTTGGGTAAAAATGGATATAAGTTTTGTGGATCGTAAAATGAAGATGAAATAAAAATTAGATTCGTTTTGAATAGTGGAATATGTGTGGGTATAACTTTATACCCGTCTCACCTTATTCACCCTCCCAGTATACATAATAAGTATATTTAAAAAATAAACATTTTTAAAAAATACTCATTAAGTCCATCATATTTTTAATAGACTATTGATCTTAACTCTTTTAATTTCTCATTTTATCTCCTTTAAATGAAACCTTAAAATTACATATCATATACCCACGTCACAACTCACAAACACCTACTTCATCATCTACGGACTTATTCTTATTCAATTCTTTTTCTCTGTACGACATTCATCTATAACATATCTATATGGAATGTTTTGTTATAATAATTGAATGTTAGTTGTTGGAGTTTTTATATTTTTATTTTTAATCTTAGTTTGTCAAATTGTAATAACGTTTTGTACTTACATTATTTTATTCAATTGAGTATCGGTTGGAACAATGTCACATTGTTGTGAGAGTCCAGACGACAAGTATTTAAATTTTTTTATAAAAATTAATTTATATTTATTTAATTAATACTTATAAATATATTATATAAAGTGAGTCGTGAAATAAGTATAACGGAGATTAAGAGGGTTTCAGAATCCACGTGAGTGGTGGAGCAGAGATGATTTGTCTTATGAGTCAGACAAAGATGATTAGTATGAAATTTTTTTTATAGAAATAAGTTTGAGGAGAGAATCCTTCACAACCGTCTTACCCCAATTGACATCCTTCTTGTAATCATTTTTTTTATTTCTTCGTTTATGTTTCTTTTGCAAACATTCATGCTCATTAATAGAATTTGAAGTAATTATATAAATATGTTATGAATATTTATCTATGTGGATGTCTATCATGATTATAACTTTATCTAAGGAGTTTTATTTATTTATTATTAGGAATATTATCTCTATTAATTAGAGTTTAATGTATTATGTACTTCTTATGCCTATAAATAGATGATTCATTGAAGGCATTGTATACATAAGTCTATATTTGAGAATAATATAAATCTTCCTCTCATCTCTTTGTTCTTCCATTCTTGTTCTTTGTTCTTATTATTGTTCTTCTTTATTTTATTCACAACACGTTATCAACACGACTCTAATCAACTGAGGTCTTCATTGTTTGAATCCAAAAGAAGTTATTGAAAAGAATTCGATTCTATGATAAACCAAAGATAAGTTTTTTTTCTCTCTTCATTCTTTTAAATTACCGATTGTCTTTTTCTTTATATTTTAACTTAATTTTTTTTTATTTTTTGAAAATTTTGGAAGTATGTTTGATTTTATTCGAACATTGGAAAGAGATAAATTTGTGGCTTCTCACAAACCAAAAAACGAATCGACAGAGACGAAGAGGTTGCGTTTGGTGTAAATTACGTGTGTTTTCTCTTGTTCCTAAAATGGTTAATTAGTGGTATGCTTATTCATACTTTTACTTATATGATTATATTTGATATTTTTCAAATTATTGTTTATGTTATTTTATTTGGTAAAAGTTAGTATTTTTAACCGTGTTTTGAGTTTTACATGAAATGCTTAAATGGCTTGGAAAGAGATGTGATATAAAGGGACTATGAGAAGCTATCTCGGTCATATGCTATGTCTCCATTGTCCACGAGAGAAAAATCAATATCAGTAAATTTTGATTTTATTTTTATTCTTTATATTATTATTTTAAAGTGCGATAAATCATTATGATTTTGAATTTACAAGAAGATTATTATAAAGTCTATATTTGCTCGAAAGCAATATTTCTTCTTCGTCGAAAAACTCGACCATAGACTTCTCCCAATTTCAAGTTACGAAAATTCGTCTTGATCCAAAAAGTTTTATGGGAAGCATTCCCTGAAGTGAATGCAAAGCATGATGTTTATTCAATGCGATTATCAATGATGGGGCATTCCCTGAAGTGAATGCAAAGCATGATGTTTATTCCATGCGATTATCAATGATGGGGCATTCCCTGAAGCGAATGCAAGCATGATGTTTATTCCATGCGATTATTGGAACTGTTTCATTCCCTGAAGAGAATGCAAACATGGTAAATCATTATTCAATTAGAGACATAATTTAAATATAATCCAAGTATATTGGCTGGACATCCCGTTCTGCGAGGTTACTGGTCTCAAAGGAGGTTTTTAAAGGACCTTGTGGACAGATTTAACAATGCTGCGAATGAGGTTTAAATCTTTGTTCTCTGTGATAAGGATATGTGAAAAAGGTTTTAAAGGCTCATTGGCTCTACTCCATTCCTTGAAGTGAATGTGAGATTATATTATGGAAGGAATAAAAACCACATTAGAAGTTGTGGTCGTGGTCGAGGCTATGAATATAGACATGAAAAATATGGTCATTTTTAAGAATACTTCTACCTACCGGTAGTGAGGTTATAAGGATGACAAGAGTGATAAAGATCATTCTATTGAAGTAAAACTCTTCTTATTACCAATGCGATGTTATATACTATTGGTCTCTTACGTGTTGTACGTTGAAAAATTAAGAATCATTGAATGATAAAGGAAAGAAAATAGAAGCAAATTTTGTTTGTGAAACATGAAGAAGATGATACTGGTCCAACTTTATTTGGACTGTTGGACATTGTTGGTCCAACTCTTTTGAACGTTGTTGATTTTCTTATAACTTTGAAGAGAATTATTTATTTATTTTTATTTATTTTACTTTACGTTTATTTATTTTACACACATTAATTATTTACGTTTTATATTTATATTTATATATTATGATATTTATTTATTTTGTTTAACATGATTACTTATCAAATACAATCTACGGTGACGATTTATGCTCAACATAAGCATAAGATATATTTTCCCATTTAAATATAAGGGAATAATGTGAGTACTATATCTCAAAGTACTGAAAATATTGATGCTCTAGAAGAGCAATAAATTCTTGAGAGAAAGCACATTATGAAAAGTGCAGAATTGCGAATATTGCAATAATTACCACTAATGGTAATAATATCGTCACCACTATAAGTGGAAATTTTAAGAGAGCAATATGAGTTCGCAAACTATCCCTTTGGGAATTATAGATAACATATGTTATCAATTGGCATTTGAAATAAGCCAATATGGATATAAATTTTGGTAGTCAAAAAGTCAGTTGAAAGCTCTATAGAAGAGCTATATATTGCTACCAAAAGATAATTTCAATTGAAAGCTCCGAAAGAGCTAAATATATTCTTATTTAAAAGAAAAATTTTGATGGTCGTACTAGACATGTACGAGTGAGATTGAATTACATGTTATGGTAAACAAGGAGTTTACAAATTCGGAGATATATACACACATATATATATAGTTGGCATGATCGGTTAGACCATCATGATCAATAACGGTGCAGAAATTATTGAGATTTACATGCACATGTATTAAAAGAACATGTAGTTCTTGTGGTGCTTATTCTCAAAGGAATGGATTAAATTCCACTTATTAAAGAACGTGAAGTTCTTGTGTTACTTAAAGGAATTGATTAAATTCCACTTACTAAAAAAACCTGAAGTTCTTGTGTTGTTTGTTCTCAAAGGGTATAGATGATCGATCCCACTTACCAAAAGAATTATAACTTAAAGTTCTTGCACTAAAGTTGAGACTGTATGTCTTGTATATCTGAACGAAATATGGGCCCATATATCCACAAATGTGGAAAGTTTTATATGATTTTAGTAGATGCATCTACATTGTTTTATCAACTTACAACCAGAAGTTTGTGAGCTTGATTCTAAAAGGATTCAGATTATGCAATTAGACTATTCGTTTTGCAAAAGCTTGTGGGTTTATATTTTAGGCTATATCGGTTGTTACAAAGCCTATTGATTATGAAAAATATGGTTTAGCAAATTTTTAATTGGATGCCTCCTATTTATTAGCTAAACTGTGAGAACAAAACATCTATTATTTATATGGTATTTCCATATAGCAACACTTATACGCATCAAGCCAACGAGTTACAATAAACTCCTCATTATGAATTGACTTTTGGTCAGAAGTCATATTTCCCCTTTTGACATTTTGAATGTGCGATGTATAGTTGAACTGCTCCACCATAACGCACAAAATGGGCAAGTAAAAAGGGTTGATAATATATATTGAGTACGAGTCTCCTTTTATGTTTAAATTCTAAACATTAATTGGAGAATCATTTATTAGATGATTTTTCTCAACATCATGGGAGAGAATAATCAGCTGGATAAAGAAGGAAATGAATTATCATTATCTAGATCCTCGAATATGAACTAAAAGTTCATAAGATAATTCATGTTATTTCATGTCAACTGCCAGACATATTTACTGACCCAATGAGAGTAATTAAGTCTCATATACCTGTTGAAATGCTCTAAGTTTAAATTACATGTTAGATAAAGTGGATGTAAATCATGCTTGAAGCATGATAGTTGAAATGGTTTCGATGATCAAAATTCTCGTAAATGAAAAGTATTATGAGATGGTCATATATTGGAGGCGGGTGCTCCTAAAGAGACCCAAGACATAACTAATAATAAAACTCTTGAAGAGTTTCAGGTACCTGAAATAAAGATTGAAATCTTGAAGAGATCTCGATGAGTTATGTCATTACGAGAATGGAACCAGAAAATTGGAAAGTTGTCGACAACGATTTTACAAACAATTTTACATAAAATACTTCTATAGAAGTAAAGAAAGAAATCGAGGGTCTTGTATAAAATCTATCCAGAAGTATAGATATTGAATTGGTCTATGTTGAAAGACGCTTTGAACTTCTAAAATAGAAGTATCTGGACCAGCAGTCCAAACACCTAAAGGTGTAATGCAAGTGAGGCACAAATAAGTAATCGTAAATACGACTTGAAATATGATTTATGAAAAATTTTAATTACTTCATAGTGGATGCAATTACTTTGGCAGTTATGAAAAATTTTGCATGCGTCTAATTATTTGTGGATCCATATTTATCCTTGAAGGATTTAAAATGCTAGAAGCATTTGAAAATTTTCGAGGAAATTTATTTAGACATGTCTCATGAATATTTTGGCGCATTTGGTATAATCGCCTCAGTGAATACTAATTGAGAAAATGCTATAAGAATGATCAGATTTCCTTATGTATTTTATAAAGGAGTTTGGATCAAGATCCATTATGATAATTTTAGAACTCTTAAAGAGCTTCAAATTGGAAACTCGTGAAGTACTTTCAATACAAGTACTTGAATCTTGACATCAAGTTTATCTCGACCTGAAGATCGAGCATTTTTATATATTTCTTTTTGTCTATGAATAGACATAAGCTGAAAGAATCTTAAAGAAGATTCAATATGAATAAAGCATATCTATTGAGTATCCCAATAGTTGTAAGATTGTTGGATGTGAATAAAGATAATTATATCTTTTCTTGATTTTGAAGCATCATATATTAGTTGGTCAAGCAATATCCATAGATATACAAAGATCATTACATTTAGATTTTCAAACATTCGTTGATGCCTCCTCAAATGTTGTAGAAATAATTGTTATGCACGAGGCAAGCCAAAAATGTGTTTGGCTAAGGCCATTGACCCAACATATCCAAAAGATATGTGGATTTATTTTTACAAGATATGATAAAAGCTACTTTGTGTGAAGATAATGCAAGATGTATATCTCAGTTTGAAAGTGGATACATCATGGAACATATTACTCCAAAGTTTCATCCCTCACGATCTTTAGAAAAATAATATTCAAGATTGAATTATGAAGATTCAAAGATCTTCTGTGATGTTTTCATGAGGGGGAGTAAATACGTGTTGCACTTTTTTTCCCTTAACCGAGGTTTTGTCCCAATGGATTTTCCTGGTAAGGTTTTTAATGAGGCAACATGTTATGTGTATCAAAGATGTGTGTACTCTTTTTCCTTCACTAAAGAATTTTTTCCCACTGGGTTTTTATCTTAGTAAGGTTTTAACGAGGCACGTTATCTACATAGACATCCAAGTGGGAGTGTTATGAATATTTATCTATGTGGATGTCTATCATGATTATAACTTTATCTAAGGAGTTTGATTTATTTATTATTAGGAATATTATCTCTATTAATTAGAGTTTAATGTATTATGTACTTCTTATGCCTATAAATAGATGATTCATTGAAGGCATTGTATACAGAAGTCTATATTTGAGAATAATATAAATCTTCCTCTCATCTCTTTGTTCTTCCATTCTTGTTCTTTGTTCTTATTATTGTTCTTCTTTATTTTATTCACAACAAAATATAACATTATTAGTACGTTGCTGAATAACAATAAAAAGAATAGGGTAAAGTACATAAATGGTCACTAAATTATATTTAAAATTATAAAATGGTTATTAAATTTTTAAAATTATAAAATAAGTATTAAACTTTAATTTTTGTTACAAAATGGTCACTGAGCCGTTAATTGTCGTTAATTTAGTGACGTGACAGTTACAGAAATTTAAATAATAGAACATTTAATCCTACCTATAGACACATTCAATCAATCTATTCTTAATTTAACCATCATTATTGATCTTTAAATTGATTGAATGTGTAAATATTGAGGATTAAATATGTTATTATACAAATTTTCGTAATTGCAACGTCTCTTGATTAATGACAGTAAACAATTCAGTGACCATTTTGTAGTAAAAACTAAAGTTTAATGTCTGTTTTATTATTTTTAAAAGTTTGATAATCGGATAATTTAGTAACCATTTGTGTACAAAAGAATATTTGAGAAATGTTTTGATTTTATAATTTTCCAATTAGAAAGACAAAAAAAAGAAGAAGACATAAAACAACAATGACCGACGCAGAGAACATCACAAAAGCAACACTAAGAAAAAGAAAGAGACAGATTCCAAAAGAAATGTAATCACCACCGGACCATAAGTAGCTCCTCTCTGCTCACCCCATCAGGCCGCCCCCTTACGTGCGGTGAGGGACTTTTCCTGAATCGCATATGATGCGAACAGGGACTTTTCCTGAACCCCAGATGATGCGAAGAGGGACTTTTCCTGAACTGCAGATGCATAGAGGGACTTTTCCTGAACCCCAGATGATGCGAAGAGGGACTTTTCCTGAACCGCAGATGCGAAGAGGGACTTTCCTGATTGCCTCCCACCTGCGGTGACAGACTTTCCCTGAACTGCAGTTGATGAGAGAATGGACTTTCCTGATTGCCTCCCACCTACGGTGACAGACTTTCCCTGAACTGCAGATGATGAGAGAATGGACTTTCCTAATTGTCTCCCACCTGCGGTGACAGACTTTCCCTGAAGTACTACAGATGATGAGAGAATGGACTTTCCTGGTTGCCTCCCACCTGCGATGACAGACTTTCCCTGAACTGCAGATGACGAGAAAAGGGACTTTCCTGGTTGCCTCTCCATATTTGGATATGATGCTTATGATCTCCTTCCTGTTAAGCAATAACGGGAGCCTGGGAGAATGCTACGTTGCTGTTGTTGATTGCTTGTTCCTGCAATCTTATATACATTCATTTCTGCAAATATTTTGTTATATAAAAATGAAAGAAAACAATACAAATCCTGAAATTAGATGCTTCCTTCTCCTACCTACATTTTTATGTATTATGAGGAACCTTCTCTTCTCTTTCAATATATTAAAGGTTTGGTTTACACTGCTTCTTCATATTTTTTTTCTATATTTTCTTCACCCAGTATAGTTCTTGTTCACATTTGAATAAACGCGTAGTATTTCTTTATGTGAGAAATAGAGCACACTCAATAATGTATATTTTAATATTTGCTTCAATTCCATAGATTTATATTTAAAAAACTTATATTTCAAAGATTAATTAACGTTTACTTATGATTCAATCCAATTTGAAAAAGTAAGTACAACATGTGCTCAGAGAAGGAAACCAGATAGCCGATAGTTTGGCCAAACTGAGTTGGTTTCTTAATCTTAATTATTGTATTTTTAATTATCTTCCTAATGAGGTTTTATGTATTTTACATGAAGATTGTAATAGCTTCAGTTCTTAGGTTTATAAGTTTCTTACCAAAAAAACGTTTACCCAGATGCTTCCTTCTCCTACATTTTTATGCATTATGAGGAACCTTCTCTCCCCTTTTAATATAGTAAAATTTTGGTGTTACACTGGTTTTATTTCAAATTTATTCTCATTTCTATATTTTTAAAGGGTAAAATACTGAAATCATCACTCAATTTTGGTCATTTGACCTATTTTAGTCACTCAACTTTAAAAACGTTAAATTTACTCATTAAACTTTACTTTTTGACCTATTTTGGTCACTTTGAATTATTTTATTAATATTTAGGTATGACATGGTATATTTTATTATTATATATATAAAAATAATTTAAAATAAAAATAAATAATATTTTTTATTAATAAATAAAAAATAATAATTTAAAATAAAAACTATAATCCCAAATATACCAAATATCCCAAATCTCAAATAGCCAAATTCTCAAACCTCCCTTACCGGTGTCATTCTCACTGGCGGCCACCACTCCCTCTACCGTCGACGACAACATCACCTGCCGCCAACGGTGAAGTTGGAGTGGTTACAAAAGAAACGAAAATGAAAGCCAACAAATTTCTATACAGTAATGTCATCTAAATTCCACACTTTTCTTTGTAATCTTTAATGATTTCCCTCTCTATTTATAATCAAACAGCCGCCATCGATCTCTTCCAAACAAAACAATGGAATCAAAACAAGTTATCTATTGTCCAGCTTCCCTCCCTTCATCGACAAGGTAACGATCCCTTTCCTTTTCTTATACCAAAATTCTCGAATTCTCAGAATATTTGATGAAATGCGTGTTTTGGGTGATTCTATTTCGATGTTTTAATATGGGTTTTGGAGGATTGTGGCAGATGGTGGAGCGGAGACACGGTGGCCGTGGTGATTGGAGCTTACAAAGGCATAGGTTTCGCGGTGGTGAAGCGATTTGCAGAGCTGGGTTTGACGGTGGTGTTGACGGCCAGAGATGTGGAAAGAGGCAACAGAGCCACAGAGGAACTGACGACGACATGTGATGTTGTCGTCGGCGGTAGAGGGAGTGGTGGCCGCCGGTGAGAGTGACACCGGTAAGGGGGGTTTGAGAATTTGGGTATTTGGGATTTGGGATATTTGGGATATCTGGGATTAGGGTTTTATTTTAAATTACTTTTTTATTTATTAATAAAAAATATTATTTATTTTTATTTTAAATTATTTTTTATGTATAATAATAATAAAATATGCCATGTCATACCTAAATATTAATAAAATAATCTAAAGTGACTAAAATAGGTTAAAAAGTAAAGTTTAATGAGTAAATTGAGCGTTTTTAAAGTTGACTGACTAAAATAGGTCAAATGACCAAAGTTGAGTGATGATTTCAGTATTTTACCCATTTTCAAATTGTTCACATTTGAGTAAATTTATTTATAAATATATATTTTTATGAGAGAAAAGGTTAGATAGAAATTTAAAAGGACTTGTATATATTTCAAAGATTAAATAATGTTTACTTACAATTAAAAAGTTAATAGTATTCAATAAAAAACTCTAGTATGAGTTTCTCCTTTCCTCCGGTTTCTTCGGCGGCTGACGGCGTCTAGGAGGCTGCGCTCTATAACGACTCTAGCGGGTAGCCACCGGGGATGGTGGTTGACGTGGCTGTCCCGGCGGCTTTGGAGCGTCATGGGGCTCCGATTGACTTCGAATCCCAACCGGTATTGAAGAAAATTCGAGACAACATCGAGGTGCATGGGGCTGACGTTGATATGGTTGGGGATAATCCTGTGCAGCCGACGGTGGCAGGATCAGGTACTGCTCAAGGCGAAGAGGGTACTGCACGGCAGTCCTATGCAGCGATGGTGGCGGCGTCATCGACAAACGGGGGCGGTGCGAATATTGGTAGTGCATAAGAGAATTTTGAAGTTTTGGATACGGTCGTGGTGATTGATCGTAGTGGTTTGTTCCCACGGATTTCTTTTTCAGAAAAGGTGCATGCACGTATTGATGAGAGTATGCGTTTGACCATTATAGTCCGCCCTCTGGGTCGAGCAATAGGGTTTAAGACGTTGGTTAATAGGGTACATGCGATTTGGAAGACAGAAAAAAACTTCCAGGTTATCGATTTGGATAACATTACTTTCTGGTGAAGTTTGAATCAATTGATGACTATACGAAGGTTCTAACTGGTGGTCCATAGACCCTATTTGGTTGCTACCTGACAGTACAGCCGTGGTGCAGGAACTTTTCTACTGCGGAAAAGCATCCGTCTCAGGTGGTAGTGTGGATTCGCCTGCCGGGTTTGCCGTACAGATATTACACGAAAGCTTTGTTTCGTCGTATTGCGGAGGTTATTGGTCGTGTCATCAAAATCGACTATAGTACAACCCTGGGTGAGAGAGGTAGGTTTGCGAGGCTTGCTGTAGTTGTTGATCTGAATAAGCCGTTGTTATCATGTATCGGGATTGATGGGTTCGTTCAGAAACTTGAGTATGAGGGGATTCATTTGATCTGTTTTAAGTGCGGCAAATATGGGCATTCCATGGAGCTTTGTGTGGATGATCAGCCGGAAAGTGCCACGGATGGGGTATCGCGGTCCGATAAAGCTAGTACGGATGTGCAATCCAAGGTTGAGGTATCAAAGGAAGACTTATTCGAACCTTGGATGGTAGTGGAAAGAACTCGTCGAAGGCCGTCTCGAGTGGCTAGTAATAAAGGAAGTGGGGGTCGTGCTGTTGATGGAGGGTCTCGCTTTGGAGTGCTACAGGAGGTGCGAGACGAGGAGGATATGGATGGGAATGGGGGTCGTGATGTTGATGGAACTTTATCGGGTAATAAAGGGGGGATGCGCAGCGTCTGGCTATGGTTGGAAATGACCATGGCCGCGGTGCCAGGGATCCAACCAATGGTGCGGGCAGTGCAGGCCAAAAAAGCTCGAAGGGTTCCGCGTCTGGGACGGGTTCGAAGGGTGCTGCCAGGGGTGCGTCGATTAGCAATGGTGCGGGCAGTGTAGGCCAGAAGATTTCATTGAATGCTGCTGGGGCCAATGTCGGTGTGGATGGTCGACAACCTCAAGGAAATATCCGCGGTGTGGATAAAGGCAAAGGGGTTGCTGCTGTCGATGAGGGTGCGCGGGTTTCGATTGATGACCGACAGGAGGTCTCGCAAGGGATTGTTGGACAGACTCAGGCGGTGCGCGTAGGGGACCATTCGGTGGTTGTTGTGCCATCGGTGACGGGTGTTGAACAACAAGCAAGCTCACATTTGACTGAGATAGCTTCGGGTGCTCATAGGGCTATCGTTATCAAGGAAGAGAGGAATGATTTTAAATCAACTTCACGATTTCGACATGGAATGGTTTCGGGTAAGGATGGGGGTGTTTTATCCGCCGTGAAAAGGAAGAATTTGAAAGTGTCGAAGAAGTCTGAGTCACGCGTTCCACCCCGTCCAGTGTTAACGGAATGGGTTTCGTCTTTGACTACGAAGCTCGACAATTTACAAGATACAGGACAAGCGCTTGGAACGAATACGGATGAGCGTGCGCCGGATGGAGCTATGAGTATCGATAGGGTGTCGGATGGCGAGCATGAAGTGGATGTTGGGAAGGAAAATCTCCCACCTTCTCAGTAAGTGTTTCTTGCTCTCGCCTTTTCTTTTCTTTACTTTAATGGATATTATGTTTTGGAATACGCAAGGCGCTGGAAGTGCGGAATTTCAACGCCATTTTATAAATTTTATACGATCTAATAATCCGCGGATGGTTGCTTTGTTTGAACCACGGGTGAGTTATAGTGAGGCTGATAGGGTTATTGGGAGTTTTGGTTTTCCGAATTCCTTCCCTGTCGAGGCGCGAGGATTCAGTGGAGGAGTGTGGATTTTGTGGCGAGATGATTTGAAGGTTGATATTCTTACTGTCTCCAATCAGTTTGTGCATGGGAGGGCCCGTGAGGTTAGTTCTGAGGCTTGGATTTACTTTACAGCTATTTATGCTAGTCCTAATGCATGTATCAGGCGTCATTTGTGGGATAAATTATACCAGCTTAGTCCTGGGGTTGATGTTCCATGGGTTTTAGGGGTGATTTTAATGCAATACTCCGCAAAGAAGATCGTTGTGGTGGATCGAATGAGGTTTTGGGTACTAGTTCATTATTTCAGGACTTTATTGATGTTACGAAATTAACTGAGCTTGATTCGAAAGGTGATGCTTTTACTTGGTGTCGGGGTAATTTGTATCAGCGTTTGGATCGGTGCTTGGTGAATTATGCTTGGTTGGTGAAATATCTGTTATCGGTTGTCGTTCATCTTGATCGGGTAGGTAGTGATCACTGCCCGTTACTTCTTAAACCGACAGGTGTGTTGGGAACCAATGTAGAGAAACCATTCCGTTTCATGGCGGCATGACAGGATCATCCAGATTTTCGGGGCTTTCTTGAATCTGTTTGGGACGGATCTTTCTCGGTAATCATTAACGCGCAGAACTTTCAGGAAGCTGTTAAACAGTGGAATGTTAATGTGTTTGGACATATTGGAAAAAAGAAGAAACGTATCTTGGCAAGACTTAGGGGGATTGAAAAGTCACTTCAGCGTGCACAGTCGGCTTTTTTGATTGATTTGAGGAATCAGTTGTGGGATGAGCTTGATGTCATTCTTGAGCAGGATGAGTCGTTATGGTTTCAGAAGTCACGTAGTCAATGGGTATTAGCGGGCGACAAAAATACTCGGTATTTCCATGCCTCCACTATGACGCGTTGTCGTGCTAATATTATTTTCGGATTGAAAACGAGTAACGGTTTCTGGAACACGGACCAGGGGGTTCTCAAAGCAGAAGCGATTGCCTTTTATAGACATTTATTTTCCGCTGATCCTGCTTGCCATGGACGATACTTTGTTCGTGGTTTATTTCCTAGACTGCGCGAGGATGCAAAGCGGGCGCTTGCCGGGAATGTTACGGATGTGGAAATTAAAAAAGCTATTTTTGATATGGATCCGTGGAAGGCTCCGGGTATTGATGGTTTACATGCGGCATTTTATCAGCGCAATTGGGATGTTGTGCGAGACAGTGTATGTCGTTGTATTAGGAATGTCTTCGCAGGGGAACCATTTCCGATGGAAATTAATAGAACTATTATGGTTCTTATTCCGAAGGTTGCTTCGCCTGAAACTATGAGTCAATTCAGGCCTATCAGTCTTTGCACGGTGATCTATAAAGCTATTACTAAAGTGGTGGTTAATCGAATCAAGCCTTTCCTATCAGATTGGGTGTCGGAGAGTCAGACCAGCTTTGTGCCTGGGCGGGCTATCACTGATAACATTATCATAGCTCAGGAGATTGTTCATTCTATGAATCGGAAATCAGGAAAACGCGGATGGATGGCGTTGAAGATTGACTTAGAAAAAGCCTATGACAGACTGGAGTGGGGTTTTATTGATGACACCTTGAGTGATGTTGGATTTCCGGATAGCTTGCGCGAGTTGATTATCAGATGCGTCTCTAGTGTTTCGACTCAGATTAGTTGGAATGGATCGTTGACAGATTCCTTCTTGCCGACACGGGGTATCCGTCAAGGTGATCCTATTTCACCATACTTATTTGTATTATGCATGGAAAGACTTAGTCAGGCGATCAATCAGAGAGTGACATCCGGTCAATGGAAAGGTTTTTGTACTTCTAGGCGCAGCCCGGTTATCTCTCATTTGATGTTTGCAGATGATATGGTTCTTTTTGCGGAAGCCTCTATGGAACAGTTGGATGTGATTCGGGAGACTTTAGTGGATTTTTGTAGGTTTTCAGGCCTCAAAGTGAATGTTCAGAAGTCGAGTCTTTTCTTCTCTAAGAATGTTTCGGGTGAGCTTCGGCAAGAGTTGAGTACTTTGGTGGGTTTTTCGGAAGTTACTGATCTTGGGCGGTATTTAGGTGTTCCGATGTTACATCGACGGGTTACTAGAGCAACGTATTCCTATTTAGTTAAGAAGGTACGAGATAGGCTATCAGGATGGAAAGCTAAATATCTTTCTTTTGCGGGGCGAGTTACTCTTGCGAAGGCGGTTTTATCGGCAATCCCTTATTATGCGATGCAATCGACTAAGATCCCTATTGGAGTTTGTGAGGAGATTGAAAGATTGATACGCAATTTTATTTGGGGAAGTAGTGCGGATAGGAAGGGTATTCACTTAGTTAATTGGAATGAGTTGTGCTCACCTATTGGATCTGGTGGTTTAGGATTTAAAAGCTTACGTGATCAAAATGATGCTTTCCTTCTGAAAATTGGTTTCAATTTGATAGCGAAGTGGGGACAGCTATGGGTACGGTTCTTGCGTGCTAAATACAAATGTGTTGAGATTGTTTCGTCCTCTATAGTTCGAAACAATTGTTCATATCTATGGCGAGGTGTTTCGGCTATTTGGAATGATGTGCGAGATGGGGTTGTTTGGCGGGTTGGAGATGGCGAGAGTATCGATTTTTGGCGCGATCACTGGGTTCGTGGGATTGAACCTCTTGAATCGGTGGTGTCGGATCCGGCTTTAGTTCCGGATAGCTTTACTCCTATTAAAGATTTGTGTGTTAACGATGGACAGTGGGATATCGGGCAATTTCAGCATTGTTTTGCGGGTGATGTGCTGGATCAAATCGTGGCTATTAGGGCCCCAAGCGGTAATATGGTGGTGGATTCGCCGGGATGGAAATGGTCGGATAATTTGGTTTTTTCAGTAAAGTCGGCATATGACAAGATTCGATCGCATGGTAATAAACCACATGGTAATATTTGGCATGTGTTGCAACGGTTCCAAGGGCCGCAAAGGATAAAACTCTTTCTTTGGTTGGTGTGTAAGGGAAGGGTGTTGACTAATAGCGAACGTTTTCGACGAAATTTAACGGAGTCGGCTGTATGCTCTTCGTGTGGTGCGTGTGTGGAAGATGTTGATCACATTGTGCGCCACTGTTTGGTTGCGAAAGCAGTTTGGTGACTGATGGTGCCGGCGTCGCAGTGGGGTAGTTTCTATAGTGGCTCGGTGGTCGAGTGGGTACATACGAACTTGCAGCAGGGTGCAGCTGCATGGGGAGGGCACGAAAGGTGGGACGTGCTGTTCGCGGCCGTGATCTGGCAGCTATGGCTCGCGCGAAATAGCATCGTATTCCGTAATGAGGCGAGGGGGGCTACTGAAATCATTTTGCGCAGCAAGGGGCTGGTTCGCGATGTATCGCGGGCGATTCTGAGCTTACGAACTGTGCAGGGTCAGCGGCCGGCAGTCCATCACCAGTAGCGGCGTTGGATACCGCCGTGTAGTCCTAGCTGGAAGCTAAATGTCGATGGTGCCAGTGACTTGGGGTCTGGTTCGGCGTCTTGCGGAGGTGTGCTCAGGGATGCGTTGGGCACTTGGGGTGGTGGTTTCTCGAAATATATAGGCTGATGCCGTGCGGTTGATGCGGAACTTTGGGCAGTCCATGAAGGGTTAATTTATGCTCTAGCACGTAACATTGATGATATTGTGGTCGAGTCTGATTGCTTGGAAGTTATACGTGTTTTGAATAAAGACAACGATGGACGAATGGTGTCCTCCTTGGTGAGCGCGATTCGCGCCTTGGCTTCTCGGTTCCGGGTATGTGCGTTTCGTCATGTATGTCGCGAGGCTAACCAT
This sequence comes from Hibiscus trionum, assembly GCA_030270665.1. NCBI lineage: Eukaryota > Viridiplantae > Streptophyta > Magnoliopsida > Malvales > Malvaceae > Hibiscus > Hibiscus trionum. The sequence continues at coordinate 11,667,726 of BSYR01000036.1, read as the reverse complement.
GTTGCCGATACTTTGGCAAAATTGGGGCCTTGGAAAGGGTATGAGGTGACTTCGTTTAGCTCCCCGCCGGATGCGGTTTTAAGATTATTGCATGAGGACTTACCCATGTCGGGTTAGGTTTATTTTTGGTTTCACTCGTGTGTTGTAATGTTATGGTGAGTACTCTTTTCCTCCACCTAGGTTTAGGGAGGTTTTTAACGAGGCTCGCCATAGCATATTCCCTTTATTAATAAAAAAAGATTAAATAATGTTTACTTACCGTTTAGATATTTTTAAAGACTTCATAATGGCAACCGACTAAGTTGAATATACTTGGTTAAATATATATTAGCAAAAATTGAGATTTTAAATTTGAGTTTTTTACGTGTAAAATTAGTTATGCATGTGTTTTGAGTCCAGATTTTGTTTTGGTTTAAGTTCTAATATGTGTGAGATCATTTTTAAGTTCTAGTCTAAGGTTAGATATATTCCGATTGTAACTCTTAGATGATATACCAAGATTTATTTATGTGAAATTATAGCTCGAATAACATAAGATGTACGTATTGTATAGTTTATGAAATTTAAACATGACCATAAGTTATTCGTCTAAGGAGAATGATTTAATTATTATTGTGTAATAATAATTTATAATGAGACATTGAGATAAAATTAATTAAATTAAGCGAACAGATAAAAACTTTAAAGAGATCACAAATATCCTATGAGGTAATAAATTCATGATACTGATCAAGCCGTTATTAATGTGAAATTAGGTGTGTGTCTCGCCCGAAGTGCCACATTGTTGTGTACAATAAAATTTTGTGTAACCTGTTATTGTTGTTATTGTGTATTCAAGGTGTACGATTATTAATGTAACACACTTTAAATTTTGAATGCTTGCTATTGAGTGATTGTGTGTGAACTGTATGTCAATGGTAATTTATGTAAATAGGAGTATCTGCGGTCGGTGACCATCACTAAGATTGATATCTCTGGCGACCAAAATAAAGAGAGAAAAAAGAAATAAGCGGAGTTGTGCAGAGAAAATAACCTAAAAAAAAATAGAGAATTACCTCCTCTAAAATAGAATAGAAATTATATCTTTTTTAGTGCTCTTATGTATGCTCTAACGCTAAAAAAAATTGGGTTTAAACTTTAGAGTATAGTGTTTATACTTTAAAGTTTAGGTTTTAGGATTTATGGTTAAAATGCATAGTTTAAATAATTTGGCAAGTTAATAAGAATTAATATACTTAAATTAAATTTATTTTTAATGACATGTTATATTATGCTTCTATTTTTATACATTAAAGACCGTCATTTTTAATAATAGTCCCTAATTTTTAATCGAATTGACCTCGATTTATTTCAAAATTTTCTAATCTAGTCCAATGTTTTAAATATGATGATATTATTATTTTCATTATAGTCCATAAAACTTTATTTTTAGCCGAAATTGACTCATATATATTTCTATTTCTGGTAATTTAGTCGAATAATATTTTTGTTTATTCTAGTCCCTACAATTTTATTTTTAGTCAAAATTGCCCCATAAGTATTTATATTTTTTGTAATTTAGTCCAATTTATTTAAATCTCTAAAATTTAATTTTTAATCCAAATTGACCCTTATTATTTTTTTAATTTAGTGTGAATTAGAAAAAAAACAAAACAAAAATGTCCATTTTTTAGAGATTCGTCCCGCCCACCCAAATCTCAAGAACCAAACGGTCCAAATGTCCAATCCCATATTTGTTATTTCAATTGCAAAACTCAAAAGAAATTGAAACAATAAGTCAACAATTAAGTTAACAAATGGATGGAAAAATCCCGCCCATTTTTAGGGTTATTTGCACGTTAGATTATTACTAGTTTAGGAGCTTTACACTTAGGTCTTTTATTTTAAATTTTAGTTTTAGTTTGATTCATTTTACTCCTAATTTTAGTTTAGTTTCCTTAGACTTTTACGTTTAGGTTCTTTTTTAATTAGATCATCCTTCATAAAATTATTTAATAATTAAACTTTTTAAAAGCCCAACTTATTTCGGTTGTACCCAACTCAAAACGACCAATGGTGATTCCAAACGTTTGACGTGCTTTTGAAGACCCAATTTATTTCGGCCAAGAAAAAAAAGATTTAGGGATTGAAGTTTGGGGTTTAGGGGTATTTGTGTCAAGTTGAGTGTTTGGGTTATGAGGTTAGTTTAGGGATTAGGAGATTATGCTTGCACTTTAATTATTATTGATTGTAAGATTTAGGTGTTTAGGTTCGGGATTTAAGGGTAAATGTGTCAAGTTGAGTGTTTGGGGTATGAGATTAGTTTAGGGATTATGAGATTATGCTTGTACTTTAATTATTAATGAATGTAAGATTTAAGGGTTGAGGTTTGGGGTTTGTAGGGTAAATGTGTCAAGTTGAGTGGTTGGTTGGGATTATGAGATTAGTTTAGGGATTTGGTTTGCACTTTAATTCTTAGTCATTGTAAGATTTAGGGGTTGAGGTTTGGGGTTTAGGAATTCAAATTCACACTGATTTATTTTAAAATTTTCTAATATAGTCTAATATTTTTAATATGATGATATTTTTGTTTATTATAGTCCATAAAACTTCATTTTTAGTCCAAATTAATCCCAATTCATTTTTTGTAATTTAGTCCAATGTTTTTAATTTTAATTTAAGATTTTTATTCATTATAGTCCCTAAAACTTTATTTTTATTCCAAATTGACCCTATTCATTTTTTGTAATTTAGTCCAGTTTTTTTAATATGATGATATTTTTATTCATATTAGTCCTTAAAATTTTATTTTTCACCGAAATTGACCCTTATTAATTTTTAATTTTTGTAATTTACTCCAATATTTTAGATATGAATCATTTGATGATATTTTTGTTCATTCTAGTGCCTAATATTTATTTTTAATGTGATTCATGTTTGTGAAAGGCGTTAAGTAATTCATTCGAAATGACCCAACTCAATGTCTATCGACTATTTGTATCAAACCCAAACTTAATACGAATTCGAAACACGAATTAACCCAACCTAAAAGGAAACTGACTTGAAATTACCCGACCTGAAATGAACCCGGCTTGAAATGAACCTGGCCTAAAATGAACCCGAGCCCGAATTAACTTGTTAATTAACTAATTTGGACCCGAACCATTTTGACCCGACCTAAAATGAACCAGACATGAAATGAACCCGACCTAAAACTGACCAGCACCCGACCCGAATCGAGTCGAAACATCATATCGACTTGAAATGACATGTATCTGATTTGACTCGACCTGACAGGACTCGACCTAAAACTCATCCGATTACATGTTTTTATATCCCCAATGGGAGGGATCAAGGCCTTTGTTTACATTCACTTTGATGCGTAAGTATTTTTTTTGCTCGGCAAAATAAGTTTTATTGATAATAACTTAAAAGCTTGCACCCACATTGCGTGCCTCATTAAAAACCTCTTTAAACCTAATTAGAGGAAAAGAGTACACACAACGCAGGGAATACACCACATCGAAAATCAAAATTCATCACCATGCCACACTAAAATCAAAATCCACATAACCCGGACAACATTCTAATACAAAAAACACCACCACGGCACTCAACTCCTTAACATAGATAAAAACTACGAAAACAACCATACTAGCATCTCGCTTGATAGAAAACATCCATGTCATTTGCCTGAACTTTATGATTCACCGAACAAAATCAACACCAGGCTTTAAAGAGCTCGTTTCGGATCAATCCATCTTTATCGAGGCAATCAGCTATTCTATAACTTAACCGAGGAACATAGCAGAAGCGAGTCTTACCAATCACCCGAACCACCTTATCTATATCCAGAAAAATCTCCCACCACACTCAAGACTAGTTTAACATATTGACAGCCAAATTAACACTACCTTGAATTCTGGGTCCATGATCAACCCTTCTAATCCAGCCCAACCAGCTTCCACAAATACTACCAAAGCGATTTTAAAAGTGATGGCTTCGCACAATTTACACCATGTCCGGGTAACGGTCTTGAGAATATTGCTCTATGTACCCCACCTGAAACCAAAACAATCATACAGCAACCACCTTCGCGCATCAGCAACAAGCATACCCTATCAAAGCAAACTCCCGTTCATCAAAAGAACCCTAAAAAACCTTTGCTGGGTCCAAGACTGCAAAGCGATCGAGAAAAGGATGAAAACACTATGTCCATCTTCAACCACATTCAAGGAAAACTTTGGATTGACATTACCAGCTCCCTTCTCCTCCGCCCTCAATGAAGCATGTTGAAGATAATGATGGAATCGATAGGCAACCACATCTGGAATCACATCTGTAACCACCTCCAGCTCACTCCAATTCTGTTGGAGCTGGTACAGCCTAGATTTGCTACACGTGTCATTCACCACACTATTAGGGTTTTCCCTTCCTTGTGTATATAACGTGAAGTTGTAAATGAATGAAAACAAGCTGATTCTATCCTCATTTCTTCTGTTTATCTTTGTCATTTCATCATACTATTAGTATGCTCAACGTGGTATCACTGTTCTGGGTCCTTTCCTGGTAAATCGATGGCACCGTCACTCCTCCGACCAAGCTAGTAGTGCGAGAGAATGGTGATCGTGTTCCGAACCCGACCTACTTTCGGTTTATCAAGTAGGATAGCTCGCTGGCTATTATCCACGGTCAGCTCTAACATCTTACCACAACTTGTGGGTGCTGAATCATGTGCTACGATCTGGTCCACCATCTCCGCCCTTTACTCCCAGCTCTCCACAACCCGTATAATGCACCTCCACTGTCGTCTGCGCTCCATCAAGAAAGCATCGCTGACCATGCGCACCTATACCATGCAAATCAAGGAAATATGCGACCTTCTTGCCTCCTGTGGCAGTCCGGTTTCCACAGTAGAACACATTGCTACCATCTTAAACGGTTTACCATCTAACTACGATCCATTTGTGGCTATCATTTCTGCCAGCAAGGAAACCTACACTGTCGATGCTGCTGTCTCTGTTCTTATTGATGCTGAATCAAGAATCTCTGATCCCCTTCGCTTACCCATTGGTATCCACAACACCAACTACTCGACCTCTCGTGACAAGCCATCTTATTATGGTTCTTCTTCTACTACACCTCGAGATGACACAAGGGGTAGATATCGTGGTACACGCCCTCGCATTCAGTGCCAATTGTGTGGTAAACCATGTCACCTCGTGGATCGCTGCTGGCACCGTTTCGATCAGTCCTTCAAGGGAGTTTCTTCCTCGTCTCAACCTCGACCACCCTCGAACACCCAGGCAAATGCTTGTTCTTATAAACAAGAAACTGTCAAAGTCTCCTATGATCCCTATATTGCTGAAAATACTGGCACTGAATCACCTGGTACCACAGACACAACCTCTGGAGACATGCAAGTTCACACCCTGGTTGGCTACACCTACAGTATGGCACCCTGACTCTGGCGCCACACACCATGTGGCTAGTAACTCATCCTCTCTGATTCGTGGCTCACCATACTTTGGTAAGGGATCTGTTCACATAGGTGATGGTTCTTCTTTGTCTATTAATCAAGTTGGTCATTCTGTTCTGTCAACTACATCTCGAAGCCTCAACTTAAATGATCTATTACATGTGCCACGCATCAATCGCAATTTATTATCTGTGTCGAAACTCACCAAGGATAACTCAGTATTCCTTGAATTTCACTCTAATTACTGTTGTGTGAAGGATGAGGTTACAAGTGACACTCTTATGGAAGGAACGCAGGAATGAGGTCTTTATACTTTGTCAGATGGTAGCAACACCAATTCCATTTCAGCCTACTCTACTTCAGTCAATAACAGTTCATCCTTTCAACTTTGGCATCGACGGTTGGGTCATGCCTCCTCAGACGTTATCAACTCAGCTCTCCACAAGACATTGGCTATGGAACAAAATACATTCTGTAGTGCTTGTCAATTAGGGAAATGTCATGCTTTACCCTTCAAGCAATCTGTAACCCTGTATGAAACACCGTTTGAACTAGTTGAAATCGATCTTTGGGGACCAGCTCCTGTCAAATCCAATGGCTTCTTGTATTATATTTCATTTGTTGACATGCACTCACGTAATTGCTGGCTCTATCTACTGAAATCCAAGTCTGAGGCATCTACTGCATTCACATTATTCTGCAAGCTTGTTCAAAACCAATATGGATCTAACATACGAGCTGTCCAAACGGATGGGGGTGGAGAATTTATTTTTCTTGATACACTACTACCTACTCTTGGCATTCAACATCGCATCACCTGTCCTCACACGTCCCAGCAAAATGGGGTCGTCGAACGCAAGCATGGGCACATAATAGACATGGCTTTATCTCTCCTTGCTCAAGCGTCTATGCCACTACAATATTGGTCCTATGTTGTGCTTAGCTCGGTCTTTCTCATCAACAGATTACCTTCCAAGAAACTTGGCAACCTATCTCCTTATCAGAAGCTCAGTGGGAAAACCCCAAATTACAATTTCTTTCGCGTATTTGGATGTGAATGCTACCCCAATCTTCGACCATACAACACTCATAAGCTTGACTTCCGGACCAAGCCATGTCTCTTCCTTGGTTACTCCCCCGAGTATCAAGGATATCAGTGTGCTGATTCGACAGGCAGAGTCTATATTACTCGAAGTGCAACATTTAATGAAACTTGTTTTCCTTGTGCTAATCCATCACCAATGCCGGCAACAACAACCCCTGCAAGATATTCCAGGGCCTTTCCTTCCATACCATCACCAGTGAGTGAATCCCAACCATACTTCCATAACCCTCCTTCACAACCTCAACCTATTACCACCACTACCTTGACACCAGATACACATGTTACACCACAAACCTTATTTGATACACCTGAACCAACACATGACTCACCAAATACACCTACAAGTATTCCCAGTCCACCTTCAACAAATGAAACATCCCCACAACACTCTACTCCAGCTACAAATCCTGACACCACAACAAATCTCCACAACCCTCAACCACCACCTCCCCTCCCAAGTCATCCTATGGTCACACGTAGTAAAATGGGGATCTTCAAACCTAAAGCTTACAGCACTGAAACCATTCCATCTACTATACATAAAGCTCTCCTTGATCCAGCTTGGGCAGAAGCTGTCAACCAAGAATACACTGCCCTTCAAAACAATGACACATGGGATTTGGTCGAACTACCACCTGGAAAAAAGGCAATAGGATGCAAATGGTTGTTCCGCATCAAGCACAATGCTGACGGCACTGTTAGCAAGTTCAAAGCAAGGCTCGTAGCGAAAGGATATTCCCAAACATCAGGCCTCGACTTCATGGAAACCTTCAGCCCTGTGGTGAGATTCTTCACGGTCAACATTCTAGTCTCTGTGGCAGTAACAAATCACTGGCCAATTCACCAAGTTGATGTTAACAACGTATTTCTTAAGGGGGATCTCCAAGAAGCTGTATACATGCATCAACCAGCAGGCTTTCATCGAAACAAAACCTCTGGTAAACCTCTTTTCTGCAAGCTAAAGAAAGCTATATATGGGTTGAGGCAAGCTCCCCGGAACTGGTTTGTGCAACTCAAATCTTTCTTGGGCACACTTGGATTTGTTGCATCTCGTTCTGACTCCACCCTGTTTATACTCAAACAAGACGACCTCAAAATCTATCTAGCAGTGTATGTAGATGACATGCTGCTAACAGGGAACATTGAGTCACATGTTCATCAAATCATTCAAGCCCTCCATACCAAGTTCTCTCTGAAGGATCTTGGTCACCTTCATTACTTTCTTGGAATCGAAGCTCGGCCACTTGATGGAGGCATGTTCCTAACTCAGCAACAATACATACATGAGCTTCTTCTTCGAACAGATACAGTGGTAGCTAAATCAACCTCCACACCTATAGTAACATTTCCAAAGTTAAGCAAGCATGACGGTACACCCATCACTGAAGCACAAAGCTACAGAAGCATTGTGGGAGCACTTCAATACATCTGCCACACGAGACCAGACCTCTCGTTTGCTGTTAACAAGGCAGCTCAGTTCATGCAAAATCCAACCGATGTTCACTGGCAGGTCCTCAAACGAATCCTTCGATACTTGAGCACCACTCATGATTATGGCATCTGGTTTCAACCACAGTGCAACGATAATCTTCAAATCATAGCATTCTCCGACGCTGATTGGGGAAGTGACTTAGATGACAGACGATCCACGACAGGCTACTGTGTCATGCTCGGCAACCACCTGATCTCATGGTGTTCGAAGAAGCAACGTGCAATCTCCCGATCTTCAGCGGAAGCAGAATATCGAAGCTTAGCCGATGCAGCTTCAGAAATATTATGGGTTCAATCTGTACTCAAAGAAATGGGAGTTAACCTGCACAATTCACCTCTTCTCTGGTGCGACAACACCAGCACAGTCTCCATGGCAGCAAACCATGTGCTCCATGCAAAGACCAAGCACGTAGTCCTCGATCTGCACTTTGTCAGAGAAAAAGTCAGCACACAGCAGCTACAAATCAACTATATACCCACACGGTGTTAGGTGGCAGATATTCTCACTAAGGCTTTACCTACTCAACAGTTCCAAGACTTCAGAACCAAGCTACACACTCGAAAGCCAGAAGAAAAAACGTGCAGGGGAAATGTTGAAGATAATGATGGAATTGATAGGCAACCACAGCTGGAATCACAGCTGTAACCACCTCCAGCTCACTCCAATTCTGTTGGAGTTGGTACAGCCTAGATTTGCTACACGTGTCATTCACCACACTATTAGGGTTTTCCCTTCCTTGTGTATATAACGTGAAGTTGTAAATGAATGAAAACAAGCTTATTCTATCCTCATTTCTTCTGTTTATCTTTGTCATTTCATCATACTATTAGTATGCTCAACAAAGCAGAAGGACAAACATTACTCGGCAGAAGCAAGGTTGAACCATCAACATTTTCCAAAAGATGCAAGCTCAAATTATCCCTCGGGTCAACAAAAGAGGTAGAAGAAAATCCTCTGAACACCTCAAGCCTTGAGCTTCCTTAAAAGCTGCCCTACAACAGATTACAACCTCCTTCTCAGCCTTATTTCCTGTTTCCTCAAACAACACACAATCTCCTGGGTTTGGTGCCTCAAAGTTTCCACTTTTAGCCTTATTTCGTTGTTGCTATCATCGCTATAGGACTCAGAGAAGCTCCGATGGCGTGATCCTTGGTTCTTCATTGAGTACTCTGCCTTATTAATCGAACTAGAAAAATAAGAAGTCGATTCAGAGACCGAGATGACAAAGATCTCCCCTCCCAACTTCAAGCTCAATAAGCTCTTCAACTCTCGATTTCTGTTTGGTAGAGATAAGCATTGACAGCTTCTCACAATCGAAGACCTGGTTAAGATTTTCTCCCATGGCCACAACTGAGCCCCAAGATTCGACAATCCTCTTAAACGTTGTGAGGTTCCAGCAGTGGAGCGGTATACCAGTTACCTCCACCCACACCGTTATCTCTTCCACTCGAATCGAACTCGACCAAAACCTGACTTCCATGAAGATTTCTTTTAACAAAGACCATTCATGCTTCTCCAAGAGGTAAAGAAGCTCCCCATCCTCTATATTCATGATAAAAAACCTACTGCCCATACGTTTAATCCCTAAGTGCCCAAGACCCCAAGCATGGAGTCTTCTCTTCACCTCTTCCGTGCTGCAATCAGTTGCCATTACACCCACCACACTGTTATTAAGCTTCCCAATAATTTCCTCCTCGACATGACCTTGGACTTTTCTTACCCGAGCTTTTTGAGAGTCAACATCTCCTATCTTCAATGGGGCAGGAGAATCACCCTTAACAGACACTGAAAGCTTCTCCTTTGTCTCTAACCTAACTGCAAATGGAGCCTTAATCGTGGGACGAGACAATGAAGGGCAGGCGTTCCTCCAGCGGGACGATCGATGAAAAGAGCAAAACCTAGTACCCCTTTTGTTTGTAAACCAAAAAGATTAAACTCGTTTAACCTGTCCTTTGCCCTTTCAGCATCGCATTTGTTTGTAAACCTCACGAAACCAAACCTAGTACCTCTTTTGTTTCTTTTCCTTGGTATGAAGGCATCACACACCTCGTCATGTCTCCCAAAAGCAAACCACAACCCTTGCCAATGAAGCTTCTCCGAGATGTTGTCAACAAACAAAGTAAAGGGATGGTTGCCACTGGATGCCATTCTATGTCATTCTTTTTATTGCCACTGGAAATGAATTAATCGATACGTAAGTATTCTTTGAGTACTAGACCAATTAATGAATTTTTATATTCAAAGATTAATTAACGTTTACTTACAATTTACATTTCAAAGATTTTTCCTTTCCAAACAAAGGTATTTCGATAATAATACAACTTGTTTATAAAAACTAGCTCTAAATTTAATTTTTAATTTCTTCATTTTGTTTTATTTCCAGCTCGTTAACTTAAAGTGAACTCACAAACTCATCAATCGATATATGAGATAAATCTTTTGATTCTTCTATAGCAACAGCCACATCATAAAATCTTCGTCTCAACAAATGCCAAATTCTTTTCCTCATTGTTCTGAGTTCGTCGATAATTTCATTATTTATTTTCGTTTTATATATTACATTTCTCCAAGGATTAAAGTAATCGTTGATGTTTTCTGAATTTTTTATCTGTAGCTTCCCTGAACTTCCTTTGCAGTGGCGGAGCTTTCTTGAACTGCAGGCGTGGTGACGGAACTTTCTTGAATCCGACGTGCTTCGTCAACTTCCGGGGACATATACTCTTCGCCGAAAACTTTTCTTGATAGCCACTCCATATCTAGATAAGATGGTTATGAATCATGATCTCCTATTAAGCAGCAGTGGGAGTTTTCGGTTGTTGATTGCTTATTCCTTCAATCTTATATACATTAACTTCTGCAAATATTTAGTTATAAAAAAAATACAAACCCTGAATTTCTACAAAACTTTGGATTTGACCTCGTTATCCAGATGCTTCCTTCTCCCACATTTTTATGTATTATGCTGATATAACGAGGAACCTAATCTCCTCTTTCAATATATTAAAGTTTTGGTATCACACCTCATATTCAAATTTCTTCTCATTATTTATTCATCCATTTCTATATTTTATTTCGGCCAATACAGTTGTAGTTGACATTTGAGTTAATGCGTTTATAAATTTATATTTCTCAATAAGAAAAAAAAATGTAAGAGCACAAAAATTAGTGTTTTACTTTTTTGGGTTTGAACTAAATTATCCATCATCAGTACTCGATGCTAATAAAGAGAGCTATCACTAAAAAATATAAACGACTGGTCATAAAATGTAAGAGCATTTAAACATGTCAAAAACTCTTTAAAACCCCTTCAAACATATTTTTCAAATTCATGGAATTTTGAAATATTTTTGCAAATTAGTTTAAGTCTAAAAATATTTTTCATTTTAAGTTATATCAAAAATTAATATCTCCTAGTCAGTATGTTATTAATTTTTTTAACGGCGGGATACCAAAATAAAAATGAAACGTAATCATTTTGTAAAAAAAAAAAGTTGAGGTGATAAAACAATAACACGAGAATAGGTGGAGTATTATTTGTGTAGTTAACCCTAAAAGAATAATCACTAGCATGTTGCTTAATATAGTAAAAAGAACATTGGCTTTTAGAATTTTTCAATATTAGTATTAAATTAGAAAGACAAAGAAAGCATACAACACAATCTCCAGACCAACAGCTAAAGAAGACACAACACACATAAGCAGACGCAGAACAACATCACAGTCGTGGAAAAGACAACAGATTAAACTTTGTAACTTCTGGGGACATATATCCACCCATCTAAACTGCCCGTGCTTTGACGGACTTCCCCTTAACCTCAGTTTTTTTTTTTTGACAGACTTCCACTGCACGTCAGTTTTATTGACGGAATTCTGCTGCACGTCAGTTTTATTGACGGAGTTCCACATATTCTCAGGTTTTGTGACGGACTTCTTCTGAAGCTCGTAATTTCTGAAGGGCATCCACTGAACCCTGGGATCCTTGCCGGATTTCCACTGAACCCCAGTTTCATCGCCAAATCCTGGGGGCTTATGCTTGTCGCCGAACACTTTTCTTTTTAGCCACTCCATATTTATTTCTGCAAATATTTTGTCCCGAAATCCTACAGAACTCTGAATTTAACCTCATTACCCAGATGCTTCCTTCGGGGAACCCTCTCTCCCTCTTTCAATAGATTAAAGTTTTGGTCTTTTTCAAATTTCCTCTCATTTATTCATTCATTTCTATGTTTTCTTCGAGTAAAAATCTTCTGCCCCTAAACATGCCTCTTTCTATGTCCCTGCCTAAAAATACTTAAAAATTAAATCTTACCTCATAACCCTAATTTTCATATTCTAAACCCTAAACTCTAAACTCTAAAAATACACTCTACCTCTAATTCCCTACACCCTAACCCTAAGCCCCAACCTTAAACCCCAAACCTTAAACCCTAAATCCACTATTTTAAAATGGGGGCACAAATGGGAGCATACTTTGGGGCAGATGATTTTCATCCGTTTTCTTCGCCCAATATAGTTTTTGTTCACATTTGGGTAAACGTGTTATTTAATTATTGGATACATTTCCATAAGTTTATGTTGACTTGTAGTACAAGATTCTTAAATTTAAAAAGATTTGTATATTTCAGATTAATTGACGTTTACTTTGACAAAAAAATTATTTTTAAAGACCTGAAGCAGTCATCATAACAAGTGCAATAAGCTTTATGACTTAATCAGGGTCATTATTAGATACAATTTCGTAAATTTATATTGATTTATAATACAAGATTCTTAAATTTTAAAAGACTTATATATTTCATAGATTAATTAATGTTTACTTACGATTTAGAGACTTTGAAAAACTTTTAATTAATTATTAAATTTAAATAAAAATATAAATATGTGAGAATAAAATGAAAAAAGAAAAAAATATAACTTTGCAAATGTTACAATATAAATACGTGAGGTGAAAAATAAAAATAAAAATGTTAAATTTAAGTTATTTGGAGATTTTTAACAATGGTTAAGAGTAAAAGGGTTTTTATAACTATTATGTCAAACCGCTAATTTCAAAAAAGATCATATTAGCAGCTTTTTTAAAATTAGAGGTTTCACCACAAACCGCTATTTCAATCCGCTATTCATCAAACATTTAAATTAGCAATTATGACCGATCAAACCTCTAATAGTAGGTCAAACCTCTAACTTTAGTTCAAATCACTATTTACCAAACATGACCTATATTTTTATAAACACGAAGTAAGCTTTTCTAGTCATTTTTGGTCATTTTATGAATTATTATTTTATATTGGAGTAAAACACAATGTCTTTATTTTATCATCTAATTTGTTAAATATACTTTATATATCAAGTTGAGAGAAGGGTCAACGACGGTTAAAAGGAAAAAAAGTTTAGAGATAGAGATTAGGGTTTGTGGATGATGGGAATTTAATTCTAATATTTTTAATTAAAAATTACTATAAAATAAATATGAATGGTTTACTAAATCAAAATTCTGATTTTGTTTTGAAATAATTTTAATTATATGTTTAATTCTTGAAATGTTTAATCCTTGGGGATAGAGGTTAGGGTTTGTGGATGATGAGAGTTTGCATTAGTAGAGTGCAGAGATGTGTGTCGGGCAAATATGGAACTCACTGTGGCCGAACAGTGAGTTTAGTTTAAAAATAGGGGCCATAACTTAATTTTATTAATTTTAACTTAAAAGATTTTAAAATAATAAATCAATATTTTTTGAAAGGGGCAAACACTTAATTCAAAGGTTTTAAAATTATCAATGGCCTAAAAATAATTAAATCATTCAAATTTTGAGGGGAGGCAATTGCCCCTCCCACCCTCCCTTTAGCTCCGTTCTGGTCAACGATCATCTTCTTATCCTATTAAAAGTAGAGTGGATGTGCATCATTGATGATGGTCAATCGGATACTACTCTTTTTGACCCATTGTATTTGTTTATATTAGTTTTTTAAAAGTAAAAAATTTTAAACTTTAAAAATATTTTTAAAAATGTTTTAATTAATTAAATTTTGCGAAATATTTATTTAATAGCAAATTTAAAGTAAAGGGGTCAAAATTAAAAAAAATTAACACAGAAAAAAATTATTATTGGATAAATTTAGTGAGATTGAAGGCCATCTATAATATTTGTTTATTTTCTATCCCAAAAAATCACCCTTTAAGCCTTAATATTTTGATCATTAAAAGTAACTTAAGATTGTGTATAACCTTGGGGGTAGTTTTTTCTATTTTGAGTGTATTTTGTGGAAAATCAATCTGAGTGGAAGAAAGAAGAGTAAAATATAAAAGTTTAGATATTAATCTTGTTACAAATGGTAATCAGTGATGGACGACGATTGGTCGACAACGACGGCCAAAATATAATTAAACTAAAATTTATTGTTATAATAGAACAATTGAAAGTTTAATAATATAACGATACAATACCTAAAGTTTAATGGAATATGATGTACTTTGCTAATATTTCAATATAGGCTACAACATTAAAAATTTGATTGATTTGTCCTTTATTGCATACTTCAAAGATTAATATTGTTTACTTGCAATTTGGAGATTTTTAAAAGACTTGATACAGTCAACCACACCAAATGCAAGCATCATTTGATGTGGACACGACGAGACTTTTCTATTCATTTATTGGCTATTTTATGATTTATTATTTAATATTTAGTGTGAAACACCATTCCCTTATCTTATCATTTAAATTTATTGGCTTTTTAAATATACTTTGTTAACGGTGTTTCGAGGAAAGGACTAAGGACTAAGGAGCATCACGAGGCATGGTGGTCCGTGGTCGGCATATACCATTTTTAATATAAATTGATACTAAATAATTCAAGTTTTATTTCTAACAAAATTTTAATATATTTTCAATCATTTTTGTTAATATTATTGTCTAAACCTTTAAAGCTAAATTTCAAAACTTAAATGATTCTTAAATAAAATCTGAATTAAACCGAATTCAAATGTTTGATGCTTTTGATGTGGAAGGAGAGCATTGTATTAAATAACATTAAGTTTTAAATAATGGAATAAAATAAATAGGGTAAACTACACCATGACCACCAAACTATCGAATTCGTCAATCAAACCACTAAACTTATTAAATCACTCTATTTTGACCACTGCCGTTAAAAAATTAACGGAGGGGTGACGTGACAGCTATAAAAAATTTATAAAATTACACATTTAATCCTTATTATTTACTTATTAAATCAATTTGATCCTAATTTTATTTTAATTAAATAAAATTAATGAACCAATCAGATATAATGACACATGTCATCACCCAATTGGATTAATTTAATCAAATTTTAATTTATTTTATTTAATATATTTTCCCCTCTAATCAGGTGTTGGTTAAAGGAAAATTAAAGAAGAATCACAAGAGTGGCATTGTGGTGGTTCAAATTGGGACTTCCAACCTCTTTACCACTGAGCAAAGCTAGCTAGCTAGCTAGCTCTTAGTAATATAATTTGCACGCTTTGATATACATATGTTATACTGCAATAAATATTAAAGGAAAATTAAAAAATAATGGAAAATGGCATTAGGGTGATTTGAACTTAGGACCAAGAAGGTAAATTTTCACACATTTACCATTGAGCCAAGCTGCTCTTAATTATATAAATTGCACACTTTTATATACATATCTTATACTGCATTATATGTTAAGGAAAAAAGAAATAAAACTTGTTGAAAGGAAACTCAAACTTAGATCACTTGGGATGTGTATAATCAAACAAACATTCAATTTAATTTAAATCTGAAAATTATTAAATATTCGATTTAAATGAAAATAAATTTGATTTAAAATATTCAAATATTTTTTCTTTTTCATATTTAAATTAAATCGAATATTTATTAAAATATTAAATATTTAATTTAAAAAATATTTAATTTAAAGAAAAAGAAATTTGATTTAAAAAGTATTTAATTTTTTAAATAAAAAAAATTAGTTTAAACAAAGAAACAACTTATCCGCTTCTTCCATTTTCTCTGAGGCGGTTACAAGGAATTTTTAAGTTTCAAAGTTCTTCTTCTTTGTACTATTTCTTTTTCACCGGCGGCGATCGTTGACCGCTTTGCTGGCTATGTACATAAATAAGATTCATCTTTGCTGATGAATTTTAGTTTCATGTTTTTTTTTGTTTTTTTTTTGCCAGGTTTATATCATATCTGTTTTTATGGCAGTTCTTTCGTCTGCTTGTATAGCAGTTCCTTAGTCTGTTTTTATGGCAGTTTTAGTCTATCTTTTGATAGTTTAGAGTTCGAATGACGAGTATCATCGAACTTCTTTGTCAACATAGGAGGTCGTGCTCTACATGTTATGATTACTTTTTTGTGGATGTGTCGATACGCCAAGAACAAGTGACGGAAGAATTTTGCTTTCTTCAAAGAGCACTCAAGGCGAAGTAATAGTTTTCTGGATTTAATTTCAGGAGCTTTTTCAAATTCTTCTAAATGTGTTAAGTTTAGTATTTTAACGTCTTTTACACCCTTAAAGAGAGAAGAGAGAACAAATAATCAGTTAATTTACTAAGATAAGACTTTAAGGGTGTGAGTTTGAGTTCTAGCGTTGTGAATGAAAAAATTAAGTTGAAAAGGTTCCTTATAACAAGTCTCTGTAAAATTTAATCTTGATTAATCGACCAATAAATTAAATATCGATAAATATAAAAAACTACATTTTTTATTAATTAATTTTCAGTACTAAAAGTCCTTTAGAAACAACTAATCAATATAAGATACATTAAATCCTATCTCCAAAATTAATGAGAATGTTTGAGTTTGAATTTTTGTAAGGGTAATTTACCTTTTAGAGGATTAAATTTAACATCCACTTTCATTTATATCACGAACTTTTAATTTTAATCAAATTACATCATCCAACTTATATTATTTATAATTAAGTAGTTTATATTAACAATATTTTTCGCATATCTCAATAAACAATGTTTAATTTACCATTCAAATATTTTTTGTTAGGATTTATAAGAAATTTAGATATTATGAATAAAGAAAATGATTAGTACGAAGGTTCCTCATTATATGCATATTAATAGTAAATAACTAAAAAAGAAGCAGAAGGGAGCTTCTGGGTAATGAGGTCGAATCGAAACTTGAGTAGAATTTCAGGATTTGTATTAATTTTTTTCATTCATTTTTATATAACAAAATATTTGCAGAAATTAATGTTTATAAGACTGAAGGAATAAGCAATCAACAACACAACGTAGCATTCTCCCAGACTCCCACTATGGCTGCTGAAGTTCAGGGTAGGTCCTCCAAAACATCTGCTGAAGTTCAGGGTAGGTCCTCCAAAACATCTGCCGAGGTTCAGGGAACGTCCTCCAAAACATCTGCCGAAGTTCAGGGAACGTCCTCCAAAACATCTGCTGAGGTTCAGGGAGCGTCCTCCAAAGTTAAGAAGGGAGGGTCCGCCAACGCACCTGCTGCTCCGGGAGGGTCTGCCAAAGCACCTGCGGTTCCGAGAGCCTACAAAGCACCTGCGGTTCCGGGAAAGTCCGTCAAACCACGTGTCTGTCACTGTCTTTAATTTGTGTTTGTTTTGTGATGTTTGTTGGTGTTCTATCATCTTTTGACGATTGTGATGTTTTGCGTCTCGACATCATCTTTTATTAACTTTTTAAGTTTTTCTAATTCAATAGAATTGACATATATATATAAACAATATTTTCAAATGCTCTTTTTACAGTATTAAGCACCATATTAATAATGTTATGGAGTATTTATGTAATTGTTTAAAATTCTATTAATAAAGCAACAATAAAGGTGAAGCTTTTGCGGTTCAATTGCGCTCTGACCTATTCTTGTCATTAAACTTTTAAAACGATTAATTTACTCACTAAACTTTATACATTGACATATTTTAATCACTCAACATTATTTTATTAATATTTTAGTATAACTTGACATATTTTATTATTAATAAATATAAAAATAATTTAAAATGAAGAAGCCCCCCTTTTTTTTACCCTTTCACTTTGTTACAGTAGAACACCAAATTTCGCTCATAGTAGACCGCCAAACTCCGACGCCAATTCGATTAACAGGTTAGAAAAAACTTGCCACTGTTTGTAAACTTAATGTATCAGCCAAAATTTTATAGTTTTAAACCTATTGTTTTCTCTCTAAGATGTCATTACAAGAAATTTATAATATTACAACAAAATAATTTATTACTAAAAGTATTAGATTTGTCACGATATATTTATTTTGACAAATTTTGTCTGTTATCATGTTTGTTAGAACAACCCTATCATATAAAGTATATTGTGACGAAATTGTGTTTGTTACCATTTTATATTATATATTGTAACAAATGAATTTTATTACTATAGTTAACTTATCACGACAAAACATTTATCATAATAAATTAACTATTTCATCACGAGAAGTACGTTTTATCACAACTAACTTGTATTTTAAAATCAAATATAAAGGTTTTTTGTGATAAAAATATATATTACAACAAAAATTAATTCTCCACTGCTTCTATTTCATCAGTAAATGTAATTTATAGAGTCAAAATATTTTTTAGAATAAAATATTTATTTTATCACAAAAAGTAAATTTTGTCACAATAATTTAAATTTTAACATCAAACAAAAAAAATTTAGTGACAAAATACATATTATAACAAAACTAAATTTTTTACTATTTTTATTTTGTCACTAAATGTTACTTATAAGCACAAAATATTTGTTTAAACAATATATTTATTTATAAAAAAATACATTTTGTCACAATTAGTTTGGATTTTATCATCAAATTTTTTTTATTTGTGATAGCACTCTTAAAGTCGTTCATATAATAACCAGGGTTCACTCACTTAAAAGGTCAACCTTAAGACTCTAAAGCCAATATCTATGAATTATAGGTAGTCAATTCTCAATTCACACTGTTTGAATATCATTGTCCTTTTGATATATACTCTCTGCCAATTGTCACACCTGAAGAATGTTATCCTCAGTTACACTGAAAATCACCCATGGCTCATTTTTGTTCCATAAGAAATATGAAATATTGACTTTATAGCCTCCATGAACGAAAAGGAGCTCGGGAGGGCGGAGGGCCATCACTGAGTATAACTCATTTTCTAGTCGCTCTTCTTTAATCCTGCAATTAAATAATAAACCAATATAGATCGTGAGGTAGTACATGAGTGAGCAGTTGAGAATGTTTATATGTAATAATGGTAATGGTGGTTAAGTAGATCAATAATCCTAAGCAAGCCTAAAGAAGATCAAAACTAGGGGTGGGCAAGACCGAGTACCCGGCCAATTTGTCTAGAATTGGTCCCGGTCCCGGTAACCACCGGTTCCTAAAAATTAGAACCAGTCCCGGTCCCGGTTAGACCGGGACCAAGATTTCAGGAACCGGTCCCGGTAGCAGTGGGAACCGGTACCAATACCGGGTACCCGGTCAATTAGTCTATTATTAATAAAATTCGAGCAGCAGGGGAAAAAATTCCAACCATCAATAATAATATTAAATAATAAAGTCAGAATATTGTAGGCTTGAAGGTTGAAGTCTTAAAACGTGTCATACTCATAATATTCATACACAAAGAGAAATAAAGGAGCGCCTTCAGTTGCTTTCAATCTCTTCAACGCCATTCGGTACCAGACCAATACCGGATACCTGGTACAAGTCCCGGTCCTATTGGGTACCCACCGGGTGCCGGGTCCAAAAAAGCAAGATCCAGTCCCGGTCCCGGTTACAATCGGGACCTAAATTTTAAATCCGGTCCCGGTCCCACTGGAACCAATACCGGGTAAAAATCCACCGGGTCCGACCGGGTGCAAGACCGGGACCGAGTAATCGGGTTTTTTGCCCACCCCTAATTAAAACCATAAGAACAAAGTAAGTTTAGGTTGTAAAATGGTCAAATTGATGGTTGAAAATCCTAAAGGTGGTCTTGGCCACAACAAAATGAAAACTCACCCACTGTTTTGTTTCTAAACTATTAAATTATAATCATTCACTAAACAAAGAGAGTAAACTAAGAACAAACATTTTACAGAAGACAGTCATACCATAAATTCCACAAGAATTTGTTTAAAATTCACTACCTAAAGATCAATATGAGCAGACAAATTAGCTGATTAAAAGAATAATGATCCACTGAAATCATCAACTGTTGAAGACCTAAAAAAAACTCCAAAACAAACTTACGAGCACAAAATAAAAAAATTACGAGAATAACTCAACAAAAGCAACATGTATTTTTTTCACCATTATTTATCGACATTACAAATCAAGATTAAAGTCATCTGTCACCCTTATATTCCTCAAATTTATAATGATAAAAAATATAAAATTCATAACTTAAATTCTCAAGGTTAAGATAATATTATATCCAACAAGAAATGGGGTGCTAAATTCAAGAAGCAAGGGGGGCCATTGACGTGAAATTTATGAAGAGGCAGACCCACAAAGTAAAAACCCAAAAAGATTTAAAAAGCAAAGATCCTTAAAACAGGTAAACAACTAATGTTATGAACCGAGTAGATTCTTTTTTTTGTTCAAAATGAACCGAGTAGATTCGGGTTTTACAATACAACTATATTGAATATTCTCAAATTGATTATTTTTTATTAACTCAAATAATAACAATCTTGAACTCAAGTAATAAAAGAGAAGAGAAGTAGAAGCAAAGATAGAGAACGATAGTTTTCACCAAATTCATCACTTCCCTCTATCTTCTAGTTCCTATTTAATAGCAATTATTGTAACCACCAACTATGGTAACCACCAAGCCTTTCACATGTACTCTTCCTTGACACATGTTGCTGCTGACTTGGCATGGAGGTTTCGGGTCATAACAATATTATTAGTTTATTTTTCAAATTGTAACTATAGATATCAAAACATATAGGTACGAATCAACCATATCGAATTTTGCATTTAATTGAATCTGAATGAAATCCATAAAATCTAATATATAACATTTGAATTTCATCAAGGAAGCAACTACATAGCAGCACAAGAATCATAAGCTTTTCTATAGAGTATTACAATCTAACTATATTAATTAAACAAAGGTTACTTACGGTTCCCAATTTTCAATTGATTCCTATAAATAGTAGGACGAATGAATTGGCGAAAATTATTACAAAACAATTAACAAATAAATCCCTAAAAATCTATATAAACTGAATTGTAAAATTTGATGATCAATTAAAAAGGGGATCAAATTTTTTTTTACAGAAATTTATCGAACAACAAACTCAAAAATAAAAATCCCAAAATCAAAAGATAAAAGAAAAGAATTAAAGAGAAAAATATATTAATAGAAAAAAGAGAAATTACCTTGGGTTATTTTTTTTTTTTTGAAAATAAGCCACTAGTTTTATTAATGAGAAAATACCCAAAGTTACAATAAGGGTTTACAAACTATCATTGTAAACTAAATACATAATTTGGACTTCCTCCTAAAACTAGTCACTTTAGATCAGATATGAACCATATATGAAAAGGTTATAAACCCATCCAAATACTCGATTGAAAATAGATACGAAACCTGACTGCATCGGCAAAACGAACCACAAAAGGGGATGAAGCTATTGATAGACCACCGAGAAAACGCCAATCAAAGCCGAGCACCTGAAAAACTCATCACAAGCGCAAACTGCATATCCAAATTCAAACCGAATGTCCATAGCGGGGAAGATCAACATGATTACAAATAATCGCCATCTTGATCAGTCGTGGCGTCGTCAAATCAACCCTCATAGAAAACAAATAATGGAAAAACGTGCCAAGAGACAGAAAAACATGCTAAAAAGCAGAAAAACGTACCAAACGGTAGAGAAAAGCGTGTCATAAAGACAGATTTATTGAATTAAAAAGATTGAAAAATCAAAAGAACGAAACAAATAAATGAAAAAGGGTGACCGGCGGTCGACAAATAGCCCGAAAGTTATTGCCGCCGCCGGCTTAAGTTTGAACCAAAGAGAAGGACAGCGGCGGCACTGAGAGAAAAGTGAAAAACCCTAGAATCAAATATATAAATGTTTGTTATTCCTTGGGTTATTTTTTGATATAAACAAGTATAACAAGAAAAGAAAAGGTATAGATCTGACAGAGAGCGAAAGCAAGAAAAAAAAAGAAATAATTAAGGTAAATTATACCGTTGACCACCATACTTTGGTTAACGTATTAAAATGACCACCTTAAAAAAGTGACTCAATTGACTATCCAAACTATTAAAATTGGATCAATGTGACCACCAGCCACCAGCCGTTAATGGGCTAACGGAAGGTGACGTGACAGTTAAAAAATTAAAGGTATAATCACACATTTGGTCCTTATTATTTACACATTCTTTTAATTTAGTCCTAATTTTAAACTAATAAAATAAATTAATTAGGTGTTGACACGTGTCAACACCTATTTAGAGGAGGAAAACAAAATCACAAAACTTGAGCTTGGAGGGAATCGAACCAGGGATAAAAACAACGTTTTAACCGCTGCACCAAGCAGATGTTTGTGCTATAGATCATCAATTGTATTATATGTCTTATATGTAGAGATTAGATCGTATTAGAAGTCAACTCCTTGAACGCTATACTGCAGAACCATTCAATAACCAAATACAAAAAAGAAAAAAAAACTCAGAACCGAAATCGAAGAATCCCCATCGAGACTTGATTATGTTAACACGCCGATACTGCTACCAGTTACGAACTTTAAGTACTCAGCACAACATACATACACCATATATCATACAAGCATAAGGTAGAACAGTAAACGAGAGGCTATGAATGTACAAAGAAGTGAAATTTACCTCCAGATTTCTGATGGCTGCTGAAGTTCAGGGTAGGTCCTCCAAAACATCTGCCGAGGTTCAGGGAACGTCCTCCAAAACATCTGCCGAAGTTCAGGGAACGTCCTCCAAAACATCTGCCGAGGTTCAGGGTAGGTCCTCCAAAACATCTGCCGAGGTTCAGGGAACGTCCTCCAAAACATCTACCGAAGTTCAGGGAACGTCCTCCAAAACATCTGTCGAGGTTCAGGGAACGTCCCATAGTTACCCAAAACTGGGAACTGCCCACCGTACGACGTTCCCGAAACTACGACCCTAATCGGAGAACGAAACGTTGTGGGACGCAGCTCAGAACGATTTCTATGGCTTTAGGGGAAAGTGAGGATAAGGAAAATAAACATGAAGAAAAAGAAGAGATAGTCGAGGAAGGAAGATTAAACGTCAGTGATGTTAAAAACCCTGGCTGCTAATGGTGATTTAAAATGACACATTTTTTTTAAATAAATACTCAAAAATGTGTGGGCCCTCTCTTTTTTAAGCTTAATAGAAAGTACAAAATTAGGAGTTCAACTCTTGAGCAGTCTAGAGTTGATAGAAATAGTCCAAAACTTTTAAAACTTATAAATTAACCTAAAAAATTTTACAAATTTCAATTTAATCCAAGATTTTAATAACTTAAAATTGATTATTAATTTCAAAATTTATCATTATTATATTATTAGTAGTAGTATAATTACTTATATACCCTATTTCGCCGTACCGGATTCAGTAAAGTAACGTTCTGCGTTCCCGTTTTCGTTTTCGTTCCCCGTTTTGTATCGTATTACGTTCCGGGTAACTATGGAACGTCCTCCAAAACATCTGCCGAGGTTCAGGGAAGGTCCTCCAAAACATCTGCTGAGGTTCAGGGAGCGTCCTCCAAACTTAAGAAGGGAGGGTCCGCCAACGCACCTGCTGCTCCGGGAGGGTCCGCCAACGCACCTGCTGCTCCGGGAGGGTCTGCCAAAGCACCTGCAGTTCCGGGAAAGTCCGTCAAACCACGTGTCTGTCACTGTCTTTAATTTGTGTTTGTTTTGTGATGTTTGTTGGTGTTCTATCATTTTCTTGACGATTGTGATGTTTTGCGTCTTGACATCATCTTTTATTAACTTTTTAAGTTTTTCTAATTCAATAGAATTGACATATATATATATATGGGATATGATCAAATTACACTGTATAAAACTTTTTAAGTTTTACATCTTTTTTGGGTTGTTGGATGAGTGAAACGGATGGATGAGATTAACAGTAAATTATGTGAAGATTATCACTTGGGAATTAAAAACACGGAGTTAATCTCAACCATCCATTTCCCCCATCTAACGATCCAAAAGTTTTACACCTTTTTTGGATCGTTAGATGGGGGAAATGGATGGTTGAGATTAACTCCGTGTTTTTAATTCCCAAGTGATAATCTTCACATAATTTACTGTCAATCTCATCCATCCGTTTCACTCATCCAACGATCCAAAAAATGTGTAAAACTTATAGAGTTTTACACAGTATAATTTGATCCTATCCCTATATATAGAGTTATATATATATATAAACAATATTTTTCTTTTTTCAGTATTAAGCACCATATTAATAATGTTATGGAGTATTTATGTAATTGTTTAAAATTCTATTAATAAAGCAACAATAAAGGTGAAGCTTCTGCGGATCAATTAGAAACTTTGCGCTCTGACCTATTCTTGTCATTAAACTTTCAAAACGATTAATTTACTCACTATACTTTATATATTGATCTATTTTAGTCAGTCAACATTATTTTATTAATATTTTAGTATAACTTGACATATTTTATTATTAATAAGTATAAAAATAATTTAAAATAAAAATAAATTACTCAATATTCTTCATCGTTGAAGAAGCCTCTTCTTCTTTACCCTTTCACTTTGTTACAGTAGAACACTAAATTTCGCTCATAGTAGACCTCTAAACTCCGACGCCAATTCGATTAACAGGTTAGAAAAAGCATGCCACTGTTTGTAAACTTAATGTATCAGCCAAGATTTTATAGTTTTAAACCTATTATTTTCTCTCTAAGGTGTTTGTAATTTAGGTTTTGTCGGAGTGAAAGATAGAGAAATGAAGGGATTGATATTGATACTGCTTTGTTTTGTTTGGCACCTTTCTTGCTTTCTTGTATGGACAGCTACCGGACTTATCTGTTAACTTTCCTACGAGTAGACTAAAAGCTCTTTTTTTAACTAAAGAATTTGGATGGTGCAATAGCAGATGTCTCTTTATTTCTTGAATATTAAAGCTTGTGGGTGGCAGTAAAGTTTATAATTGTAACCCTTTAAACCCGCCCCTACGTTACAACGAATTCTAAAAAGTTACATTAAGATCACAAGAGTGACTCACAGTAAAAATACACATAAAATATTTTTTTTGTTTTGCTCAAACACTTATTAAACCGTAAAATCAACTTCTGTTTAAAATATCATTTCAGAAAGTCATTTAAACACATAACAAAAATTTCAGAAAATGTTTTACAGACACTATCATATAACAATACATGACATACATGCCCACTAACTATACAATACCGTACTCCAAAAGCAACGCCGAGAGAACTCCGAACACTGATGTCAAACATATTGACATGATATATTCTTATAACATGCGATGGTAAAAACAACGTGAGCTTGGAAAAACTCAGTAATACAGAACTACCAAAAGATGCTATAAGCTCATGCAAATATATGGTAGACATAACATTTTCATGATGTTCCAAGCAGTAACCGTCCTCATTTCCTTTCCACTATTTCAGGGTAACGTTATACTTAAGAATGACGTCACTTGTTCTTTATTCAACCATCGAGTAACAAGCGGGAATTATACAAGCTGATAGATTACGAAGATGGAAACAAAGAGTTTAGTGTCTAGTGTGTTCCAATAAGTGCAGATCAAACAAATATAAATACATATCAATCATATCATAAGAACACATAACAATTCAATGCAAATGTTCAAGTACATACAAGGGTTTACTAGTAACTACCCTCCAACCTTACTCCAAATATGCAGTCCCCAAAATTGCATCTATAAGGACTTACTCTAGGCCTGATGGGCATAGGTGACACATAAGGGGTTGCCTTAGGTCCATAAGGATTTGCCCGTACTAAAGCATCGGAACCTACCCAAGGGGAGACCTTGAGTCCATAAGGATTTACCAGCTTGATCAGGGTTGTACCAACAGAGACTTCATAATATACCTCAGATAACAATCGGTATTCAGGTTTTAGACATGAGTAACAGAATACATATGTCGGACATATTCTATTTGAGGCATCAGAAACAGTAGTTCATGCTCTTTAGACACATATATGGGTATACCATTGAGCAGACAATATCATCATTCATTATGCAAACAGAGTGTACCATTATAGGTCAAGCTAACAGGTCATACTATTACTTACATCAGGCAGACAGACAATATTATCACAGATCGAATAACCACATAGCACAATCATATACTAAGTATACAGATCAAGCGGACTTACAGCGAGTAGACAGAAAATGTTATCACATGTAATAATCATGCAACACATTCAACTGAATGTAGCACACATGGAACACACTAAGTGGAACAGCGTATTTCTTTGTGACACTTGACATTTATGGAAGGGAACACATTAAACTTTTGACAATTTGAACGAATTTCATAAACGAGATCCCTATTAAAAGGGGGTTCGTACTAACTGTTCAAACCAGATATTCAAGAGTTGACACATCAAGATCTTTGCGAGTTTAGATATATCATGAGTAATTTAGTCATTTAAGCCTACAAGGGCATTATGATCATTTTATCATACATGAGTGTTTTGGTAATTTATACCAACGAGGCATAAACAGTCGCTCAGGAATTTCTATTGCTCATCAGGTTTTCCAACTAGGCATTCAGATATTTCAATGTCAAGATTTTTTATGATATCAGATACATTTAGGGTTATTTTGATTACTTTGGTTAACGAAGGTATTTTGAGGGAATTTAGGGTGAAAAACCCTTTTTAAATTAATATTGAGGAAAATGGCTCCCAAAAACTATTATTTGGCAAAATGACCCCCAAACTTGTCAGGTCGGCAGACCTCGCGTTGTGTAGGACGCGAGGTACGACATCGCGTTCTATACAACGCGATTTTAGTCGACGTGGCATTACTGTCCGTGTTAACGGTTTCACAGTACCTCGCGTTCTACAGAACGCGAGGTCCACGAGAAATTGAAAAGGCGGCTGGAATATATCTCACAGACCTCGCGTTCTGTATGACGCGAGGTCTGTGCATTTCCAACCTGAACAACAAGGAAAAACAAGCGTGGGTAGGCCTGTTCGAACCCAATTTGAAGCGTGTAAATGGTATATTTTTAGCGATCATCGAGTTTGGGGTCGTAGTACTGGAAATTGTGTATCGTATGATACCAACATGGTTAATTTCCGTCCATTCTACAATGGTTTAAAATGGATTCGAAAACCCTATGATAGCATACTTTTTTGAATGAAGTTGCATTTCAACAAATGTCGATAGGCATGTTAGAGCAGAATTTTATATGTATAAATTTTAAATTTTTAGCTAACATCGAGTTTGGGGTTGTAGTACTAGAAATTCTCTATCGTATGACACTGACACCGTCAATTTTCGTCCATTGTACGCTGATTTAAAGTTGCTTCGAAAACACTATCATAACATATTTTTTTGAATGATTGAAAATATAAGATGGCGTACTATATAAATCGAAGTAGACTGACTTTATTGATTTGATTGTCATGGGCGAACTCGCATATACAAATTAAAAATAATTAATTAATACGAGGGGCTGAGCGATTAGGACACTTAGGAGCTGTGTGCCCAAGATTTCGACATATAGAACAATGCTTCTTTTGTCCGGTTTTCTCCCGATGTTCGACCATATCCTCGGCACAGTATATTCTTGTAGAAGGTGGACGTCCTTTGGCTCGTAGTAGTGCTGGATCTGGGCGTATGATCGGTTCGGTGTCCACAGCATTCGGATCAACCTCATTTCCGATTGGAGGAAACTCTTTTTCGTAAACCTTAAGCACCGTTTTGAGTAAGTATACTGGATCAACCATATGCATGTATTCTATTCGTTGGTTAGTGCAAGCAGCAATGGCGTGTGCGCACGGGTATTTGAAAGTTTGGAAAATTCCGCACTCGCAGGTTCTTTCCCTCAGATCTACCACGTAAGCGTTGTGTTGAATGCCTTCCAACCGCTTGGAAAATTCCGCAACACGAAACAAGTGTCCTTCTCGCGAGAAGAGAGTTGCTTGCATCTGTCTTGATTGGCCCAATTGAATATGCAATCTTGTGCGGAAATCTGGATGGACTTTGTGTCCACCTGCCATGTACTCAGTTGCTTGCCTGTCCAAGGTTGCAAAAAGGGTAGCTAAACGATAATAGGTCGCTTTGACAATGGAAATGATAGGCAACTGCCGAACTCCCTTCAGTGATGAGTTCACTGCCTCAGCCAAGTTCGTTGTCATGTGACCATAACGTTTACCCTCGTCATATGATCGAAGCCATTTTTCCTTTGGGATTTTTTCAAGGTATTCTGCGCCTTTTTTGTTTCTCGCTCTAAGTTCCTCCAGCAGGTCAGACACCTCTTGTTTGTAGTGTGAGTTGCCTACGGGATGACAGTTGAATAGTTATGGGAGTAAGAAATAATAAAATGGAGTAAGAAATAATATAGTAAATGAAAATGACATAAATGACGTACCCATATCGAGCACCATTTGACGTTCATCACGGTTCTTGTATTGCAGCAGGTAGTTTGCGGCTATGTGTCGCAAGCAAAAACGGTGGTGAATGTATGGAGGTTTCCAATAGTCACCCAAATTTTCTATCGCCCACAACAGCGCAGTGCCTCTGTCAGAAATAACACACACCCCTTCATCCCTTCTTCTTCGTATTACATGATCAAGGACATATTTTCGTAGGTTCTGAAGGAAGAACGTCCAAGACTCCAAATCCTCCTTCGGGACGATTGCGAATGCAATAGGAACGTATTTGCGATTGTCGTCCTGTGCTATACCTAGAAGTAAGATCTGTGTATATCTTCCGTACAACCATGTGCCGTCGATTTGGACCATCGGTTTGCAGTGCTTGAATGCGTTGATGCACTGGGGGAAAGTCCAAAATAACCGGTGGAATTGAGAAACACCTCGGACGAAACGATCATTTTCGTATGCAAGAACCGTATCAAGTTTGACAACCATTCTGGGGATGTGTTTCTGTAGGAGATTAAGCCACGGGCACAACTCTTTGTAAGATTCCTCCCATCGGCCATACATTTCCTCTTTGGCCTTTTTCCTTGCATACCATGCTTTCCAATAACCTGGACGGAAGCCGGTGACAGCTAGAGCTGCAGCCTGACATGTGGGGACCGACACAGTGGGATTTGTTTTCACCAGTGTTGAAAAGATGTCCGCGAGGTACTTTGCATCCAGGTTCTTGTGATCCTGGTTGAGGCTAGCAACGGAGCATGTATGGGGCCCCTCAAGTTTTGTTATTTTCCAACGGTTGCCTACCCTCTTCAACTCTGATATACGGATTTTCCATTTACAGCCTTGATCCTTTTGGACGCAGTGAGCCTTGTAGTATTTGGCTTGGGTTTTCTTCACCGTCGTCTCAACATTATGACGAAGGTTGTACTGCTTAACTGCCGCCACCGCAATTTCCTTGTTCGAGAACGCCATACCAATTCTTAGTTCACCATCAGAACGGTGGACTCGGCCATCTATTGTGTCGTCATGGGTTCTGTAGGAGTTGCAGGGTCAAGCAGGACCTCGCGTTCTGTAGAACGCGAGGTCCATTATAATTATTATTATTATTATTATTATTATTTTTATTGTTAATTATAATTATTATTATTATTATTATTATTGTTAATTATAATTATTATAATCATAATAATAATAATTATGATTCATTTATTGTTATTATAATTATTTTTAATAATAATAATTATTATTATTATTTTTTTTAATTATAATTATTAATCATTATTGTTAATTATAATTGAAACTCTTCAATTTAAAAACCCCACGACCTCGCGTCCTGTAGAACGCGATTTCTTTAGAACATCGCGTTCTATAGGACGCGAGGTCCCTTCTGAACAAATGGGCGTGCTGCCCCCTGAAAGAGTGTGGGACGGAGGGAAAATTTCTCTATCGTACTTGGAGGAAAACTTTGGAATCCCTCCCCCCGATGCGGATGAAGTTGCACTTCAGGTATTTTTTTTATTATATTTAGTATGCTTTTATTATATTTATGATTAAATTAAAATTATTTATTTGCACATTAGGCTGCTTTATGAATTTTTTAAGATGAATTCAGTCAATATTTAGGATCTTTTTAATAAATATTTAGGATAAATTTTAAATATTTAGGATAAATATTTAGGATGAATTCAGTAAATATTTAGGATCCTTTATTAAATATTTAGGTTGACTACATTAAATATTTAGGATAAATTACAAATATTTATTTACAAATTAGGATTAAGTTACTAATTTCTTTGGAAGCATTTATTAAATCTATATTTAATCTATATTTAGGATGAACTTACAATTTTTTTAATTAGGATGCCTTTATTAATTTATATTTTCACAGCGGTGTGCGCGAGCCCACATCTTGCGTATTATTGGCGGGATATTAATGCCCGACAAAACTCGCAATAAAGTGCACGTTATGTGGCTTCGTCATCTGACAGATTTACGCGAGTCTGGACAAAAATCTTGGGGGTCAGTTGTCTTGGCGTTTCTTATCAGAGACCTCTGCAGAAACGTTGACGCCTCGAAATCATCGATGGGAGGATGCTGTTTATTTCTGCAGGCTTGGGTTTGGCTTCGGATCCCTACTTTGGCACCACAGCTTAGGGTTCCCACTCCTATGTCATTTCCGCTTCTACGGAGGTACTACATAATCTACTATATTTTTTTATTAAATTATTTTATTTAACGATCTTTTTCATTATTTAAAGGTGGACCACCGCACTAGCCCACACCGGCCTGCCGGAGTCCCAGAAAGAATACAGATATAGATTCGATGCCTTGACGGAGGACAAGGTAATTCAACGATTATTTTGGTTTTTTCCATACTATTTTTCAAATAATATTTCATATAACCGTTACAAACTTTTTTATTCTTTTTAGTTCGTGTGGACGCCCTACCATTCAGAGGAGATTCGCGAGATTACTCCAGCAGATATTGTGCAAGAGCGAGGCCTCTGGATTTCCGTTGTGCCGCTGCTGAACTACGAGATTTGCGTGTGGCATTCTACGGATAGGGTACTCCGACATTTCGGGTACGTCCAAAATGTTCCACCCCCTCCGCAAAATATGGACTCCTTCCACAATCTTACGCGTCAGGGGAAGACGGAGGTTGACTGGGCCGAGCACCACGCTACCTGGATAGCGCTTTGGGCTCAACGATTTCACAGACGCCCAGAGTTTCTCCAACAAATTATGGTAGGGGGTCCTTCGGTCACTTTCAATTATGACCAGTGGTATATGAACAATGGGATGCCACATATCCTTACTCCGGCCGAGCTCCAAGCAGGGCTTCCCCAGCAACCCCAAAACCGCCCACGCGGGAGCCGGCGAGCGAGCCAGACCCAGAGCCAGTCCCAGAGCTAGAGGCAGACCCAGAGGCAGTCGACGCAGCGCGGTCCGCGACCACGATATGACACTCCAGGGGCATCATCTTCTGCCCCACCATTGCATAGCAGTCCATCGACTTTCCATCAGACGATGCCTCCACCCCAGTACGGCTCTACTGATGCCTATCGTCCCCATACGCCCACGACTGATCTTATGCTTATCGATTATCCACCTCAGTATGGGTTTCCGATTGTGGATAGTACGCCTATGGGTAGTTTGTTTTACTCTCCGCCTGAGCCCAGCACAGATCCGCAGATCGCGCACGATGGTCAGGATGATACGGACCAGGGACCACCACAGGATGGAAACATGAGGTATCCGGGGCGTGAGCGTCATCCACCCGACTGCGGAACGGGTGGACAGAGGCATTTTTAGTCTTTTTTTTGTTGTTTTCTACTTATGTTTTTATTATTTATGTAAAACACTTTTAAATTTTATAATGTCGTATTATAATTTTGTTTACGAATTATTATTTTGTTTGCATATTATAATTACACTTTATAATGTTTATTTAATTTTTGTTTTTAATAAATTTAATGGGATTAAAAAACCGAAAATCGACATTAGTTGAAATGCAACTTCAATCAAAAAAATATGATGGCATAGCGTTTTCGAAGCCATTTTAAATCATTGTATAATTGACGGAAATTAACTATGTTGGTATCATACGATAGACAATTTTCAGTACGACAACCCCAAACTCGATGATCGCTAAAAATATATCATTTACACGCTCGAAATTGGGTTCGAACAGGCCTACTTACACTTGTTTTTCCTTGTTGTTCACTGGAAATGCATCACTGGAAATGCACAGACCTCGCGTCCTACAGAACGCGAGGTCAGTGCGACATATTCCAGCCGCCGTTTCAATTTCTCGGGGACCTCGCGTTGCAGAACGCGAGGTCCTGTAAAACCGTTAACACGGACAGCAATGCCACGTCGACTAAAATCGCGTTGTGCAGAACGCGATTTCGTACCTCACGTCCTACACAACGCGAGGTCTGCCGACCTGGCAAGTTTGGGGGTCATTTTGCCAAATAATAGTTTTTGGGAGTCATTTTCCCCAATATTAATTTAAAAGGGATTTTTCACCCTAAATTGCCGTATTTTGATCATTTAACTATTAGGAGTGATTTTGCAATTTGAAGATTTTTAAAAGACTTGATACAGTCAACCACACCAAATGCAAGCATCATTTGATGTGGACACGACGTAGACTTTTCTATTCATTTATTGGCTATTTTATTGAATTATTATTTAATATTTAGTGTGAAACACTTATCATTTAGATTTATTAGCTTTTTAAATATACTTTGTTAACGGTATTTCGAGGAAAGGACTAAGGAGCATAATGAGGCATGGTGGTCCGTGGTCGGCATATACCATTTTTATTATAAATTGATACTAAATAATTCAAGTTTTATTTCTAACAAAATTTTAATATATTTTTCAATCATTTTTGTTAATATTATTGTCTAAACCTTTAAAACTAAATTTTAAAACTTAAATGATTCTTAAATAAAATCTGAATTAAACCGAATTCAAATGTTTGATGCTTTTGATGTGGAAGGGGAGCATTGTATTAAATAGCATTAAGTTTTAAATAATGGAATAAAATAAATATTACTATGTCAATGTGTTTGATTATTTTTTATTTATTTTTTAATAGTCTTAAAGTGATTATAAGATAGTATTTGTTCAAACACCTTGCAGACAAAGTGATTTGAACTCATGCCTCCTAAAATAAACATCATTTACTTTTTCACTTAGACCACTTATTGGGTTCAATGTGTTCGATTAGTGAAAGTTGTGGTTATATATAAATTTATCATGCTAGCCTTTAAAATCAATTGAAAAGGCTTGGATTCTTCTTTGGTCATCTCCTTCGTCAGCATTTATGTGCTTGAAATATATAAAATGGGAATGGAAAAATGGAAAGTGCGGGTCTATCCACCGGATATGAAGTTGGAAATATATGGAGTAATTTTTTTCGAATAATATTAAGGTGATTATAAGATAGTATTTGTTCACATATATTTTTAATCCTTTGATAATATACATACACTTTAGAGACAAAGTAATTTAAACCCGGGTCTTAACATTATTATATCTAATGTAAAAGCCATGTCACATATAGAGGTGGCAAACGGGTCATTCGGTTCGGGTTTGAGTCATTTCAGTTTTGGTTATTTTGGGTCTGATCATTCGGTTCGGGTTTGAGTCATTTCAGTTTTGGTTATTTTGGGTCTGATCATTCGGTTTTGGTTCGGTTGTGATTTGGGTCATTTCAGGTCGGTTGATTTTCGCTTCGATTATTTTTGGTTCGGGTCGATGGGAAATCGGTCGATTTTTATCAAGTTTTTAGGCCGGTAAATTTTTTGCACCATATATATGACTTTACAAAGCCAATATATTTGACTTTTTTGTGAGTTGTGCGGTTGTTCATATCCCATCTTTCTTTATTTCTATTAATATGTTTTATTATTTCGGGTTGTCTTCGGTTTGGGTTGCTTTCGGTTCGAGTCTAATTCGTTTCGATTTCAGTTTATTTCGAATTTCGGATCAAATTTCGAGTCGTTAATTTCAAATTTCAGTTCGGGTCTCCAATCTCAAGTTTGCTAAATCTAGTCACATATGCATTGGATGTATATGGTCGTCTTATTTTCGTATTAGAAGAGTAGAGTGAATGAACAGCTGAGCAGCATTGACCCAGGTGAGTTGGATACTAATATTCTATGACTAAACAATGGCCAACTACTCTACACTCTACAGCCCTATAATATTTGTTTATTTTCAACTACTCATTTTATTAAATTCCAAAACTAACACCATTGATTATATCTCCTACCCAAAATACCATGTGCCTAGGCTACCAATACCATT
Source organism: Hibiscus trionum (assembly GCA_030270665.1). NCBI lineage: Eukaryota > Viridiplantae > Streptophyta > Magnoliopsida > Malvales > Malvaceae > Hibiscus > Hibiscus trionum. The sequence continues at coordinate 11,633,252 of BSYR01000036.1, read as the reverse complement.
CCGGGAAGGAGAAACAGGGTTGCTGCTTCGGTCTTCATTCTCCCTTTGTTCAGCGGCTCCCCATCTACTGTTTGACTTCCTTCAGAACAGGTACTCATTGCCTCATTTCTTACATTCTTCCCTTCTTTTTTGTTTGTTCTTTTGTACCTTCAACTGTCTGAGTTTTTCTCAGATCTGTTTTGCTCCTTTTGTCATGAATAAATTTTGCTCAGCTGAATCACTGATAGAAAGAAATTTGCAAATTAAAAACCATAACTTTATCCATTTCCCCCTTCTGCGTGTATATACAGGGAGACATTCATATATATATAACTTTCAGTACAATTAATATGTTACGGCCAGTGTCTGTCCAAAATTATGTCTGTCCTCTCATCTCATGTCTCATGTTATGGTGCAAAAGATTTATACAGACTTGACAGATGGTGACAAATTCTGCTACAAACCATGAGCCTCAAACAGATGAAGATCTAGACCATCTGGCGGAAGACATTGAATCCACGCTGAAGTTTGTTCAGAGTTCAAAGCGTCCCGCCGTGCAAGACTGTATCATCCGCTCTGTAAACCCTTTACTCCGTCGAGTAAATGAAGCAGCCTATCGACCGCTATTTGTCATCATCGGCCCTCTTCGTTGTTACAATTCTCTGTTAGAGCCTATGGAATTGCAGAAGCGAATATATCTAGCCTCCTTCCTCCAACGGTCCGGTAACGGTGCTAGCGTGACCGAGTTTTGCAAATTGATCAAAGACTCTGCACCCGACGTCCATAGCCGTTACGAAGAAACGTATTATCGGAGATGTGATTTCCATTCGCACCAAATCCAACAGAACATATTGCCGAGTGAGGACAACCTCCGATGGTTCATAGAGATGGTTTTAGCGGATGCAGCATTCATAATTGAACTCTTCTTGAGAGTGTATTTGTTGAATTGGTGGCTTGAAAGTTTCAACAAAGGCTGCACCGAAAAATTAGGTGCAGCAAAGGTTGAAAGTTTGTTTTGGGATAATTAATTTTTGGTCCCTAAACTTTAGGCTATTTATAGGTTTAGTCCTTAAAGCTCAACTATAAATAGGCCTAGCATTTGCCATTTGAATTCATCCCAACATCCATCTCTCCCATTTGTTTCTCTTCTCTCATATTTGGGAATTCTTAGGAATTCCATTTGTTTGTACCATTTTGGTATTAGTGAAGTTATCATCCGGTGGTGGTGCCCGAGGAGTAGACGACATTTTCGTCGAACCTCGTAAATTTGGTGTGTTCTCTCCATTATTTATTTCGCTTGCTTATTATTGGGTTTTTCATTGGGTTTCAATATTCAATAGTTGACGGGTTTGTCCGCTGTGCAAATTTCGGTAGTTTCGATCTCGACATTTCAGCTCAGATTTGAAGCTACGTTCGTGTGGGAAATAACCCGGTTTCCCCAACAATTGGTATCAGAGCTTCGGTGAAGGCTATCCCGGTCGCTCGGTTGTTGCAAAGAAGTGTGGTGTTGTGACAGTGCATGTCTAGGAAAGTTCTGGCTAGGAAAGACTAGGTATTTAAGCGATCCGTGTGATCCACCTCTCTTTCCTGGGAACTTACCTGGTGCAGTGTTTCAATATCCAGTTAGTGCTGTTGAATATTATTCGTTGCCATGGCAAAAGACGGATCAGATGGGACATCAAGCTCTTCCTCTATACCGGTGAGGAGGATAATGCAAACTTCTAGGTGGAGTTGTTCGATGGATCCGGTCACTTCAGCATGTGGCAAGGCGAGGTGCTAGACTCTTTATTTCAACAAGGTCTAGACATTGCCATTGAGGAAGAAAAACCCATAGATATGGAGGAGAAAAGCAAAAAATGAGAGGGGGATCAAAGTCAAAGTCCAGACTTGGGAGAGATAGTATGAATGTTGGGACACGCTGGTGAAAAATCCTTGCAAATTTTGGCAAAGCAAGGATTGTTGAAAGGTGCAAAGGCTTGCAAGTTAAATTTTTGTGAGCATTGTGTTCTGGGAAAGCAGAAGAGAATGAAATTTGGCACCGCTATCCATAATACGAAAGGTATTTTGGATTATGTTCACTCAGATGTGTGGGGTCCTTCCAAAACAATGTCGCTGGGAGGAAAACACTATTTTGTAACTTTTGTTGATGACTTTTCCAGAAGAGTTTGGGTGTATACAATGAAGTCTAAAGATGAAGTGCTCAAAGTTTTCCTGAAGTGGAAAAATATGATTGAGAACCAGACTGGCAAGAAGATCAAACGGCTTAGGACGGACAATGGAGGGGAATATAGAAGTGATCCGCTCTTTGACGTTTGCCAGGAGCATGGTATTGTTCGACACTTCACTGTTAGACATACACCACAGCAGAATGGGGTGGCAGAGCGTATGAATCGAACACTACTTGAGAAAGTTCGATGTATGTTGTCCAATGCTGGGTTGGGCAAACCATTTTGGGCTGAGGCTGTGACATATGCTGGCCATCTCATCAATCGTCTACCGTCATCGGCGATTGGAGGAAAAACACCGTTGGAGGTATGGTCTGGAGTACCCGCTACAGATTATGATTCCTTACATGTATTTGGATCCACTGCGTATTATCATGTGAAGGAGTCAAAACTTGATCCTAGAGCAAAGAAGGCTATCTTCATGGGAATCACTCATGGAGTGAAGGGATTTCGACTTTGGTGCTTAGACACAAAGAAGATAATTTGTAGCAGAGATGTTACCTTTGATGAATCTGTCATGTTGAAGAAGGTAACAAATGGAGCTGTTCAGACAAGTAGTACTCCACAACAGGTGGAGTATACTCTAAACCAGGTGGAGTTTCAAGAGACGGTGATTAGTCCAGCAATTGATGTTACTGATTCTCCAACTCCAATGGAGGAATCAGAAGATGAAGAGGTTCAAACCCAAGAACCATTGGAGACACCAGAACCACTTGCAGTTACAAGGCCAAGGAGAGAAATTCGTAGACCTGCTCGATTTACAGATACAGTGGTCTATGCCCTTCCAGTTGTTGATGATGATATCCCTGTCACTTATCAAGAAGCAATGCAAAGCTTAGAAAGTGACAAGTGGAAAAGTGCCATGGATGAAGAAATGCAATCTCTCCAGAAGAACAACACATGGGATTTGGCATATTTACCAGATGGTAAAAGGGCAATTGGATGCAAGTGGGTGTTTGCAAAGAAAGACGGATCTCCCAGCAAGAAAGATGTTCGCTACAAGGCAAGGTTGGTAGCTAAAGGCTACGCTCAGAAGGAGGGAATAGACTACAACGAAGTATTTTCCCCTGTTGTGAAGCATTCCTCCATTAGAATATTGTTGGCCTTGGTAGCACAGTTGAATTTGGAGCTAGCTCAACTCGATGTAAAGACGGCTTTCTTGCACGGTGATTTGGAAGAGGAGATCTATATGACTCAGCCAGAAGGATATGTAGATGCTGGTGGTAAGAAATGGGTTTGTAAGCTGAACAAATCGCTATATGGATTGAAGCAATCTCCGAGGCAGTGGTACAAGCGATTTGATAGCTTTATGAGGAGGCAGAAGTACACAAGAAGCAAATACGACCATTGCGTGTATTTGCGAAAGCTACAAGATGGATCTTTCATTTATCTTCTCTTGTATGTTGATGATATGCTGATCGCTTCAAAGAGTCAACAAGAGATAGACAAATTGAAGGCTCAGTTGAATCAAGAGTTTGAGATGAAAGATCTAGGTGAGGCCAAGAAGATTCTCGGCATGGAGATAAGTAGAGACAGACGGAGAGGCAAGCTTTGTTTGACTCAGAAGCAATATCTGAAAAAGGTATTACAATGTTTTGGCATGAATGAAAGCACAAAACATGTAAGTACCCCACTTGCTTCTCATTTGAAACTCAGTTCTCAATTATCTCCTAAAACTGATGAAGAGCGAGAATATATGGCAAAAGTTCCATATGCTAATGCAGTAGGGAGCTTGATGTATGCGATGGTGTGTACGCGGCCTGACATTTCACAAGCAGTTGGAGTTGTGAGCAGGTACATGCATGATCCTGGAAAAGGACATTGGCAAGCTGTGAAATGGATTCTACGGTATCTCCAACAAACCGTAGATGTTGGTTTAGTGTTTGAGCAAGATGAAACACTTGATCAGTTTGTGGTTGGATATGTTGATTCCGACTATGCTGGTGATTTGGATAAGCGTCGGTCTACTACTGGGTATTTGTTTGCTTTAGCAAAAGCCCCAGTTAGTTGGAGGTCTACTTTACAGTTAACGGTGGCTTTGTCAACTACAGAGGCAGAGTACATGGCAGTTGCAGAGGCTGTTAAGGAGGCGATTTGGCTTAACGGATTGTTGGAAGACTTGGGAGTTGTTCAAAGTCACATTAGTCTCTATTGTGACAGTCAGAGTGCTATTCATTTAGCGAAAAATCAAGTCTACCATTCAAGAACCAAGCACATCGACGTGAGGTATCACTTTGTGCGGGAGATCTTTGAAGAAGGAAAGATTCTACTTCAGAAGATTGCGACGGCAGAAAATCCTGCAGATATGTTGACCAAGGTGGTAACATCAATCAAGTTCAATCATTGTTTGAACTTGATTAACATCTTGCAAGTTTGAGCACCTTCGGGTGTATGGCGCTCGTGGGCGCATTTGGAGGCACTACAAAAGATAACGTTTGGAGAGAAGAAATTTTGAAAAGCTTGGTGAAATTTCAAGCCAAGGTGGAGATTTGTTGAATTGGTGGCTTGAAAGTTTCAACAAAGGCTGCACCGAAAAATTAGGTGCAGCAAAGGTTGAAAGTTTGTTTTGGGATAATTAATTTTTGGTCCCTAAACTTTAGGCTATTTATAGGTTTAGTCCTTAAAGCTCAACTATAAATAGGCCTAGCATTTGCCATTTGAATTCATCCCAACATCCATCTCTCCCATTTGTTTCTCTTCTCTCATATTTGGGAATTCTTAGGAATTCCATTTGTTTGTACCATTTTGGTATTAGTGAAGTTATCATCCGGTGGTGGTGCCCGAGGAGTAGACGACATTTTCGTCGAACCTCGTAAATTTGGTGTGTTCTCTCCATTATTTATTTCGCTTGCTTATTATTGGGTTTTTCATTGGGTTTCAATATTCAATAGTTGACGGGTTTGTCCGCTGTGCAAATTTCGGTAGTTTCGATCTCGACATTTCAGCTCAGATTTGAAGCTACGTTCGTGTGGGAAATAACCCGGTTTCCCCAACAGTATTACAAGGAAGGGAGACCAACATCGGAAAGCGATTTCGTGTTCGATACCCCCGGGAAGATGCATGATATCAGACGAGATTTGTTCTTGGCTCACAATCAACTTCCACTGTCCATTCTTAAACAAATATATGAACGTGCCTTTGCTAAGAATCCTGATCACCCTTCGTTTGTTCATCTTAGCTGCAATTTCTTCCACCATTATTTCAACCAAAACATATCCGTCCATGATTTATTTCAACAAAACCAATCTCATGTTGATTTCAGAACCAAGCTGGAGGGTGCTAAGCATTTCACTGATTTGCTTAGAACACTTCAGCTACAACATTCATTTGAGAGCCCTAGCAGCAATAACAAATCATTTTGCTGTAAACCCGAGTTCAACTGGATCAAAGTTTGTGTTGCTTCTATATGGTCTTCATTGTACTTTTCATCGTGCCAAAAGACAGAGGACAACCCCGAGCTAGAATCGGGTCGGGTTCAAGGTAAATATTTATACAGTGCAACCCTACTGCGTGCAGCCGGCGTGAAGTTCAGAGAGAGTTCAAGCAGATGCTTGCTGGACATAAAGTTTAACAAAAACAATGGTGTGCTCGAAATTCCTTCGCTTAAAGTGGATTATTCGACTGAACCGTTTTTCCGGAACATCATGGGGTGGGAGCAGAGCTATTATCCAGAAGAAACCCAAGTTTGTGACTATGTTTTTCTAATGGAATATCTCATAAAATCTACTGAAGATGTGGATTTGCTTGTTAAGAAAAGAATTATCATCAACCAGCTGGGCAGTCACGCTGCACTTGTAACTTTGTTCAACGACTTGTGCAAACATATTCCTCAGGCGGAGAATAACCGTTACTCGAAGACTTTCAGGGACCTCAATGCTTACAACGCAGTTCGACACCATGGTTGGACAGCAAAGCTCAGACTACACTACTTTTCGTCTCTGTGGAGAAGTGTGGCGACGCTTGCTGCTACTGCGCTCCTTTTGCTCACTCTCACACAAACCATATGTGCTATCATCTCACTTTAATGTCTGATATATGGTTTCTTTCATCTTGGTTTGCTGTGGTCATTTTTTTTTATGTGCTGTATTATCTAACTTTAATGAGTCTGATAATTTTCATATGCTTTTAGTAAGTTTTCAGATTCTGTCTCTAATCCTTCATGTTCGGAGTTGGCGTGAATGTCCCTTCTATTAATATCATGTTCGAATCCAATTTCTTCTCATTGAGAATACAACATTTTTTTCATATTAAAAGAGATGATGCATGAAGCAATCAGAGGAACAATATATCAACAAAACATCTTCCATCCACCCCATCTGTGGTCGAACCTCCACTATGTTTATCTCGCTCTTTCAACACTACGAATCGATAAATAAAATGCCAATTAAATGATGGACGTCGAAGGTGTCAATCAAACGACAAACGATAGGCGTATTGAATGTTGTTGGCTTTTGTAACGAGAAGAAGAGACTTCATTACGTGACGGCAATTGGCCTCTAATGACGGTAGCGAAGGGATTTAGAATGTCTTTTTAGAAATTAGATACTTTAAGAATATAAATCTTTTGTTACTTTTCGGTGCCTTATATATGCCTCCGACTAAAAAATAGGTTTAGGATTTAGTGTTTAGAGTTAAGGTTTAAAGTTAGGGTTTAAGTAATTAAGAGTAGAGTGTTTTTTAAGGTTTAATGTTTATGGTTTAGGATTTAGAATTTAGGGTTAGGACTTGAAATTTAATTTTTTAAGGTTAGGTATAGAAAATGGCACCGAAAAAAGGGCAGCTGATTTTTGTCCATACTTTAGGGGTTTTAGAAATAACAAAAATCAAATTATTTTTAACTATCAATTAATTATTGTTATAATTATATATAGCAATTAAAATTGAAATTTAACACGAATCCAGCAAGTGATCTAGTGAAAAAGCGGATGATATTCATCATTAGACTATTAGAAAAAGTAACGTTTAAAACTATAAATAGATATATCAACAAACATTTTCATTCAAGTAGATTCTGAACCTAACAGTGATTTCAATAAAAAAATAACAATTTTCATTTTAAAGAATCCGAGTTGGAACACATGTGTGTGTCTTGTCAAAATACTAAGAAAAAAATAATATAAATAGATACAGTCATGTATTACCTTAAGATAGACGTTTAATTATATTTGATAATTTTTGTTTCCATATCCCAAAAATGTATATCATCACCATCATATGTAATTGTTATTTTATTAGTATTTGATATATTCAAATGGGCTTTACAAGTGAGATGATTAAATTTCAATTTGTATCAAAGGTGGTGAAGAAGATAATGGACTTGTGAACATAGAAATGGGTCTTTTGTCGAGGAATATGTTTGTTACTAAGTACTGAAGGTGATACTGGCCGATGAATAATTATAGTTTGGACTCGAATCCAGTTATCTAGAAGAAACAACGACAACGTTTAGCACCGAAATTGAATTATGGATTCAATTATATTCATATATTTAAATGTATAATGTTATATAATAATTTTGGTTTTGTATGATTGTATAAATGTAACTTTTATAAATTACTGTTGCGACATAGTATACATGTCAACATAGTATCATTTTACGTTACATATTACAAATGGGTGGTTTTATTTGTTAGAATATGTATAATTGAATAAAAATAAAATTTATGTGTTTTTATTGAAATAATTAAAATTATATGTATCAATCCTACTTTGAGGGGAGGGGAAATGGACTCTAAGGAAAGGAAGGAGGTGCTCCCAATAAATTTAAAACTTATGACCTAAGAAAATAAAAAAATAAAGATGAACAATTTGGTCAACCGGTCAAATGTGCTTACTTAAAATTCATGTATTATATAACACATTATATAGATATTCATGTATAATTTGATATTTATACCTAAATAGAAACAATTTTAGAAAATCTCATTTCAAAGCTGCTGAATGTTTTTTTAGGGTTGGATTTGACGTCGCCTCGACTGATCAAGTTGACGCTTATTTGGTTATCATGTTGATCTTCCTTGCTTTGGACCCTTATATTGGATTTGGATACACGATTTGCGTTTGTGGATAGTTTTTTCATGACGCTCGACTTTGATTTGCGGTTGTTGGTGGTCTTTGAGTAGTTTGATCCCCTTTTGTGGTTCGTTTGCCGATGCAGTCGGATCGGTTCCTATTTATGTTTTGTTGGAATCTTTTAGTTGGATTTTTAAACTTTTTCATGTATGGTCCATGTATGATCTCAAGTGGCTAGTTTATTGTCTCTTGGTTATAGGAAATGTCCAAATTATGTGTTTAATTTACAATTATGATTGTAAACCCACTTTGTAATTTTAGATATTTTTTTTAATAAAACTAGCGTCTTTCTATAAAAATTGAAATTTATACTAAAGTTGGATTAAATTTAGTTTTGAACAAAACTTTAAAAATTAATGAATCTATGGCTTATATTATGGATAAGATTTAGTTTTAAATATAGTTTTAATTGAATTTTTTCGATTAAGATTCTTGGTCTTTTAATTATTGAAAATATTAAATTTTTTATCATTTCAACTAAAAATTTTAGCCCAACATGACACATGATTATTGGCAACATTAAATACATGTTTGTAAAGTGAGATTTAGGTGAGATGCATTATCTTAATTGGCAAGAATGATCATTTTTGAGCAATAGAGATCAACGGTCAAGGGATTAAAATAGACACGATTCAAAACGTAAGTGGCAAGAATGATCTTTTTTAAATTTTGGTGACTAAAATAAAAACAAACTTCAAACAAAATGGACCATGGTGAAAAGTACCCTTTTATTTTTTATCTTAAATATGATATAGTTTTAAAATTTGTGATTAATGTCTATCATCTATATGAACTAATATAAAATAAAAAATTAATCACTAAATTCAGTCAAATATATAAAATAAACATAGAATATTATTATTTTCACAAGAGAACTAATAAATTATTCAAACAAGTTTTGAATATAATCATGTTCTTATATATTATTTTACTTGTTCAAATAATCAAACAACTATCAATTATCAATTAGTTTTACCAAATATTTGTGTACAATCCGCTAATAACTGAATTCACTCGAATATACCTTGAAAAACACAAAAATACCATTTAATATTATTATTTTCACAAGAGAAACATTTATAAACTGACGTTTGGGTATCAAACATTTGGTCCCACTCCCACCACACCATTCCGTTCTGAAATACTAACAAAACATGAGATGAATTAATCCTTGTGTGGTCCTAAATGGACAGAAAGAGAGACAGAGACACAATATGATGCTTAATTGCTGAAAACAATAGCTAACATGGCAGCCGACCATATCCCATGAGATCATTCATGGAAAAACCAGATCCACAGATCGGATCGGTTTGATTCGAAACTAAGATTAGCTCGATCCCAGGGACGGAGCCAGGATTTGAAATTAGGGGGCAAACTATAAATATTTGAAATTGGGGAAGGCAAATTTATAAATAAGCCTATTTAAAAAAATTAAATAGGAGGACAAAGGTGAAAAAAAATTTCTTCGGAGTGGGGGGTTGTCCCTCCCGAAGCCTTAATGACTCCGTCCCCGCTCGATCCAACGTATTGAATAGAATCCGACTTTTTTTAAAATAATTAAACCGATAAAATTAGAAGGAAACTAAAAATAATAATTTAAGGTGCAACGGAATTTAAATAGAGTTGGTAAAGATTGAAATCGGATTTAATGGTATAATAAAATTATAAAACATTGCATGAGAACGGAGGGAGAAGGCAATTGTTTTGCTTAGTTAGGGTGGTTGTTAAGTTGCTTTCATGCAAACCCTAGTTGTTGTTTCTTTGTTAGCAGGGAACAATTCTCCGTGGCCCTTACTCTCAACCAAACCACACTACGGGCCAACCTTTTTTCAAATTTTTTTTGTCCAGCCAGTTCCTCAAGACTTTGCTCGTAAGGTCTCAAAATTTATAAAAATATACGCTTGGGCCTGATACAAATACAAGTTCCTCGTCAATAGTCTCAGTATTTCAGTATAGAAGTGTTTAAGGGCCGAGCCGGAAAGATTCGAGCAGGACTTGTATGTATGAGATTAACACACTTCATGTCGATACACATAAAAGAATTTATTTTTAGTCTCTAATTAAATCATATTAAACTTAATTCTTAAGTAGTTTATGCATCATTTTGCATTATAAGTAGTGCAATTGGATTTTTTTTATTCTTAAATTGAGTTTTATCGTTTTAGTACTTTAATGTTTTTATTTAAGGCACTCCGAGTGTTATTTGCATTATAGAAGAATATGGTTATTTTATGTGTTTGGTTTTATATCGTTCTTATATTAAAATATAGGATAAATATTTTATACATAGGCGGTGAAACTGAAAGTTTTCACAAGTGCCTTAGTTTTAAAGTATAGAGAGTTAGTTTAGGGTATAAGGTTTAGGGTGTAGGGATTAGAATTTAGGGATAGTTGTTTCAATTTAAGGTTTAGGGTTATAATTTAGGGTTTATAGGTTAAAATCTAAATCCTCACCATATTACCCTTAAAATGAAACCCTAACATATAAACCCTAAATTATAACCTTAAACCTTAAATTGAAACAATTATCCCTAAATTCTAAACTCCTACACCTAAACCCCTAAATCCTAACATATGAACCCTAAATTATAACCCTAAACCTTAAATTGAAACAGATGTCCTTAAACTCTAAACTCCTACAGTTAAACCCCTAAACCCTATACAATAAACTAACTCCTTATACCCTAAAACTAAGGCGCTTGTGAAAACTTTTCGCAGTGTATAGAATATTAATCCTAAAATATATATCATGTTTTCTATGGTAAAATGTTTGCCTAAGCCTGTCCAAAAATATGAGTCTCAAACTTTTTCAAGTCTGTCCATATTTATAAATGATTAATTGGTTTATTTATATTTTTTTTTTAAATAATTTTCTTTTTTTTTAATTTCATTCATTTATTTTTATTAAATTTATTTTTTAATCTTCTATTCAAACATGTCCTTTAATGTTGACATTATATATTATTATAAATTTATTTTATGTGAGAAAAATATAAGATATATAAAAATAAAATAAAACATATAAATTATAATTACTAAAATGGATAGGGCCAATTAGGCTCAAACCTTGAATGTTTTTTTAATAATTTAAAGGTGATTACAAGGTAGTATATATTCATATATAGTCTTAACCCTTTGATAATGCCTATACACATTATAGACAAAGCGATTTGAACTCGTGTCTCCTAAAATAAACATTATCCGCTTTTACACTGAGACACTTGTTGAGTTCCTCAAACCTTAAATGTTGCTTAAACTCTGACTATATCTTAAGTGAACCTAATATTTTGTCCATTTGAATCTAATATCTTTATTAAAATTCTCACAAATTTTAGGTGAGTAATTCAACCCGTGAACAAATCTATTCGAACAGTTAAATAACATTGACAACCTTTATCTAAGATTCAAACTCTAAAACCCTCCCTAGTTATAAAAGAAATACCTAAAAAATTATTTCCTAAATTCCCTGCCTAATATTTCTCGTGTCGTCCTAAATTTCCTTCCAAATGTGGTAACCTAAACCAAATTTCAAACTTCACATGCCCTATAGCACTATTTCTTATTGGAAGGTTTGGGTCGTTTTAAGCACAACTATTCACGACGATTTATTTAAGAATTATATATATCGACATAATCTTTCCTTGTGATTTATTGGATGATGATATGCACAAATTAAGAAATGATGGATATTGTATCCTATAGATTGCATTTTTCATTTATTAATCTAACCTAACCCACAAACAATATAAGCATTATTATATAAAAAAACATTTTTTAAATAGTTATTTACGTAAATGACCCCAACCAATGTTATTTAAAAAAATGACCTCTAAATCGTTTACATAAGGCGAACTCACGTTCCACAAAAAGTAAGTTTCAAAACTCGCTTTCTACAGAAAGTGAGTTCCATGTCAAAAAATGCGGGAAATTAATTTTCTTCATTTTTTACCAACTTACTCAATACGAAACTCACGTTTTGTAGAAAGCAAGATTCGAAGTTCACCCTACGTGGACGATTTGAGGGTTATTTTTCTAAATAACATTGGTTGGGGTCATTTACATAAATAACTATTTAAAAAAAAGTTTTTTATATATAATAATGCCAACAGTATATAAGAATCTAGATCGAAAGATCTATTAATTAGTTGACTGGTCAAGGATGTTCATATTACCCATGTGAATTTGAGTTATGATATTTACCATTTGGATTGTAAAATTCTCAGAAATTTAAAAAGTTCTCCCCCAAACCCTTAGTTCAGTTCTTCATCCAAGTCCAACGACTTTTTTTGACTTCTTAATATTTTCACATAATCAAATGTTAAGAAATTCCAATACAACTCTTTATTTAGGGACGAACTTATAAAATTTTGAACATCTTTACTTATGTCTAGGGACAAACGCATAATTTTATGTTAGGGACGAACTTATAAAATTTTAGGGGTGGAAATAATTTTTAAATAATAAAAAATTTAAATCATATATGAATTTTAAATTTTTAAAAAGGAGACTGTTTTCTACAAATCCTCTCGGTCCATTCATGCTTATGGCATGGGTGCATCCATGGTACAAATTGGCATATAAAGTAGTTAGAAATGTATAATAAAATAAAAACCATATTCCATAAAGTAAAATTCTAGAAAGCCATGGTCCATTAGCCCCACTTGCCCTAGTCTCAAACTGAACTAAGGTGAGTCAGTCAACATTTGCAAATTTGTGGGCCAATGTGAATAAAGAAAATTTTGCACGCATATTGACTATAATTTTCAATCCTCACACATAATTATTACTCCGTAGCATGGGACATGTACGGTTGGACTCATTCAATTATTTGTTCCAATTTCTAATCAATTAAATGTCAAGCCTTGGACTAAAACTTGTCTCTGTTTTTTCGCATTGTTTTGTTTATTAATTTATTGTGGTAGCTTGGACTATAGGGCATTTGATTTTTTTTTATTTTTTTATTAATTTTAGTTGGTGTGTGATTGAGATTTGAGAATTGTTGACTTGACTACGTTTTTTTATTTAATTTCTCTGTTTTTTAATGTAAAAATCTAATGAAATAATGTTATTATTTAGCGCATTATCGATGAAAAAAAATAGTTCCAGAAGCATGTTTGAGAGGGTGCCAAATGTCTTATATATTTGTTTTAAGTTTTTAAAATTATATTATAGACAAAGTGAGGGTTCTGTTTTAAATTTTCAAAGTGAATGTTTCGATATTGGTAAGGCCGTATCAAAACGGGAACTTCTGTATCGAAATAGAAATTTTCAGTAAGCTCTTAAGATCAAGCCGTATCGAAACTTCTGAGGCGTTTCGAAACGCTCGAACGATTTTGTATAATTTGACTTTAAAACACTAAAAAAAATTTATGGGGTTTAAGTTTTGACTTTAAAACATTTTGAGTCTAAATTGTACTTGTCAAATGTGAGTATTTTGAGTTCTTAAAATTTTATTTACTTTGCAATTAGGTCCTTAGACTATTTGTTATATAAAAATCAAACATTGATTTTACATTACCCTAAATATTATATTTGCATGTATCTTATTACATGATTTGTATTTTTTTTTAACATTGATCAAAAACTATATATGTGCTTAATTAATAAGCACGAGTCTAGATTATAAATTAAAAATTAAAAATTAAATGGTAAAAAATCCTTATAAAACATAAAAGAAATAATTTAGGCACGTAAGAACCAAACAAAAGTAATAGTTTACCTCTTCTATTCTCTTTTATTAACGGCCGATAATAGTTTTCGGTAAATAAAAGAGTCAATTGATTTTTTTATTAACGAAAGAAGCCGATTAATACCAAGAATTAATTGGTCTAGTGGGATGAAACACTAGAGCCCTTCAGTAAGATTAGAAGTTCGACTCCTTACATTATAAATAAAAAAAATTAAGTTAGAAGGATCGCCTCATAATAAGTCTCTGTAAGACTTGATATGAATTAATCGGCTAGTGGTTAAACAAAAAAAAATCAATTAATTTATTTTTATTTAGAACGAGTTATTAATTTTTTACCCTTTACTAATGATTTTTTAATTCCTAAGCCGTTGTTTTTTTTAGTACTTTGTATATATGTTTTACGGTCCACGGTTGAGGTGCGAGGCCCTTTTCAACATTGTCGTCTTCAATATTTGAACTCACCTCCTCTTATTAGGAGTGCAATATGCTTTACCAGTGCACGCAGCATTTGTTGGTTAAATTTGTAATCATTCATTAGACAAATTACCTCAAAAATACAACTCAACCACTAATTCGTAGTTTTATAATTTTATCACACCTAAATTTACCAACTCTACGAAATTTTGAAAATACCTTCTAACTCCTTCATATCTAACGAGCATCATAGATGATTTATAATGGCCGTCTCTATAAAAAAATGTCCTCTTAGAAGACTAATTATCTCGGAGACCTCAACCTAGGCACTTTGAATAGTGTCCACGTGCCCAACATGTAAAGCTTAAATACTCGAAAGTTAAACATGTCTCTGCCAACCCATCACTAGGTTTGATATCTTCTAATCACCAACATTGTCGTGTACTATAAATACCTGAGCTAACAAATAAAGAAGGCAAGCGGAGTCTCAAGAGCAATGCCCTTTCCTTTTTCTTCTTCTTCATCATTTTTTTAAGGCACAAATCGTCATGTTAACCGCGGCTCTCTACCTCTAATTTACAGGGAATGGACCGCTTGAATTTATCACAATAATTTTGGTATGTCGTCTCTACCATCCACATTCAACGCCTTCTCATTTTGACATCAGCAAATAAATAATTTTAAAATTTGAAAATCATTTAAATCTTATGTTTGATTATTATTTATACCGTCTCTCATTTTAAATAAAATAATTCTATAATTTCTCAATTGAATTAAAATTTGGTTAAACGAGAAATTTAATTGAAAATATAAATAATAAGACCGTACGCCTCGTGGAAAGCCATGCCTTGCAATGTTGACAAACCTCGTCTCTTTCATTTCACTTTCGCATTTACTTTTCTTTTCTGTGTTTTACCCGTGGACGGTGGAACCCACTCCTCCCTCACCCCCACAAATATCTATTTCTTTCTTATATATGACATCAGCATTCGCACGCATGTAACTCTAACACGTGTTACCGTCTTAAAAAATAAAAATATAATTTCATTGTTTAATTTAAATTCATAATTAGAATCTTGATTGAATTTAATATGTCTAGTCAACTCGAACATCAATCCAATTAGTAATTATAAGTTATTTGTATTTTTAATTATAATAAATATTTATATAAGATTTTAATTATTATAAATCTTTAAATAAAACTATTAAAAGATACCCCTTTCAGATTTTAACATATGACCAAAAGTTCTTATACACAAACCTTTACCACTTCAACTATAATTATTTGATAATTAGTTTTCACAAATCAAATTATTTATGTAAAATATTTTTTAAAAAGTATTTATATCTTATATACTAATAAATAAAATTCTTATTAAATTTGATACCGCGGCTCAACTGGATGCCAACTCAATTTTTAATTTCATTTTTTCATATTTTTAAATATAATAAATACTTTTGTAGTATTCTCTGTCTTTCATTTTTTTATAAACCATTGAATAAAACTACTAAGACTCATTAATTATTTAAGAATTTCGTATTCACAAATGAATTAATTTACATAAAATATTTCCTTTTTAAATGTATTTTTACCAAAAATATACCGTTTTCAAATTTAGTTACCAAAGTAACACCCTTCCAAGATTATTTATCGAAATATATCATTTCTAAGTTCTAACACATATGAGTTATGACAAAGATGTGGCGGAATGTATGCATTTTTTTATGTGGCACGATCATTAAAAGCAATGGCTTATGAAGCGCACCTTTGCTGAGTTTTACGTGACATGTAAACAAATTGATATTGTTAAGGATCAAAATGAGAAAAAGAAAAAAATCACGGGAGAAAAAAATAACAGATTTTGTCCCAAAAATATCAACATGCACAATATGATTTCTGTCTTCAATCGCAATGAGTATATTTAAATGACTATTTTTTTGGTAAACTACATAAATAACCGACATACTATGGTCCTAATTTTACTGAATAATTACACATTTGATCTTTATTACTTATAAATTCTATCAATTTGGTCCTAATTTTAATTTAATAAAATAAATTAATTGTTTAATTAGGTGCCACAAAATGAGCATCCTGCTCCTAAGGGGATTCAAATCCGCATTGCCCTGGATGGGATCATGCGTGTTTACCAATTACCACTAGGCCAAGTGAATGTTTGTGATGTATGGTACAAAACTTAATATATATCTTAGTTTGTTGATCATGCCAAGAAAAAGGAAATAAATATGAATTAAGGGACTCAAACATGACACTTTTGGGTTGCACAAAAACATCTGAACTATTAAAATAAATCTTATAATTAAATTACGGGTAATCTTCACCCATGGTCCCTTTTTGGGGGGTTTGTTCTATTTTGGTCACTCGAATTAAAAAAATCATTCTTGTCACTTACGTTTTGAATCGTGTCTATTTTGGTCCCTTGGCCGTTAACCTTCGTTAATTAAAATAAATTAATTTTTAATTTAACTATAAACTTTCAAAACTTTATTTTTCACCATGTTCTCAAAAAAATGTTAACTAAGGAGTTTTCTTTTTCTGAAAAAACTATATAAACATGAGACGAAATTATTTGAAGAATTTAATGGGTTTTCTTTAGCACTTTATGTTGCTCTAAATTAGTATTCTCAAATGTTCTCAAATCTTGCTGAAAAACAAGTAATTGAATTAGGATACTCTCGGCCATGATTAACTGGTTGCCTTTTACATTTTACTAGTCGTTGAATCTTATTTAATACTTGAATTTTAATCCTTTTGAGATCATACAGTCGGCAAGTTTATGAATCAGAAATATTGACCATTGATAGGAAGCCGGGGTGGGAGAAAGAAAAGAAGATAATATTCCCGAAAAAGGGAACAAAGCTGGTAGCTTCAGCTTGATTATATAGTTTGAAATATATATATATATATATATATATATATATATATATATATATATATAATTTTTAGAGAAGATAGTGAAAAATAAAATTTTGAAAGTTTAAGGGTTAAATTAGAAATTAATATTTTTATTAATGGAAAGGGACCAAAATATACCCGATTCAAAATGTAAGTGGCAAGAATGATTTTTTTGAATTCGGGTGACCAAAATAGAACAAACCTCAAACAAAAGGGACCACGGTATATAATAAAGTTATATCAATTCATATTTATTTATTTTTTCTTGGCATTAGCAACAAACCAAGGTATATATTAGGTTTTGTACCATACATCACAAAGATCCACTTGGCGTAGTGGTAAACGCACATGACCCCATCCAATGTAATGGGAGTTCAAATCCCTTTTAAGAGCATGATGTTCAAGTCACCAGATTATTGGAGGGGAAAAATTAAATTATTAAATCAAATATAAATAATTAAATTCTTCCAATAAGTCATTTCCTTATTAAATAATTAATTAATTTTATTAAATTAAAATTAGGACCAAATTGATAGAGTTTATAAGTAACGATGACTAAATGTATAATTATACAAATTTCTACTAATTGCCTCGTAATTCCCTTTGATTGGTTCTAACGGCTGGTGATCGCATTGCATCCAATTTAATAGAATAGTGGTTTAATTTCTTCGGGGGGAAAAGTAAGGTGGTCAAATCGCGACTTTAACCATAGTATGATGATCATTTATGTAATTTACCCTATTTTTTTTATCAAATAAGAGCTAATTACATTTTCGAGATAAACTTTGTGACTCAAATCCATACAAAATGAAATAATATGAACATTTTAATCACTTAATCAATTAATAGATCTCTATTAAATGACTATATCTAAGTGCTTGAAAACCCAATATCTATTTAATGTGAGATTTGGCAATGCAAATCTCATATTGGTTAAATGTTGAATTTTTATCTGCTTTAAATATATTGTTTTATATATTTACTATTTAAGTACTATTAAAAACGTATTTAAAGACAATTTGACCTTGTGAGATGGATTCTAACGCTCCTAAAACTTTGGAGGGTTTACACCCTCTTGCGGGAAACCCTAGCCTCAATTGTTTTACCCTCTCCGGTGGCCAGCCGCCGGGAGGAGGATTGCCGACGGTCGGCCAGCCACATGATACGTCGTTGGGGACGCAACCGGTGCAGGAGGGGCTGGAGGCGTCGCACGCGCAGCCAATGGAGATTAGTTCATCGGTAAGGGCTGCGTTAGGGGGCGTGGCTAGGAATACTAAGGATGATGTAAGTGGCCCGGCGGCTACTGGGGACGCGGGCAAACCTCCGGTGGTTGCTGATGATCAGCGACGGAGTTCTTACGCTGATATGGTGGTGCGAGATCGGGCCAACGGGGGCCGGTTCAAACCCAGAGTGGTTACGGACGGAATCCAGGTATTGGAATCGGATTTCTCTATCGATCGAAGTGCCTCTTTTCCGAGGATTAAATTTTCTAAACGGGTGCATGCTTCGATCGATGAAAGTATGAAGCAAGCTGTGATTGTCCGCTTACTGGGGCGAACTATCGGATATAAGACGTTACTCTCGCGCATTCCTGGTTTATCGGCACCGATTGGCGATTATCATGTTGTGGACCTTGATAACAATTACTTCTTGGTGAATTTTGAATCAAACGAAGATTATGCAAAGGTGTTGTCGGCAGAACCATGGACGTTGTATGGAAGCTATCTGTCGGTCCAACTTTGGTCGTGTTCGTTTTCGACGTCGTAGCGTCATCCCTCGCGGGTTATGGTTTGGGTGCGTCTCCCCGGGCTTCCATATAGGTATTATACTAAAGCTCTCTTTAAGCTGATTGGTAGTACTATTGGTACGGTTGTTAGAATTGACTATAATACAACGGTTGGGGAAAGAGGCAAGTTTGCTAGATTAGCGATTTTAGTGGATCTGGATAAGCCTTTGTTACCGTGCATTGGTATCGATGGTTTCACGCAGAAGCTTGAGTATGAAGGGTTACAACAAATATGCTTCAAGTGTGGGATTTATGGACATTCGTCGGAAGTTTGTGGGAAACAAGCGGAAGAGAATTTGGAGTCGGGTCATGTGACAAAGGAACGACCTAATGAGATCAATAAGGAGGTAGTGGACAGTGCGGGTGGTCTCTATGGACCTTGGATGGTGGTCGAGGCTAGGAAACGGAAGCCGCGGAAAACTCTGACTAGTCAGAATGATGCTAGCGCGCGTGGCATAGGGGGTTCGCGCTTTGTTGTGCTCGATGGTGATGCTGATAGCGGAAATAAGGGGGATGCCACGACCAGCACTCCTGGCCAAAAACAGCTTCAGCACAAGGTGCCTACCTCGGGTAGCAAACCTCGCGGGAAGGGGATTGAGGGCGATGGAAAGTTAGACGTTGGAAGCAGGGGTAACAGTGGGTTACGGCCTGTGAAAGTTGTGCAAATTGGAGGGCAGCCGGAAAAAGCTCCTGAGAGTGCGGGAGCTTCGAAGAGTGAGGGTACGAAGGTGATAGCTTTAAACCCGAAGCTACCAGTTCAGGTGCAAGCCTATGAGCCAAATATTGCTAATGGCTCGCACAAAGCGGTGACCATTTTTGAAGGGGTTACGGAAAAGGGGACTAGCGGCAGTGATCGGAAGAATGTAGAACGCGGTAAGAGTCTTTTGCCAGTGAAGGTGACACTTAAACGATCGTTGAAACAAGCGAAGCGGGGACAAGGTGCGCGATCACCACCTAAACCGATTTTGGCGAAATGGGTGCAGAATCTGTCAGGGGAGCTGCAAACATTGCACGAATCCGCGGTGAGGGATGAGCTGCGAACTCCGTCGGCTGCTGGTGGTTCGACTGCTGGAACCGTGGCGATGACACCTGCAAGGTTAGAGTCGGATGCGACATTACGGGGTGGTAGCATGGTTACGGATGGAGCTGACAAGGAGAATGTTCGGCCGACTCATTAAGTTTTAGGTGGTGTTTTGTTTCTTTTGCTTTACCATGATTAATTTAATGTTTTGGAATTGTCAGGGTGCGGCGAGCCCGGAATTTCGCCGTCATTGTCGTTCTTTTGTGAGAAAATATGACCCGAAGATTGTTTGTCTTGTCGAAACGCGGGTTAGTGGGTTGCAGGCGGACAGAGTGGTTCGTAGTTTGGGTTTCAGTAACTCGTATCGAGTGGAATGTCGTGGGTTCAGTGGTGGTGTCTAGGTCCTTTGGCGCGAGGAGGTGTTGGTTGAGATTTTGGTTGCATCAAATCAGTTTGTTCATGGGAGGTTCTTTGATGAGGGTACTAAACATTGGGTTGTTTTTACGGCAGTTTATGCGTCGCCAACTGTGGCTTTGCAGCGATTACTTTGGGAACAATTGCTGAAGGTTCAACCGAGTGCAGGTCAAGCGTGGGTGCTCGGGGGTGATATTAATTGTATCCTTCGAGCGGAGGAATGTTGTGGTAATAGTTCGGGGACACCGGGGGTGAGTTCTTTATTCCATGACTTTGTTTATACGGCGGGTCTGTTTGAGGTTGAATATAGGGGTGATGACTTCACTTGGCGACGTGGTCAGTTATACAAGCGGTTGGATAGGTGCTTAGTTAATGATTCTTGGCGGATATTATTCCCCCAGAGTTTGGTGTTACACTTGGATCGCTTGGGTTCGGATCACTGCCCGTTAATCTTTAGGAGTGAGTCTTATACCAATGCGAGTGATGATAGGCCGTTTCGCTTTATTGCGGCTTGGCAGGAGCATCCGGATTTTGCGAAGCTTCTTCAGGACAATTGGAAATCGACTGAATCTGTGGAGTCAAATATTACAAGATTTCAGATTGCTGCAGTTCAGTGGAATGAGGAAGTGTTTGGTCATATTGGGAAACGGAAAAAGAGGCTTATGGCGCAGTTGAGAGGTATTGATCGTGCTCTTCGCTATCGTTATTCAGATCTCTTGGTGGAGTTAGAGAAGTCTCTGCGGGCGGAGCTTGATGTTGTGTTGGAACAGGAGGAGAGCCTTTGGTTCCAGAAATCGCGTTGCCGTTGGATTATGCAGGGGGACAAGAATACTAGGTACTTTCATGCATCCACCGTTAGTAGGAGGAAAAGAAACCTCATTGTGCGCTTGCGGGATGGAAATAGACGGTGGTTGGAGTCGCAGGCCGAGCTCCGAGGTCATGCGATTGATTTCTATAGCAGACTGTTCATAGGAGGGGAGGCGGATGTGTCGAGCTTTCCTCTTAGTGGTAAATTTCCTGTTCTTTGTTCTTCGGTGTTGGATTCTTTTGATAGTGCAGTGTCTGTGGATGAGGTTCGCCGTGTAACACTCGGGTTTAGGGGTTAGGTGAAAATAATATTTTAATATTATTTGGGCTCGGTTTTATAATTTAAATAATATTACGGGTTTTTGTTTTCAAATTAATTAATTTGGGTTGACCATGTTTTAAGATTAAAACTCCAATTAGCCATGGTTTTCCCTTCCTTGTGAATAGCCCAATTCATTAAGGGCAAAGTGGTCTTTAGACCCCCAATTTTAAACAAACAATTAAAAATACCCATTTTTTCACCATCTTCTACTATTCACCTTCTTCCTCTCTAACGTGAAAAAGGGTTTCCCTCTCCAAGCTACTATTCCATTCAAAAGCTCCCTCATTTCAACTCCATTTTGAAAGGTAATGATATTTTTGACTTCCCCTCATCTCCATCTCCTTGAAAGTACCTTTTATTTTGATGTTCATGAAGGTTTTAGAAAATGGCATTTTGGAAAGTTTGGATTAAAAATGAAAGCTTTATGAGGTTAAGTGAAATGTTTTGATTTAATATGTTTAGTATTGTTGTGTAGAGGTCAAATGGTATAACATATGTAAATTTCAAATGATTTTGGGCAATTTTCGGAATTGGGTTTCAAGGGGGTTTTAGGAGGGTTTTAAAGTGGTTTTTGGGGTGGTTTAATGTTGGTTTTTGAGGGCTGGTGTTAGTATGATATATGAGGGTTACTTTGGGTGTATTAGAAGGTTGTTTGGATGCTTGAAATGGAAGATTTCAGTGGGTGTTATGGGTTGCTCGGGAATTCTGTTTTGGGCTAGTTTTTGAGTGTTGGATGCTTGAAAATGTTGATCCGGGTTAGTTTCGATCATGAGATATTGATTGTGAATGTTTTGTTTGTGTTTGGAATTGATTAGAATCGAGATTGGACATCGGTGAAGCATCGGAAGTGAATCCGGGAATTTGAAGGTGGTTGCTTGCTTGGTCTTTGAGCTTGGAAGCTTAGGTGAGTGGTTAATTGTTTTAAATGGTTTTAAAATGGTTGGTTCGAGTATATGGACTAGGTTGGGCTTGGTAGACCCTCCTAGAGTTAGGATTAGGGTGGTAGCCTAATCCTAAGCTTGATCTAGAGCC
Organism: Hibiscus trionum; assembly: GCA_030270665.1. Lineage (NCBI taxonomy): Eukaryota > Viridiplantae > Streptophyta > Magnoliopsida > Malvales > Malvaceae > Hibiscus > Hibiscus trionum. The sequence continues at coordinate 11,610,574 of BSYR01000036.1, read as the reverse complement.
TTTGGATGAACTCATTTATATGGTTGTGTATGTCTCGTATGAAATGTGATATGAATGCTTATGTATATTGTGTTATACATGTGCGATGAGACATGACTTGTGATGCTTGAGACATGCATGATGCGGGTTGTTGGTGAGTACGTGCTAAGCACGGAAATGATTGGAATGATTAATGTGAAATGAGTAAATGTTGGCACTAGTATACTTGAATACAAATGATCGATCATTAGGATGTTAGTGTGTACACATGAGTCAAAAGTCGCGCGTGGCCTCGGTGGCGTTGAGTCACCGAGGAGGAGTACAGGTTCGCCCAGAAATTGTATTTAAATATAGTCGGTGATGAGTGGAATCCCATCAACGGGGCGTGAGGATGAGTGGAATCCCCTCCGCGAGACCGGTGATGAGTGTAATCCCACCGTGAGGTAATGTGGTTGTTGGATGTGAGTTTCCAACATGTTTATCCGCGTATTCGGGTCATAGCTAGGTGCCAATGTTGATTGATAAGTGTATCAATGTGTTGTGGTTTAATATCTTTAATTGGATACTTGAATGTGATTACATGTATTGTGGAGTTGAGCTTATGATCATGACATTTATATTGTATATTGCTCATGCATCTTTATTTTGTGGCTCTTGTGGATCCTTGGTATATTTGTGTAATGCCTTGGCTATATCGTGCTCGGACCCTGCAATGTTGAGGTTTGTTTTTAGAGCTTACCCTCACTAAGCATCCTTGCTTACGTTCTCTTTGTTAAACATTGCAGATCCTTAGTTCGCGGGTTGCTCGAGCAAGTGGAGGGCCTCCAAGTGTGGTTGTTGGCTTGAGTACATCAAGTATGAACTTTTAAATGTTGAACATGTAATAGTTTAAGCAATGGGACATGTGTTATTATGATGGCTATGTTGTGGTTGATGTTGTTTAGGAGCATGTTAGACTCCTCGTATGTGTTGGCCATTTTGACTTGGGATGTATGCCTTGCTTGATACCTTGTTGACATGTTGCTATTTTGAAGTTGTCTAAGTGTTGACCTTTGAATGCTTAATTCCTTAACTGAGTTGTATGTATGCATGCCTTGTGTTGTCGTGCCTTGGTGTTTAGTTCGTTTTGTTGATGTTGAAGCATGCTTGTATGTTGGTCTGCCTTAAGTTTTATTTCTAGTGTGTTGTTAGAGGTTGTGGAGGTGTTTTGGGGCACCCTTGTGCCTTAAAACAACCAAAACGAGTTTGCAGACAGGGGGCGTTTCGAAACGGGCCACCCTGTTTCGATACGGTCCCTTTGCATTTGGCCATCCGTTTCTAAACGGATAGGGGTCGTTTCGGAACATTTTTGCTACTGGAATTTTGAGAAATTGGCGAGATGAAGGCGTTCCGAAACAGGCCTTCGATGTTTCGAAACGGTCAAATCTCGTTGACCACGAGAAGTTGACCGTTGGAGTCGTTTCGATACGGGTCACCCCTGTTTCGGAACGGTCTCCCTATGGTTGACCCAGGCCTGTTGATTAAGTCAAGGCGTTTCGAAACACCCCAAGGGCGTTCCGATACGGCCTGCTGTAATGAGCTAAAATGGGCTGTTTATTGTATTGTCTTGGTCGATCGATGTTGTATTGTTGCTTCTTCCGCTGTTGTGCTTCACATAGGAATTAAATGTACAATTAGACAAGATTAAAATTAAAAGAAATTTTCTGGGTCGTTAACCGAGGAGGAACCTTAACGGGTTTCGCTTCGGTTTTCCCCGTATGGCCCACTCGGACCGGTCGTTCGACCAGACCGGGACGAGGGGGTTACACGCCGGGTAGTGTTTCAGATGGACGCGCTCAAGGCCCCAGACAGCGATGGTCTCCACGCCTATTTCTATCAGCGTAACTGGGATACGGTGGGTCCGGATGTTTGCCGTTTGGTACAGGAAATATTTGACGGAGCACCCTTTCCTAATGGCTTGAATGATACATTACTTGTTTTGATTCCGAAGGTTCAGTCACCTGAGGGGATGCATCAGTTCAGGCCTATCAGTCTTTGCCAGGTCCTGTACAAAATCGTGACTAAGGTTATTGTAAATAGGATTAAACCTTATATTCCCGAATGGGTGAAAGATAACCAGACTAGCTTCGTCCTGGGTTGGTTGATATCAGATAACATTATTATCGCGCAGGAGGTGGTTCATTCCATGTGACGTAAAACTGGTTCTAAAGGTTGGATGGCGGTTAAAATTGACTTGGAGAAGGCCTATGATCGCCTTGAATGGTCCTTTATAGCTGATAACCTCCATGACATCGGGTTGCCAACGAAATTGTGTGATTTGATTATGCGCTGCGTCTCCTCTGTAACTACTAGTATCTTGTGGAATGGCGCTCAGACAGAGAGGTTTCGTCCATCGCGTGGGATCCGGCAGGGTGACCCGTTATCACCGTACCTCTTTGTGATGTGCATGGAAAGGCTTGGTCACCTGATTGAGCATAGTATAGCCCAATGGAGTTGGAGGGGTTTTCGAGTATCACGGCAATGCCCAGTTATTTCTCATCTCATGTTCGTCGATGACATGGTTTTGTTTGCTGAAGCTTCGACGTCCCAGATTGAGGTGGTACATTCGGTGCTTGCTACTTTCTGTAAGGCTTCTGGTATGAAGGTCAGTATTGCAAAAACAAATGTGTTTTTTTCTAAGAATGTCCCTAGGCCGCTGCGTCATTCTATATGTGGGGTTTGTGGATTTATAGAGGTTAACGATTTGGGCAAGTACTTAGGGGTGCCTATGCTTCATCAGCGTGTGACGAATGGAACGTATGATTTTTTGGTACAGAAGGTTCGGGATAGGTTAGAGGGTTGGAAGGCCTGTTACTTGTCTTTCGCAGGGCGTATTGTCTTGGCGAAGTCGGTTCTTGCCGCTATCCTTTCCTATTGCATGCAGACAACGCGAATCCCTAAGGGCGTTTGTGAGAAGATTGAAGGTTTAATTCGCAAATTTATTTGGAGCAGTTCGATGCTAAGGCGGGGTATCCATCTTGTAAAGTGGGAGGAGGTAGCGTCGCCTATTTCTAGTGGTGTATTAGGATTTAAATCTATATCCCAGCAGAATGATGCCTTCTTGATGAATGTGGCCTATAATATTGTGGCGAAGGCAGATCAGTTATGGGTGCGTTTCCTGCGTGCTAAGTATAAGTGTTTTGATCGCATTCCAGTTAATATCGCCCGTAGTAACAGCTCGGTTTTATGGAGGGGAGTGAGCACGGTTTGGGGTGACGTCCGAGATGGAATTGTGTGGAATATTGGTATTGGTATGTCAGTGGATTTTTGGAAGGATTGCTGGATTGCGGATTTGGGTCCTTTGATTACTTATTGCGCTCGTCCGAGGAATCTTAATGCATGTGTTTCAGTGCGAAGTATGGTTGATGACCAAGGAGAATGGCGATGGGATACTTTGCGTGAGGAGTTGCCTCCGCATGTGTTGCAATATATTGCGGCAATAAAACCCCCTACGGACGCGAATGGCGCGGATTGGCCGGGATGGCGTTGGAATAAGTTACGCAAATTTACAGTGAAATCCGCCTACGATAGGCTACGCGCGCTTGATGAATCAGTGGAGGATGATGATGATCGTCTTTGGAAGGCGATTAATTCCTACAAGGGACCACCGCGGATTCGTGCCTTCCTGTGGCTGGTTGGAAAGGGAAGGATTTTGTCCAATGCTGAAAGAGTTCGACGACATTTATCGGAGTCAGCAGGGTGTTCGCTATGTGGGGCGGGTTTTGAGGATGCAGATCACATCCTGCGATACTGCCCAATGGCGCTCGCAACTTGGCAGGAGTTGATTTGTCCGAGTCTTTTATCGGAATTTTTGAGTTTACCGTTGAGGGAGTGGCTTCGGCAAAACTTGTGTGACGGTGGAAGATTTGTGGGGGGTGACATCAATTTCCAGCTGCTATTCGGTGCACTTCTGTGGTCTCTTTGGAGAGTGAGGAATGAGAGGATTTTTAGAACGCAACCGGTGCTTGGCGTGGGGGTACTCGACCGCAGCTGGCGGTTGATCGCCAACAACAACGGTGCGACTGCTGCACATCGCGACTAGCAGCAACTCTGCTGCCCTGCGCGGACGAGGGGAGACGATGATGACCAGCGGCAGCGTGGTCGGTACTGGCAGCCACCAGGTAGGGATGTGGTTAAACTCAATATGGATGGTGCGCGAAACAGGTTTGACGGTTTTGCCTCGTGTGGGGGTGTTATACGGGATTGGAAAGGTGGTTGGATAACAGGTTTTTCTAAATATATTGGAATTTGCTCGGCGATTGAAGCGGAGCTCTGGGCGGTGTTTGAGGGGCTCAAGTGTGCTATGGGTATTGATGGGATGCGAGTTGTTATCGAATCGGATAATCTGGATGTGATTCGAGTTCTTTCCGATCCGACATCTCGTTTGATATCATCCTCGTTGGTTGATTCTATCCGGGATCTAGCATCATTACATGGTGGGGTGACGTTTCGACATGTTTATCGTGATGCTAATCAGGTGGCGGATGCGTTAGCAAAGTTAGCTCTGCAGGATCGTTCTATGGATACCATGTTTACTCATGCTCCGATAGAGGTACTAGAGTTGTTAAGGGATGATTGTATCCCGACTGTGCGTAATTCTTAGTTTGTTTTCGTTTCTTGGTTTTCTGTATGAATTATTTATAGGTACTCTTTTCCCTCATTAGGCTTAGGAGAGTTTTTAATGAGGCCTATAATAATTCTTCCCTTTGTTTTATAAAAAAAAACGTATTTAAAGACAAGTCTCATATATGTGTGTTGTTGCCGTTATTTGACTCGTGCTCGTGCTAACAAATATCTTCAATATGTACCTCATGTGTTATATTCTTTTGTACAGAATTCATTTAAATTTCTTTTTTTTCTCGAGACTTTTTCATTTATTTATTTTGGTCCTTAACAATACCGATTAGCCACAATATTGCATAAAACCTAACGAAGCAAAAGCAAATCCTGTCAATTGCATCTTCCTAGGTAAATAATATTGGGAAGGTGTCATTTTGGTTAATAATATTTTAAATTTGTATATTTAAAAAAATAAAGCACCTGCTTTAATTTGGTGTCATTTAACTTGGTATATATTTTTAAAAATATATATTACTAAAGTTATAATACTAAATCAATATTATTTGTGATAATTAAATAAACTATCATTGAAAATTATTAATTTCTTAAATTGTGTATTTTTTGTAATTTAATTATTTTTAAAATTAAATTTATTTTTTAAAAATAAAATATTTCATTATAAAAGTAGAAATATGTTCACACGCATGTTCTTTGAAATGATAGCCTTTTTGAACTCTATAAGAATATATACGAAGGCCGTTCTTTGAAATTGCACTATCATACATAAGTTGGTAAACAAACTACTACTTGATAACTTTTCAAATCTGCTTATATATGCAAAGACGGAAAAAATTATTAAATGGGTTTCACTCATCACGTCATTTAAGGTCATATCTATTTTTTTTTATTTTTTTAAAGTGAAACTTCACCTCTTTTTTACAGGTAATTAAGGAATGAATAGTTATTTGAAAGTTACATTGAAATATGTGAATATTATTGGATGAACTATGGATAACGTGGTGAGTTGAGTCCGTCTAATAATTTCTCTAAAAATATATGTAGGTAGATGGTGGGAGTGGTTCTCTCTTTTTTTTATTAAAAAATATGTTTAAGGGTGCTTAAAGTCCTTGAACTTTTGAGAAAGAAATTATTTTAGTCCCTACATTTTTTTACACGTAATTAAGCTCTCAACCAATAAATTGGATTAATTAAGCATTTTGATCAATTTTGACCATCATTTTTTACAATTTTTTCTTGAGATATTACAGTCACGTGACACACTACAGTCCTATCATGTGACATTTATAGATTTTTTAGAAAATTGTTTTTTATTATTTTTATAAGTTTTTTAAAACTTTTAAATAATTTTTAAAATTTAAAAAATTCATGGTAATTACAAGTGACAACATTATAATACGACACGTTACACCAACTGATTTAAAAAACTGTTAGATTTAACAATCAATGTTGGTCAAAGGGTGAATTGATGCAATTTTAAAATATAAGAGCTTAATTGAGTGAAAAAAAGTTCCAAAAGATTATGACACCCTTAAGTCCAAGAGATTATTTCATTTGAATTTTATCTCCCCATTTTTTTTCTTTTTCTTTTTGGAAATAAAGCTTTATTCAATAACTCAGACAAAACCGACGTTGAAAAAAGAGAGCTAATTATGACTAAGAATATTGACTAGATTCCAAAAATATTCCTTGAGATAATTGAAAAGTTTCATACTACAATTCGGCAATTCCACTATTAATTAAAAAAGTTATGCCTTTGTTTATCAAATAAGTTAGAAAAAGTTTGAATCACCAAACCACTATGATTTTGACGCTTTCGATATTCACATATTTAGGTTAGAGTTTGCTCATTTTCTAGAATATTTTGTCCATTCAAAGTTGCAAGAGTTTTAATCGCCATTCAAAATTGCAGTTGACAACTTTTGTGTTTACTGCAATTTTTTTTCGTAGATTTTTTAAATTTCTCCAATATTTTTAGTTCCCTAAAATTTATTTCCAACTCTCATCTTTCCCAAAATTTACCAACTTGAAACAACATAATTTTTAAAATATTTATTTGCAAAATATTAAAAAAATAGTAATAAAAAGACGATGAAAGTCACGGAACTGTACTGCAACGGACTACGGAAGAAAGTGAGCATTCCTCCACTAATTGCGCTGCCCCAACGTGTTCTTGTACTTTGTCTTTTTCAGTCACTTTATTTTTTTCTTACTATTTTGCAATAAATTTTAAAATTAGAAATGAATTTATATTGTTTAACGTATATAAATTTGATTTGAATTTAGTGTAATTATACATAGAAAATTAAATTAAAATTAAAATTTCATTATTGAATTGTCAACGAAAACCATAGTTGTCATGGTAAGATTGTTGTAAACTAGGGACAAATCTATATAGTGATTAGTGAGTGGAGGGGCAATTGTTTTAAAATTCGAAGGATTAATTATATTTTAGGTTACTGATAATTTTAAAATTATTATAATTAAACTCTTATTTATTCCAAAAGTATATGGTTTATTATTTTTTTGAAAACTTGTCGGTTAAAATTAATGATATTAAACCATGAACCTCATTTTTTGGTTTAATTACCTTTTAAGGCCTTTCGATTTTAATATTGTGACCCCAAATAACGGACATACAAGTGACCAATCCTAAAGCCAATGCAACATTGAATATCAACCAAGGTGCTGTCATTCAGCCCTGAAGCGAATAGTCCAGTTTTTCCAACATTCAACTGAAGGCCAGACATTGTGTAAAAGAACTCCAAATGCACTTAACTCCAATATATAATCCACAGTAGGGGTGAGAATCGGATGGGACGGTGACGGATTCGTATTTTTTATTTTGTACTCAACACTTACAGTTACGATTTTGGGAATTCTCATTAAATACTTCGGGGATTTTTTCGTCCCCATACGCTTCCCGTGCGGATCCCCGCAGTTTTTAAAGAATCCCCGTACAAAAAAAAAATAAAATTACTATTTTACTAACAAAAATAAATGATCAATTAAGTTTAAAGTATAAATTTTGGATACTTCGTTTGGGAGCAGTTACAAGATGATGAAGATTGAAAGAGTGTTGTGCTGAGGAAGATTTAGAGGAGAGTTTTAGCTTATATCTAAAAACTAAGGTAGAAACATGTCAAGAAACTTGAGTGTGGTTAAGTTTGAGAAAAAAATTAAATGATAATAATATAGTTAGAGCTTTTATTAAGATATATATTATGGTATATAGATAAATAAGTATATATTTTTTAAAAAATATTGTAAAATATCGATAATTCCTGCGAATATTTTTTGGGATCCTCACGGTTATTTATACGGTTACGGTTCAGTTATCCTACGGTTCGGATATAACAATTCTTGTCCCATCCCCATTTGAGCTTTAGTAATAAAACTTCTTCCATCCTCGTCCTCGTGAGTGAAGATTTCGGTTATTCTCTATTTCCATCAGTTCAGATTCCCATAATTTTCGAATATTTTCAACCCAATTTCCACATAGCTTTTGCAAAAAATCAGGAGGTCATTTGTAAAGCTAAGATGAGCCAAACAAGTTTTCTTGCATTTTGGATGATAATTTATAGAGAAATAATTTCATATAAAATATTATATATGATCTTGAGAGTTTTTTTATTAATTCTTTTCATCAATTTTTACTTGGATAAAGAAAGGAAGAATTCATGATCGATACATCAACAATGAATTTATCAACGAATTAAATTTTACTATGTTATTTTTTATATAGTAATTAAATTATTTGTGATTGAATTAGATACAATAGCAAAAAATATCATGACAATGACAAGACATTTAGCTTCACATGCGATTTTATTTTATATGTATATTATTTTTAAGCTATTATCACATAAAAACTTTTTTGATTATGCTAATTTCAAAAAGAAAAAAAAGGAAACTTTTTTATTCCACTTGCGTAATTTTTTAACTTTACATAGTGATTAGGACAATTATTCATAATCTTTTATTAAGTTTTGGTAGATGTTGGAAACACTATATGCTAAACGGGGCTGAACATAATGGCTAACACAAAACAAAACACTATAAAAATATACTATGATAATATTGTTTTTTTGCTCAATCAATTCGTATAATTTTATTAGAGAAAAATCATATTTAGTTAAAATAACACGTGTCTCATTAAAAACTTTCCTAATTTTAAGATCGAAAAAAAGAGTACAACACATTACCAGAAAAAAACGAAGATAAACACCCAAACACAACACCCATACATAGAATCCAAACCCGTCACACAAAATCGATACAAAAACCGCAGCCTATTACATACATGCCTGAAACAATAGCTCACAAGATACCCCTCCTTAACCAAGGCGTCGACAAATCCATTGGCCTCGCGATCAATATGATGAAAGCACACACTCGAAAGCTCCATACATGACTTGTCAATCCTAATATCAATATATATGATTCTTTAACTAAATATATATAATGTTTTTTTTTTTGAAAGGATGATTATTTATAATAAGGAAACCTGGTGAGAACACACGCCTCGTTAAATAACCTCCCTAACATATTTGGAGGAAAAAGAGTGCGCGCGAAATCACCGATACAAGTTACTTTCCAAGCCATGATACATACATAATGAGGCTAAATACCCCGAGCCGATGAACACTCGCATAAACCATATGACACTTAGCCCACCTCTTTGGTTATACTAAAGAATCACTAAAAACCAGCATCTCATTCTTTCGATTAATGCCGCTCTTCGCCAATTTATCAGCCGACACATTATCCTCCCTTGGAATTGCCTTCAACGAGCAAGATAACCTATCCAAGCTGATGGAACATAAGAGAACCAAGGGCCTAAACGCCATCGGGGCTTTTTCCGGTGATAGTATCCACTCAATCACAGATGAAGAATCGCTCTCTATGCACAGCTTCCTGGTCTTAAACCATTTAGAAGCCTTGAACAGCTTCACCGCTTCCAGAACAGCCTTCAGTTCAGCCGTAACCACGTCCGCAACTCCTATCGACTTCGAAAAAGATACCAGCACCTTAGACTGGCTATCGGACAGCACCCCTCCAATTTCGGCAGGGCCAAAGCTCCCCAACACCGCCCCGTCAGTATTGAATTTCACCGAATCCTGGGGCGGTGGTTTCCACCCACACGTTATTCTCTTTATGGCCTCATGCGCACAAAGACGCAGTCGTCCAGGCCAAGCCACCATCTCTGAAATATTAAGGTGGATATCCGGCCACTTACTCTTAATCCACCAGCTCAGATTCACCACCATGGAATCGAAAACCTTATTGGCGTCCACCCTTGCTTTCTTAAAAACTACTTCGTTCCTGTGCTGCCAGATAGCCCATACTGCCCCGAAGAAGCTCATAAACCAAACCTGGCCATTACCACCACTGTCCGAGATGAAACTCCATTGCACCAGGAGTTCTTTAGGGTTGGCAGGCATAGACATGCTGATACCCCAAGAGTTCCACCAACGACCTCAGACAAGCCACGACACCTTACAATGGCAAAATAAGTGCCGTCTCAACCTCCTCTCCGCACAACGGGCAGCTAACCTCCTTACTTGGTAGGCAGTTCCTCCTGGCCAGCTCAATCCTGACTGGGATACGACCTAGAACTAGTCTCCACGTGAACAGTTCGACGCTGGGGTATAAGATTACACCACAGTAATTTAAGAAATACAATAATGTTACATATGAGATTTAACTATACATACTAAACCAATAAATGATATTTATAAAAATAAAATAAAATTAATAACAACAAAGTGATAATTTTTAAAAGAAATACAAAGCAAAGCAGACATTTTCCAAAATCAATTCCATTCAACCCGGGGAAAATTATACAAGGGTTAAGCGAATAAAGTTGGGATTATTATTAGGTAGACTAACATTAAAATTAAAATTGTGACGAATATCAAATTTTAGACCTTAAATTAACTATAAAATACCTATCATTATTCTCCCCAATTTGTGATCCAAGTAATGTATCAAATATTTGTCCGTAAAATTATCAAAGTAAGTCCTAATTAAAAGATAATACAATTAATTTTTTTTGACAAATTTTAAATTTAATCATAATCCTATAAAAAATAAACAATTTAGCCAACAGTCAAATATGCTTGCTCAAAATAAAATTAATTTTAAAAAAGACAATACAATTTTAAAAAATATGACCAACAACTAATTAGTCTAACAAGATTAGACGTTAGGACATTTAAACAAAGTTAGAATGAATGTTGTGAATAGAAAAAATTAGACTGGAAGGTCGTCCTCATAATAATCTCTATAAAATTCGGTTTGAATTAATTGATTAATGAATCGAATAAGATAATTAAATCAAAATAGAAAACATGCGTTGGCCTGGTAAGATAATAACAAATTAACTAATTTGGTTGTACCTTCAAAGTACTCTTACCCGTACCTCCTCCTCTTTCCCTCTGCTTTATATATTCCCAATTCTCTTCTCCCTTTTTCTCTCCAAACAGTCAGACTCATGCCATATTCCCAGATTCCGACGACGACCACAATTGCTTCACACCCAAAGATTTCTTTTCTCTTCTCTTCTTTTCATTGATTACCCAAATGAAGCAACTCATCCGCCGTCTCACCCGCGTCGCCGACACTTCCTCGCAGTACAGCCTTCTCCGTTCCGACACCATCTCCACGCGCCATCGCACCGGGGTCACCCGCCGGGCCGAATCTTTCCGCATGGCAGTAGCTTCGTTGAAAAAGCATTCGCGCCGGTCGGTACCCGAGGGCCACGTGCCGGTCTACGTCGGGGAGGAGATGGAGCGGTTCGTGGTGAACGCGGAGTTGCTGAACCATCCGGTTTTTGTTAGCCTGCTCAACAAGTCGGCCCAAGAGTATGGGTATGACCAGAAAGGGGTGCTTCATATTCCGTGTCACGTGCTGGTTTTCGAACGGGTTATGGAAGCGTTGAGACTCGGGGATGAGTCACGTGACCTCCAGGATCTCCTCCGTTCTTTCTCCGACGACTGTTTCTTGGAGTTGTAGGAGAGTAGCAAGAGGCCAAGAGCAGAACGACATCATTTTGCTTTTTTGGGTTTTCTTTTCTTTTTGTGTAAATATAGAAACTTGAGGGAAGTAAAGCAAAATCTGGGGTTTTTTTTTCCTTCTCGTAGTTGTTAGTACCGTGTAAAGATGATTGAAATTGAATACAAATGGAGGAGTGCAGTTCTTTTCTTTGCCCTCTTTTTTTTTCCTTCTCAGATTCAATTTTCGTTTTCCTAATTATTAAAATAATTTGAATTAATCACGGTGGAACCGAAATCGGACAAGAGGAAGTTTAAGATTCTCACAGCTGTCATTCAAGAATGAAGCGGCTTTTAAATGCTGCAGATACTCTGTTTGTTTTCCCAGAAAACCGAAGCTCGCAAAAACCATCAAGATTTGTTTTTTTCCCTTGGAATCTCGGGAAAACCCAAAGTTGCCGCAAATTGACTAATTTTCCTGGCACCCAAACAAGGGACTGAGTGGAACGGGGAGTGTGTTTTGGGGTAGATCTGTATAATTTGGCGGAACATTCGGTAGTGGGGAAAGGGGTATTTGGGGAAGGTAAAAATTTGGGAAAGGGGTGTGAAAAATGAAGTGGTGGGATTTCCGTCATGGATTACTTTCGGCCGTCGGTTACGTCTTCAAACGCCGCTAAATCAGATGTGTTTGTCGGATAAGTGTTTTTGAGACAACTAAAAAGCAAATAAGGAATCCTGTTATTTGAATTTTTTGGGGGTAAAAAAGCACTACCAAATGCCTCGTTAAATTTTTATTTTTTTTAAGTTTAATTAGAAAAAAAAAAGTACATGTAAAAATACTTACAAGCAGAACTAAAACTGAAAATACACCAACATAAATCAAAGGAAACACAGTGACCAACAGAAAGCAAGATCCAAGCTTCTACGACTGTAAATTCTCAAGGCAAGATTGTTCCAAGCCAAGCGACACACTTTGAAACACCACCATCTTCATGGAATCGGGCGACGCAAGTTTCGCAAGACTATCCACAATTTTATTATTAATCCGGCGTATATAATTTAATTTCACCACCCAATTCTATTTCCGCAACTCTAGCAAGTGCCACGTAAGCGAACATCGCCCTAGTAGTTATGTATCGTGCCTTAAAATGCGCATCGCACCATAGTTTTTAACCTCAAGGATAACCTGATGGAAACCACATTCCCATGCACCTAACAAACTCAGATGGCAATTTTGAATCAATAACCTCTTTTAAAAAAATATTACGGAAAATAGCTCTCAAAAAATATTATTTGGCAAAATGACCCCCAAACTTGCCACGTCGGTGAACCTCGCGTTATGTAGGAAGCGAGGTCTGATATCGCGTTCTGCATAACGCGAGTTCAGTCTACGTGGCCTTGTTGTTTGTGTTAACGGTTTTACAGAACCTCGCGTTCCGAGGTCTACGAGAATTTGAAAGGGCGTCTGAATATATCACACGGACCTCGCGTTCTGCAGGACGCGAGTTCTGTGCTACACTGGGCTGAAGAACTAGGGCAAACAAGTGTGGGTAGGCCTGTTCGAGCCCAATTTCGGGCGTGTAAATCGTATATTTTTAGAGAACATCGAGTTTGGGGTCTTAGTACTGGAAATTCTCTATCGTATGACACCAACACGGTTAATTTCCGTCCATTCTACACTGGTTTAAAATGGCTTCCAAAACCCTATGTTATCGTCCTTTTTTTGAATGAAGTTGCCTTTGAACAAATTTCGATAGACATGTTCGAGCAGAATTTCATACGTATAAATTGTAAATTTTTAGCTAACATCGAGTTTGGGGTCGTAGTGCTGGATATTCTCTATCGTATGACACCAACACGGTCAATTTCCGTCCATTCTACACTGACTTAAAGTCGATTCGAAAACGCTATCATAACATATTTTTTTGAATGATTAAAAATATTAGATGACCTACTGTATAAATCGAAGTAGACTGACTTTATTGATTCGATTGTCATGGGCGAACTCGCATATACAAATTAAAAATAATTAATTAAGACGAGGGGCTGAGCGATTAGGACACTTAGGAGCTGTTTGTCCAGGATTTTTACATACACTACAATGCTTCCTTTGTCCGGTTTTTTCTCGATGTTCGACCATATCCTCGGCAGAGTGTATTCTTGTAGACCGTGGACGTCCTTTGGCTCTTAGTAGTGCTGGATCTGGGCGTATGGTTGGTTCAGTGTCCACGACATTCGGATCAACCTCATTTCTGATTGGAGGAAACTCTTTTTCGTAAACCTTAAACACCATTTCGAGTAAGTATACCGGATCAACCAAATGCATGTATTGTATCTGTTGGTTAGTGCAAGCAACAATGGCGTGTGCGCACGAGTATTTGAATGTTTGGAAAATTCCGCACTCGCAGGTTCTTTTCCTCAGATTTACCACGTACGCGTTGTGCTGAATGCCTTCCAACTGCCTGGAAAATTCTGCAACACGAAACTTGTGTCCTTCTCGCGAGAAGAGAGTTGCAGTCATATGTCTTGATTGCCCTAATTGAGTATGCAGTTTTGTGCGAAAATCCGGATGGACTTTGTGTCCACTTGCCATGTACTCAGTTGCTTGCCTTCCCAAGGTTGCAAAAAGGGTAGCCAAACGATAATAGGTCGCTTTGACAATGGGAGTGATAGGCAACTGCCGCACTCCCTTCAGTGATGAGTTCACTGCCTCAGCCAAGTTCGTTGTCATGTGACCATAACGTTTACCCTCGTTATACGATCAAAGCCATTTTTCCCTTGGGATTTTTTCAAGGTATTCTGTGCCATGTTTGTTTCTCGCTCTCAGTTCCTCGAGCAGGTCATCCACCTCTTGTTTATAGTGCGAGTTGCCTACGGGATGATAGTTGAATAGTTATGGGCGAAAAACACATGCAAAAAGGTCGTAAATGAAAGCGAGTAACAAGTAATATAGTAAATGAAAATGACATAAAAGACGTACTCATATCGAGCACCATTTAACGTTCATCACGGTTCTTGAATTGCTGCAGGTAGTTAGCGGCTATGTGCCGCAAGCAAAAATGGTGGTGAATGTATGGAGGCTTCTAATAGTCACCCAAATGGTCTATCGCCCACAACAGTGTTGTGCATCTATCAGAAATAACACATACCCCTCCATCCCTTGACCGTATTACAAGATCAAGGACATATTTTCGTAGGTTCCGAAGGAAGAACTTCCAAGACTCCAAATCCTCATTTTGGACGATTGCGAATGCAACAGGAACGCATTTTCGATTGTCGTCATGTGCAATAGCTAGAAGTAGGGTCTGTGTATATCTTCCGTACAACCATGTGCCGTCGATTTGGACCATCGGTTTGCAGTGCTTGAATGCGTTGATGCACTGGGGGAAAGTCCAAAATAACCGGTGGAATTGATAAACACCTCGGACGACACGATCATTTTCGTATGCCGGAACCGTATCAAGTTTGACAACCATTCTGGGGATGTGTTTCTGCAGGAGATTAAGCCACGAGCGTAACTCTTTGTAAGATTCCTCCCATCGGCCATACATTTCCTCTTTGGCCCGCTTCCTTGCATACCATGCTTTGTAATATTCAGGACGGTAGCCGGTGACAGCTTGAGCTGCAGCCTGACATATGGGGACCGACACTGTGGGATTTGTTTTCACCAGTGTCGAAAAGATGTCGGCGAGGTACTTTGCATCAAGGTTCTTGTGATCCTGGCTGAGGCTAGCAACGATGCATGTATGGGCCCCCTCAAGTTTTGTTATTTTCCAACGGTCGCCTGCCCTCTTCAATTGTGATATACGGATTTTCCATTTACAGCCTTGATCCTTTTGGACGCAGTGAGCCTTGTAGTATTTGGCTTGGGTTTTATCCACTGTCGTCTCAACATTATGACGAAGGTTGTACTGCTTAACTGCTGCCACCGCAATATCCTTTGTCAAGAACGTCATACCAATTCTCAGTTCACCATCAGAACGGTTGACTCTGCCGTCTATTGTGTCGTCATGCGAAAAATCAGGGACGTCCATTGCATCCATATCAACCGTTGTGAAGTGGGATGGTGGCTGGAACATAGAAATTGGTGTTGCGTCTACAGGAAAGTTGGTGGCAGTCGGCTGTTCGTCGAAATCTGGTGGTGGAACGGTATCGTCTTCCGGTGGAACTGTCAAGTCTTCTGGTTCATCATAGAATGGCCCCAGCTCGTCTCTGTCGGGCCTGGGTTCTCTAATCGGTTCTTCGTCAGAAGCATCCTCCGGGAGCTGGAATAGTAGAGCTTCGTCGATCACTACCCTTGGGGGCGAGGATGGGGGACGACGATCGGGAGACCTCTCACGAGATCGCTCACGAACCGCATTTCCAAGACCAAAATCAAGATCACCATAAGAAGAATGTCCCCTCATAGATGGTTGAACGTACTCCGTGCTAGGGACATACGTTGAGTGTCGTCCATATGAGGAATCATGGTCATGCATAGCGTAAGAAAACGACGCTCCCTCACCTCCAAAAGAAAAATGTCTCCCCATAGATGGTTGACCGTAGTCGGTGCTAGGGACATACATTGAGTGTCGGCCATATGATGCTTCATGGTCGTGCGCAACGTAAGTAGACGACGTTCCCTCCCCCCCAAAACTATAAGGATTGTATGGATTGTACGATGCATTTGTTGGTGCATCGATTCATCATTTGGGGGTTGGTTCAGGTCGAACCCGATACTAGCTACGCACGACTACCTTGGTACAACAGATGACGATGCACCAAACTCGTTGTCTTGGCACAGTAGGTTAAAATCACGTCGTAGACTTGCGGTCGGGCTATCAACGTTGGCATTCGGATCGAAGTTGAAATTCGCCCGGCCCCAGCTTGGTATTTCGATAACTGGATTAGACTCCGAGAATGATGCATACAGCTCGAGGGGCCCCCCTAATGAATAGTCGAAGTGGGTTTCCAACATCATCTCCACATCAGCAGTTTCCGCAATTTGGCATACAGAGTACCTTAAAGGGGCTATAGATGTTGGCACCCGATACTTCACGTCGGACAAACGGTGGTTTTCGAAATGAGGGACATTTGTCTCCAGTTCCTTTACCAACTTCTTGAACGATAATCTCCTCGGAATCTTTAGCGTTACTGGATCTTCGTAGTGAAAAACGACGCCGAGTTCGGTATCGTTGAATATCTACCCATCGTAGTAAACTAGAGTACTAACGTCTCGTCTCGCCATTTGAATATTTTGTCAAAGACTTGTGAATTTTTAATACTTGAAAATTTTGAGGAATTGTTTTGGCAATTCAAACATATATTTACGTTTTATGGTTCCACTTCATATAAGGAGACAGTTATGGGTTATTATTGCCACTTGAAATCCCGGAGAATCCGGGTGTGTAAGGGAAATAATGGTACTGGGAGGCAGCTTTACGAACATCGCGTTCTACAGAACGCGAGTTCTTTTGAATATCGCGTTCTATAGAACGCGAGGTCCCTTTAATTACTTTGTCGTAGATATTCTGTCAGGAGTTATAATAATCGTACTGTGTACTCATTGTCTGTTTGTGTAATTGAGAACATGTTTGAATAATTGAGACAATTGTAGTCTGGTAATGTAATTGAATACTACAAGTGCTACATAACGCGAGGTCCCTTTATATATATTGAGACAGTGATTCCGTCAGAATTAATAAAACTCGTACTATGTACTCGTTTTCTGTTTGAATAACTGAGACAATTGTAGTCTAGTAATGTAATTGAATACTAGCAGTTCTACATAACGCGAGGTCCCTTGAACATTAATAAAGGATGAAAAAAGACGTCATATAACATAATTGGACGATAATTTCAGAAGTTTATGGTTAATCCGAATCATCGTAGTCAGTGGACACGTCTGAACTTAGGTTTAGTTCTTCAATCAGCTGTTGTTTTCTTTGTCTACGCCTGTACATAAAAAGCTGCAGCTCGTCGGCAGCCGCATCAACATCTGGTGAAGATGGTGTGTGTTCATTGTTCGGAGCAGGTTGTCTGGGTGCAGACGTACTACCTTCGTCGGTGTTGACCTCATCAAACTTAACATTTAAATCGACGTATTTAGCTCCAACGGAATTGAGCCGGTCATACATGTTACGAACGTTTGTTTCGTTCGTAAGCTTCATAACGTAGTGCGTTTCGTTTGCTGACAGTGTTGAGATTCGACATTCCAAGGAAGAAATTTGTTTGTCGGTGCGTTTACTAACCTCGCTTGCTGTCAACTGTATTAAATCTTTCAGTGACATTTTGCTGGTGATTGTTGATTCAAAATAAGTATTGAGAAAATAAAATGTTGCCTGAAATTTTGCCATAAGGGGAGCAAAGATTGGGTGTTTAGGGAGAAATTGGAATGTGTAAATGATGGTGGAATTCGTGGGTATTTATAGAAAAGGAAAAACACCACATAAGTAAATTTAACTCGAATCAAAACTTTAATTCGCATTTCATTTAACAAAACTTTCAACTTTCAACAAGTATTCTTTAATAAGTAAATTGAGACAATTGGATACAATATTTACAAAAAGTCGAAACAGTATATGCAAAAAATCCAGGTGGAGAAATATAATCGGCACCGGCTTCTTTCACTCTGGTCGATCTGAATCCGCCCTTGCTTCTTTGACCCTGGACTTCAGAAAAGAGTCACCAAGAGTCTCCTAGATGGTTAGGGGAAGCGGCGGATTTCACAAAATATTCCTCAAGAGGCTCTAGAAAAGTTTTACTGGAAACTCTCTTGGCACTTCTTGACGAACAACGACAGACGACCACACGCTCTCGAATATTACGATATGTCGGTAAGTATTCTTCAATCAACGTATCATGCGGAGGTCTGAACTCAGCTGAACACAAAATCATGATTGAACTCCAAAAATCATGAACAAAGAGAAAATACAAAAAAATTACAACTTCAAAATCACAGCAAAACACGAAATCATGAAAAACTTTCATTGGTTACGAAAATCCATATGGATGCAAATATATAGATCAAACTCGCGTTCTGACAGAACCACGGTGAACTCGCGTTCTGTATAACGCGAGTTCCTTGAGACCTCGCGTTCTATAGAACGCGAGTTCCCTTTCTTAGAGTTAATAATAGTCCTACTGTATACACGTGTTATGTTTGAATAATTGAAAATATGTTTGAATATTTCAAACAATTGGAGATGTCGATAAGTTATTTAACGCAAGCTCCCAATATAAGTGACATTTTCTCTGTTATCGTTGATTGGAAATGATGGTGGAATTGTTCGATATTTATGGTAAATGATGGTGGAATTCGTGGGTATTTATAATAAAGGAAAAACGCAACATAAGTAAAGTTAACTCGAATGAAAAATTTAATTCGCATTTCATTCAACATGTATTCTTTAATAAGTAAATTGAGACAACTCGATAAAATATCTACAAAAGTCGAAACAATATATGCAAAAAGTCCGGTGGGCAAATGTGATTGGAGGTCTGCTTGGAAAAGAAAGCAAAGGTCTAGTCTTTGTCATCACTTCTTTAACTCTGGACTTTTTGCAGATTGTGCGGGCAAGCTGCGAATTTAAGAAAAGAGTCCCCAAGAAGTGCCTCGAAAGTTTTACTGGAAACTCTCAAGGCACTACTTAGCGGTAAATGGCAGCCGCCCACAAGCTCCCGAATATTGCAATATGTCGGTGGGCAAATGTGATCGGAGGTCCCGAGTGAAAGAAGCAGAGCGCGATAATCAGATTTCTTCTGAAATGGTAGCAGCTTTGATCCACATTAGCAAATGTAATCGGCACCGGCCGCATCCGAAAAGTAGGGCTGCCCCGGCAGTATGGTCGATCTGAATCCGCCCTCGCTTCTTTAACTCTGGACTTTTTGCAGATTGTGCGGGCAAGCTGCGCACTTTAGAAAAGAGTCCCCAAGAAGTGCCTCGAACGTTTTACTGGAAACTTTTTAGGCACTTTCTAAAAGTTGTTTCGTTTCAAAACTGTAGCCGAGGATCCTCTCGACGGCGGCTACAGAAGCTTCCATTGAAGGGGACGCAGCCGCCCATAACCTCCCGAATATTGCGATATGTCGGTAAATATTATTCAATCAACGTATAATGCAGGGGTATGTACCCCGCGGAACACAAATCTTTAAGTGAACTCCAACTATCATAAATGTAACACCCGGGTTTAGGGGTTAGGTGAAAATAATATTTTAATATTATTTGGGCTCGGGTTGGTTTTTGAAATGATCCTTTTAAAATATTGGGTTACAAAATTTACCTTTTAAATGGGACCAAAATGTTTTAGACTCAAAGTTGAGGAGCTAATTTAAAAACAAGGAAAACTATTCATTAATGGCCTTTCGGGTAATTTACCCACACCCAAATTTAAATCCCCTTTTTCCTACTATCTTTCCACTATTCACCTTCTTCTTCATTTCCTCCCAAAGTAAAATAGGACTCTCTACCCAAATCCACTATTCCATCTTATCCCTCATCCATTTCAACTCCAAATCGAAAGGTAAGGATGTTTTTGACTTCCCATCATCTTCCCCTCTTTAAAAGTACCTTCTATTTTCATTTCCATAGAGGTTTTAGAAAATGGAATTTATGGAAGTTTGGATTAAAAATGAAAGCTTTATGGTGTTAAAGTAAATGTGTTGATTTAATAAGTTTAGTTATGATATATAGAGGTCAAATGATACTACATATGTGAATTTCAAATGATTTTAACCAATTTTCGGAATTGGGTGGAAATGGGGTTTTTAGGAGGTTTTAAAGTGTGTTTTGGGGCTGTTTAATGTTGGATTTTGGGGGCTGTGGGTAGTATGATATATGAGGATCATTTTGGGGGTAATTGATGCTTGCTTGGGTGCTTGAAATGGGAGAATTCAGTGGATGTTAAGGGCTGCTCGAAATTCTGTTTTTGGGGATGATTTTGAGTGTTGGATGCTTGGTAATGTTATTCCGGGTTGGTTTCGATGATAAAGTATTGATTGTGGATGTTTTGTTTGTGTTTGGGATTGCTTAGAATCAAGTTTGGGCATCGGTGAAGCATCGGAAGTGAATCCGGAGAATTGAAGGGTGTTGCTTGCTTGGTCTTGAGCTCGGGAGCTTAGGTGAGTGGTTAATTGTTTTAAACGGTTTTAAATTGGTTGGTTCGAGTATGTGGACTAGGTTGGGCTTGGTAGACCCACCTAGAGTTAGGATTAGGGTGGTAGCCTAATCCTAAACTTGATCTAGAGCCTTTGGTTGAACTCATTATATGGTTGTGTATGTCTCGTATGAATTGTGGTATGAATGTCTATGTATATTGCTTTATACATGTGAAATGAGATTTGAACTTGTGATGCTTGAGACATGCATGATGATGGTTGTTGGTGAATACGTGCTAAGCACAAGGTTATTGAAATGAGTAATGTGAAGCGAGTAAATATTGGCACTAGTAAACTTAAATACAAATGATCGATCATTAGGATGTTAGTGTGTACACATGAGTCAAAGTCGCGCGTGGCCTTGGTGGCGTTGAGTCACCAAGGAGGAGTACGGGTACGCCCGGAAATGGTATTTAAATATAGTCGGTGATGAGTGGAATCCCACCGACGGGGCGTGAGGATGTGTGGAATCCCCTCCGCGAGACTGGTGATGAGTGTAATCCCACCGTCAGGTAATGGTTGTGTTGTTGGATGTGAGTTCCAACGGTTATCCGCGTATTTGAGTCTTAACTAGGTGCCAATGTTGATTGATATGTGTATCAATGTGTTGAGATATATGAGCTGATTGGATGTGTAAATGTGATTGCATGTATGGTAGTGTTGAGCTCATGGTTATGGCATATATGTGATATGTTGTTCATGCATTTTATCTTGTGGACCCTTGGTATGATTGTGGTTACCTTGGCTAGATCGTGTTCGGACCCTGCAATGTTGAGGTTTGTTTTAGAGCTTACCCTCACTAAGCATCATTGCTTACGCTCTCTTTGTTCAACATTGCAGATCCTTAGTTCGTGGGTTGCTCGGGCAAGCGGAGGGCCTCCAAGTGTGGTTTTGGCTTGATTTCATCAAGTATGGATTTCAATGTTAAACGTGTAATAGTTTAAGCAATGGGATGTGTAATGCTTTGTGGTTGATGTTGGTTGCTAGGAGCATGTTTAGACTCCTTAATATCTTGCTTTTGTATGGGTGCGTTGCTATGTTGAATGCTTTGATGTGTGATGGTATGTTTTAGAATGTTTAGGTTGCCTTGTGTATGTGTGCAAGCCTTTCATGATGTCTTGTCCCTTTTAAGGTCCTTTGTGTTCTTATGCATGCCAATATTGCATGAATTGCTCTTTAACTAGAATGCTATGTATGAGTGTTTTAGTCTATGTTTGATTGACTCCCTTGACTTAATTATGTGTGCCTACATGTTTGTATATGCTTAGGTGAGTCGAAAATTGCATCTAGAGTCGTATTTGAGGTCGTTTAGCTAGCATTTGTGGTCTTGCAGTGCAGGGCGTATCGATACGCCTAAGGGCCGTATCGATACGGCCTTGCTCAGAGAACACAAGTTTGGCTGGGCGTATCGATACGTGGGGTGTATCGATACGGTCCCAACTCTCTGTAATCCTGTGGAGTTGTGGAGTGTATGGCGTATCGATACGGTGTCCAAGCGTATCGATACGGTTCAACCTAGTTGACCAAGTGGTGTTGACCGAGAAGGGCGTATCGATACGCTCGAGGGCTGTATCGATACGGTCTTCTTATGTTGACCATAGGGTGTTGACCTTGGTCAAGGCGTATCGATACCCTCTGAAGGCGTATCGATACGTCCTGTTTAAAAGAGGAAATTGTGTCGTTTTAATGTGCTGTTTTGGTTGGTCGACGCTATGATGTTTGTGTTTTCCGCTGACGTGTTTCACATAGGGCTTAATAAGGCAATTAGACAAGATTAGTTAATAAAAAAATAGGGTTGCTAACCGAGGGGGAACCTCAACGGGTTTCGCTTCGGTTTTACCCGTGTGGCCCACTCGAGCCGGTTATCCGACCAGACCGGGACGAGGGGGTTACAATAAAGGAACAAAAAATACAAAAAATTTCAACTGCACAAAACGCAGCATAACACGAAATCATATTCAACTGAAAAAAACTTCATTGGTTACGAAAATCCATCGCCGTGCATATATATATATACCAATCTCTAAGTGACCTTGCGTTCTGTACAACGCAAGGTTTATAGGACCTCGCTTTCTGTACAACGCGAGGTTTATAGGACCTCGCGTCCTACAGAACGCGAGTTTGCCACATCATCAGATTCACCTCCCTCTATAAATAGCAAACTCTTGGGGAGGCAAGTACCACCCACAGAAATCATGTCTAAAAATTTTCAATCCCAGCTACTAATGGCAACATAACGCGTATTTGGGAAGTTTTTTTCAAACTAATTTCCCAAGTATTGTGCTATGTCGTTATTTGTAGTTGCGTATATACGTCATCATATCCACGTAAGCAGTTTTCGATTGCAGCTACTAATGGCAACATAGCGCGTATTTGGGAAGTTTTTTTCAAACTAATTTCCCGAGTATTGCGCTATGTCGTTATTTGTAGTTGCGTATATACGTCATCATATCCACGTAAGCAGTTTTCGATTGCAGCTACTAATGGCAACATAGCGCGTATTTGGGAAGTTTTTTTAAAACTAATTTCCCGAATATTGCGCTATGTCGTTATTTGTAGTTACTAATGACAACATATCGTGTATTATTATTATTATTATTATTATTATTATATATTTAAATACAATTATTATTATTATTATTATTTATTTACTATTATTAGTAATATTATTTTTATTCTGATTTTTATTATTATTATTATTAGTATTATGATTATTGTTATTATGATTATTATTATTATTATTATTATTATTATTTGTAATTAAATATGTAATAATAATAATTTTATATTTAATATAGTTATTAAATGACTTTCCCGCATGGGAAGTCATCTTTTAAAAAACCCCACGACCTCGTGTCCTGTAGAACGCGAGTTCTTTAGACACTCGCGTTCTACAGGACGCGAGGTCACTTCTGACCGTTCAGTTCACGCGTCTGTTCCGTGACGCGCCTTTTCAATGAACCTCGCGTCCTATGGAACGCGAGGTATATGGATATCGCGTTCTACAAAACGCGAGGTTCATTTACATCGCTTCCTAGAGGGCGCGAGCTCTTCTATAAATTGGTGGCCCTACCCCCATATCAACCACAGAACGCGAGTTCTTTAGCTTTTTTACATCAAATTATCGACAATTCTTATCTTACATTCGATATAATGGAAAGCTTACTACGCAACGAGGCGAATCACTGCAATCAATATTGGAGAACAAATCCAGAGGCATTACTTTTTCCTTTTAATTTTTTTAATTTTTAATTTTATTAATTTTTTTTATTTTACTAACTATTTTATTTTATAATTTTTTAAGCGATACGAACGTAATTTACAATGGTACCTTAACCGTATCAACAACCCACCAGTTGATGCTGTTATGGTGTGGATTGAGCGCGCCGGTTTTGGCCACATAGCAAGGTATATAGGGGGTGAAGCTAAACCCATCGTTGATCAGCGCGCTGATAGAACGGTGGAGGCCCGAGACGCACACGTTTCATCTTCCGATTGCCGAGGCAACAATCACGCTGGAGGATGTTGCCTACCATCTGGGGTTGCCTACAGACGACAACGTTATTACGGGTGTCGCGTTGGGCCATTGGCCAACTATATTTGCTGAACAAATGGGCGTGATGCCCCCTGAGGAAGTGTGGGACGGTGGAAAAATCGAATTATCATATTTGGAGGCTGAATTTGGAACCCCTCCCCCCAATGCGGATGAAGTTACACTTCAGGTATTTTTTCGATTTTGTAACACCCGTGTTTTAGGGTTAGGAGTTAGTCAGGTTCGTGGGTCCGAGTCGGTAAAATTAAATTAATCAATATGGACTAGGCTTGACTTAATTGAGTTTTAAAATAAAGAGGAGGGACCACTTTGGTGATTTAACCCAAAAGAAATTAAAAAGGTAGACAACTTTTTGAAAGTCAAAAGAAAAGAAAAAAAATGGTCTTCCCTCCCCCATTTGTTGCTTTCAACGTGGAAACCCAAACCTAAAACCCTCTCAACTCCCATCTACTATTCCATTGATTTCCTCTTCAACCCAAGGTCATTTTTCAAAGGTAATTGTGTTTCCTCACTCTCCTCTTCATTCTCTATCCATGCATGGTTATAGATTTTGAAACTACCAACTTTTGAAAAGTTAGGGTTGATGAAAGTTTGGGTTTTTACTTAGTTTTTCAATTGGTTTTAAATTATCAAGTTGAGTTTTAGTTTGTTCACCTTAAAATACATATATGTTAAAATGGTTAGGTTTGGGTGAAAACCCGAAATGGGTTCTTGTGGCCAATTTTAAAGTGTAGAAAACTTGGTTTTTGGTGGGTTTTAGGATAAAATTGGAGGGCTGATGGTTTAAGTATGTTAGGAGGGTGTTTTGATACCATTTAGGTGTCATTTGGATGTTTGAAAATGGGATTTTCAGCTAAGTTTCAAAGGAGCACGAAAATGGGTATTTTAGTTAGTTGTTTGGATTGGAAATTGTTGAGGTTGGCTTGTGCTTATGAAGTGAGATGATGGCTGAGTTTTAGCATTAATTTGTGAAGTAATGGATGTGTTTTTTTGGCTAGAAGCAAGAGGAAGCGTTGGAGAGGCATCAGGATCGAATCCGGGCTTGTAGGAGGCTTGCTTTGGTTGCTAAGGAAGGGTGGTGAGTGACTTTAAATATGTTTTAAAGATTGGTTCAAGTGTGTGTGGTGTATGTGTGGAATGTGCTTGGTAGGCCTTCCCAAAGGGAGAGTTAAATTGGTAACTTAACTCCATGAATTTTAGTATGCTATTCATGCCATTGTCTATTTGTTATTGTGATGGGTGGATTGATTGTATATGTATGTTTTGCTATGTATATACAATGTGTATGAGACATGAATGGTGGATATGTGATGTGATAAATGAAATTGGCACTAATTAACTTATCGGGTGTAAATGATCGATCATTAGGATTAGTGTGCACACAAATTGAGTCAAAACGTACGTGGCCTTGATGGCGTTGAGTCATCAAGGAGGAGTACGGTGATGTAATATTCCACCGAAAATTTATATATTCTACGGGATGATGAGTGGAATCCCATCCGTAGGGCATATGGTGATGAGTGGAATCCCGCCCATGCAAGGTCCGGTGATGAGTGTAATCCCACCGAGGTAAAGTGATTGTTGAGATTAAATCCGCACATCCGGGTAAACTAATAGTGGCCAATTGAACTTGTTCTTATACTTGTGATGTATGACCTTGATATATGATATTTGAGCTTAGTATGATGTGAGATGCCATATTATGCCTCTTGAAAGACTAGCTAGGTCTACTTGTTGTTTTACCTATACATGATGTATATGAGAACTAGGGAATACATGCTTGAACCCAGCATTGTTGATGTTTTCGATTTTTAGAGCATCCTCACTAAGCTTATAGCTTACGCTCTCATTTTCAACAATGCAGATCATTAGCGTGGTGTTAGCTCGGAGCAAGTCGTAAGAGGGCTTTCCAAGCTTTTGTTGCTCAAGTACGGTTAAACAATTATGTAGTAGCTTAGCAATGTGGCAAGAGTGTGTGTTTTGTGTGAGCTATGTATGACTCCTATATGTGTTTGATGCCTATGTTTTGACTTGGATTGTAAACTCGTGATGACTTGCCAAATGCTTGTGTGATGGTATGCCTTATGGATGTTTACTTTGCTTTTGGATGACATGAACACCTATTTGAGATGTATGGTGCCTATTGGCGTTTAATGTCTTCAAGCATGCTTCTTAATGAAATGTTGTTAATGTGTAAATGCCATGAGTGAATGTTGTAACCTATTTGAGATGTATGATGCCTATTGACCTAGGAGATATGCCTCTAGACCTTGATAGCTTGTGTTATGTGCCTTTAGAGGTCGTTTGGGACTTTTAGACTGGTGGAAAAACGCCTAAGTCTGGTTTTCAAGGGTTGCAGACAGCCCGCGTTTCGAAATGAGCTGGGCCGTTTCGGAACGGGTAGGCTTTAGGGACCCCGTATCGGAACGTGTTTCGATACGGTTTGGCCACTGTGAGCCCCTGTTCCGATACGGGTTTCGGAACGTTTTGGCTACTGGAAATCTGAGAAAATGACGAGACGAAAGCGTTTCGAAACGGGTCTAAGGGTTTCGAAACGGTAAAAATCTCGTTGACCACGAGAAGTTGACCGTTAAGGGTGTTTCGAAACGGTTGACCTCCGTTTCGATACGGCCTCCTTGTCTGGCTTGGGGCAGATGACCTGGTCAAGGACGTTTCGATACGCCTCATTGGTGTTTCGAAACGGCCTGTCTAATGAAGTAAAATTAGGTTGTTTAAATGTTGTTTTGGGTTCGAATGTTTACCTTCTGCATTTTATTCCGCTGTTTGATCACATAGGGTTTAAATGAGCCTTTAGAGAAGATTGAATTAAAAGTAAAAAATTTAGGGTTGTTAACCGAGGGGGAACCTTAACGGGTTTCACTTCTGTTTTCCCTGTGTGGCCCACTCAGACCGGTCTTCCGGCTAGACCGGGACGAGGGGGTTACAGATTTTTTCACTATTTTATATATTTTTAATATATTTCATTTATTTAAAAATTAGGATGCCTTTATTAAATATTTAGGATGCTTTTATTAAATTTATGATGAAGTTACAAATATTTATTTCAACATTAGGATGCTTTATGAAATATTTAGGATGCCTTTATTAAATATTTAGGATGCTTTTAATAAATTTAGGATGAAGTTACAAATATTTCTTGAAAATTAGGATGCCTTTATTAAATATTTAGGATGCCTTTATTAAATATTTAGGATGGAGTTACAAATATTTATTTGCAAATTAGGATATCTTTATTAATTTTTTTGGATGCCTTTATTAAATTTAGGATGAAGTTACATTTTTTTTTTAAAATTACGATGTCTTTATTAAATATTTATTTTCACAGCGGTTTGTGCGTGCCCACATCTTGCGCATTATCGGTGGGATATTAATGCCAGACAAATCCCGCACCAAGGTGCACGTGATGTGGCTTCGTCATCTTACAAATTTCGATGAGTGTAGGGGAAAATCTTGGGGAGCAGCTGTCTTGGTGTTTCTTTACAGAGAGCTCTGCAGAAACGTTGACGCATCAAGATCATCGATGAGAGGATGTTGTTTACTCCTACAGTCTTGGGTTTGGTTTCGGATGCCTATTTTAAGGCCACAGCTTAGACAGCCCACCGCTATGTTATTTCCGCTTCTACGGAGGTACTACGTAATCTACTATATTTTTCCTATTTTTAAATTATTTTATTTAACGAATTTTTTTTCATTATTGATAGGTGGAGCGGAACACTGACCCACAACGGCCTGCCGAAGACCCAAAAACAATTCAGGATTGCTTTCGATAACTTGACGCACGACCAGGTAATTCGAAAATTAATTTGAATTTTCGTATACTATTTTTTCCAATAATATTTCATATAACCGTTACAAACGTTTTCATTTTTTAGTTCGTGTGGAGGCCCTACGCTTCAGAGGATATTCAGCAGATTACTCCACCCGAGATTCTACGTGACCAACAGCTCTGGATTTCCGTAGTGCCGCTGCTCAACTACGAAATTCTCGTGTGGCATGCTACGGATATGGTTCTCCGACAGTTCGGGTTCGTCCAAAATGTTCCACCCCTGGTTCCACAAAATATGGACAGATTCCACCATCTGACGCGCCAGGGGAAGACGGAGGTTGACTGGTCCGAGTACCACGCTGCCTGGATAGCGGTTTGGGCTAATCGATTTGCCCAACGCCCACCCATTCTCCGACACATTATCGAAGGGGCCAATTCGATCGATTTCAATTACCTCCAGTGGTATGCGCTCAATGGGAAGCAACATATCCTTACTCAGGCCGAGCGCGAGGAAGGGCTTCCCCAGCCTCCCCAAAACCGCCCACGCAGCACCCGTCGAGCGACCCAGAGCCAGAGGCAGAGCCAGTCGACGCAGCGCGGTTCGAGACCACGACATGACATTGCAGGGGCCTCATCTTCTAGCGCGGCATTTCATACTTATAGCGGTCCATCGAGTTTCCAGCAGATGATGCCTCCACCCCAGTTTGGCTCCTCCGATGCCTATCGTCCCCATATGCCGACGACTGACCTTCAAATTATCGATTACCCACCGTTGGCATCTCAGTATGACTTTAGCATTGTGGATCATACGCCGGTGGGTAGCTTGTTTTACTCCCCGCCTAGGCCCAGCACAGATCCGCATATCGCACACGATGGTGACGATGATGGGGACCAGGGACCACCACAGGATGTTCGGAGGTATCCAGATCGTGATCGTCGTCCACCCGACTGCGGAACGGGTGGACATAGGCATCATTAGTCTTTTTTTTACTGATTTGTACTTATGTTTTTAATATTTATATTCCAAACATTTGTTTCTTATAATGTCGTATTATAATTTTGTTTATCTATTATAATTAAACTTTAAAATGTTTATTTAATTTCAGTTTTGAATAAATTTTATGCGATTACTAAACCGAAAATCGACATTTGTTCAAAGACAACTTCATTCAAAAAAGGATGATAGCATAGGGTTTTGGAAGCCATTTTAAACCATTGTAGAATGGACGGAAATTAACCGTGTTGGTGTCATACGATAGAGAATTTCCAGTACTACGACCCCAAACTCGATGATTGCTAAAAATATACGATTTACACGCCCGAAATTGGGCTCGAACAGGCCTACCCACACTTGTTTTCCCTAGTTCTTCAGCCCAGAGTTGTACAGAACTCGCGTCCTGCAGAACGCGAGGTCTGTGCGATATATTCAGCCGCCCTTTCAAATTCTCGTGGACCTCGCGTTCTGTAGAACGCGAGGTTCTGTAAAACTGTTATCACAAACAACAAGGCTGGGCACTGTCAGTATTAACCCAAACAACAAGGCGAGGTTCCCTAATATTTTTTTAAAAGGGGTTATTGACCCAAAATTGCCAACTCAGATACGCACCCTAAAGTTCCGCTTCAAGAAATGAACAAACTACCCCACTGTAAGTAGTGACCTCATCAAACGAACGCTGGGCACTATCAGTACTAACCGTAATCCATCCCATCTTCGGTCTCAACCATCAGTCCCCTGGCACACTACTCATTGAAATCTGTCCAGGTGCACGCCAACATGTATTAAAAGCACGACAATTTTGGGTGAAAAACCCTTTTTTAATTATTATCTTGAAAAATGGCTCCCAAACACTTTTATTTGGCAAAATGACCCCCTTTCTTGCCAAGTAGGCCGACCTCGCGTTCTGCAGAACGCGATTTTAGTCGACGTGGCGTTGCAGCTCGTGGTAACGGTTTCACAGTAACTCGCGTTCTGCAGAACGCGAGGTCCCCGAGAAATTGGAAGGCGGCTGGAATATATCGCACGGACCTCGCGTTCTATAGAACG
Source organism: Hibiscus trionum (assembly GCA_030270665.1). Taxonomy (NCBI): domain Eukaryota; kingdom Viridiplantae; phylum Streptophyta; class Magnoliopsida; order Malvales; family Malvaceae; genus Hibiscus; species Hibiscus trionum. The sequence goes on along the minus strand of BSYR01000036.1, from coordinate 11,580,464 downwards.
CGAGGTCTGTGCACTTCCAGCCTGAACCACAAGCAAAAACATGCCTAAGTAGGCCTGTTCGAACCCAATTTCGAGCGTGTAAATGGTATATTTTTAGCGATCATCGAGTTTGGGGTCGTAGTACTGAAAATTGTCTATCGTATGATACCAACATTGTTAATTTCCGTCCATTCTACAATTGTTTAAAATGGCTTCGAAAACCCTATGCTAGCATACTTTTTTTTATTGAAGTTGTATTTCAACTAATGTCGATAAGCATGTTCGAGCAGAATTTCATACGTATAAATTTTAAATTTTTAGGTAACATCGAGTTTGGGGTTGTAGTATTGGAAATTCTGTATCGTATGACACTGACACGGTCAATTTTCTTCCATTGTACGCTGATTTAAAGTTGTTCGAAAACACTATCATAACATATTTTTTTGAATGATTGAAAATATAAGATGACGGGTTGTATAAATCGAAGTGGACTAACTTTATTGATTAGATTGTCATGTGCGAACTCACATATACAAATGAAAAATAATTAATTAATACGAGGGGCTGAGCGATTAGGACACTTAGGAGCTGTGTGCCCAAGATTTCGACATATAGAACAATGCTTCTTTTGTCCGGTTTTCTCTCGATGTTCGACCAAATCCTCGGCACAATATATTCTTGTAGAAGGTGGACGTCATTTGGCTCGTAGTAGTGCTGGATCTGGGCGTATGATCGGTTCAGTGTCCACAGCATTTGGATCAACCTCATTTCCGATTGGAGGAAACTCTTTTTCGTAAACTTTAAGCACCGTTTTGAGTAAGTATACCGGATCAACCATATGCATGTATTCTATTCGTTGGTTAGTGCAAGCAGCAATGGCGTGTGCGCACGGGTATTTGAAAGTTTGGAATATTCCGCACTCGCAGGTTTTTTCCCTCAGATCTACAACGTAAGCGTTGTGCTGAATGCCTTCTATCCGCCTCGAAAATTCCGCAACACGAAACAAGTGTCCTTCTCGCGAGAAGAGAGTTGCTTGCACCTGTCTTGATTGGGTCAACTGAATATGCAGTCTTGAGCGGAAATCTGGATGGACTTTGTGTCCACCTGCCATGTACTCAGCTGCTTGCTTGCCCAAGGTTGCAAAAAGGGTAGCTAAACGATAATAGGTGGCTTTGACAATGGAAGCGATAGGCAACTGCCGAACTCCCTTCAGTGATGAGTTCACTGCCTCAGCCAAGTTCGTTGTCATGTAACCATAACGTTTGCCCTCGTCATACGATCGAAGCCATTTTTCCTTTGGGATTTTTTCAAGGTATTCTGCGCCTTTTTTGTTTCTCGCTCTCAATTCCTCGAGCAGCTCAGCCACCTCTTGTGTGTAGTGCGAGTTGCCTACGGAATGACAGTTGAATAGTTATGGGAGTAAGAAATAATAAAAGGGAGTAAGAAATAATATAGTAAATGAAAATGCCATAAGGACGTACCCATATCGAGCACCATTTGACGTTCATCACGGTTCTTGTATTGCAGCAGGTAGTTTGCGGCTATGTGCCGCAAGCAGAAACGATGGTGAATGTATGGAGGCTTCCAATAGTCACCCAAATTTTGTATCGCCCACATCAGCGCTGTGCCTCTGTCAGAAATAACACACACCCCTTCATCCCTTCTTCTTCGTATTACAGGATCAAGGACATATTTTCGTAGGTTCGTAAGGAAGAACGTCCAAGACTCCATATCCTCCTTCGGGACGATTGCGAATGCAACAGGAACGCATTTGCGATTGCCGTCCTGTGCTATAGCTAGAAGTAGGATCTGTGTATATTTTCCATACAACCATGTGCCGTCGATTTGGACCATCGGTTTGCAGTGCTTGAATGCGTTGATGCACCGGGGGAAAGTCCAAAATAACCGGTGGAATTGACAAACACCTCGGACGACACGATCATTTTCGTATGCCAGAACCGTATCAAGTTTGACAACCATTCTGGGGATGTGTTTCTGCAGGAGATTAAGCCACGGGCGCAACTCTATGTAAGATTCCTCCCATCGGCCATACAATTCCTCTTTGGCCTTTTTCTTTGCATACCATGCTTTCGAATAACCTGGACGGAAGCCGGTGACAGCTAGAGCTGCAGCCTGACATGTGGGGACCGACACAGTGGGATTTGTTTTCACCAGTGTGGAAAAGATGTCCGCGAGGTACTTTGCATCCAGGTTCTTGTGATCCTGGTTGAGGCTAGCAACGGTGCATGTATGAGGCCCCTCAAGTTTTGTTATTTTCCAACGGTTGCCTACCCTCTTCAAGTCTGATATCCGGATTTTCCATTTACAGCCTTGATCCTTTTGGACGCACTGAGCCTTGTAGTATTTGGCTTGGGTTTTCTTCACCGTCGTCTCAACATTATGACGAAGGTTGTACTGCTTAACTGCCGCCACCGCAATTTCCTTGTTCGCGAACGCCATACCAATTCTTAGTTCACCATCAGAACGGTGGACTCGGCCATCTATTGTGTCGTCATGGGGAAAATCAGGGACGTCCATTGCATCCATATCAACCGTTGTGAAGTGGGATGGTGGCTGGAACATAGAAATTGGTCTTGCGTCTACAGGAAAGTTGGTGGCAGTCGGTTCTTCGTCCAAATCTGGTGGTGGAACGACATTGTCTTCTGGGTCTTCTGGTAACTCTTTCAAGTCTTCTGGTTCGGGATAGAATGGCCCCAGCTCGTCTCCGTCTGGCCCGGGTTCTCTAATCGGTTCTTCGTCAGAAGCATCCTCCGGGAGCTGGAATAGTAGAGCTTCTGGAATCACTACCCTTTGAGGCGAGGATTGGGGTCGAGGAGCGGGAGACCTCTCACGAGATCGCTTAGGAACCTCATTTCCAAGACCAAAATCAAGATCACCATAAGAAGAATGTATTCCCATTGATGATTGAACGTACTCCGTGCTAGGGACATACGTTGAGTGTCGTCCATATGATGAATCATGGTCGTGCATAGCGTAAGATGACGACGCTCCCTCACCCCCAAAAGAAGAATGTCTCCCCATAGATGGTTGACTGTAGTCGGTGCCAGAGACATACATTGAGTGCCGGCCATATGATGCTTCATGGTCGTGCGTAACGTAAGGAGCCGACGTTCCTTCCCCCCCCAAAACTATAAGGATTGTATGGATTGTATGGATCATATGGACTGTACGATGCATTTGTTGGTGCATCGAATTCATCGTTTGGGGGTTGGTTGAGGTCGAACCCGATACTAGCTACGCAGGACTGCCTTGGAGGAGCAGATGACGATGCACCAACTTCGTTGTCTCGACAGAGTAGGCCAAAATCACGTCGCAGACCTGCGGTCGGGCTATCAACGTTGGCATTCGGATCGAAGTCGAAATTCGCCCGGCCCCAGCTTGGTATTTCGACAACTGGATGAGACTCGGAGAACGATACATACAGCTCGAGGGGCCCCCCGATTGAATACTCGAAGTGGGCTTCCATCATCATTTGCACATCAGCATTTGCCGCAATTTGGCATACAGTGTACCGTAAAGGGTCTATAGATATTGGCACCCGATACTTCACGTCGGACAAACGATGATTATTGAAATGAGGAACTTTTGCCTCCAGTTTGTTGACCAACTTCTTGAACGATAATATCCTCGGAAGCTTTATCGTTACCGGATCTTGGCAGTAAAAAAGGACGCCGAGTTCGGTACCCTCGAATATCTGCCCATCGTAGTAAACTTTCGTAGTAACGCCTCGTCCGGCCATTTGAATATTTTGAAAGACTTTTAAAATTTTGATACTTAGAAAATTCTAGGAATTGATTGCCAATTGAAACTTATATTTTCGTTTTATGGTTAGGGTTCATATATAGGCAAAATTATTGGCCCTTGCAATCCAGGAGAATCTGGTTGTGTAAGGCAATTAATGGTTCAGAGACGTTACTTTGCTTGTCCATTACCTAAAACCGATAAGCAGGTAAGGGATAGATTTGATGGGAGGCAGGAATGGCGTGTGTGTGCCTGGGAGGCAGTCCCCTTACTTTCGACAAGTAAGGGATAGATTTGATGAGAGAACCAGTACCTCGCGTTCTATAGAACGCGATATACGTACCTCGCGTTCTATAGAACGCGATGTTCTAGTGATATCGCGTGCTATAGAACGCGATGTCACTTTAAACGCTTTTTTTTAAACACTCCGTCAGAAGTTATAATAACCGTACTATTCACTATTTGTTTGTTTGTGTAATTGAGAACATGTTCGAGAATTTGAGACAATTGTAGTATTGTAATTGAATACTACTACTGGTGCCTATAATGTAAATGAGTACTAGTAATTTCACATAACTTGAAGTCCGTTTAACATTCGTAAATGATGAAATAAGACATCATATAACATAATTGGAAGATCATTTCATAAGTTAATGGTTAATCTGAATCATCGTAGTCAGTGGACACGTCTGAACTTAGGTTTAGTTCTTCGATCATCTGTTGTTTTCTTTGTCTACGCCTGTACATAAAAAGTTGCAGCTCCTCCACAGCCGCATCAACATCTGGTGAAGATGGTGCGTGTTCAGTGTTCGGAGCAGGTTCTACGGGTGCAGACATACTACCTTCGCCGGCGTTGACAAACTTAACATTGAAATCGACGTCTCTAGCTCCGACGGCATTGAGCCGATCATACATGTTACGAACGTCTGTTTCGTTCGTAAGCTTCATAACGTAGTGCGTTTCATTAGCTGACGGTGATGGGATTCGACATTCCATGGCCGCAATTTGTTTGTCGGTATTTTTACTAACCTCGATTGTTGTCAACTGTATTAAATCTTTCAGTGACATTTTGCCGGTGATTGTTGACTCAAAATAAGTATCGAGAAAATAAAATGTTGCCTTAAATTTTGCCATAAGGTGAGCAAGGATTGGGTGTTTATAGAGAATTTGGAATGAGTAAATGATGGTAGAATTCGTGGGTATTTATAGGAAAGGAAAAACACCACATAAATAAATTTAAGTCGAATTTCATTTAACAAAACTTTCAACATGTATTCTTTAATAAGTAAATTGAGACAACTACATAAATTATAGTATTGTATTCGAAACAATAAATTCATTAGCTCCAGCGGGCAAATTTGATCGGAGGTCCCGACTAAAAGAAGCAGAGAGCGAAATCCAGATGTAAATGTTGACTGCCACGCCACATCTGAAATGAGTAAATGGTAGCAGCTTTGATTCACACTGTAGCCGGGGATCCTCTCGACGGCGGCTACAGAAGCTGCCATTGAAGCCACTACTGCAGCATACAAACTCCAAAATATTGCGATATGTCTGTAAATATTAAGGTATGTACCCCCGCGACACACAAATCTTTAAGTGAACTCCAACTATCATAAATGAACAATATTTCGAACATAAAAATTGCAACGTGAAAAAACGCAGCATTACACGAACTCATATTCAACTCACCTAAACTAAACAGAACTGCTTACAAAAATTGCATATATATATATATACAAACGTCTCATAGACCTCGCGTTCTGTACAACGCGATGTAATAGTGACCTCGCGTCCTACAGAACGCGAGGTTGCCACGTCAACATATTCACCTCTATAAATAGCAAACTCTTGGAGTGGCAAGGAGCACCGAGATAGATTTTTTTCTGTATCCACGTACGCAGTTTTCGCTTGAAGCTACTAATGGCAACATAGCACATATTTTGGAAGTTTTGTTTTAATTTAACTTCCAAAATATTGCGCTATGTCGTTATTTTTAGTTACTACTGAAAATATAACGCGTATTTAGTATGATTCATTGTTGTTATTATTATTATTGTTCTTATTATTATTGTTATTAAGAATTAAGAATTCTCGCAACAACAAAGTCTACTCGACATAAATGATATAATAGAATTAATTAGAATATATAAATATATAATATAAAATTACTCATTAATTAGAATATATATTAGAATATATAAATATATAATAGAATTAATTAGAATTAATATTATAATATCTAATATATATTAGAATATATAATTATATTCTAATATCTAATTAGAATATATAATTATATAAAAATATAATAGAATTAATATTCTAATATCTAATTAGAATATATAATTATATTATATAATATATATTAGAATATATATTAGAATATATAAAAATATAATACAATTAATGAGTTTCCCGCTTTAAAAACCCAAATTTAAAAACCCCACGACCTCGCGTTCTATAGAACGCGATTTCTTTATAACCTCGCGTTCTATAGAACGCGAGGTCGCTTCTGACCGTTCAGTTCACGCGTCTGATCACTGACGCGCCTTTTCAGTGGACCTCGCGTTCTGTAGAACGCGAGGTTCATTAACCTCGCATCCCAAACGACGCGAGGCCTTCTATAAATTAGATGGTTTTTTCTCTAAAATCCTCCACAGAACGCGAGTTCTATACAAATTTTACAAAATATTGTCAGCATTTTTTATAAATCGTTCGATCACATGGAGCCTTTGCTATGCAACCAAGCGCGTCACTGCAGTGAATATTGGCGAAACAATCCAGAGGTATTATTTTTTTCCCTATTACTTTCTAAAAAAATTTATTTAATTAACTTTTTTTATTTGACTAACTATTTATATATTTTTTTTTCAGGGATACGAACGTAACTTACAATGTTACCTTAATCGTATCACCGTCGAACCCGTTCCTGCTGTTATGCGTTTGATTGAGCGGGCTGGTTTTGGGCACATAGCTCGCTATATAGGGGGGTCAAGGTTAGACCGTCGTTGATCAGCGCGCTGATAGAACGGTGGAGACCCGAGACGCACACGTTTCATCTTTCATTTGGCGAGGCAACAATTACGTTGCAGGATGTTGCCTTCATTCTCGGGTTGCCTATAAATGGCAGCGTTGTTACTGGTATAGCGATGGCGGATTGGCAACACCTAGTTGCTACTCAGTTGGGCGTGATGCCCCCTGATAGAGCGTGGGACGGAGGGAAAATTTCTCTACCGTACTTGGAGGAAGAGTTTGGAATCCCTCCCCCCGATGCGGATGACGTTGCACTTCAGGTATTTTTTTATTATATTTAGTATGCTATTATTACATTTATTATTAAATTAAAATTATTTATTTAGGATGAATTATAAATATGTAGGATAAATTTTTAGGATGAATGCAGTAACTATTTAGGATACTTTATTAAATATTTAGGTTGCCTACATTAAATTATTTATTTGCACATTAGGCTGCTTTATGAATTTTTTATGATGAATTCAGACAATATTTAGGATCTTTTTAATAAATATTTCGGATGAATTATAAATATGTAGGATGAACTTACAATTTTTTTTTATTTAGGATGAACTTACAATTTTTTTAATTAGGATGCCTTTATTAATTTATATTTTCACAGCGGTGTGCGCGAGCCCACATCTTGCGCATTATTGGCGGGATATTAATGCCCGACAAAACTCGCAACAAAGTGCACGTTATGTGGCTTCATCATCTGACAAATTTAGACGAGTCAGGACGAAAATCTTGGGGGTCTGCTGTCTTGGCGTTTCTTATCAGAGACCTCTGTAGAAACGTTGACGTCTCCAAAGCATCGATGGGAGGATGTTGTTTATTCCTGCAGGCTTGGGTTTGGCTTCGGATCCCTACTTTGGCACCACAGCTTAGGATTCCCAGTCCTCTGTCATTTTCGATTCTACGGAGGTAATACATAATCTACTATATTTTTTTTAAATTATTTTATTTAACAATCTTTTTCATTATTTAAAGGTGGAGCACCCCAGTAACCCACGTCGGCCTGCCGGACTCCCAGAAAGCATACAGACATTCATTCGATGCCTTGACGGAGGACAAGGTAATTCAACAATTATTTTGGTTTTTTCCATACTATTTTTTCCAATAATATTTCATATAGAAATTTTACTAACTTTTTCATTCATTTTAGTTCGTGTGGAGGCCCTACGATTCAGAGGAGATTCGCATCATTACTCCAGCAGATATTGTGCAAGAGCGAGACCTCTGGATTTCTGTCGTGCCGCTGCTGAACTACGAAATTTGCGTGTGGCATTCTGCGGATAGGGTACTCCGACAGTTCGGGTACGTACAAAATGTTCCACGCCCTCCGCAAAATATGGACGAGTTCCACAATCTTACGCGTCAGGGGAAGACGGAGATTGACTGGGCCGAGCACCACGCTAACTGGATAGCGCAATGGGCTGAACGATTTTTCAGACGCCCAGAGTTTCTCCAACCAATTATGGTAGGGGGTCCTTTGGTCACTTTCAATTATGAGCAGTGGTATAGGGACAATGGGATGCCACATATCCTTACTCCGGCCGAGCTCGAAGCAGAGCTTCCCCAGCGACCCCAAAACCGCCCACGCGGGAGCGGGCGAGCGAGCCAGACCCAGAGCCAGTCCCAGACCCAGAGGCAGACCCAGAGGCAGACCCAGAGGCAGTCTCCGCAGCGCGGTCCGAGACCACGATATGACACTCCAGGGGCATCATCTTCTGCCCCACCATTGCATAGCGGTCCATCGACTTTCGAGCAGACGATGCCTCCACCCCAGTTCGGCTCCACTGATGCCTATCGCCCCCATATGCCCACGACTGACCTTCTACTTATCGATTATCCACCTCAGTATGAGTTTCAGATGGTGGAGAATACGCCGATAGGTAGTTTGTTTTACTCCCCGCCTAGGCCCAGCACAGATCCGCAGATCGCGCACGATGGTTAGGATGATAGGGACCAGACACCACCACACGATGGACCGAGGAGGAATCCGGATCGCCAGCGTCATCCACCCGACTGCGGAACCGGTGGACATAGGCATTTTTAGTTTTTTTTTTGTTGTTTTCTACTTATGTTTTTAATATTTATGTAAAACACTTTTAAATTTTATAATGTCGTATTCTAATTTTATTTATGAATTATAATTTTGTTTGCATATTATAATTAAACTTTATAATGTTTATTTAATTTTTGTTTTTAATAAATTTAATAGGATTAAAAAACCGAAAATCGACATTAGTTGAAATACAACTTCAATAAAAAAAAAGTATGCTAGCATAGGGTTTTCGAAGCCATTTTAAACAATTGTAGAATGGACGGAAATTAACAATGTTGGTATCATACGATAGACAATTTTCAGTACTACGACCCCAAACTCGATGATCGCTAAAAATATACCATTTACACGCTCGAAATTGGGTTCGAACAGGCCTACTTAGGCATGTTTTTGCTTGTGGTTCAGGCTGGAAGTGCACAGACCTCGCGTTCTATAGAACGCGAGGTCCGTGCGATATATTCCAGCCGCCTTCCAATTTCTCGGGGACCTCGCGTTCTGCAGAACGCGAGTTACTGTGAAACCGTTACCACGAGCTGCAACGCCACGTCGACTAAAATCGCGTTCTGCAGAACGCGAGGTCCTACCTCGCGTTCTACAAAACGCGAGGTCGGCCTACCTGGCAAGAAAGGGGGTCATTTTGCCAAATAAAAGTGTTTGGGAGCCATTTTTCAAGATAATAATTAAAAAGGGGTTTTTCACCCAAAATTGCCTAAAAGCACGCTTGGGTAGGACTGTGCAAAAAATATCGAAAACCAAAACCGATTTCGAAACCTGAAAAAATTGTGTCGAAAAATTTATTTTTGGTTTGGAGTTTTGTTTTTTTAAAAGAAACCAGTTCGGTTATGGTTCACAGTTTTGAGACAAACTGGGTAATTGAATCGACTGGTCATATAATATATATTATTATATTATATACCTTTTAATATTTTATATTAAAAGTATTAGATTTTATTTTATTTTCTCAATTCCAAAAAATAAAAGCATAAATTTATTTTATGAAGTTTTAAGTGTTTAGCTTGCTAGTATTAAAAAAATGGCTAAAAGGGTACTTTTGCCCCTAAGTTCGACCTAAAAATGTAATTTCGCCCCTCGTCGAAAAGTGCACTTAATGTGGCCCTCCAGTCCATGAAATCAATTAAATTGACCCTTTGACCGACGTTGACCGTTACGGTGCTGACATGGCAGTTAACGGTGATGACGTGGCAATCCATGATGCTGGCGTGGTGGTCAACAGTGCTGACGTGGCAGTACACGTGGGATGATGATATGGCAGGAGGGGCTGAATTGATTATTTTAACCGAATTCAAGGGCATAATTGATTTTTTCCTGAGTTTATGGGCATAATTGATTTTAATTAAAAGTTCAATAACTTATTTAATATTTAAGATGAAAAATAAGAATTTATGAAATTATTAAAATATTAAAACTAGATAAATAATTTTATTAAGTGGGGGTAATTTAAAAAAAACAAAGTGAATACTCTCACAGAAGATCAAAATATTCTTCAATTTATTTTATAAAAATCCATAAAGTTAATAAAAATAAATAAAATATTCTAAAAGTTACTGAAAATAAAAATTATATAAAAAATTAAAATATATTATAAATTAAAAAATATAAAATTTAATGTAAAAACTTAATAATTTTTTTATAAAGTGTTAAAAAATTAAACACTTTTATAGAAAAAAATTCGACTTCGTCACTTTGAGTATTACTATTCGTTAAAAATATTTTAGTGGAATCAACATTGTACTAGAGTAACAATAGAATTCAATTTTTCCCTCTTTTTTAATCAAATTGATGCTCATTAATATTTGATGTAGAGAAATGAAAGAGAATTTTGGATTTATTAATACTTTAATACAAGGATGTCTCAATTGAAAATATGTTCAAGGAACATTAGTACGCGTAGCATAACGAGAAACAATCGAAAGATTCTCCAATGGTTTATAAATATTTTTTTTTTATTTTTTTTTATATTTATAACTTTAATGTTTTTACTTATATTTAATTCATTATGGTGTTTTATATTTTTTTAATATTTTATGAATATTTAAATATTAATAGTTTTTATTTTTTTAGCTTAAAGATTAAATAAGTTATTGAACTTTTAATTACGCCCCTAAACTCGGGGGAAAAATCAATTATGCCATCGAATTCAGTTAAAATAATCAATTCAGCCCCTCCTGCCACGTCATCATCCCACATGTACTGCCACGTCAGCATCGTTGACCACCATGACAGCATCATGGACTACCACGTCATCACCGTTAACTGTCACGTCAGCACCGTAACAGTCAACGTCGGTCAAAAGGTCAATTTGATCCATTTCATGAACTGAAGGGCCACATTGAGTGCACTTTTCGACGAGGCAAAAGTACCCCTTTAGCCTAAAAAAATATACTAATATCATGTGTCGAATTTTAAAAGTATATATATTTTTCTAACATATTATTAAATTTTATATTTTTAATAAACAAAATAAAAAGTTGTTACCCGAACCAAAATTTTCGATTAACCGAATAAACGATCAACTGGTTGAATGATTACGATTTAAGATCAAGAATTGGGTGAACCGAACTTACCGGCTAACCGAAATAATTTACTAATAGTTAACCAAATTCGATTTTGCACACCCCTACTTGTAAAGGTCTTTTGGGTACATATTTGTAAGTGTTTTTGAAATATGTTATTTTAACATATTCAAAATCCATTCTTAAATTATTTCGTGCTTAAAAGTATTTAGACATTCTCAATATTACAACAACAATACTTGTAAACTTATACAATAATATAATTTATTTGTTGATTAATTCATTTTAAATACTCCATATATTAATTATGGGGTGATCATCTTGATCTATTTATTCTATTCATAACGTCATGATTCGAAATTTAGACATTGTTTAAAGGATCTAATGTCTATAATAAAATAAATACAAGATTTAAACTATTTAACCCTTAAATCGAAAAATAATACCCACTTAAAAGAACTCGAATATATATATATATATATATATATATATATATATATATATATTCCAAATATTATAAGAGTAATGTTGAGTTTTGTGTGCTCGATTTCCTTCAACCGTTCTAGCTCGCCAAGTGGTGGAGAAGTTGGATTTTTAGGTGTTTTAGTGGGAGGTGAAATATTGACAATAGACACAAGGATTTATAGTGGTTCGGCCTTCTAACAAGCACCTACATCCACTACCTTAGCTCCCCACTGAGGATTTCAACAAATTCACTCTTGAATTTCTTCCCCTTTTCTAAGCTAAGGAGGCAACCTTTACAAACTCAAAGTTTTCTAACCCAAAGCTTGAGTAAACCCTCTTTACAAGAGAAATTCTAAGCAAACTTGAAATCCCTCTAATATGCATTTGTTTGCACTATAAAGCTCTCACCCAAAACCTAAACACTTGAGCAAATGTAACAATGTTTAGCTCACTAATGTTGTCTATACAAGAAAATGTACAATTAAGCTCTAAGACAATTTCTTTATCATGATGTTGTTGACAATTGAAGCATTAACCATCTCTTGATGCTTGAAGGTCCCTTTTATACTCCCAATTGAGTTTGTAACAGTTGAGGATCGTTGGGATTGAATTAGAGCTGTTGGAGCCTTTATTTCCCACCATAAATGCAGTTCTGCAGCTTGACGTATTGATACCCTTGAGATCTTATCGATACGGTCCCGATGAGGAAATAGCCATTGAGCGCATGCAGCTGGTGCGTATCGATACACATAGTAGGCGTATAGGTACGATCCTGCAATTTAAAAGATCGTTGGGGGTAGTTGGGCGTATTGGTACGTGATACAACTGTATTGGTACACGAACTAGCCGTTGGGCTATTTTAAAGTACACCGTATCGATACGGCTAACGTATCGGTACGAGTTTTGGTTACTGGAAAGTCACTATAGTTAAACCTTAAAGGGTATCGATACGGTACCCTACAGTATCGATACGGTTACACTTAACATGGTTTTGATTACTTTTAATGCACTTTAAATCATTCCAAAGCCATGTAAAACCCTTAAACATATTTTCAACACTACACCAGACTGGGTCTTCTGCGGCACTTTTTTAGGCATTTCGCAGCGTTTTTAAGCGCCGCCAAAACACCTCGCGGCGACATGAAAAACGTCGCGACAAACGCCGGTAGTAATTGCGTCGGGAAAGTTCGCGACGTTTATATGAAAAACGCCACATTTGTACCATGCTCTATCGCGGCGTTTGTATTACAAACGCCGCTATTGTGCTACAAACGCCGGGATAAAGCATGGTACAAATGTGGCGTTTTTCCATACAAACATCGGCATAGAGCGTACAACGATGGCGTTTTAACACAAACGTTGGGATAGACTTGGACTAAAGGCGGCGTTTTTTAAAGCAAACGCCGGTATAGAGGGCACAACGACGGCGTTTTTAACACAAACGCCGGGATAGACATGGACTAAAGGTGGCGTTTTTTATACAAACGCCGGGATAGGTTCAATCTCTATTAATTTTTTTACATAAATCAGTAATACAACAACAATAACCTGTAACACAATTTCTCAAAATCTGTATAATTCAATTAAACAAAAAATTCAAGTTTCATTCAAAAATAAATTCAAATCTAGTTCATAAATATACTTAATAAACAAAACCAAACTAAGATGAGGGATTCGATGGTCGATGTTGTTGGAATATTCCCATCATTTCTTCAAATTTATCTTTGAGGCTCTGATAAGACGATGCCAGCTCTGCTACTCTTTCGTCTCTTGCCACATTGTTCGCTTCTAATTGAGCCGCCAGTTCAGCTACTCTTTCGTCTCTTGCCACGTTGTTCGCTTCTAATTGAGCTTTCACTTCAGTTACTTCGTTTTCTAAGCGAGTAATCTTTTCCTTCTCAGACTGTCTCTGTGATGGCTTGTAGTGGGACGAAGTAGCACCAAAAAATTTCTTCAGGGTGATAAACGATCCTTGGCATCGAACCCGACCATAACGTTCAGGACCCAAAACTTCTGCCATAACTTGATGTTCGATCTCATCCACATTAATAGAAGAATCGGTCGAGGCTGCAGTTTGAAACTCCGTCCTTTTTTCCTTCAATTTTGCCTGATAATCAAGTAATAAAACAAATTAACATGTCATACTAATGATATAAACAAATTCAAAAGATATACCATTATCTCTTCAGCTTCAGTATTGACATGAGTGCCATCTTTTTTGGTATGTGTTAGATCGAAGAGCCTTATTCGTCCGACGCTACTACCTGTCGTAATTTCCTGCAATGTAAATTTAGCAAATATAGAACACGCATGGACGTACATCAATCCTCAAACACATTTCAAAACTGAATCGAAACATGCTTCATGACATCGAATTAACAATTAAGCACTACTAATGAACCAAAAGTCCAATCATTAAGCATTTTAAGAACAAAACATGTCTTATATTAGTCACATCGAATTAACAATAACATGCATGCATACATCAACTTAAAATTCAACAAAAGCATATTCAAATCACTTATTACAATTTCAGAATAGCAAATCCACAAACTTATCCATTTTAGGTCTCATATTTCAATAAATAGAAAAAAATACCTCTTCATTAGCTATACGAGCAAAGCTCTTCGAACCAGCTGTATGAGTGAACTTCTGGTGTTGTCTGCTAGTAACTCCAATTTTAGCTTCGTGTGGGAGATGAACTATCAAGTGCACCATAATTGTAAAAAATGAAGGTGTAAATATCTTCTCCAAGTTGCATAATGTCAAAGCAACGCGATCTTGCAATTTCTCAAGTTCGTCGACCACCAGAACTTTCCCACAAATAGCCTTCATTATATTAGAAAGCTCAATTATAGAAAATACCACCTTAGGTGACATACAACGGCATAATGCAATTGGCATTAAATCTTGCATCAAGATGTGATAATCATGTGACTTCAACGAATAGAGTCTTCGGTCTTTAACACTGATACATCGAGATATATTTGATGCATATCCATCTGGAACCTTTATAGCCTTCAACACCGAACAAAAAATCTCATTCTCTTTCTTTATAGCCATTAGGAAGTTGCTGAGGATGAAGATCATGTCGAATTCCCATGTCAACTAAATCAAGTCGACTCTTTAGATTGTCTTTAGATTTTCCATCGACATTTAGAATGGTCCCAATAATATTTTCACAAATATTCTTCTCAATGTGCATGACATCAAGATTGTGTCTCAAAATGTTATGCTTCCAATAAGACAGTTCGAAGAAAATACTTTTCTTTTTCCACAACTTTGCCTCATTTGGATCATCATCATCATCATCGTCCGAATCATCATCACTCTGATGACTGACTTCTTCTAGTGCATTTTTCTTTGATCGAGGGTTCGGTGGTTGGTTAGCCTTCCCATAATTAAACTGCACATGTTCCAACATCGAAATGATATCAGACCCGGTTGTTTGGTTAGGAGCTCTTCTGAACTCTTGAGTACCATCAAATATATTCTTTTGACATCTAAATCTATGATTTTCATCTAACCACCGACGGTGCCCCATATAAGAGAACTTCTTTCCATTATATAACCACTTCGAGCATGTCTGTGTAGCACAACAAGGGCAAGCATAACGTCCTTTGGTACTCCAACCAGATAAATTTGCATAAGCAGGAAAATCATTTATAGTCCACAATAAAGCTGCACGCAAATTAAAGTTCTCTTTCTTTATCACATCAAATGTTTCGACACCTACCCACAATTATTTCAACTCTTCAATTAGAGGCTGCAAATAGATGTCAATATCATTTTCGGGACCTTTTTCACCAGGGATTATCATGGATAAGATGAATGAAGACTGTTTCATGCAAATCCACGGGGGCAAATTGTATGGAACAAGCAGAACAGGCCATGTACTGTACGAGGTACTCATGATTTTGAATGGATTAAACCCATCAGAAGCAAGACCGAGCCTGACATTTCGAGGATCTCCTGCAAAACTTGGATATTTCTGGTCAAATGACTTCCAAGCTAAACTATCTGCAGGATGCCTTAATAACCCATCATCAGTTCGTCCATCATGATGCCACCTCATAGACTCAGCAGTCTTCGAAGACATAAAAAGCCTTTGAAGCCGAGGTATTAAAGGAAAATATCGAAGAATCTTTACTGGCTTCTTCATTGAGTGTGCTTCAACTTCGTCCTCAAGTACATTTTCTGCATCCCGGTTCATCCACCTAAATTTCCCGCATACATGACAAGACTCTTGGTTTATCCGATCACCCCAATACAACATGCAATCATTGGAACAACTATAGATTTTCTCATTATAACGCCCGTGTTTTAGGGTTAGGAGTTAGTCGGGTTTGTGGTCCGAGTCGGTAAAATTAAATTAAATAAATTCAACCTTAATTAGGATCTAGTTGGGCTTTAATAAAAAAGGGAGGGACCAAAGAGGTAATTTGACCCTAAAGAATTTAAAAGGAAGACCCCTTTTGAGAAAAGTTGTCATCTTCTCTCCCTCACTTCCCTTTCCAACGTGTATAAGCCAAAACCCCTTTCAAAACTCTCCCAAACTCAAATCACTATTCCATTGAACCTCATCTTCATTTCAAGACCTTTTTTAGAGGTAAGGGTATTTTCTAATTCTCCTTTTCATCACCTATCTCCCCATAGTCATAGATTTCAATACCATGAACTTTTGAAATGTTAGGGTTTTGCTAAAGCTTGAGTTTTTATGATGATTTTCTTTTTGTTTTGAAAAGTGGAGTTGGGTTTTTGTTTATTCATATTAAAATGTACAATATATGTCAAAATCGTTGAGTTTTGTTGAAAACCCGAAGTGGGTTCTTAAAGCAAAATTTGAGATGTCAAAAACTTGATTTTTGGTGGGTTTTAGGTTGAAATCAAAGGGCTGATGGTTTATATAGGTTAGGAGGATGTTTTGGGACCTTTTGGGGGTCATTTGGAGGAGTGAAAATGGAAATTTCAACTAGGGTTTGAGGAAGCACGAAAATTGATATTTTGGGGGGGTTTAACTTGATTGGAAATTTGGTTGAAATTAGTTTGAGCTCAAGGGTTGAGTGTTGATTGATTGTTAGCATTGATTGGGATTAATGGTTGTGTTTTTGGTTGGCTAGAAGCAAGAGGAGACGTTGGAGAAGCATTGGAATCGAATCCGGTCTCGTAGGAGACTTGTTTGATTGCTAAGGAAGGGCGGTGAGTGGTTCTAAACGTGTTTTAAAGTTTGGTTCGAGTGTGTGTAGTGTGTGAGCGAGATGTGCTTGGTAGACCATTTCTATGTAATTCAAGTTGTTAATTTAGTTATTGATTTCCATTTAATGCTATGTGTATTGCCTATTTTGCTCTTGTGCTATGTGGTTAAATTGTACATGTATGCCATGATATGTATATGTGATGAGCATGAGATGTGGTTGATGGATATGTGATGTGTAAATGGAAATTGGCACTAATTAATTTACCGAGTGTAAATGATCGATCATTAGGATTAGTGTGCACACAAATTGAGTCAAAACGTACGTGGCCTTGATGGCGTTGAGTCATCAAGGAGGAGTACAGTGATGTAATATTCCACCGGAAGCTTTTATATATTCTACGGGATGATGAGTGGAATCCCATCCGTAGGGCATGTGGTGATGACTGGAATCCCGCCCATGCAAGGATCGGTGATGAGTGTAATCCCAACGAGGTAAAGTAATTGTTGGGGGTTTAATCCGCACATCCGGGTAACTAATAGTGGCCAATTAAACTTGTTCATACGATTGTGATATATGATGATGAAATATGATAATGTTATTAATGTTCGAGCTTGATATGATGTGAGATGCCATACATGACTCTTGAAAGACTAGCTAGGTCTACTTGTGACTTTATCTATGCATGTTAGATATGAGGTTTAGGGAATACATGCTTAGACCCTACATTGTTGATGTTTTCGGTTTTAGAGCATCCTCACTAAGCTTATAGCTTACGCTCTCATTTTCAACAATGCAGATCATTAGCGTGGTGTTAGCTCGGAGCAAGGCAAGAAGGGCTTTCCAAGTTTGTGGCTCAAGTACGGTTGTTAATTATGTAGTAGTTAAGCAATGTGACAAGAGAGTATGTTTGTATGAGCTTGTATGACTCATTTGTGATTTTGATGTTTATGCTTGATTTGGTTTTTAAGCATGTTTTACCTTGCCAAATGCTCTTTGATGTATGCCTTTTGAATGTTAATATTGCTATATGGTGTGTAAACCCATATGGGATGAATGATGTTTTTACTTATCAATGTTTTCAAGCATGACTTGTATGAAGGGCTAATGTATATTTGCTATGTATGTATGATTGTTTAAATCCGTGTGTAACACCCCTAAGGTTTTAAGTTAAAAAAAATAATAATAGAAAAAAAAGAGAGGGGGATTTACAGCTAAGGAGAATTGAACCCATGTCCTTTAGCTTGGAGAGTGGCAAGCTTAACCATTTGGACTAAGAGTAGTCTTGGTTATATGTTAATCAGACATATTTTTAATTGTTGCCTTGGAAACCTGATGATAAAATAATAATATTAAATTCAAAATATCCTAACCACTCCCCTTTTCCCCAAATTAATTGCATCAGTTGAAAAAAAGGGGGGATTAGATCTGAATTTTTATCCTCTCGAAACCTATCATCTTCCCTACACCGGTGCCGATCCAGATCTCCGTCACGGCGGCGTCGTGACTGACACCGCCGGTGTCACCGTGTTCTCCGCCTCACCCCGACCCCAACCGTGCCCTCCACTCGCGGTAAACGGTTGCCGTTCGTCGTAGAGATAGAGCTGAAGTTCGTCGAATTTTTTTTCCCTTGAGCCGCCTCTGTTTTTCCTCCGTTCCGGCCACCTCAGTCAACGGTGTGGCGCGTCGAAGGCCTAGGCGTGCTCACCGTGTGGAGGGGAGCAAAACCCCCTTATCCGACTGTTCGTTCGATGCCGGCAAGGCCCTCATCGGAGCCTCGTCGTTCTTGCGCCGTTTAACCCCGAAATGGGTAAGTTGGGTAAGTTTTGATCGATTTCTGTGTAATAGATATGTTAATGGGATGAATCGAGTTGAAAACATGCATTTTAGGCCATTTTCCGGCCATTTTAGGCCGCGCGTGGGCCTCACGCGCCGTCCGGGGCGATTTCCGGCCGCCCTGGACGGTGGCCGTTGAACCGGCCGGCTCAGACCGGTCTAACCCGTTGATCGACCCGACCCGTTGACCGACCCGACCCGTTGACCCGTACCCGACCCGTTGACCCGTACCCGACCCGTTGACCGAGTCAACTCGCCCGAGTTAACCCAGTGAGTCAACTCGCTGAGTCAGCCTTGGACCAGTGACGTCAGCGTTGACCGTTGACCTGCCCGTTGACCGTTGACCTGCCCGTTGACCGTTGACTTTGACCAAAAAGTCAAAAATTCCAGAAAAGTCCTATTTTATGTTTTTCGACGTCCTGAGTCCGATTTTGAAGCCCGTTTCGTGAAATTCTAACCCGAAAGCCTCCGAATTAGACCTTGAAGTCGAGTCTGCTTATGTATTTTAATAATCAATTATGAGCATTGTGAATAAGGACTGAAATTGAAATTTGTGCGATTGAAGGTATTCGAAGTTCTTTGTATTCGGGATGTTGAGGACATCGTATTCGGGTTCGAGATTGACCGAATGAAGTACCATGGTTGACCGATATAGCAAGGATTAAAGGTAATACACTACTACCTCTTGTATGCTTTATGAGCATGTTGGTATTTGTTAATGCATGCATAAAAATGATGATAAGTACTGTTAATTTTGCTCAAGTCAAACCGAATATGGAAATGAGTATGATATTCTAGATAAGATTGCAATGCTCGAATAAGAAAGTCAATAAATTAGAAGGATCTGGAGTTCAATAAGTATTTAATAAGACAATTAATCTCCAAATTCGACTACTAGTGTCAAATGATAAAATGTGAAAAATATTTGGATATGAAATTGCGAAAATGCCCTCAAGGTCTGTGAATGGCTAAAATACCATTGAAATCAGAAGCGATCTAGAAATCTACGCTAAATATGGTAAAAACAACATGATTCATCTGAAAACCTCGAACTACTTGGAAAGCTATGGTAAGGTGTTAGGTCTCCTTGGTTTTGGAATGAATCTTCGACTATAGATTCGGAGGAATTTATTCATACCCACGAATTAAGCAAGTGACTCAAAATTCAGAATTTACTGAAATGACTAAAAGTACTGGAAATAATGATATGGTTAAACTAATCGGAATGATCTTATTGAGCAAAAAGGGCTGAAGTATCATCGGACACCGCGGTTTGCAAATCAACCAAATCAATGGATAAACCTTTGAGTTCTGAAATAAATGAAGTGATTTGAGGTGCTGAGATTTCTTGGATGGCTGAAACACCCATGGGTACTTAAGCGATTGAAATGCTATAAATGGTTCAATTGACAGAAATGATGGATATTCCGAGCTTCAGAATGACTGAAATACCCCCTTTTGACTGGAATAAGTAAATTTACCTTTGATGAAATTCTAGAAATGCTAATAAAGCTGAAAATGACTGAAATGCCCTCAAGGGTTGAAGCGTGACTTACGTACGTCAATCACTCCTGATATAAATGTAAGGTTGGAAGTTTCTCCGCACAGAATATAAGATTGACTACTCCGTGGAAAATCTTGTGGTGAAGTATGAAAGCAACCGTTCAGATATACGATACAGTTGAATGCATCAGAAGCGTTGGTTAGTATTGCAAGGTTGGAATATGTTAGTTCGAATGGTTTTGGAGGCCCGATAAACTTCTGGGAATCTTAAATATTGCAAATCGTCATTTCATCATTATTGGGCTAAATTACAAATCACCCCTGATAGTTAAATGACCAAAATGCCCTCGTTGGCCCAAGTAATCAAAATAGCCTTGAATGTATCTGATATCATGAAAGATCTTGACGTAGAAATCCCTAAATGCCTGGTTGGAAACTGGATGAGCAAAATAGAATTTCTGAACCACAGTTTACGCCATGTTAGTATAAATTACCAAAATGCAGTGTATGATAAAATGATCATAATGCCCCTGGTAGGCTTAACTGGCTAAATCACTCATGATATGCCTAAACTCTCAAGATCTTGATGTATCATCTCCTGACTATCTGGTTTGAATCGTTAGTACAAACCCCTCTTTTAATAGGGGCCTTGTTTCAAAGATCCGTTCAATTCGTCAAAAGTTAATATGTTCTCTTCCGTAAATGCCAAGTATCTCCAATGAAATAAACTATTCCACCGAGTGTGTTCCAGGTGTGCTACACGATTGTTTTTGCATACTGATTTACATGTTATAATACCGATTATGTGCACAAGATAGAATACTTGAACTCACATGAACATGACATGTTTTATAATTTAACATGACCGTACTGTATTTTTGATATATGCATATGTACCTGATAGACCAACATGCTATATGGATAATGTATTACTAAAAATACATCTATTGATTAATCGAACCGTTACATAGATTGTTACTGGGGTACTTGGGATAGAATATGAAGTGACCGTAGGTTCAGCCCTGATCCAGCTGGTAATTCCTTTACCGTTACAGGTTCCTATGCTTCGGCTAGGGTAATACCTACCATACCGTACCGTTCCTAAGGTAATCCCTTAGGATGGCACCTATGCCCATTGGGCACTGGTTAACGCCTTTGACGCAGTTTTGGGGAACTGCCTCTTGGAGTGTGGTTGGAGGGTAGATAAAAGATTTAACCGTACCATATGATTACTTGAACTTTATATTTTGAACTGGAAATGTATATTATACAGTTGTTGTATATGTTTTACTTACACTGTTGGAACACACTAGGAACCGAACTCTCTAATTCCACCTCCGTACATTAATAGCCTATAAATCATGTCTAAGTCTCGATAATTGAATAAAGAACAAGTACCGTTATTCTCAAGTATAACTTTACCCTAAAATATCGAAAAAGAAATGAAGACCGTTACTGCGTGGAGCATCATGAAAATGTTATGCCTACCATATATCTGCATAAGCTTATAGCATCTTTTGGTAGTTTTGTATTACTGAGCTTTTCCAAGCTCACGTTGTTTTTACCATCGCAGGTTAAAGGAATATATCATGGTATAACGTTTGACATCAGTGTTCGGAGTTCTCTCGGCGTTGCTTTTGGAGTACGATACTGCATAGTTAGTGGGCATGTATGTCATGTATGGTTTTATGATAGTATTTGTAAAGCACTTTCTGCAATTACTGTTATGTATTTAAATGATTTCCTGAAATGGTATTTTAAACAGAAGATGATTTTTTTTACAGTTTAATAAGTGTTTTGAAGAAATAAAATGTTTTTATGTGTATTTTACTGTGGGTCGCTCTTGTGACCCTAATGTGACTTCCTAGGATCCGTTATGACGCATAGGCGGGTCTAGGGGGTTACACCGTGTCTTGTGGGTGTTCGAGTATGTTAAACCTAGGACGTTTGCCTCTAGACTTTGTTTGGTGGTGTTGTGTGCCTTTAGGGGGTCCTAGGGGACCTTTAGACTTGTCAAGACTCACCTAAATCGGAATTTCAAAGGTTGCAGACAGTTCACGTTTCGAAACGGGCTGGGTCGTTTCGGAATGGGTAGGCTTCAGGGACCCCGTATCGGAACGCGTTTCGATACGGTTTGGCCTCTGAGAGCCCCTGTTCCGATACGCGTTTCGGAACATTTTGGCTACTGGAATTTTGAGAAATTCACGAGATAACGGTGTTTCGAAACGGTCAAAATCTCGTTGACCACGAGAAGTTGACCGTCGTGTGCGTTTCGGAACGGTTGACCACCGTTTCGATACGGCCCCTTGAATAGGCTCTGGGGTAGTTGATCTGGTCAAGGCGTTTCGATACGCCTCAAGGGTGTTTCGAAACGGCCTGTTTAAAAGATTAAAATTGGGCTGTTTAAATGCTGTTTTGGGTTCGAATGGTTGTCTCATGTATTTTTATTCCGCTGTTTGATCACATAGGACTTAAATGGACTCTTAGAAAAGAATAAGTTAAAGAAAAAAAATAGGGTTGCTAACCGAGGGGGAACCTTAACGGGTTTCGCTTCGGTTTTCCCCGTGTGGCCCACTCGGACCGGTCATCCGGCCAGACCGGGACGAGGGGGTTACACTCATAACCAAGGCCCAAATCCTTTATCATTTTCTTCATATCTTTGCTGGATTGAGGGATTTTTGCAAAAGGAAACATTTCTCCAAAAAACTCTAATAACAGAGTGAAAGAATTGCCCGTCCACCCTCCCAAGCATTTTAAGTGGAAAAGGCGAATGCAAAAGGAGAGTTTAGAATATTTTGATCCCTCGTAAAGTGATTCATTCATTTCTTGAAGCAAATTATAAAACTTTGCCGCTTCTCCATTTGGCTCTTCACCACGTCCACTTCTGCCCATCTCGGTGGAATTATTGACTCCAATCTCACAGTCATCTTCTCTAACAAATTGCTGATAACCATGCATATTAAATGCATCTCGCAACATACCCTTCATGTCATCTTCTCTAGGAGATCATCGATGAGAAATAGGAGGATAACCAGAATTAGTCGTGGATGAAGTTCTACTAGGTGTAATTTCTCCATGGCATATCCATTTCTTATAGCCCAGGATAAAGCCATTTACAATAAGATGTTCGCGAACAACTTCACGACTGTGCCAATATCTATTAATGTACACTTTACAAGGGCAAAAAAATCATATTCTCCTGGCTTGCATTTGCAAAAGCAAAATTTAGAAAGGTTTCTACTCCGTTTCGATAGTCGATGCTAACCCTTGACAAATTCATCCAACCCATATCCATTTTGTATTTCTGTAATAAACATTTCAATTGTTCATTGATAGAACTAGAGATAATAATTTATAAACATTTTTATTCAAAAAAAATATTAGCACAGAAATCATGATCAAATATAATCTAAGCATATTGGGAGCTACTGTTGGAATAATTCCACATTCTCTTTCAGGACATGTATAGCTCATATTGAAAAAAATCCCATGTCCTAATCTCAAAATACAGAATCATCATCCTCTCACAGTTTTAATTTTTAGGTTTCAAGCTATAGCACGTAGGTTTCATCATCCCTTGTAGGATTAAGTTTTAGGTTTCACTATTATTCTAAGCTATAGCACGTAGGTTTCATCATCGGACAAGAAAAACAATAAACAACTACATTAGTACATTATCACATATTCAATAGTTTAGTGCACATTACATAATGACAACAACCTAAACTTTTGTTATAATGTAAAGTCTTTGTTCAACTTTAAAGAGATATCTATAGTCATAATTGAACAGTTTTTTTAGTTTTAATTTTTAAACATTTAACTTTTACAAATTATTATGGTTTATCTCAATAAGTTGTACATGACTTCTTTATTCTTTGAGTCGTCCATACTCAATCAAGTATGTGGTTTATCTCAATAAACATTTTTTTAGTTTATTTACAAATACAAAGGGTTTTAAATACGTAAAAAGTCGGTAATACTTAAGCTGTAAATGATGGGCCCATAACTAAATATTAACCCAATTTTATTATAAATTTCTTAATCTGTCTATTTTTACAAGTAATTTTAATTATTTGATTATATGATTCGTATTATTTCAATCCAAATCCCGTGAATCTAAGTTTTTGGAGTTTCTAGTTTTTCCATCAAATCGTGTAAGGAACATATTAAATAAATATAGTTTTCAACTTAAAAATAGTTTATATATTTTTAAATATAAAGATTGGCCTAAACTAACTTTACCCATAATTTCTGAATTTTGATTAAAATTTAAAATAACAAACCCTATTTTTGTGATAAATTATCGGCATAATTATTATTAGTTATTAACTTTTTAATAATTTTGAACGAAAGAAACTAATAAGAGTAATTTTTCATACACATTAAAATGTAAAAATATACATTAGCATACATATTTACTTTCTAAAAATTAAAATATAAATACATAATTTTAAACTTAAAATATAAACCCAAGGCTAAGTTTTAGATCTGAAATTTAAAATACCCAAAAATGTAAATCATGTGTTACCTGTAGCGGAGCGGAGGACGGCAGCGGGCGCCGGGCGGACGGCAAATGGTAGCGCGGCAGAGCGAACGGCAGCACGGTGAACGGCAAAGGGAATACGACAACAGGGAGATAATCGGGAGGGGAGGGGGGGGGGAATTGGGGGCTAGGGATTTTAATTCACGAGTAATAATACTAATCCAATGAAACGGTGTGTTTCATTTAATATAGCCTATCCCGACGTTTTTTTTAAAAAACGCCGCCTTTTCAAGTTATTCGCGGCGCTTCAACGAAAACACCCCTATTTCTCTGAACTCTTTCGCGGCGTTTTCTGGAAAAACGCCGCTATATCCCTTTCTCACGGCGTTTACAAGATGCGCCACTGAATCCTATAACCTTTGTCGACGTTTTTATACACAAACGTCGCCGTTTCTTTGTTTTTCGCGGAGTTTATTACACAAACGCCGCAAGATGTCTATTTGGCGGCGATTTTCCCCTAAAACGCCGCTATATGTCAAATACTCGTGGCCTTTCCCCTAAAAACGCACCGAAATGCGCCGCTATAGACCCAATCTGGTGTAGTGCAAGTTGTTTTTAATTAAAATACATTTTACATTCTTTTGAATTTAGTCCAAAATATTTTTCAAATATTATATCAAAACACTTAGTTCTACAAGTAAACTACACCAAATACTATTAAATTTTTAGACGCATATCGATTATACTAGTAAACTAAAAATTGATTGTAATATAACACTGAACTTATACCATTGAACTGTTAACATTCAAACGACTGTCCAATTCAAAACAACGCCATTTTAATGTAACTATATTGATGTCCAAAACAACGTCGTTTTAGAAAAAAATGCACACATTTGAACGGATGACCTCAAATATATGAGATTAAAGTGTAAAGCCTAACCATTAACGCAAACTACGAAATATTATTCTACTAAACTACTATGACTTTTTTATGGTGTGAAGTTTCTGGTGTCCTTGATAATGTTCAAAAATGCATTGCCATTTGGGTATATTTAGGGAAAGAATCAAGTCGAGTTAAGTAGAGTCGATGTCTTGGCCTCCTCCCCAAATATTTTACTTCAATTACATAAGGTCTGTCAAATTTTTAGTTCAATTACATTTGAAGTTTTTATCGGTTTAAATTAATTGTTATTTTTTTATTTTAATATATTTCTATAAATTTTAAAATTAAATAAATTAAATCATAATCCTTAGTTTTGTGTTCTTGATAATATTGCATGTCTTTGTTATCAAAGTGTCGTGGCCTTATACAAGTCTTTGTCAGACCTTTTATCCGTTCGAAGAGGACGATGTCATGAATATGAACTCAAATACAAAAGAAGTTGAGTTGTCGGGCTGACAATATTGGGAAGCACAAACTTTACGCATATCATACAGACAAAGTAACACAAACTCAATTTTTTTAAAAAAAATAACATTTTTTTTTCAATTAAGACCATTCTTTGAGTTCACGACAACTTCTTCTTATTAAATATTAACAATATCATAATATTAAGCATATTTCGTGTATAATTTGATTCCTTAACCAGGCAAACAAATTCGACAATGCCAAAGTGATGAAAAGTATACTTTTCACGTGCAATGTGTTTGATCCAAATCAAGTCATTAGCAATTAAATAATAAAGTTATTAAACTATTGTAATCAAGTCAGACCGGAATATATCTTGCGGTAGACTAAAAGGCTTCGATTTTTTAGTTGATTTTCTGTTTTCTAAAGGATCAAACTGTTGAAAGTGGCTTGAAATTGCCAACCAAAAAGCCACCGAAAGCCACCTAATATTGAGTGGAAAATTAGGTGGAAAAGTGGTTGGAAAAGTGGCATGGGAAAATTAATTTTTGGTCCCTAAACTTTAGGCTATTTACAAGTTTAGTCCTTAAAGCTCAACTATAAATAGGCCTAGCATTTGTCATTTGAAATCATCCCAACATTCATCTCTCCCATTTGTTTCTCTTCTCTCATATTGGGGAATTCTTAGGAATTCCATTTGTTTGTACCATTTTGGTATTAGTGAAGTTATCATCCGGTGGTGGTGCCCGAGGAGTAGACGACATTTTTCGTCGAACCTCGTAAATTCGGTGTGTTCTCTCCATTATTTATTTCGGTTGATTATTATTGGGTTTTTCCATTAGGTTTCAATATTCAATAGTTGACGGGTTTGTCCGCTGTGCAAATTTCGGTAGTTTCGATCTCGACATTTCAGCTCAGATTTGAAGCTACGTTCGTGTGGGAAATAACCCGGTTTCCCCAACAATTGGTATCAGAGCTTTGGTTAAGGCTATCCCGGTCGCTCGGTTGCTGCAAAGAAGTGTGGTGTTGTGACAGTGCATGTCTAGGAAAGTTCTGGCTAGGAAAGACTGGTATTTAAGCGATCCGTGTGATCCACCTCTCTTTCCTGGGAACTTACCTGGTGCAGTGTTTCAATATCCAGTTCGTGATGTTGAATATTATTCGTTGCCATGGCAAAAGACGGATCAGATAGGGCATCAAGCTCTTCCTCTATACCGGTGAGGAGGATAATGTCAAATACAAACTTCTAGGTGGAGTTGTTCGATGGATCCGGTCACTTCGGCATGTGGCAAGGCGAG
Organism: Hibiscus trionum; assembly: GCA_030270665.1. Classification (NCBI taxonomy): domain Eukaryota; kingdom Viridiplantae; phylum Streptophyta; class Magnoliopsida; order Malvales; family Malvaceae; genus Hibiscus; species Hibiscus trionum. The sequence continues at coordinate 11,552,972 of BSYR01000036.1, read as the reverse complement.
GTGCTAGACTCTTTATTTCAACAAGGTCTAGACATTGCCATTGAGGAAGAAAAACCCGTAGATATGGAGGAGAAAAGCCAAAAGCCAAAAATAAGAGGGAGATCAAAGTCAAAGTCCAGACTTGGGAGAGATAGTATGAATGTTGGGACACGCTGGTGAGAAATCCTTGCAAATTTTGGCAAAGCAAGGATTGTTGAAAGGTGCAAAGGCTTGCAAGTTAAATTTTTGTGAGCATTGTGTTCTGGGAAAGCAGAAGAGAGTGAAATTCGGCACCGCTATCCATAATACGAAAGGTATTTTGGATTATGTTCACTCAGATGTGTGGGGTCCTTCCAAAACAACGTCGCTGGGAGGAAAACACTATTTTGTAACTTTTGTTGATGACTTTTCCAGAAGAGTTTGGGTGTATACAATGAAGTCTAAAGATGAAGTGCTCAAAGTTTTCCTGAAGTGGAAAAATATGATCGAGAACCAGACTGACAAGAAGATCAAACGGCTTAGGACGGACAATGGAGGGGAATATAGAAGTGATCCGCTCTTTGACGTTTGCCAGGAGCATGGTATTGTTCGACACTTCACTGTTAGACATACACCACAGCAGAATGGGGTGGCAGAGCGTATGAATCGAACACTACTTGAGAAAGTTCGATGTATGTTGTCCAATGCTGGGTTGGGCAAACCATTTTGGGCTGAGGCTGTGACATATGCTGGCCATCTCATCAATCGTCTACCGTCATCGGCGATTGGAGGAAAAACACCGTTGGAGGTATGGTCTGGAGTACCCGCTACAGATTATGATTCCTTACATGTATTTGGATCCACTGCGTATTATCATGTGAAGGAGTCAAAACTTGATCCTAGAGCAAAGAAGGCTATCTTCATGGGAATCACTCATGGAGTGAAGGGATTTCGACTTTGGTGCTTAGACACAAAGAAGATAATTTGTAGCAGAGATGTTACCTTTGATGAATCTGTCATGTTGAAGAAGGTAACAAATGGAGCTGTTCAGACAAGTAGTACTCCACAACAGGTGGAGTATACTCCAAACCAGGTGGAGTTTCAAGAGACGGTGATTAGTCCAGCAATTGATGTTACTGATTCTCCAACTCCAATGAAGGAATCAGAAGATGAAGAGGTTCAAACCCAAGAACCATTGGAGACACCAGAACCACTTGCAGTTACAAGGCCAAGGAGAGAAATTCGTAGACCTGCTCGATTTACAGATACAATGGCCTATGCCCTTCCAGTTGTTGATGATGATATCCCTGTCACTTATCAAGAAGCAATGCAAAGCTTAGAAAGTGACAAGTGGAAAAGTGCCATAGATGAAGAAATGCAATCTCTCCAGAAGAACAACACCTGGGATTTGGCATATTTACCAGAAGGTAAAAGGGCAATTGGATGCAAGTGGGTGTTTGCAAAGAAAGACGGATCTCCCAGCAAGAAAGATGTTCGCTACAAGGCAAGGTTGGTAGCTAAAGGCTACGCTCAGAAGGAGGGAATCGACTACAACGAAGTATTTTCCCCTGTTGTGAAGCATTCCTCCATTAGAACATTGTTGGCCTTGGTAGCACAGTTGAATTTGGAGCTAGCTCAACTCGATGTAAAGACGACTTTCTTGCACGGTGATTTGGAAGAGGAGATCTATATGACTCAGCCAAAAGGATATGTAGATGCTGGTGGTAAGAAATGGGTTTGTAAGCTGAACAAATCGCTATATGGATTGAAGCAATCTCCGAGGCAGTGGTACAAGCGATTTGATAGCTTTATGAGGAGGCAGAAGTACACAAGAAGCAAATACGACCATTGCGTGTATTTGCGAAAGCTACAAGATGGATCTTTCATTTATCTTCTCTTGTATGTTGATGATATGCTGATCGCTTCAAAGAGTCAACAAGAGATAGACAAATTGAAGGCTCAGTTGAATCAAGAGTTTGAGATGAAAGATCTAGGTGAGGCCAAGAAGATTCTCGGCATGGAGATAAGTAGAGACAGACGGAGAGACAAGCTTTGTTTGACTCAGAAGCAATATCTGAAAAAGGTATTACAATGTTTTGGCATGAATGAAAGCACAAAACATGTAAGTACCCCACTTGCTTCTCATTTGAAACTCAGCTCTCAATTATCTCCTAAAACTGATGAAGAGCGAGAATATATGGCAAAAGTTCCATATGCTAATGCAGTAGGGAGCTTGATGTATGCGATGGTGTGTACGAGGCCTGACATTTCACAAGCAGTTGGAGTTGTGAGCAGGTACATGCATGATCCTGGAAAAAGACATTGGCAAGCTGTGAAATGGATTCTACGGTATCTCCAACAAACCGTAGATGTTGGTTTAGTGTTTGAGCAAGATGAAACACTTGGTCAGTTTGTGGTTGGATACGTTGATTCCGACTATGCTGGTGATTTGGACAAGCGTCGGTCTACTACTGGGTATTTGTTTGCTTTAGCAAAAGCCCCAGTTAGTTGGAGGTCTACTTTACAGTCAACGGTGGCTTTGTCAACTACAGAGGCAGAGTACATGGCAGTTGCAGAGGCTGTTAAGGAGGCGATTTGGCTTAACGGATTGTTGGAAGACTTGGGAGTTGTTCAAAGTCACATTAGTCTCTATTGTGACAGTCAGAGTGCTATTCATTTAGCGAAAAATCAAGTCTACCATTCAAGAACCAAGCACATCGACGTGAGGTATCACTTTGTGCGGGAGATCTTTGAAGAAGGAAAGATTCTACTTCAGAAGATTGCGACGGCAGAAAATCCTGCAGATATTTTGACCAAGGTGGTAACATCAATCAAGTTCAATCATTGTTTGAACTTGATTAACATCTTGCAAGTTTGAGCACCTTCGGGTGTATGGCGCTCGTGGGCGCATTTGGAGGCACTACAAAAGATAACGTTTGGGGAGAAGAAATTTTGAAAAGCTTGGTGAAATTTCAAGCCAAGGTGGAGATTTGTTGAAAGTGGCTTGAAATTGCCAACCAAAAAGCCACCGAAAGCCACCTAATATTGAGTGGAAAAGTGGCATGGGAAAATTAATTTTTGGTCCCTAAACTTTAGGCTATTTACAAGTTTAGTCCTTAAAGCTCAACTATAAATAGGCCTAGCATTTGTCATTTGAAATCATCCCAACATTCATCTCTCTCATTTGTTTCTCTTCTCTCATATTGGGGAATTCTTAGGAATTCCATTTGTTTGTACCATTTTGGTATTAGTGAAGTTATCATCCGGTGGTGGTGCCCGAGGAGTAGACGACATTTTTCGTCGAACCTCGTAAATTCGGTGTGTTCTCTCCATTATTTATTTCGGTTGATTATTATTGGGTTTTTCCATTAGGTTTCAATATTCAATAGTTGACGGGTTTGTCCGCTGTGCAAATTTCGGTAGTTTCGATCTCGACATTTCAGCTCAGATTTGAAGCTACGTTCGTGTGGGAAATAACCCGGTTTCCCCAACACAAACGACTTTTGCAAATTGTATCAATTAATTCATATTACACATGAAGTTTGAATTTTATGTTTCAGACAAATTTCGACCAGTAAGTAGACTTGACTCAAAAGCATATAAAAAATGGTAAATAAAATTTTAGTAGGAATTAATTTGAATGTTGTTAATCAGTCAAGTTTCAAAGATAATGAAAGATTAGTAGTTTCGACGAAACTTTAGAAAATTATTGACGAGACCAACATTTGATTCACATAAAAAACTAATTTCTTATATTGTAATGCTTTGTTTTGTATTCTAATACGTATTAAAAAAATCCAAAGATGACATAAGAAAACCAAAATACCATGTATTATATTAATTATGGATATCAAGGAGATCATTATATTATCTGTTAATTTGGTCCATGGTCCATGGTCATGCTCTGTTTGTAGATTTTTTATTCGAAATATATTAATAGAAGAAAACCTGAAACATAACAATTACAACAACAATAATAATAAAAACTTTATTCAGATTCAAACTCATAATTTAATATCAACTAAAATTGAAATAATTTTTAGGAATAATTACATTTTTAGTACCCCACCTTTACGCGTTTTCTTATTTTGGTACTCGTTGTTAAAAAATTAACGAAAGGTTGACTAGGAGAGAGAAAATTAACGAAATAGGTAGGGTACCAAAATAAGAAAACATGTAAAGGTGGGGTACTGAAAATATAGTTATCCCTAATTTTTATATTAGTACACCACAATTTTTTTCATATTTTAATTTGAGAGAGCTTATTAATTCTATTATTATAAATGTTTTTTTATGAAAGCTAAAGTGATTACAAGTAGTATCTGTTCTAAATATACTTTCAACCATTTGATAATGAACGCTCAATCACCCTGCTGCAGCTGCTGGTGCTCGAACCCGTGACCTCTAGGAACAACAACCGTTCCCTTAACCACTGAGTCAAGTTGGTTCGTGCTATTATTAACACAATAAAAAAGTTGTTAGCCGACTCACGTGGATCTCTTTTTCTCTAATTATGAATTTCACCATTATACTTTATCAACTGTTTAACAATTTATAATTCTAGTTTTGCCCCATAAAAATTCTAGTTTTGCCATGCATGGAAAACAACTGTTTAACAATTTATATATATTGAATTAACGAAAACCAAAAGTTATCAAATTATATGCAATAAATTAGCGAAAATCAACAATTCAATTTCATGTATTTATCACCTACGGGCATAAATCAAAAACTATTTATCAATTTTTTTAAAATAAGGGCATAAATTTCGTAATTAATTTAGCTTTTTTTTTTAAAACGAACTCTGAAACCTGTTAGCTCAAACTCATGATTTAAACTAAAATTTTAAGTTTCAAATCAGTTAACTAACAAAAAATTTAATGGCGTTATCGAAATGGAGTAACGCTTAACATTAATAGTATTAGTAGAAGGATTAAATTATGCTAAATTAAAATATGAAAATAAAAATTATATATAATATAAAATAAGGATGAAAATCATGATTTGACATTGTCCTTATATTTTAATTTGGCATATTTTGGTATATTGATTTTGTATGAGATTTCTAATATTTTGATGTAAAAATAATTTTAGGTTGATTAATACAAAAAGTTGAAAATTTAAGATCGATTGTCTTTATAATCTTGAATTTCTTAAATATTAATTTCAATTTTAGCATCTTTGCCTAAAATTTGTTTTTGCTGGTGTTATTATTGTGAATTTTATGTTTGTGTTCATCTTGCACTTGAGTGTTTTTTTAATGAAAGAAAATTATAAGTCCAAGAATAATGTTGCACCAGCTTTATTGAGAACATGCATGGCCTTAATTTACGGTTGAATCAAGCTCACATGTATCTTAGAATACAGAGTTGCTGTTTATCTTCTTGAAATTCATAATTAAATAACTTATAAGATCAGTGTTGAATTTGATTATCAAATAAGTAAAGCTTATAAAACTATATTATATGTTGAGGAACAAAGGAATTTTTGCTGTTGATCAGTGTACCCATTTTTAGCAATACTTTATTTTAGAGGAAATGAATGAAGATATTTGAGATATGGCGTTGGAGTTAATGAAAGGAACCATGTGAATGCAAGATATGAAACACATGGGTTAAACCTAGGGGTGAGCGTTCGATCGAGTCGAATCGAGTCAAAAAATTTCGAGTTATTCGAGTTGACGAGTCATATTTTACAACTCAAACTTTATTTGAAATTTTTTCGATTCGAGTCGAGTTTAAGAAATTCGAGTCGAGTCGAGTTTTCGAGTTCCTATAAAAATTTAACTATAATTATTTATCATGTTATAGTAGGGTTTGATTCCAATTTAAACTCCTTTCTCTAATCATATAAGATATGCACATATATATTTTTTCACATGTGACAATATTTCTTCATATTTTTATATATCAGTATGTATATATCATAAAAAATAGAGGGACTCGTCTCGAACTTAAAAATAAATCCACTAATTACTAAAAATTTCGAGTTTTTCGAATTTCCATTTTACAACTCAAACTCTATTTGAAATTTTTTCGAGTTATTCGAGTTTATGAAATTTCGAGTCGAGTCAAGACGAGTCTAGTATTTTTGCCTCGAGTCGAGTTATTCGGTTTTTTCGAGTCGAGTCGAGTTTTGCTCACCCCTAGTTAAATCAATACCTGGTTAGTATACTTGGTAAACTTGACCTAAAATTCAAAGTCCGGATCGATTCGAGATTCAATATAGATTCGAACATAATAATCTAAACTTGACCAGAACCTGAAATAAACTGAACAAAATTTTAGTTAAACCGAAAATCAACACGAATTGAAAGTAACCGAAACCGAAAGCATCCTGAATCGAAAATCAAGTCGAATCGAAAGTAGCTTGAACTGAAAATTACTAGTATTTAATTTGCTCAAATATGTATGTTTTATTCTCCTATTTTATTATATTACTAATTAACAACTTCTAGAGCACGTGATTAAAGCTCTCAGTTGGCATCCTACTCTCTCCCCTAAGTTGTGAGTTCAATACCCATTAAGAGCAAAATCTCCCCCCTCCCTTGATGTAGAAATTCTTTAAAAAAACAACCACTTTTAGTAATAGTTTAATGGTTTAATATTATCTTTTCTCCTTTAAAAGATCATATTCAAATCTTGACTCAAACCAAAAAGCAATCAATTTGATATTAACCCGAACAAATAAAGTCACCTGATATGATATTGATTCAATCCAAAAAAATCAACTGATCCGATATTAACTTGATTCGATACTCGAAACATAAACACTAACTAAATTCGAATCAGACTCATACCCAATCCAAACGACCTGATTATCTCCTCTACTGTTTAGTCACATTCATTAAGCCTTTGAAGCCTATATGGGCTCAAGTGCTTGATGGTGCGCAGGTCAAGCTTATCCCCCATCAATTTAAATGAATTTAAAGCCTAAAGGCTTAATCTAATGTAGTTGGGCCTTGAACCAACTGGATATGTAAACTGTTGATAATCTTGCCTTATTGATTGAATCCTATTTTGTCCTCTTCTTGTAGCTTGGGTAGGATCAGCACTTACAATGTTTGTTGGATCCGGTATCGAATTCTGACTAATTCGAATCAAATATTGTATAGACTTATTATAAAGACAACTTTTTTAATTTAGTTATTTCATTCACACTACTAACATTCGAACTTCTAACTTTATTTCTGGATTAAGATATGTTCTAGACTCACTGAGATGAATGTTTCTAGAGTACAGTAGAGGAAATCACAGAGAAAAAAAGGTCCACCGTTTAGTGTGGAAACTACTAGAAAACTAACACACGCTTATTCTGGGCCCTGGGGAATGGGGTAGGTTGACTTCACATTCACATTTACAACCTAGGAAGCAACTAATCTTATAAATTATAGGTCCTAGAACATGTCCTTAATTGGACTGTGTATAATTATTACAAGGCAAACCCCATTTTCATTGTGCTTGTTTATGCCATCCAGCTGTCCAGTTCGTAGATCACCCCACCAACTAACTTCCAATATCAAATCAACATTCCAAACATTCCCTACGCCCCTATAAATAACCACAACCTCTAAACTCTCATAACTGTAACATTTCAACGTATACGTCTAAATTTTAAACCCTAAATCATTTTCGTTCCACCATCAAACTATAGTCAATGGATTCCGTTTCCGCTCTACAAATGCTCCTCGTTTCTTCTCTAATGGTTCAAACTTTAATGGTTGCTTCTGCAGGCAACTTTAACCAGGATGTTGATGTCACATGGGGAGATGGTCGAGGAAAAATTCTCAACAATGGCCAGCTTCTTACTCTATCCCTCGATAAAGCCTCCGGTTCCGGCTTCCAATCCAAGAACGAATTTCTGTACGGGAAGTTCGACATGCAACTGAAGCTCGTGCCGGGCAACTCCGCAGGGACCGTCACTGCCTACTACGTAAGCAACTTTATATATACATTTAATTATCTTCTACATTCAAAAGTTTTTGTTCATTACAGAATACAGACAATTCTGTTCTTGTTTGGTACAGTTAAAATCACAAGGATCCTCGTGGGATGAGATCGATTTCGAGTTCTTGGGGAACCTAAGTGGTGAACCGTACATCGTTCACACTAATGTTTACACGAAAGGCAAAGGTGACAGAGAGCAGCAATTCTACCTGTGGTTCGACCCGACTGCTGATTTCCACACTTACTCGATTCTCTGGAATCCCGGACACATTATGTAAGTAAATAACAATGATCAACATGTCATGTCATGCAGTTGAGTCTTTCTTAACATTGTGCAATAAATCCAATTGTCTTTGTTTCAGTTTCTATGTAGATGGTAGACCGATTAGGGAGTTCAAGAACCTGGAACAAGCCGGTGTACCGTACCCGAGAAACCAAGCCATGAGAATGTATTGTAGCCTCTGGAATGCGGATGATTGGGCCACGAGAGGAGGCCGAGTGAAGACCGATTGGAGCCAGGCGCCTTTCACAGCTTCTTTCAGGAACCTCAGTGCTAATGCTTGTGTCTGGTCTAATGGAGTCTCGTCCTGCCCTTCGAATTCGTCGTCTAACCGTGCCTGGTTCTCGCAGAAGCTGGATTCTTCCAGCCAGAAAGTGTTAAAATGGGTGCAGAAGAATTACATGGTTTACAATTATTGCCAAGATGCTAATCGATTCCCTCAGGGCCTACCTGTTGAATGCTCTGTCAGAAACATGAAACAGAATTGAGACACAAGTACTTTCCAGAAGATTGTAATATAATTCTTTAGAAAACCAACGACAATGTCGATTCGAGTATCTGTATGATCGTTTAATAAAGATTAAATCTAAAATTATTGGAGGTTTCAGTTGTGTTCCTTCATTGCCAATAAGCTAGCAATGCATATATATATATCCAAATGTTAACCGGTTGATAAAGTATTCCATATAAACCAACATTCAATTGGTCTAAGTGGGGTGAGACGATAACTCACTTAAGCAGAATCAAGTATTCGAATCATATTGTTGTAAATAATGAAAATTGGGTTGAGAGAACCATCCCGTTCCAATTCGAATTTTTTTCGGTGGTCTTTCTGAAGAGATGAGCTCAGTTTTTGCCGGCCTTTATGGTCTGATTTCTGCTGTTTGCAATAGTGGCGGATCTAGAAATTTAATAATGGGTCCAAAGATATTTTTTTTCCTCAAATGGGTATGCAAAAATAAAATCATTCTCTACATACTAAACAAAATTTTTTTTTCCAGAAAAAATAACACTAAATTGAACTTATTTTTAATTTTTTTTTAAAAATAGGGATACGGATACACCGCACTAGGGCAGGATGCATCCGCCATTGATTTACATTATCCCGACCTCCTAGAACACCCTTCGGTGTAACCGACCGCCAGGGACTGTTCGATTGGAGATCCTCTGTTTATCATGATGTTTCGGCGCTGCCTCAAATGAGAAATTATATCATAAGTGATTCCCACCACGTCATTTATGGGACCAACCAATAGAAACCACACACTTCATCATTATTTTCCATGTCATTAATCTAATAATAGAATAACTTCAAAAAAAAAAAAATTTTAAAATGACATGAAAAAATTTTAGTGAAAATTCATTGGTTGGAAAAAGTGACATGAAAAAATCATGGTAAAGTAGGTGGTTTCCATTGGTTGGTCCCATAGACGACGTGGCGAGAATCACCCATAGTAAAATTTTTCCCCAACCTTTGGTGTTGTGTATTGCCTGCTTTTGGGTTCCCCTCATGGTTTTCATTCTGACCTTTGTTCTTAGTTCTTTGGAGCCTTTGTTTTCTGAGCTTTTCACTTTTGAATATATGTTTCATACTTTTAAATGATTGAATTTCCTATTTCCATCAAAAATATAATAATTAGTCATGATAATAAAGAGAAATGGGCTTTAAAACTCAAATTATCGTGATTTACAGTAAACCCAAGTTAAAATCGTTTCTTTAGAAAATGATCCGACAAAAAAAGTTACTATAAGTGACAGATTTGAGTCATTTACAATTTAGAGCATTGAACTTACCCTCAACTTTCATATAAGTCACAATTCACAAACCTTTGATTTAATCAAATTAAATCATTAAACTTTTATTATTAGCAAATTAAATCATTTACACTAACACCGTTAATTATTTTAATGAAAAAGCTAACTCAACAGTCCTACTTGACATATTTTTCCATGTCAGCAAATTAATATTAATTGGAATTAAAGAAAAAATTTCTCTCACATTAAATTATTAAAGAAATCGTGATTCAATCAATTATCAATTTAATTAATTTCTCAATCTTTTGTATCTTATTGTCCACCACTCTTTTTCCCGTTAAAAGAATACCTTTGACAAACATCGCAAAGTTTTTGTTGCCCTTGAAGATTCAGAAACACACGGGTTTGAAAAAAATTTCGTTTCTTTTAGAACTTTGAAATTTAGTTGATCGTAATTTAGTTTTGTTATAACTTTAAAGAACAATAGTAGTTGGATTTCAAGGGATTGGGTTTTAGTGAGATAATCCTTTATTTATTTGCTAAGAACCCTAAGGGGACAATAGTCGTAGTTGTCCATTAATCTTGTAAAAATTTTCTAGTTTCTAATCTTAATTTATTAGAAAATCTAAACTTGGTTAATCAAATCAGTATGCTTGCTTTAGTTAATTAATTTGATAATGGTTTAATCAACTATGTTTTGTTGTTGCGTTGTTTCGAGAGTGAATTTGTCTCTTCTTTTAACGTGTTTCTTTATTTTTTTTATAACTTTGTTTATATGTTTAATGGGTAACTTTATCTTAATGAGTTCTTTGTAGTGTTTTGTTTGAATCCTTTTGTAACTTTTTCTTGCAGTTTAATAATATTTTGATATTGTTAAACAATTCTTGCTCCAAACCCGTTAAAACTGATATTAAATGAATTTTACAGTTCTTATTATAAACAAACATAATTTGAATAAAAAAATTCCACCGTATAAATTAAAGCAATCGTTTTCTCTAGCCATATATGCAAATAAATGGGCCTTGAACAAGTTTCTATTCAATAGTTCTTCAGTTAAATTAGGAGGAATAAGTGAATTTAAATTATTCGAGTGAGTATAGTGACCTTCATTTGTGATGTTTTTTTCTATCTTGTTGTTAAGCGAGCTTAGATTGACATTCAATTCTAATTCCTACGATTTGAACTTATTTTCATGTCTTGCAGGTTGGAGGCTTTGTCGTATTCACTTTTTTATCTATTAGTGTAAAAGTGGAGAACATTTCTCTATCAAATTGTGAGATTGATAAAAATAATGGAGCCAAAAGTACGAAAATCGATTGAATCCATGCCTGCATATTGTAAGTGTATAATACTTTTATAGTTTTAGTTTTAGTCTTTTCTTGCTCATGCTAGTAGAGAAACTTGTTAAAGGTTTAATTAAAAATTTAATTGCTAAATAACTATTTTGTTATTTTCAGTGCAACGTACCAATTATTTTACATTGGAAATTCATCACAATGGAAATCTATGTTTCATTGATGGGGAAAATAAGTATTTTGGTGGTGAAACAGATTACTTTGATTGGTGTAACCCAACTAGTATATCACTAGGATATTTGAATGATTGTGCGCAAATGTTGGGTTATAATAAGTTTATAACTTATCATTGGAGGATATCGGGAAATGATTTAAATGATGGATTATTTAAGATAGAGAATGGTGATGATGCTACAATCATTTCTTTATATGTACCGGATGATCGAGTAGTTGAAATTTCTTTTGAACATAATTCAGAATTTGAGTTGGCTCGAAATATGAAAAATGGTGAGGATGATTGCTTTATTGATAGCGACTATAATTTAGATGATGGTGATGGCGGACTAGTTGAGGTTGAAGTTAGCAGTAAGATATATATGACATCATTTCAAAAATCGAAAGAGAAATATAAAAAAATAGAAGATCATTTATACAAAACCAACAGGAGGGTCACATGATTCATTGGATAATGAGCTAGCTTCTGAATTTGGTTACCTTTCGGATGTCTCTGACCAATTATATTTAGAATATGCTACCAGTGATAATGATAGTGATTTCACAAGGAAAATAAAACATCCTGAATTTGATGCAAAAATAGATATGACGAATCCTAGATTTGTTGTTGGAATGATATTTAAAGATTTTGACGAATTCAAAAGTGCTTGTCGACAATATTCATTAGTTAATCAGTTGGGAATCGATTTTAAGCATAACGATAAAGATAGAGTGGGTGTAAGGTGCAAAGAAGGTTGTCCTTTTCGTATATGGGCTTCAAAAATGTCAGATAAAATGACAGTTCAAATCAAAAGCATTGTAAATGAGCACAACTGTAGCAAAGTTTTTTAGAACAAATTTGCATCTGTTGAATGGTTGGCTTATAAGTTTTTGGATGTTTTTTGAGATGACCCTAACATGAAAGTGAACACTTTTTTAGCTAAGGTTAGAAAGGAATTGAATCTTGAAATAAAGAGGATGAAGGGTTACCGAACTAAAGTAAAAGCCTTGGAGATTCTTAGAGGGAATGATGAAGACCAATACTCTAAGCTACCGAAGTACTGTGGAGAGTTCAGAAAAAGAAATCCTGGGTCAAGTACTATTTTACATTTAGACAGATCATTGTTTCAAAGAGCTTATATATGCATCAAGGCATTGAAGGATGGGTTTCTAGTTGGTTGTAGACCAATTATTTCGGTAGATGGATGTTGGTTAAAGGGTAAATATGGTGGACATTTGCTTACGACAGTCGGTATAGATGCCAATGATTGTATCTATCCTATAGCTTATGCAGTGGTCGACAAGGAGAATCGTAACAACTGGGGTTGGTTTTTAAATCTGCTAGCCAATGATTTAAATATCGAAAACTCTCATGCTTGGACATTTATGTCAGATAAGCAAAAGGTTAGCAACAATTTTTAAAATTATTTTATTTTCCCCTTATTATATGATATCAATGGATTAATATGTTTGTTTTATTTGTAGGGTCTCATTTCTATTGTGCAATCTTTATTTCTATGTTTTGAGCATCGTTTTTGTGTGCGACATATGTATTAAAATTTTGTCATAATTATTGAGCATAGAGGAAAGGCCCTTAAAGACTATTTATGGGCAGCAACACTTATCCTGGTGAGTTTAATTATTGGATGAACAAGATTGAGAAGACATGTGATAGTGCTTACAAGTGGTTGAAAAAAAATCAGCTCAAGAATGGTCTAAATCACATTTTAGGACTTTTTCTAAATGTGATATGCTTTTGAATAATCTTTGTGAGAGTTTCAACAGCTCACTTGTAGATGTGAGGGGCAAACCAATCCTTACAATGCTTGAAGCAATCAGTTCAAAGTTAATGAGAAGAATTTACAAGCGCAGAGATGCAATGAAGATATACATTGGGCCAATTTGTCTTAAGATGTAAAACAAACTTGATAAGTTGAAGACCGATTTTTTTAATTGCATACCAGATTGGTCAGGAGGTTCTACCTTTCAAGTTAGATGTCCATCAACTCAATTTGTGGTTGATATGAATGAAAAGACGTGTTCTTGTAGAAGATGACAATTGAGTGGATTACCTTGCTCACATGTAATTTCTTGTATCTTCAATCGAAGAGAACATTTGAAAGATTATGTGGATGATTGTTACAACATTACGATATTTTTGAAAATCTATGATCATACGATTAATCCAATTGCTGGTGAAGACCAATGGGATTTTGTCCAACATGGAGATGCGAATATTCCACTTGAATTGCCTAAGCCTAAAAGAGGGAGACACCAAACAAAAAAGGGTAAACTACATAAATGATCCCCCGACTATGCTCCAATTATCGTTTGCGTCTCTTGACTATCAAAAGTTACAAATTGATCCCTTGATTAATCGTTACATACAAACTGGTCCCATTCCGTTAAAAAGTGGACGGACGTCTTAGCTGGACGTTTACCTGCTGACTGAGTTTAAATAAATTTTTTTATTACATCATATATCCATGTCATTAAATGTCAATAAAAATAAAATAGAAAACAAATTTCCTTTTAAAACTCTAATCACACGTCTTCTTCTTCTTTTAGACTTCATCTTCATATTTTTCAGAGGAAAAAAATCTAAAAGATGTGTTGAGTGTGTAAAAGTTCTATTATTTACACCCTTTTTAACCCATATTTTTGCTGCATTCAAGCATCATTGCATTGCATTTAGGTTAGTTTTCAGTAAAACATCACAAAGGGACTAAAAGCACGGATTCTACTAAAAGATGGCTATTTTTGCAGGTATCTGCCATAGTAGACGTTGAAGGCAGGCGCAGGGCAGAGAAGCAGGAGAGCTGAACTGGACAAGCAGACGAAGAAGACGAAGCTGCCATGGACCTGTCATGACAGCATGGGGACAGCAGACTTATGAAGAGGAAAAGCAAAGTGGACCTCGATAGATAGAGAAAAATCTGCTCGTCTGTCGTATGAAAGCCACATATTTTTCCAAGCCCCGGATCAAAAGATATGTCAAGCCAAAGCTCAAGGAGAGGAAATTCCTAGAAACAAGGATGCGGCTGGAAAGTAGGAGTCTTTAGAGATTTAGTCTTTATTAGAATCTTACTTTTAATTAAAGTTGTAATCCTTGTTACCTTAGAGGACTTGAGCCCAAAGCTTATATAAGGGCATAGATTTAACCTAGGATCCAACAACCGATTACCCCATAACCGAAACCTAAACCCCCCTGTCGTCCACCCGTCACCGACATGTTCTAAATCCCCCCTAGGGCTACGGGTTGTTTTGTAAAGTAGTTGCAAGGGTTGTTTTGTTTTAGGATTTTTCAGTTCAATAAAATAAACTTCAAGTTCTCTTATTTTGGTTTTAACATCTTGCAAGAGCATCGGGAGAGCATTGTGAGGTTATCCATTTACTTAGCATCGGGAGAGTTAAGTATACGAAAGAAATAAGAGCAAGTTCTCTACTTTATAGTTGAACTATCTTGTGCCTAGGGATAGGGCAAGGTTAAGTGGCTAAGGAAGAATTCATACACATCGGTGTTCATCCTTCGATTCACGCCGGGAGGTATCATCAAAGACGTGATCATCGACAGACTTGGACCTAGGGATAGGCCAAGGCAGATCTGGGATTCTTGCCAAACTTGAAGAACAGAGTTGGTGTGTCTGATGCCGCGACAGCTAACGGACAGCCGCCGCGACAGGTGCTGTCGGCGACGGGAGCGACGACAGAACTGGAGTTCCTAAGCAATCCAATACCTGCACTACCGAGCAATTCAATACCAGCCCATTCTCTCTATCTTGATAACTCAATTCTTTTATTTGCGTTTTTATCTTATTATTCTCGTGACAACTCTCAAATATTTCTTTTACTTTCGTGCAGTAAATCAAGGTGAAGCTATTGGCCCAATCCCTGTGGAGACGATAATCCGATACTTCGTATCACTTTACTACTTGCGTCGTGTACACTTGCACTATAATTGCGATAGACTCTTTTACACGCAACAAGTTTTTGGCGCCGTTGCCGGGGATTGGCAACATAACTACACCTTTCTTTTATTGCACTTTTCGTTTTTGTTTTTGTTTTTGTTTTTGTTTTTTCTTTTAATTTTTCTTTTTCTATTTTTCGTTAGTACTTTAAACTCTTGCTTTTCACAAGGTTATCTTGTTTATGCACAGATCTAAAAGAGGCGAAGATCCTGAGTATAAATTAGATCCGGAAATCGAACGTTCCTTCAATCTCAAGAAACAACTTCGCCACCTTTTAGACAGGAACGAGTACCTTGAGGAACAGCTAGAGAAGATGGCCCGTAATCTGCCCGCTGGTGATGGTATACCGCCTGTCGTTGATCCGCCCGCAGCAGGTGGACGACGGTCATGTCGTGACTACATGCTGAATGATCATGTAGAGCTGGAGACCACGCTGCCGGATATTGATGTTGATAACTTCGAGCTTAAACCTGTCATGTTTAGTATGATCAACAACGCCGGACAGTTTAGTGGTTCTGCGACAGAAGATGCTAGGGAGCATCTCAAAACGTTCCAGGAGATCTGTGGTTCGTTTAGACTACCAGGAGTTAATCCGGAGATACTGAGGCTTTGGTTATTTCCCCATTCATTGAGGGACAGAGCTAAGACTTGGTGGAATAAACTAACACCGGGTTCAATCGTAACTTGGGCAGATTTGTCTCGTGAATTCTTATCTCGTTTTAATCCTTCGCATTTATCTGAGCGATTACGTAATGAAATTGCTACTTTTCAACAGGAAGATGACGAGCCAATGCACGAGGCCTGGGACAGGTTTACTACTCTTCTTCGGAACTGCCCAATGCATGGATTTCCCGTCTGGAATCAGGTAACTAAGTTTTATAATGCTGCTAACTTACAAACTCGCATTCGAATTGATTCTGCAGCAAATGGACTATTATTGGATAAAGATTCGGACGAGGCATTGCAAGTTCTGAAAAATCTAGCTAAGAATGAGGAGCAGTTTCCGACAGTTAGAAGAGGGGGTAAACAGGTACTTGCTGTCAAGGACTATGAGGCCGACAGCACTATGAAATCACAGGTAGCATTCCTTACTAAAGCAATGAAACGATTATTAAATGAAGATGAATTACAAGGATTTGCTGTCGAGGAAGTTTGTACTATCTGTGAGGGAAATCATAGTAGGGATGAGTGCCCTATAAATGTAGAAGAGGGAAAATATGTTGGAAATTACAAGCCGAACTACAATTCCAACAACTACAACCCTAATTGGAGGAAGGATCCCAAATTTTCCTGGAGTAATCCTAACAATGCTCTGAATCCGCAAGCATATAATCAGAATCAGGGGGTCCTAGATTGTTGACGCGACAGCAACTGCCGCCGCAAAACCTGCCGCAGCACCTGCCGCAGCAGCAGCAACAGCAGCCACCACCTGCCACGAGTAGTATATTGGAGCAGACTCTGGCCACCTTCATGTCTCAGACTGGTACGTATATGGAGAACATAAATCAGTTTGTCAAGAAGACAGAAACCTTTATGGATAAAACCGAGATGAGGATGACAAACCATGAAGCTACCTTGAAATCTCTAGAGACACAAATGGGTCAAGTTTCGCAACATATTAAGCCGAGGCAGAATGGAGGATTCCCTAGCAATACTGAAAATGCTAGACCGCCCCCACATGAGCAATGTAAGGCAATTACTACTAGGAGTGGGAAGAAACTATCAGGGCCGGAAAAAGAAGCTGAAACAGAAAAGGAACCTGCCTTGGATACACCTGCCGAGGAAGCTGCCCCGACAGGTGATAAACAGACTGCTGCCGATGAGCCTGTCACGACAGCAGAAGCGACAGAGGAGAAAAAAGATGATTACCGTCCTCAGATTCGCATGCAGTGGGAAGGACGCATTGCTGATTATCGTCCCCCACCACCTTTTCCTCAACGGATACAGCAAGCTAAGCATGAATCTCAACTTAAAAAGATTTATGATATTTTTAAACAGGTTCATATTAATATTCCGTTGTTAGATGCTGTTAGGGAGATGCCCGGTTATGCTAAATTTCTCAAGGATGTTATGTCAAAAAAATCTAAACTTGGGGAATTTGAAACGGTAAGGATGCAAGAAGGTTGCATGAGTATTCTTCATAGGCAGCCGCCCCAGAAAAAGAAGGATCCGGGGAGCTTCATCATACCTTGTGTAATCGGCGACAAATTCGTGGGTAAGGCACTTTGTGATCTTGGAGCTAGTGTTAATCTAATGCCCAAATCTATTTTTCAGAAATTAGGTATTGGCAAGGCGCGGCCCACGACAGTTACTCTGCAGCTAGCTGACCGCTCTTACGTTCACCCCGAGGGAAAAATTGAAGATATTTTGGTAAGAGTGGATAAGCTTATTTTTCCTGCTGACTTTCTTATTTTAGATTGTGAGGCAGATGAGAACGCACCAGTCATCCTTGGGCGACCCTTCTTAGCCACGGGAAGATCATTGATTGATGTGGAGAAAGGAGAACTCACCATGCGCGTAAACGATCAAGAAATTAAGTTGAATGTTCTCCAAGCAATGAAACATGCTGATGTGGACGAGGAATGCAAGGCCATCATTGAGGTGACCTTTGATTACCCCTGCATCAGGTCGGGCTGCCGTGATATAAAATTTGGTCACTGCTGCGACAGCCACCTACAGGCCTGTCACGACAGCGATGACGACAGCAACGACGACAACACCAACGACAGTGACTCCTCTGAATCCGATACATCTGATACTGAAGGTCAGGAGGAGGTAAACTGGTTAGACCATCGTCCAGGTAAGTTATTCAAACCGTTGAATTATACTTCGGATAACCATTTAATCCAAAAGCCATCTACTGTTGAACCACCTGCCTTAGAACTTAAGCCCCTGCCAGGGCAGCTTAAATATGCTTATCTTGGTTGCAATGATACACTGCCCGTAATCATCTCTACTAAGCTGCCGCAGGAACAGGAACGACAGCTAATCGGCATGCTAAGGCAGCACAAGAAGGCGATTGGATGGACGATAGCAGACATACAGGGCATTAGTCTGGCGATATGCATGCACAAAATCCTCCTAGAGGAAGATCATAAGCCGACTATTGATGCCCAAAGGCGGTTAAACCTTGCGATGAAGGAGGTAGTGCGTAAAGAGATAATTAAATGGTTAGATGCTGGTATTATTTACGCCATCTCCGACAGCAAATGGGTAAGCCCGGTGCAATGTGTTCCCAAGAAAGGAGGCATGACCGTGATAACCAACGAAAACAACGAGTTAATCCCAACCAGGACTGTGACCGGTTGGAGGGTTTGTATGGACTATCGGAAGCTTAACAAAGCTACCCGAAAAGACCATTTTCCTTTACCCTTTATTGATCAAATGCTTGATAGATTAGCGGGTAAGCCTTACTATTGTTTTCTTGATGGTTACTCAGGTTATAACCAAATTGCTATTGCACCAGAGGATCAAGAGAAAACGACTTTCACATGCCCCTACGGAACGTACGCATTTAGGAGGATGTCGTTCGGCCTATGTAACGCACCTGCCACCTTCCAAAGGTGCATGATGGCTATATTCTCCGACATGGTAGAGGACTTCCTTGAGATTTTCATGGATGATTTTTCCGTCTTTGGAGACGATTTTGAGAGCTACCTCGGCAACCTTCAAAAGGTTCTTGAAAGATGTGAAAAAGCTAATCTTGTTCTAAATTGGGAAAAGTGCCATTTTATGGTAGACGAAGGGATAGTCCTTGGCCATAAGATTAGCTGCCGTGGGATAGAAGTCGACAGGGCTAAGATTGAAGTTATAGAGAAGCTGCCGCCGCCAACAACAGTCAAGGGCATTAGAAGTTTTTTAGGGCATGCGGGTTTTTATCGGAGATTCATCGCAAATTTCTCGAAAATCACGAAGCCCCTATGCCATCTCTTAGAGCAGAACCGACCCTTTGACTTTAATGAAGAATGTACTGAAGCATTCAAGGTTCTGAAGGAAAAGTTAGTGACAGCCCCCATAGTACAGCCACCAGACTGGACACAGCCATTCGAGATCATGTGTGATGCTAGTGACTATGCTGTCGGGGCAGCACTTGGGCAGCGTAGAGATAAGCTGTTTCACGTCATATACTATGCCAGCAAGACGTTGAATGACGCCCAAGTGAACTACACCACCACAGAAAAGGAGCTGTTAGCTGTGGTGTTCTCCATCGACAAGTTTCGTTCTTACATACTTGGAACAAAAGTAATAATACACACCGACCATTCTGCCCTCAAGTATTTGTTCGCAAAGAAGGACGCAAAACCTAGGTTGATACGATGGATATTGCTATTACAAGAGTTCGACCTTGAAATTAAGGACAAAAAGGGGACAGAAAATCAGTTGGCAGACCACTTGTCGAGGTTGGAGACGGGACAGAGTCTACCGTTAGATGAGACACACATACTGGAGACCTTCCCAGATGAGCAGCTCTTTGCTGCCGCAATCGCTGTCGCGACAGCCATGGCGGCAGGTAAGTCTTCTAACCTTCCCTGGTATGCTGATTTCGTTAATTTTATAGTTAGCGGAATATTACCTTCTGATCTTAATTATCAAGCAAGGAAGAGGTTCCAAAATGATGTTAAACATTATTATTGGGATGAACCTCTTCTTTTCAAAATGTGCGCAGATCAGGTTATAAGGAGGTGTGTACCACAAGAAGAGCAAGAAGACATTCTCCATCACTGCCATGCTTCACAATATGGAGGTCACTTAGGAGGCAATAAAACTGCTGCCAAGGTGCTGCAGTCAGGGTTCTACTGGCCGACACTATATAAAGATGCACAAGAATTTTACAAAAACTGTGACAGGTGCCAGCGGACAGGTAACATCTCGAGGAGAAACGAGATGCCACTGTAGAATATTCTAGAAGTCGAGATCTTCGACGTTTGGGGGATTGATTTTATGGGACCATTCCCATCTTCATGTGGAAATTTGTACATCCTCCTAGCAGTGGATTATGTCTCCAAGTGGGTTGAAGCAATCGCAACTAAAAAGAATGATGCCAAGACGGTCCAAAAGTTTTTGCATAAAAACATTTTTTTCTAGATTTGGCATCCCTAGGGCGATTATCAGTAATGAAGGGAGACATTTCGATAATAGGGTAATTGCTGCCGCCTTGAAGAAATATGGTGTCAAGCACAGGATCGCGACAGCATACCACCCACAGACCAATGGACAAGCTGAGATATCCAATAGGGAAGTGAAGAACATTCTTGAAAAGATGGTTAAACCAACAAGGAAAGATTGGTCTTTACTTCTAAATGATGCATTATGGGCATACAGGACAGCTTTCAAGACTCCATTGGGCATGTCTCCATACCGACTGATTTATGGGAAAACCTGTCACTTGCCTATCGAGATCGAGCACAAGGCATATTGGGCAATCAAGGCAGTGAATATAGACTTGGACAAGGCCGGCCAGAAAAGATTATTAGATCTGAACGAGATGGAAGAATTACGGACAATGGCCTATGACAACGCAAGGATCTACAAGGAAAAGACTAAGAGGTGGCACGACAAGAAACTGCTGCCACGACAGTTCTGCCCAGGGCAGCTTGTGTTGTTATTTAATTCTAGACTTAAACTCTTCCCAGGAAAGCTAAAGTCTAGATGGTCTGGCCCGTTCCAAGTGGTTCAAGTTTTTCCCCATGGTGCCATCACAATTCAATCATTAAAAGACGGGCACCAATTCAAAGTCAATGGACAACGCCTCAAGCACTATCAGGGGACTGAAGCCCCAGGAATACAGGAAGTGGTTACTTTGGGAGACGCCCCACAAGGCATCCCTAATTTAACCTAAGTTTTATTTTTATTTTTATTATTTTTATTATTTATTAGGAATTAGGTTTATTTTATTCGAATAATGTTTTATTTTTCTAATTTCCGTTTTTAGGTAATAAAGGAGTCAAGAAGAAAAGGAGAAGTGACCCAAGCCCACCGCCCATCCATCAGCCCAATAAAGCCCATTTATGGAGACCTGTCGTTTCGGCTGCCGCCGCGGACGGATTTGACAGGCTGTCAACAGACTGACATGGCAGACGCAGAAGCGTGCGGCAGACGCATAACAGACGAATAAATGCGTGTCAGACGCGTCAGACACGCTAAATCCAATCTGCCGCTCTGTTATTCCCGCCTGCCGTTGCAGCATTAAATGGGCAGCTACTCGACCGCTATAAAACCCCATTCTCATTTTCATTTTTTCTCACTTCTGCTTATTCTTCTTTGTTTTCTCCTCTAGTTTTCTTTGCTTTCTTCAGATTTCACAACCCTTGCAACCAACATGTCTACTAGACAGACCCGTCGTGGTGCTGCCTCAGCATCCTCCTCAGCAGCAGCAACGCCCTTTGCCAACAAGGAGCTATGGGAAGAACGTGGGTTCGTTTACATCCGGCAGGCGCCCAACATGGGACTCCGGCCGTTCATTGTAAAGGCCATCACGGCTCAATTATGGGAGTACTTTGCTGAACAACCGGCAGAGCTAAACGACACATTAGTCAGGGAGTTCTACGCAGCCATAGACAGCAGAACAGCGACATCTGTCACCGTTCGAGGAGTGCAAGTGCCCTTCACTGCCGACAGCATCAATCACATGTTTGGCCTCTTCTTTGGCCCCGATGATGATGCTCACCAGAAATTCCTTGACACCCTCGATGCTGCCGCTTATGATGCTGTCATGGTAGAGTTGACAGAGGCGGGAACATCATGGACAACCAGCAAGAAGAACCCCCACTCCGTCAACAGGGGGCGGCTCCTCCCCGAAGCAAAACTTTGGAACGCTTTCATCAAAAAGCGTATCCTGCCCTCTTCCCACCATACGACAGTCAACCGGCAGCGGCTTGCCCTTATTCACTCCATCATGCACGACAAGCCCATCAATGTGGGCAGATATATGAGGGACAGCATCCTGGACTGTGCCTTCCGCTCCGACTCACGCCTCTGCCTGCCGTTCACCATAACTTCCCTCTGCCGATGTGCTGCTGTGCCCGAGGATCCCTCTGACAAAATCAGGAAGGGCAGAGGTTGGACAGACAATAACATCAACAGCCTCATGGAGCTGGTCGCGGCTACACCTGTCTCCTCCTTCAACCCTGCCGGCTCCCCCGCAGAATCATCAGAGGAGCCTGCCCCGGAACCTGCTGCCGCCACCGCTCCGACAGACCAGTCTGCCCTCCTCCTTGCTACGTTACAACGGGTAGAGGAACGCCAAATGGGATTGATGACATTTATTCGGGACTTCACGAACTCAACGGTAAATTTTATTACCCAAACTTTAAATTTTCCCGATATTCAATTCCCTACTTTTCCTGCCCATTATTTCTGTATCCCCACTCCTGTCCACACCCCTGTTCACACACCCACCCCACCCGGCTCTCCACATTCCCACTCTACCGCTTCCACAACATCACCTGCCCCGACGGCAGCAGGCAGCCCACCGGAAGACACCTCTCCTAGAGGAACAAAGCGACCTGCCTCCGATGACAGCCCGCTGATCCGGAGAAATTTGGAGAGGGACTTTACGAGGGTCAAGAGGATTAAACACATGGCAGACAAGAAAAGGCTGCCCAAGGCTAGCACCACCACCAGCAGCTCTTGGGACAGTGGCAGCAGTTCCGATGTCCAGCTTGTGGAGCAACCTGCCCCTACATCTGCCCCTGCACCTGCCCAGCCTCCTCCACAGCCCAGACGCCGCCGTCAGATCCGTGTTAGCAGCAGCAGTGAGGACAGCGACTAAAAATTTAAGTTTTTATTTTTCCTTTACTGATGCCTGCCTTTATCTTTTGTGATGTACTTTTCTCATTATTTTTGTCTTTATTTTTCATGTCATTTTGCATTGAGGGCAATGCAACCCTTGAGTTTGGGGGTGGCAACCCTCCATTATTAATGGAGTCTTAAGTACATTTTTTTTCATTAATTATTGTGTCTATTTATTTATTTAAGTTCTTAAAAAAATCAGAAAATATAAAACTGTTGGCTTAAAACTGTGAAGTTAACTTACCTGTCATGACGGCTCTGTCGTGGCAGCATCTTTAGGACAGGTTAAGGAGAAGTTTAGAGCCTTTATATAGTTCTGAAAACTTAAACACTTTTGTGACTGTTATATTGCTTAGATTTCTTTTAGCCAAACTAGAATAGGAAGCTTAGAACTTGAATAGCCCCTAGAGGTGCCTAACACTGGCTCTAGGAAAGAAGTTTAGCAAAAAGAAAATCAAAAACCTAGAGGTGCCCGAAACCGGCTCTAGGAAGCTAACTAGAGGTGCCCGAAACTGGCTCTAGAAAAATTTAGCTTGAACATAGAAGAAAAAGAAGCATGAAAATGTGCCTTCTAAAAAAATAAACTTTGGCATAAAAATTCGAGTGAAGAAGTTGAATATTCTAGTGAAACTAAGAGAGTCTTAGCATATAACTGTTCACAAGCATGCACACACTGCACGAGAGCTATAGGGAGATTCCGGACAGATCCTAACCTTTCCGACAGGTTGCTGCCGCCATAGAGAATGGGCGACGGGTAAGGGACAGTTCACTGTTTGAAGGCCAACACAATTTTTTTTTCATTTTTCTTTCTTCATTGCTTGAGGGCAAGCAAAAACTTGAGTTTGGGGGTGTGTTGAGTGTGTAAAAGTTCTATTATTTACACCCTTTTTAACCCATATTTTTGCTGCATTCAAGCATCATTGCATTGCATTTAGGTTAGTTTTCAGTAAAACATCACAAAGGGACTAAAAGCACGGATTCTACTAAAAGATGGCTATTTTTGCAGGTATCTGCCATAGTAGACGTTGAAGGCAGGCGCAGGGCAGAGAAGCAAGAGAGCTGAACTGGACAAGAAGACGAAGAAGATGAAGCTGCCATGGACCTGTCGTGACAGCATGGGGACAGCAGACTTATGAAGAGGAAAAGCAAAGTGGACCTCGATAGATAGAGAAAAATCTGCTCGTCTGTCGTATGAAAGCCACATATTTTTCCAAGCCCCGGATCAAAAGATATGTCAAGCCAAAGCTCAAGGAGAGGAAATTCCTAGAAACAAGGATGCGGCTGGAAAGTAGGAGTCTTTAGAGATTTAGTCTTTATTAGAATCTTACTTTTAATTAAAGTTGTAATCCTTGTTACCTTAGAGGACTTGAGCCCAAAGCTTATATAAGGGCATAGATTTAACCTAGGATCCAACAACCGATTACCCCATAACCGAAACCTAAACCCCCCTGTCGTCCACCCGTCACCGACATGTTCTAAATCCCCCCTAGGGCTACGGGTTGTTTTGTAAAGTAGTTGCAAGGGTTGTTTTGTTTTAGGATTTTTCAGTTCAATAAAATAAACTTCAAGTTCTCTTATTTTGGTTTTAACATATTGCAAGAGCATCGAGAGAGCATTGTGAGGTTATCCATTTACTTAGCATCGGGAGAGTTAAGTATACGAAAGAAATAAGAGCAAGTTCTCTACTTTATAGTTGAACTATCTTGTGCCTAGGGATAGGGCAAGGTTAAGTGGCTAAGGAAGAATTCATACACATCGGTGTTCATCCTTCGATTCACGCCGGGAGGTATCATCAAAGACGTGATCATCGACAGACTTGGACCTAGGGATAGGCCAAGGCAGATATGAGATTCTTGCCAAACTTGAAGAACAGAGTTGGTGTGTCTGCTGCCGCGACAGCTAACGGACAGCCGCCGCGACAGGTGCTGTCGGCGACGGGAGCGACGACAGAACTGGAGTTCCTAAGCAATCCAATACCTGCACTACCGAGCAATTCAATACCAGCCCATTCTCTCTATCTTGATAACTCAATTCTTTTATTTGCGTTTTTATCTTATTATTCTCGTGACAACTCTCAAATATTTCTTTTACTTTCGTGCAGTAAATCAAGGTGAAGCTATTGGCCCAATCCCTGTGGAGACGATAATCTGATACTTCGTATCACTTTACTACTTGCGTCGTGTACACTTGCACTATAATTGTGATAGACTCTTTTACACGCAACAAGATGAACTCAAGCTTAAATCTCATAACATCATGGAGTAATGGCAACCCAAACCCTAGTTATCAAATTACCCTTTTTGTAACACTCGTGTTTTGGGCCTAGGAGTTAACCGGGTTTATAGTTCGAGTCAATAAAATTTAATTAAAAATCAATTCAACCTAAAATGTGGTGTAATTGAGCTTTTGTAAAAAGGGGAAGGACCTATGTTGTAATTAGAACAAAAACTTTTAAAAAGCAAGACCACTTTATAGAAAGTTGTCTTCTCTTTCCCATTTCTCCTTTTTCAAACGTTGGAAACCCTCCCCACCATCTTCAAAGCCTCTTCAAACCTTGGTTACTATTCCATTGGCTTTCAAGTTCAATCCAAGGTCTTTTTGAAAGGTAATTATGTTTTCCAACCCTCCTCTTTATCCCCTATCTACTCATGGTCTTGGATTTCAAAAACATGGAGTTTTAAAAATTAGGGTTTATATCAAAGTTTGGGTTTTTATGGGGTTTTTCATTTTGTTTCACAAAATTAAGTTGGGGCTTTAGTTAATCATGTTAAAAGGTGTAACATATGTCAATTTGGTTGAATTTGGATGAAAATCCGTAGTATGGTCTTAGGGCAAATTTTGAGGTATTAAAACTTGGGTTTTTGGTGGGTTCTACGTTAAAAACTAAGGGCTGATGGTTAGGGTATGTTAGGAGGGTGATTTGGGACATTTTGGAGGTCTTTTGGGTGTTTGGAAATGGGTATTTTAGCAAGGTGATTGGGAAGCACGAAAATTGGGTTTTTGGGAGATTATGTGGTTTGGGAATTTGTGGAATTTGGCTTGTGGTTATGAAGTAAGTTGATGGTTGAGTCTAACATTGAATTGTGGTGTAATAAGTGTGTTTTGTTTGGCTAGAAGCAAGAGGAAGCGTTGAAGGAGCTTTGGGACCGAATCCGGGTTCGTAGGAGGATTGTTTCGATTGCTAAGGAAGGGCGGTGAGTGGTTTCAAACTTGTTTTAAAGTTTGGTTCGAGTATGTGTAGTGTGTGTGTGTAAAGTGAGCTTGGTAGGCCGCTTCTAGTTAATTCAAGTTGATAGTTAGCCATTGATATCCATATATGCTATTGTGCTTACTTAGCTATGCTCTTGTGATTGTGGCTTTTGGTGCATGTATATATATGTCATGATGTGAATATATGTGATGAGCATGAGTTATGATTGATGGAAATGTGATGTGGTAAATGATAATTGGCACTAAATAATTACCGGTTGTAAATGATCGATCATTAGGATTAGTGTGCACACAAATAGAGTCAAAACGTACGTGGCCTTGATGGCGTTAAGTCATCAAGGAGGAGTACGGTGATGTAACATTCCACCGGAAGCTTTTATTTATTTCAACGGGATGATGAGTGGAATCCCATCCGTAGGGCATGTGGCGATGAGTGGAATCCCGCACATGCAAGGTCCGGTGATGAGTGAAATCCCACCGAGGTAAAGTGTTGTTGAGTTATAAATCCGCACAATCGGGGTAATTTAAAGTGGCCAATTAAACTTGTTTCTTGTATTGTGATACATGATGGTGATATATGATTGTGGTATATGGTGTTGTTACTTGATATTGCTATTGATGTTTGGGCTTGATAGGATTGAGAGACCATATATGCCACTTGAAAGACTAGCTAGGTCTACTCGTTTATATGCTTTGTAAGATGAATGTGAGATTAGGATTTACGTGCTTGAACCCTGCATTGTTGATGTTTTTCGTTTTAGAGCACCCTCACTAAGCTTATAGCTTATGCTCCCAATGTTCAAAAATACAGATCATTAGCGTGGTGTTAGATCGAGGCAAGGCAAGAAGGGCTTCCAAGTTTGTGACTCAAGTACGGTGGTGATTTTGTATTAGTTAGCAATGTGGCATGGGTTGTGTATGAGCTTGTATAACTCTTTTTGAATGTTGATGTCTATGGTTTGTAAGCATGATATGTTATGGTGGATGTTGTGTGTTAGCATGCTTTAGATGCTTAGGTTGCCTTGTGTATGAGGGTAAACCTCTTTTGATGACTTGTGCCCTTTAGGACCTCTTGAACCTTTAGGTATGCGTAATATTGCCTGAATTGCTCTTTAAATGGAATGCTACGTATGAATGTTTGAATCCATGAATGAATGCTTCCTTTGGTTTAAGTATGTTTGCTTGCATGTTTGTATACGCTTAGGTGAGTCGAGTAATGCATTTAGGGTCGCGTCGGGGTCGTTTAAGTTGAAATTTTTGGTGTCACAATGCAGGGCGTATCGATACGCCTAAGGGCCGTATCGATACTGTCTTGCCTGTAGAGCTCAGTTTTGGCTGGGCGTATCGATACCCAGGGGGTATCGATACGGTTTTTAGTCACTGGAATTCAGTGAGTGCAAGGGCGTACAGATACCCTAGGGGTATCGATACCCTCCGAGCTCACTGGAATTTGGTGTTTTGAGTGAGAGTAGAACGTACCGATACAGGGTTCCCGAGTATCGGTACGAGCCTACTCTGTTGACCAAGAAGGTTTGACCGAGAAGGGCGTATCGATACCCCTAGCTAGGGTACCGATACTGCCTGCCTTACAAGCTTAAAATGGACTGTTTGTGCATGGCCGTGTTTCGAATATGCTTTCCTTTAATTGTTTCCGCTGTTGTGCATCACATAGGACTTAATGCCATCTAGACAAGATTAAAATGATAGAAGAAAAAATAGGGTTGCTAACCGAGGGGGAACCCCTTTGGGTTTCGCTTCGGTTTTCCCCATGTGGCTCACTCGGACCGGTCATCCGGCCAGACCGGGACGAGGGGGTTACATTTGTTGGTATCAGAGCCTGAGGTTACCGAGACCTCGGGCAGGTAAGTGAGGTAAGCTTAATGTGTTAAATGATCGTGTTGTGCGATGCATGTTTTGCCATGAATCCTTGATGCTTGATTGATCGTATGGTGTTTTGAATGCATGAAATGATGTGTCTGGTGTAGAGTGTGTGCCCATTGCTACTATTACTTAATTTAAAAAGATTTTTGAAAGAAGGAGTACTTGAGCACTATTGGACCCTTGCTTTGACTAACGTAATCATTATCTGTTTCTTGTTGTAGTTTTTATCCTTGCTAGTTAAACCATGAGACCAGGTGGGAGGCCTAGGATGGTTCGTCCGGAACCACGGGCAGAGGCTCCAGGAGTAAAGCCAGTAGTTAGGGTTGAGGCTCAAGTGGGAGAGCCTGTGGTTGGTGTTGGAGCTCCTCCACCACCTCCACCACCACCACCTCCTCCACCTGGAGCGGGAGGCGAGGCTGGGGCCGAAGGAGAGGGACCACTAGGTGGCCAAGGTGGCCAAGGGGGCCAAGGACCGGCCGGGATCGACTTAGCTCCGTTGGTTCAGGCAATAGCCGGAGCATTTCAGGCTGCGGTAGCTGGAGGTCAGGGAGCACACCATCAGGGTGAGGGCACTGGTTTTCCATTAGAGAGACTTCGGGGCCTTGGGGCTGAAGAGTTCAGAGGTGCTACTCCGGAGAGGTTAGAGTTGTGGTTTGAGAAGACCGTCCGTATCCTTGCTCAGATGGGGTGTACTGGTGATCGCAAGTTGGGTTGTGTTGAGTCCTTGCTTCAGGGTGATGCCTACACTTGGTGGGTCACCGTTACTTAGGGTATGGATGACGCTGAGGTTACTTGGGAGTTCTTTGAGTCAGCATTCCGGAAGAAGTATCTGGGTCCGCGATACCTCGATGAGAGGAAGAGAGAGTTTATGGCTTTACTTCAGGGGGGCATGTCCGTGACAGACTATGAGATTAGATTTGTCAGACTGAGCCAGTATGCACCTAAGCTTGTACCTACTAAGGTGGAGCGTTGTAACCGCTTCCGTTATGGGCTGAATGAAGAAATCAAGACGTATACTCTAGCTTCAGACTACACGGATTTTGATGTCTTGGTCTCGAGGGCCAAGGACTTGGAGCACAGTTTGAGTTTGACCAGGCGGTCAGGTGGATCTAGTTCAGGTATGAGATCCAGTAACTTCGATAGATGTGATGCCAAGAGGCATCGGGACAATAGACATCAGCATGATCATAGGCGTGGTGGCGGTAACCACGGTAAGGCCACCAGGGCCAGAGAGCTGGTGGGAAGTTGCCCACATGTGCTACTTGCGGGAGGAACCACACCGGTGAGTGTTGGGGAAACTTTCATTCTTGCTGGAGTTGTGGGGCTAGAGACCACATTAGGCGCGACTGTCCACATCAGGTGGGACAGGCACCAGCTCAGGCTCCTGCGAGAGCCAATGACTTCCAGAGAGGCCGCGGGCGCGGTAGAGGTAACTTCCAGCCGAGGAACGATGGTCAGAGGAACATAGCACATGTAGTTGCAGTCCAGCCGGAGGGCGGAGGTTAGGCCAGAGTTTACGCTCAGCGTGGGGATCAGTATGACACCGATGTGATCGCAGGTAACTTCTCGATACAGTCTTTGGGTTTGCTTTCTTTGATTGACTCTGGGTCTACGCATTCTTACATATTGAGTGAGTATGCACAGTCTTTGAATTTGCCTTGTGAAATGTTAGAGGTAGGAGTTAGTGTTACTAGTTCCTTTGGGGACACGGTAGTAGTTTGGAGGATGTATCGAAGATGTCCGTTGATGGTACAGGGACATGTGTTCCCAGTGGATATGATGGAACTTCCTTTCTATGGTTTCGATGTGATTTTGGGTATGGATTGGCTCACGGAGCATAGAGCTAGGATAGATTTTGAAACTAAGCGGATTTCTTTGAGGTTCACAGATGGTTATGAGATTGTAGTGGTGGGTGAGAACGTGAAGTTCTTGTCCAATGTGGTTTCTGTATTAGAGGCTAAGAGATTAGTTGAGTTGGGGTGTGAAGCATACTTAGCGTATGTGATGAACCCTAACATGTGTGAGGTTAGACCTCAGGACATCCGGACAGTATGTGATTTTCCTAGTGTGTTTCCGGAAGAGTTGCCAGGGTTACCACCGGACAGGGAGGTAGAGTTCAGCATTGAGACTTATTCTGATTCAGCTCCTGTTTCAATTGCTCCTTATCGCATGGCACTGAAAGAATTGAAAGAGTTGAAGACTCAGTTGCAAGAATTGACAGATAGAGGTTTTATTAGACCTAGTTCTTCACCTTGGGGTGCACCAGTTTTGTTTGTAAAGAAGAAAGATGGAAGCATGAGAATGTGTATAGACTAAAGTCAGTTAAATCAGTTGACAGTGAAGAATAAATATCTGTTGCCTAGGATTGATGATCTGTTTGACCAGTTGAGAGGAGCATCGGTCTTTTCGAAGATCGATTTGAGATCAGGTTACTACCAGCTAAAGGTAAGAGAAGTTGATGTATCGAAGACGGCCTTTAGGACTAGATATGGTCACTATGAGTTTTTAGTCATGCCATTTGGGTTGACTAACGCACCGGCTGCATTTATGGACATGATGAATAGGATCTTCCACCAGTATCTAGATCAGTTTGTAGTTGTGTTTATTGATGACATTTTGGTGTACTCGCGAACCGAAGAAAACCATGACCGACACTTGAGACTTGTTTTGAAGACTTTGCTAGATCATCAGTTGTATGCGAAGCTCAGTAAGTGTGAGTTTTGGATCCGTGAGGTAGTCTTCTTAGGACATGTAGTGTCAGCCGAAGGGATTAGAGTTGATCCGAAGAAGATTGAAGCCATTGTTGAGTGGAAGCAACCGAAGTCTGTGACAGAGGTACGTAGCTTCCTAGGCTTAGTCGGATACTATAGAAGATTTGTAGAGGGTTTCTCTAAGTTAGCCGCTCCATTGACTCAGTTACTTCAGAAGAGTGTTCAGTTTGAGTGGACAGATGCAAGACATAGAGCCTTTGAGAAATTGAAAGAAGCTTTGACCCAAGCACCGATCTTGATCCAGCCTGAGTCCGGGAAGGACTATGTAGTTTATAGTGATGCTTCCTATGTAGGGTTAGGATGTGTTCTGATGCAAGACAAGAGAGTAGTGGCTTACGCCTCAAGGCAGTTGAAGACCCATGAGCGCAACTATCCGACCCATGATATAGAGTTAGCTGCAGTTGTGTTTGCTCTGAAGATTTAGAGGCACTACTTATACGGTGAGAAATGCACAGTGTACACCGACCACAAGAGTTTGAAATACATTATGACTCAGCGAGATTTGAATCTCAGACAGCGTAGATGGTTAGAGTTGCTAAAGGACTATGATCTTACTATTGAGTACCATCCGGGTAAGGCCAATGTGGTGGCCGATGCATTGAGTAGGAAGGTGGCCGTGGACTTGAGAGCTATGTTTGCTAGATTGAGTTTGTCCGGAGATGGTGGCTTGATAGCCGAGCTTCAGGTTAGACCTACTCTAGGTCAGTTGATTCGAGAGAAACAGCTCTTAGATAGATCTTTGGCACCTCACGTGTAAGATATAGCCGAGGGTAGATCTTCAGACTACAGTTTCAGTACTGATGGGGTTTTGTGTTTCAAGGACAGAATAGTTGTGCCCGAAGATAGTGATTTGAGACGTACGCTCTTGACTGAAGGCCACAGTAGTCCGTTTGCTATGCATCCGGGAAGTACGAAGATGTACCGTGATTTGAAGAATGAGTACTTTTGGGTTGGCTTGAAGAGAGATGTAGCCGACTTTGTGAGCAAGTGCCTTGTGTGTCAGAGAGTGAAGGCGGAACATCAGGTTCCCTCAGGTTTGTTACAGCCGTTGAGAATTCCGGAATGGAAGTGGGAGAACATCACTATGGATTTTGTTTCGGGTTTGCCTTTGACTCCTACGAAGAAGAACTCAGTTTGGGTGATAGTAGATCGTTTTACGAAGTGTGCTCACTTCTTGGCAGTCAACACTACTTACACCTTAGATAGGTTGGCCGATTTGTACATCGGTGAGATTGTTAGACTGCATGGTGTGCCGAAGTCCATTGTATCAGATAGAGATCCGCGGTTTACTTCTAGATTTTGGGAGTGTCTGCATACAGCTTTGGGTACCCGTTTGAACTTCAGCACTTCTTACCATCCTCAGTCAGATGGTCAGTCAGAGAGGGTTATTCAGATCTTAGAGGATATGTTACGTTGTTGTATCATTGACTTTCAGGGTACTTGGGAGAAGCATTTGTCTCTAGTAGAGTTTGCATACAATAATAGCTTTCA
Organism: Hibiscus trionum; assembly: GCA_030270665.1. Lineage (NCBI taxonomy): Eukaryota > Viridiplantae > Streptophyta > Magnoliopsida > Malvales > Malvaceae > Hibiscus > Hibiscus trionum. Next base: position 11,520,413 of record BSYR01000036.1, on the reverse strand, counting down.
GTCGAGCATTCAGATGGCTCCGTATGAGGCCTTGTATGGCCGGAAGTGTAGGACTCCAGTGTGTTGGGCCGAAGTGGGATAGAAATTGCTACCTATGCCGGATTTGCTCAAGGGGACAACCGACAAGGTAAAATTGATTTGTGATCGTTTGAAGGCTGCTTCGGATAGGCAGAAGTCCTATGCCGATTTGAAGAGGAAAGACCTCGAGTTCTCAGTGGGTGAGAAGGTATTCTTGAAGGTGTCTCCGTGGAAGAAAGTGATGAGATTTGGCCGAAAAGGGAAGTTGAGTCCGAGGTACATAGGACCGTATGAGATTGTGAAGAGGGTCGGTCCAGTTGCTTATCAGTTGCGTTTGCCATCCGAGCTAGAGAAGATACACGATGTGTTTCATGTTTCGATGCTTCGTAAGTATAGGTCCAATCCGTCACATGTTATGCCCGTAGAAGAGATTGAATTGAATCCGGATTTGACTTATGAAGAAGAGCCCGTTGAGATATTAGCTTCTGACAGTAAAGTATTGAGGGGTAGATCGATTGAGTTAGTGAAGGTGCGGTGGCAACGTAGAGGTGTGGACGAGGCCACTTGGGAGAGGAAGGAGGATATGGAAAGGCAGTTTCCGTATCTCTTTCAGTCAGGTAATTTTGGGGACGAAATTTCTTAAGTGGGAGAGAGTTGTAACACCCGTGTTTTGGGCCTAGGAGTTAACCGGGTTTATAGTTCGAGTCAATAAAATTTAATTAAAAATTAATTCAACCTAAAATGTGGTGTAATTGAGCTTTTATAAAAAAGGGAAGGACCTATGTTGTAATTAGACCAAAAACTTTTAAAAAGCAAGACCACTTTATAGAAAGTTGTCTTCTCTTTCCCATTTCTCCTTTTTCAAACGTTGGAAACCCTCCCCACTATCTTCAAAGCCTCTTCAAACCTTGGTTACTATTCCATTGGCTTTCAAGTTCAATCCAAGGTCTTTTTGAAAGGTAATTATGTTTCCCAACCCTCCTCTTTATCCCCTATCTACTCATGGTCTTGGATTTCAAAAACATGGAGTTTTGAAAATTAGGGTTTATATCAAAGTTTGGGTTTTTATGGGGTTTTTCATTTTGTTTCACAAATTTAAGTTGGGGCTTTAGTTAATCATGTTAAAAGGTGTAACATATGTCAATTTGGTTGAATTTGGATGAAAATCCGTAGTATGGTCTTAGGGCAAATTTTGAGGTATTAAAACTTGGGTTTTTGGTGGGTTCTAGGTTAAAAACTAAGGGCTGATGGTTAGGGTATGTTAGGAGGGTGATTTGGGACATTTTGGAGGTCTTTTGGGTGTTTGGAAATGGGTATTTCGGCAAGGTGATTGGGAAGCACGAAAATTGGGTTTTTGGGAGATTATGTGGTTTGGGAATTTGTGGAATTTGGCTTGTGGTTATGAAGTAAGTTGATGGTTGAGTCTAGCATTGAATTGTGGTGTAATAAGTGTGTTTTGTTTGGCTAGAAGCAAGAGGAAGCGTTGAAGGAGCTTTGGGACCGAATCCGGGTTCGTAAGAGGATTGTTTCGATTGCTAAGGAAGGGCGGTGAGTGGTTTCAAACTTGTTTTAAAGTTTGGTTCGAGTATGTGTAGTGTGTGTGTAAAGTGAGCTTGGTAGGCCGCTTCTAGTTAATTCAAGTTGATAGTTAGCCATTGATATCCATATATGCTATTGTGCTTACTTAGCTATGCTATTGTGCTTACTTAGCTATGCTATTGTGATTGTGGCTTTTGGTGCATGTATATATATGTCATGATGTGAATATATGTGATGAGCATGAGTTATGATTGATGGAAATGTGATGTGGTAAATGATAATTGGCACTAAATAATTACCGGTTGTAAATGATCGATCATTAGGATTAGTGTGCACACAAATTGAGTCAAAACGTACGTGGCCTTGATGGTGTTAAGTCATCAAGGAGGAGTACGGTGATGTAACATTCCACCGGAAGCTTTTATTTATTTCTACGGGATGATGAGTGGAATCCCATCCGTAGGGCATGTGGCGATGAGTGGAATCCCGCACATGCAAGGTCCGGTGATGAGTGTAATCCCACCGAGGTAAAGTGTTGTTGAGTTATAAATCCGCACAATCGGGGTAATTTAAAGTGGCCAATTAAACTTGTTTCTTGTATTGTGATACATGATGGTGATATATGATTGTGGTATATGGTGTTGTTACTTGATATTGCTATTGATGTTTGGGCTTGATAGGATTGAGAGACCATATATGCCACTTGAAAGACTAGCTAGGTCTACTCGTTTATATGCTTTGTAAGATGAATGTGAGATTAGGATTTACGTGCTTGAACCCTGCATTGTTGATGTTTTTCGTTTTAGAGCACCCTCACTAAGCTTATAGCTTACGCTCTCAATGTTCAACAATGCAGATCATTAGCGTGGTGTTAGCTCGAGGCAAGGCAAGAAGGGCTTCCAAGTTTGTGACTCAAGTACGGTGGTGATTTTGTATTAGTTAGCAATGTGGCATGGGTTGTGTATGAGCTTGTATGACTCTTTTTGAATGTTGATGTCTATGGTTTGTAAGCATGATATGTTATGGTGGATGTTGTGTGTTAGCATGCTTTAGATGCTTAGGTTGCCTTGTGTACGAGGGTAAACCTCTTTTGATGACTTGTGCCCTTTAGGACCTCTTGAACCTTTAGGTATGCGTAATATTGCCTGAATTGCTCTTTAAATGGAATGCTACGTATGAATGTTTGAATCCATGAATGAATGCTTCCTTTGGTTTAAGTATGTTTGCTTGCATGTTTGTATACGCTTAGGTGAGTCGAGTAATGCATTTAGGGTCGCGTCGGGGTCGTTTAAGTTGAAATTTCTGGTGTCACAGTGCAGGGCGTATCGATACGCCTAAGGGCCGTATCGATACTGTCTTGCCTGTAGAGCTCAGTTTTGGCTGGGCGTATCAATACCCAAGGGGTATCGATACGGTTTTTAGTCACTGGAATTTAGTGAGTGCAAGGGCGTACCGATACCCTAGGGGTATCGATACCCTTTGAGCTCACTGGAATTTGGAGTTTTGAGTGATAGTAGAATGTACCGATACGGGGTTCCCGAGTATCGGTACGAGCCTACTCTGTTGACCAAGAAGGGTTGACTGAGAAGGGCGTATCGATATCCCTAGCTAGGGTACCGATACTGCCTGCCTTACAAGCTTAAAATGGACTGTTTGTGCATGGTCGTGTTTCGAATATGCTTTCCTTTAATTGTTTCCGCTGTTGTGCATCACATAGGACTTAATGCCATCTAGACAAGATTAAAATGATAGAAAAAAATAGGGTTGCTAACCGAGGGGGAACCCCTTTGGGTTTCGCTTCGATTTTCCCCGTGTGGCTCACTCGGACCGGTCATCCGGCCAGACCGGAACGAGGGGGTTACACTTTTTTAATCTCTCATAAAGCTTAAATATTTCTCCTGAAAAAAACCCCTTTCTTCCCTTTAACCTATTTGGGTATTTCTTAGTTAGGGATTTTTTTATTTTTTATTTATAGAAATTAAATTTTGTTACTTATATTTAAGTAGCCCAATAAAATTATAACAAGATAGGAAAAAAGAATTTGAAACAAAAGGCGAGAAAGAAAATCAAATAAAAATAAAATTACAGCGTAGAATTTTTCTCTCAGATTTTGTTTCCCTTCACTCTTTGAAAGCTCTAAAAATAGTGCTCTCTTTGTTATTGTTGCAGAGAAGCAGTAAAGGTAGAGGAACCGCAGGCTTTTTTTCTCTTTAGTTTTTGTATTTAATTGCAAGCATATTTGTCTTTAGTAGTTTCGAGAGAGGGGAAAATTCAAACAAAAATGGAGAGAAACACTCTAGTGAGGAAACCACACACTTCAACAGCAGATATGCTCACTTGGTCCGAAACTCCTCCCACCGATTCCCCCGCCACCGGCCCACGCTCTGCCTGCCCTTTCTAAGTACTTCCTTCAATTCTTCTTTCATTTTTTGTTTGGCTGGTGATTTAGTGTTTTTTATTATTTTTATTTTATTTTTATCGACCTTAAATGATTGGAAATATATTGTAATAAAAATAGAAAAATTGGTTCCAGTTAGCTGTTTAACGTCTAGTTAAGGCGTCTGTCAATTTTTTAACGGAATGGGACCAATTTGTATGTAACAATTAGTCAAGGGACCAGTTTGTATGTTTTGATAATCAAAGGACATAAAAGATAATTGGAGCATAGTCGGGGGACCATTTATATAGTTTACCCAACAAAAAAAAAGAAAAGATATTGTTAAAATACATGAAGAGAAGGAAAAGAAAAATAACTTATCCAAGTTATCTAGAAAGGGACTCAAAATGACTTGCAGTATATGTGGACAACAAGGACACAACAAACGTTTTCATGGTGTTGAAAATAATTTGCAGGTATATTTTTTTAAATCATTTTAATAATTGCATGTGAATATTTATTAATACTAATTTTAATGCAGGAAAGTGCACAAATAGATTCAGTTGAACCACTCGACAATTCATTACAAGGCTTTGTTGGAGACATTTGATCAAGCAATATAAATTTATATATTATAGAGTTAGTCATGTTACATTGAATTTTTTTTATTACGGGTATACATTTTATATTTTATAAATTCTTTAGCATTATATATTTTATTTTATATATCCAATTATTTATTTTCTTGATTTAATTTAAATTCTTTTGATGCAATATTTCTTGATCCAAAAAGGTTGTGCCCTATATTTGAAAAGACCTGTAAGATTTTTGAAATTTATCTCAAGTGTCTATACCAAAATACAACAGCAACCAACAATAAACGATGTGTAGAAAATTTAAATTCTTTTGCTTTAAAATTAGTTAAAAAGTATAGAATGATATATATGTATATATATATATATATATATATATAGGCTTAATACAACTTTTTCCCCTTAAAGTATACCCAATTTCCCAACTTGCCCCCTAAACTTCATTTTGCCCACTTTTTCCCCTTAAACAATTCGCCGTTACCTATTTTTCCTCATTCCGTTACCCTTTTCCGTTAAAAAAAATTTTGGCCAATAACATCTTACCACGTCATCAACGGGTTGACTAAGTCAATCCGTCTGGTTTTATTTAAAGGGTAAATTACATGTCAAGTCTGTCAGGTTTATTTTTTTGTTCAATTTAGTCACTGAAAAGTCTATTTTACCTTAAATTAACCCCTATTTGTTTTTAATTTTTATAATTTAGTCCATTATTTGTTATTATTTAATAATATTATTTTATTAAAATGTTAATATTTAATAAAAATAAATAAAACAAATATTTTAATACTAAATTAATAATTTTTTAGATTCGAATTCCAATTAAATTCTAATTATTAATTCTAATTTCACTATATTTGAATTATAATTTTTGAGTAAAATTTAAATTGTATTCGAATCATGTTCGTATTATATTCTAATCATATTCAAATTATATTTGAATCATCTTCTAATTATATTCGAATTATTAATTCGAATTTTTCTATATTCGAAATATATTTTTTGAGCAAAATTCAAATTATATTAGAATTATATTTGAACCATGTCTATATTATATTCGAATCATATTAAAATTATTTTCGAAATATAATTTGAATATGATATTTCGAATGTAATTCGAATATGATTCGAATATAATATGAACATGATTCGAATATAATTCTAATATAATTACATGTTTTTTCAACTATTATATTCGAATCATTTTTAACATGTAATTATATTTGAATCATGTTTAATTGGTAATTTTATTCGTATTATTTTCATATTATATTCGAATCATATTAAAATTATTTTCGAAATATAATTTGAATATGATATTTCGAATGTAATTTGAATATGATTCGAATATAATATGAACATGATTCGAATATAATTCTAATATAATTACATGTTTTTTGAACTATTATATTCGAATCATGTTTAACAGGTAATTATATTCGAATCATGTTTTACAGGTAATTATATTCGTATCATGTTTAACATGTAATTATATTCGAATCATGTTTAACAGGTAATAATATTCGAATCATGTTTGACAGGTAATTATATTCGTATCATGTTTAACAGGTAATTATATTCGAATCATGTTTGACAGGTAATTATATTTGTATCATGTTTAACAGGTAATTATATTCGAATCATGTTTGACAGATAATTATATTCGTATCATGTTTAACATGTAATTATATTCGTATCATGTTCATATTATATTCGAATCGTATTCAAATTATATTCTAAATATGATTCGAATATAATACGAGCATGATTTAAATATAATACGAACATGATACGAATATAATTACATGTTAAACATGATTCGAATATAATTTGAATATGATTCTAATATAATAGTTGAAAAACATGTAATTATATTAGAATTATATTCGAATCATGTTCATATTATATTCGAATCATATTCAAATTACATTCGAAATATCATATTCAAATTATATTTTGAAAATAATTTTAATATGATTCGAATATAATATAGACATGGTTCAAATATAATTCTAATATAATTTGAATTTTGCTCAAAAAATATATTTCGAATATAGCAAAATTTGAATTAATAATTCGAATATAATTAGAAGATGGTTCACATATAATTTGAATATGATTCGAATATAATACGAACATGATTCGAATATAATTTGAATTTTACTCAAAAACTATAATTCAAATATAGTGAAATTAGAATTAATAATTAGAATTTAATTGGAATTCGAATCTAAAAAATTACTAATTTAGTATTAAAATATTTGTTTTTATTTATTTTTATTAAATATTAACATTTTAATAAAATAATATTATCAATAATAACAAATAATGGAGTAAATTATAAAAATTAGAAACAAATATGGGTCAATTTAAGGTAAAAATAGACTTTTCGGTGACTAAATTGAACAAAAAAACAAACCTGACAGACTTGACATGTCATTTACCCTTTAAGTAAAACCAGACAAATTGACTTAGTCAACCCGTTGATGACGTGGCAAGATGTTATTGGCCGAAATTTTTTTTAACGGAAAAGGGTAACGGAATGGGGCAAAATGGGTAACGGCGAATTGTTTAAGGGAAAAAAGTGGGCAAAATGAAGTTTAGGGGGCAAGTTGGGAAATCAGGTATACTTTAAGGGGAAAAAGTTGTATTAAGCCATATATGTATATAAAACTTTAGTGATACATGCAGAAACAATAATTATATTGGCTTTAACATTTATGTAGAGATTGATTTTTTTTGTAAAAGATTTTTTTTCATTAATATTGATAATAATCCGCCACAAGGTGGAATACAAAAGTAAAGTATAATATGGTCTAAAATCATCACCCAAACCAAAATAAATGATAAATAAAAAAGAAAACACAATTGAGCTTCAACACTTAAAAAAATTATAAGATCACCTCGATATATAGTCAACATAGCAACCCTAACACCAATACATCTTCAAAACCATTAACTCAACTAAAATATGCTTCCAAAGTAAATTAGAAATAGAAAATAATGGAAACAAAAGTTTCCAAGGATCTATTCTTGACCAAACTGTCCACACATGAAAAGCCTTAGCCACCCCAAGTCACTAAAATCTCTCAAAATTTTTACGCTTTGAATGAAACCAGCAAATCACCAACACAATGAATTGTTTATCAATAATTGTACCATCATGCCTTGAACATGCTAAATAACTGCAAATCAACAGTAAAAAATATCAACTATACTATAATAATACCGAACAATATAGACAACACAAAACATATCAAACTGGTATGAGAAAATTTTCAATATAGCCATATACCTTTAAGTAGTATCAAAATAAAAATAAGGATTCTAAACAAAAACGCTTCATCAATATACTAACCAAATCAAAAGTCACCAGGAGAAAACACAAATTCCAATCAAACTCAGTGCACAAAAAGCAATAAATAAATAAATTGCAACTAATCGCTCAATGTAACAATAACCAACAACTTCAAGATAAACACTTTAAAAAAGAACCAATCGACTGAAGCATCAGAAAACATATCACCCTAGTGGACCTAGTTCCACGAAATAAATTAATAAATGACATTCAAATTGAAATTCATCCAAAAGATAATCTTTTGAATCACTTGTTCAACACATATTTGATTCTCATGTTCATTAGAACTTTGATGCCCTGATTCAACTCATCAATGATATAGATAGCTAACATTATCAATGAAAGGCGAATAAACTCTATCAAACAAGAAAATCTCGAGATTACATCACAATTCAAGCAAAACAATCAGATCAAGTCAAAAAATAATATAGATGCATAACATTTGAAAATCGAAACTTAATACAATATAAAATAGGACAATCGATCATAGGCAAACACCACAAAGTGAAACACCACCAAGTATAGCCTTCTCGCAAGAAGAAGACACTACTCTTCCCTAATAAAATCAAAAAATAACAGTGATCAACAAAGATTGCACCAATAATTCATAAATTCTACTCACTATCAACGTGTCTTTTAAACTCATGAACTAATTGACACCCCAAGCATAGAATGACTTATAAACGAGTCAAGTTAAAAATAGATAGAAAATAAGCCAAAGAGCTTACAAAGTGGTTGCAAATGTCACATTTCAGATGATACTACTCGTTGTCACAAAATTTATTAAAATGACAATTCTTAGACATAGAAAATTACAGAAAATTTTGACGATCTACATTAGTTTATTCATCAATAAAATATCTAATAAAAAATCAGAAACAACAACTTGATCTCAACCAAAAGGTTCGCTAAAAATGTAATATTGCACCTCATAATTAGAAAGTGAAAAATAGCAAACATAGCAACGTAACATTCTGGATGCCAAACTTTTAGGTTCAATTTGAGTACAACAATAATTAAATAGCCTCATATGAATACAACTTAAACTATAAAAGTTTTTTCTTCTTCAATATTCTTAATATACAATTAAAGAATTATACTCGTTAAAAAGTTAAATCTCATCAAACTTAACGGTCATTGTTTTTCAATTCTCGAGAATTTTAAGCAGTTTAAAACATAAAAACTAAATTTCAAAGTTTTAAAAAAATTAAAATACTTTTCACACCTTAGGTATCTCTTCCAAATCTTCAAGGGCATCAAAAGAACTTTGTGATCCATTGTAAAGTCAATCTCTCATAGTGAATAGAGAATGATTTCATTCTTAAGCGGTGCTAGAAAAAAGAGGAAAATAAAGCTAATTGAAAGTAACTAGGAAAAGGAGAAAGGGCATAAATAGAGAGTTTTTAGAAATTGTTTTCATTGTGGCAATGTTTTTTTTTTTTTTGCAGAATAAGAAAAATGTTTTATTCCACTTAATTATTAATTTGCTGACATGGAAAAATATGTCAAGTAGAACTGTTGAGTCAGCTTTTCCATTAAAATAATTAACGGTGTTAGTGTAAATGATTTAATTTGCTAATAATAAAAGTTTAATGATTTAATTTGATTAAATCAAATGTTTGTGACCTATATGAAAGTTGAGGGTAAGTTCAATGCTCTAAATTGTAAACGACTCGACAGATTTTGTTCATTTCTTTTATTCATAAACTGGATCGAATCTAATTGCTACTGAGCTTATGTAAGACATTAGCACATCTCAAATTTGTAAGTTCAGTCCAACCTAAAGTAACATCATCAAATTTTATCCAAATCCATTCATATTTTTAAATGACCAATCTGAACTCGGAATTCTCATATTTTAAAAAAAAATATTAAAAGGTGTTTATGCTATTTTTATTTAATATTTAACAAATTTTAATTAATTTTTTGAATAGTTTAAAGGTGATTACAAGGTAGTATCTGTTGGATGCGCATCATCCGCTTTTCCACTATGACATTTATAATATTTATATTGTAATATTATATATTATTATTAATCTATTTTTTGTGATATATAATACATAATATATAAAAGCAAAAAACTTAGAATGTACTCCGTACTTGTCCCATGACGCGTCGGGTATGGTCTTGCCTTGTTTTCTCTTCACACTTTCACGGGCTCACGCATCTACCCTTACATGAATGGCTCTCTTCCAATATAATGGACACAAATTCTAGAGTATCGCCGCAACCTCACTGGTCGTTGTTGTTTGCGATTGTGTGCTGGGGTTTGTGGAAGGACCGGTGTGCACGTACCTTCGAGAATGACCAATTGCGCATCGGTGATGTTGTGCGCTTTGCTGTGCGCATGCGGGATGAGTGCACAGATGCTTCTATGGTGAGTCGGGCGCCTCCACAGATGCGTGCTGGTGTGCTGGAACCCACGAGCGATAGCTGGACCAAACCAGTGTTGGGGCGGGTGAAGATCAATTCTGACAGTGTTGTTGGTGGCACGAACGACATGGCTGCCATCGGGGGGCTATTCGTGATGCAACGGGTAAGTGGTTATTTGGTTTCTCTAAGAGTATTAGCGTTTGTTCAGTGCTTATGGTCGAGCTATGGGCGGTAGGGGTGTTCATTTCCGGGTACCCGGGTTTTCGGGTACCTGAAATTTTCGGGTACTAAATAGTCGGCCCGATACCCGGCCCATAGGAACCGGGTACCCGCAAACCGGGTACCCGCAAAACCCGGGTACCCGCTAATTTGGGTAATAGGGTACCCGTTTTTTATTTTTTTTATTTTTTTTAATTTTTTTATTTTGTAAAAACAAATTAAAAAAATATAATAAAAAAATCAAAAAAATAAAATAAAAAACAAAGGTTTGAAACTTGTAAGCATACTGCAAGTTGCTTGCAGCCTTGCAGTGCAGTAGTGCGCCACTGCCCACTGCTGTGCACTTTTGTTTTTTTTAATTTTTTATTTTGTATAAACAAATTAAAAAAATAAAATTAAAAAAAATAAAATCAAAATCAAAGGTTTGAAACTTGTAAGCAATAAGCATACTGCAAGTTGCTTGCAGTGCAGTAGTGCGCCACTGCCCACTGCTGTGCACTGCAGTGCAGTAGTGAATTAGTGTTGTCGAGGGAGAGGAGATGCGCAGGGGGGCAGACCGGCAGAGAGAGCAGCAGTAACTAAAAAACTCACCTAAAACGGTGAGTTTTAGTTAAATTAATAAAAAAAATTAATATACCGGGTATCGGGTAGTCGGGTACCCGATTTGAAGCTATTTTATGACCCGGGCCCGACCCGGATACCCGGGAAAATAAACGGGCCGGGTACCCGACCCAAAAATTCTGGTAATTTTTAAAAAAATACCCGGAAAATTTAAACCGGGTATGCGGGTCAGCGGGTCGGGTCAATCGGGCCGGGTAATTTTGAACACCCCTAATGGGCGGCGCATGAGGCCCTGAGATATGCTTGAGATCTTGGGTATCGCCATGTTGATATAGAGGTTGATAATGTTATTGTGGTTAAGATTATTGGTAACACCTCTTTGTGCCTTCGTGATAATGCTTTGGTGTTGAGCATAAAGAATTATGTGAGTCGCGATTGAGATATCACTTTGAATCATGTCTCTAGGAAGGCGAATATGGTTGCGGATAAGTTGGCAAGCTTGGCTCGGGGGCATCTGGTAGGAGAATGGACTTTCACGATACCTCCGCCTACAGTTGAGGTGCTTGTTACTCTTGATTGTACGTGAGTACCCTTTTGTTTTGCATGTAGCACGTTTGTGCATGTCGTTTCTTTTTATGTGATGTATGTACCACTATGTGTACTCTTTTCCCCTACTTAAGTTTAGGGGGTTTAACGAGCCACATGAGGTATTCCTTTTTCAATAAAAAAACTTAGAATTTAGGCCGAGTTAAATTAAGGCTTGGAATTTGAAAGTTAGAGTGCGGGAGTCGAGTCTATATTTTAAACGGACTCCCCCCCTCCCTAATTTCATCAAAATAGGACATGTAATGCAAATTGTGTGATAAAATGTTAGATTTTTAAAACAAGAACAATGATTTAAAATTAGATATTGTGAATAAAATAAAGGGTAAACTACCTAAAATACCACTCAACTTTAATGTGTGACTCTAATATGCCACTGAACTAAAATTCGATACTATAATACCATTGAACTTCACTGTGTGATTCAAAGTTAGCACTCCACCGTTACTTCCGTTACAGAATTCTGACGTGGACTCTAACTCCCATTACAGGGATGACGTGGTATAAGACTTAAAGAAAGAATAAAAGAAATACAACTTATACCGGTATAAGACTATAGCATCCTCTTTCACTAAAAACTCCATCACATCAGGACCAAACCTTCCATCCACCTCAGCTTGCATATATTTCCCTGATTTGTTTCAGTCTCATATCATTAAATCTCAAACATCAAAAGGCCTAAACCCCAATTTGCAACATCATATATTTCCCTGATTTGTTATAAGTCACTTTACACGTGTTTGTCTTCATGGTATAAGTCACTTTCATGGCCATGGACCTGTAAGTAACAGCATCCCCTTTCACTAAAAACTCCATCACATCAGGACCAAACCTTCCATCCACCTCAGCTTGCATATATTTCCCTGATTTGTTTCAGTCTCATATCATTAAATCTCAAACATCAAAAGGCCTAAACCCCAATTTGCAACATCATATATATTCGAAACCGTATCCGAAAACGAGAGCAATTCGAGAAATATGAAAACACAGAACAATGCAGCTGGTTTAGTCTTTACATACCATTTGGGGTATCTTCAACAAGCACAATCTTGGGATTCTTCTGAGTTTTGAGAATTGCTTCTTGTAGTTCCTGCAATGAAACAAGCTCTCAAAAAAACCAAACCTGAACTGCAAATTGCTCAAAGAACAAATTTGTCAAACCTGAACTGCATTCTCTTTAGAACTCTCAGGAACAATCCATGGGAAAGCAAAAGATGATGACTTTGCATTTGTTGAAATACAACCCGGATTTGTTGATGGGCAAGGCCTAATTTTCCTGTCACAACACTCATCACCATCAAGAAAAACAACTAAACACTAACCATACATACATACATACATACATACATACATACATACATACATACATACATACATACATTGGCTTAATTGAAACAAAAGTAAAGAGATACAAAAAGGTATGGTTTTTAAGACAGACCCATCTTCAAGTCCAAGCTGCAAGAACTTGGATTCAGTAAAAGGGGTGGTGGTGGGAGGGGCTTGAGGGGAAGATAGAGAGTTGAGAGAAGGGATGGCTAATGAAGGAAGTGGGGAGTTTAAGGTTAGTGTGAGGGCTAAAGAGACAAGGTTTGGGAAGAGAAATGGTTTAGGGTTATAGTCTTATATCGGTATAAGTTGTATTTCTTTTATTCTTTCTTTAAGTCTTATACCACGTCATCCCTGTAATGGGAGTTAGAGTCCACGTCAGAATTCTGTAACGGAAGTAACGGTGGAGTGCTAACTTTGAATCACACAGTGAAGTTCAATGGTATTATAGTATCGAATTTTAGTTCAGTGGCATATTAGAGTCACACATTAAAGTTGAGTGGTATTCCAGGTAGTTTACCCTAAAATAAATTGAGTGGACTTTTTATGTAGTATTCGATCTAGATTAATTAATTAATAGATCAATATGATTTTATCAAAAAGAATTTAAGAAAAAATATAGAATTACTTAACTAATTAATTAGGCCAGGTAGAGGGTGGTTTAATTGAAAGGAAACATAGGGATTGGTAGTGGGAACTAAACATTAAAAACACGAAACGAAAGGTAGGTAGAAAGACATTAAAGTCCATGATAAAATTAATTTGTCATTTATTATGGTTAGGTAATATTAATGAATTGGACTAGTAAATGACCTTTAATTAGCTTTCGTGCAGCAACCATAATAAAGCCCATTATTCGACAAAGTTTAGGTGAATGCAGTTTTCAGACATTTATATTACACAACCATATTTTATTTTGTTTTCTTGGCACATCGCAATCCATCTCATGACCATTGAAGTGGGTAAATGGATGGTTCGAAATAACATTATTAAATGAAAAAGTATTTTATAAAAAATAAATCTTAATTATTTATTTATTTTTATCCATTCAGCGGTTTAAAATATGCGTAAAACTAAATAAATTGTACATGAAATAAATGAATCTTAACATAAAAATGTGTAATATATTAATATTCTAATGTATCTACATCATTTACAAAATTATAGTGAAGCATCGGACATCAATTAAAGCTTGAATAACTTAAAATATTTCTCTCAAATTGACATATTGAGATCAATGCGAGGCTTCTTAGAAGCTGGCATTGAAACAGCGGTATTGCACCTAGGACATCTAGGGTTATGTTTCATTACCAACACATACGATAAGCATCCGGGGCAGCCGGTTGCAACCGTCGACGCAAACAATCTCTCTTGATCACCATCACCGTAATGAGGACCTTTGATCGAAGATGACGACGAAGAAGAATACGAAGGCGACGACAATGAAGACTTCCAAAACAACGAAGAAGATGATGATGATGGCGATCGCTTCTTGATCGGCTCTTTCTCCGCCCTTTCAAGTGCGAATTTTACTTTGTCGAGTGTGCACACGCTCTGATAATTGGTAGATGACGACGAGACGAGTTTCAGTTCTAAGTTGGTCTCTTCGAAAAGGTTTCGCAAAGGTTTCGAGGGCGACGGTGGGAAGTTCAAATCTTGAAGCTTTGGCACTGTTTGATTGATTTGGTGTTTGGTTCCATCAGATGATTGTGAAGAAATTGATGAATTGCATCTTTGCAGGTACACCTTGCCAGACTGCAACCATTGAAAATAAATTAATGGATCATACTTTAGACAGCAAAAATGAATAAAAAAATTAAAAAAAATCTGTTACATCTAATTAAAATAATTAAAATCAAAGTAACAAAAAATCAGGAGAAATTATTACATGGTCCCGGACCACCACGTCATCCATGGTCCCTATCCACTAAAAATAAGCCACATAATTTAATTTTTTTCATGTCATTATTTTATTTATAATCAACTTCTATGTAACTACCCACTTCCTGTTTACATGGCTTAAAAATATGAAGATTCATCTTTGGAAAAAAAATGACATGGAAAAAAACAAATTATGTGGCTGATTTTTAGTGGGAGGGACCATGGATGACGTGGTGGTCCGGGACCATGCAATAATTTTTCAAAAATCAGACATGATCATGTTGTAAGAAAAAAAAATCAACATACCTTCAAGTCTAGGCGTTTTTCCCATCCTTCAGGGACTTGAAGGTCAAGGTTAAGTTCTTCTGATCGATCACTTTTCATGTCAATCAAGGCGGAACCACCACCGGCACCACCGCCTCCGTCTCTGATTCCGAGCAAATCCCTAGTGATCAAAGCCGTTGATTTTGGTCCACCGGATTCTTTCCTCGCCGTTCGATCATCCTTGTACCCACATAAAACTCTATGTAAAGAGCGAACATCGGTAGCCATGGCCAAAGAGAGTTTGTTGAGAATGAGGAAGTGAGTGGTTGATAGGTTTTTTTCTTCTTCTTCCTTTTCTTATATAAAAATCAATATGTATGAGTCATTTATAAGTGTTGAAATAAAATACTATACTTTGTAAATATTTTTTTAAAATTAAAAGCTCATAATTGGCGTTATTAATGTTAAATTAATTAAATTTCAATTTAACAAGAAATAAATTAACCCGTTGATTCAATTTGGTATACTTAATTGTTTCATTTAATTTTTTGCATATTTATTTATGGTGGGAGGGGGATTAAGAATTGGAGAGGTATTCAAGAAAAGGGGGAAGGCATGCAAATAAATAGCCACATTAATTGCTTCCGAATACAAGTAGACTTGTACACGTGTGAGTCGGTTCAGTTCTAGTAGTACTGATATTGAATACTACTATAACTTTTGAAATTCAGTTTTAATTCTGAATTATTTGTTTCCTTAATAGAAAAATATAATTTATCAACAGGATTAGAGTAGTAAGCAGGTTGATATAGTTTAAGTAAATTTTGAGTTTAAGGTTTTGTGTAAGTAGAAAATTTTTGTTGAGAGACTCACCTACCAAAGTCAGATTTGCGACGTGGGCCGACCCGAATTACTCAGGGCAAAGTCTTGAGAACCGAAAAAACAACCGGAAAAATAATTTACAGTCAATTTTAATTTTAAATTATATGAATATTACTATTAAACCATTTAAATAGTTTTTTTTAATGGTCTAAAGGTGATTACAAGGTAGTATTTGTTCATACATAATCTTAACCCTTTGACAATGTGCATATACCTTGTGGACAAAGCGATTTAAACTCATGTCTCCTGAGATGAATAACATCAAATTTTCTAATGGGACACTTGTTGGGTTTAAACGTTTAATAGTTGATAAGTTTTTTCTTGATTTATAGAAAAAATATTGATGACCAATTAAATTTGGTTTCAACTTATCTTTGATATGTTTTTTCTTTAATATTCATTTTAGAAAAATATAGCCTTGTTTGGCAATTAGTGGATAGCGGATTACATTAGTTGATAGCTGATTGCAGTAGTTGATTTGACTAGCGGATTGTATTAGCTGATTGTATAAAAGTGTTTGGTAAAATTAACGGATAGCTGATAGTTGTTAGATTATTTAAACAAACAAAATGACATATAAAGACATGATTATATTCAATATTTGTTTGAATAGTTTATTAGTTATCAATATTTTGTATCTAATTAATATTAATTAGATCTATAAAATTATTTTTAATATAACTTTTCTAAACATATTTGAATGATTTATATATTAATTTATCATTTATATAATTATTTTAATATAATTAATTAATAAATAAATTTAAATACACATATAAATATGTGATAATAAAAAGAAAAAAGTAAATATGATTAGCTTATGAATAGGGTGAGAAAATATTTAATTTAGGTTATTTTGAGATTTTTGGTAACTGGTAAAGGTAAATGTGTCTTTACAACTCTAATATCAAACCTCTAATCTCAAAAACTCATATGAGCTTTTTCAAAATTAGTGATTTCACTCCAATCCGCTTTTCAATCCGCTGTTCACCAAACAACAATATTAGAATATTTGACTGGTCAAACATTTAATTATGCCTCAAATTTCTAATTATGCCTCAAACCTCTAATTTTTGTCCAAACCTTTCTTTACCAAATAGGGACATAATTGGATATGTTGACATGTATTCTTATAATATTATAAAAATTAAAAATAAACAGCAACATCCTAACATTGTTTTTTTCTTTGAATAATATTTGATTTATTCGTTTTAAAACCCAACTCATGCATTGTATCTTTAATTGATATTTTAAATAAATAATACATGCAGGCAAAATTGGAAGCTGAATCGTTCATAAATGAGATTTAGTTTAAAGTTTAGAGTTTAGGGATTTAAAAGTTAATTTAATATTTTATATTATCATGGTCTAATGTAAAATTAAGGGTTTTGATTAAAACTTAAGGTTTAGAGTTTAAGATTAAGATTAAAGATTTAGATTTTAATCATGAACCTTAAATTATACCATAAACATTAATTTTACACTCATACACTTAAACATCTGAACTCCAATCATGAAACTATTTCTAAGATCCTTAAAACTAACCCACTTGTGAAAATTTTATTTTTATCACTGTACATAAAATAATTATTATTTTTAAATGGTCTAAAGGTGATTACAAGGTAGTATCTGTTCATTCATATTCTTAACCCTTTGACAATACACATATTCATTGTAGACAAAGCGATTTGAACTCGTGTCTCCTAAGATAAATATCATCAATTTTTTACTGAGACTATTGTTAGGTTCCATGTAGAATAATTATTGTATATTGCATTTGCTTGGATGATATTATAACATAGTTTGTTTATTCTATATATGTACTAAATGAATGTCATCAAGGTCTTAAATGAAGTAGGTTTTGGTTTTGGGTTTCTAAGAAGCATATTTGACTTTATTAAACATTTAGGCGCCCGTGGCCACGAAATTATTGCATTTGGTTGAAGGCAGATAGATTTATTAATAATACACGTCTTGTTTGGACTGTTATTTTACTCATTAATTATGTAACTACGAATGTGTTGATTAGATATAAAATTGGGTTGGACTTAATTTTCTTATTAATTATGTAACTGAAAAACATTATCAAAATTCAAAATGAATATGTATCAAATTATGTTGAAAAATATGTATCAGATTACAATGTAGTATTTTAATTCAATTTTAGATTTAAATAAATTTATACACATTTATAGATCACACTGCTTAAATTCAGATTGTCTAGACATTATAAATCCATCCTCTATCATTAGAGTCTTATTATATCCATATTCTAAGAATACCATGGATCAAATTGCAATTTATTTGGGTAAAATACATATTTATTTTATATTTTATGTTCGAAATTCATAACTTTTTTTTAATAATATTGACTCCAAAATTTAAAATCGAGTTCTCTTTTTAAATTTGTGTCATTAATGCAGCTTCCATTTCTTTTTAATATTTCGGTGAGTTAATACGAAATTCAATGCTTGTGTAATTGCTTTGGTAGGTTATTGAATGCTCAACTTCAATGCTTCTTCTTCTTCTTCTTTGTGAACAAAATTACGAATGCTTTAAAAATGGTGATCCAACGGGTAATTTCAGTAAAAAAAATATGATATTTATTTTATGAGGCCGGGATTTAAACATATGTGTGTGCAAGGTGCGTGTGCTTCATCAAAGGTTATTAAAAAGATATGAACATATACTATCATGCAATCAGAGTGCGAATATGCGCTTGAAAGTGTTGATATTGAGCAGTCACATTCCCAGGTCCCTCTTGAAATTGCAAATGTCCTGGAAACAATCCTCTTAATTGGCTGCTGCAGTTTTCTGTCTAACCATATATTGAATCTAAGTTACACGCATCTAATGTTTCACCAGATTTTCTGAGTCTCATTCACTGAAAACTTTATTACATAGTGAATTCCACAAGTAAACTCCAATTATGAAATTAATGGAAATATATTCATATTTATACAAATGGAAATCCGTAGATATTTGGAGCTATCAAACCAGTGAACTCTATCAGTTAAGTTGCCCAGTTAACATGATTATTACAGAATTAAATCCCTATGCATGATTGCTATTTAATTTTTTGAAGCTGTAGTTTGGTAAAGTAATTAATATCTTTTTTTTATTTCTTACTGTGGTCCATGTTAGAATTTCTTCGGCTTTTATTCAATGATAGGATTCACGCACACTTTAGAGATAAGCTGCTCAAACTCGAGTTTTATATGAATAAAAACATTCCCTTTGTAACTAATATCATTTTTATGAGAATCAAAGTGATTATCATTACATATAGCTTTGATATTTTAGTAGAATGAACAAAACCTATCAATTCCCTTAATAAAATAAGGGTTAGGTTGGAGAGATTTGATGAGTGCTTTAAAATAAATAAAAAATTGTTTTTTTTTTTGCATTTTTCATACTCCAACACTAAAAAAATAAAATCATAAGCTTTAATTTTAAATTCTAAACTCTAAACCCTAAAATCTAAATCCTAAAAAATACACTCATTACCAATATTTTAAACTCTAATCCTAATCTTAAACTTTAATCATAAATCCCAATCTTAACTTTTTAGTACTGGGACATAAATAAAAACAAAAAATATATTTCTAGTCGGTGCAAAAAGATTTTGACATGACTCATCTTTTACTATGGTTTCAAGAAATAATACTATGTTTTCTTTTTATATTTTTTGAGTGTTAATTAATTTACCAGTTTAATAGTCTCGTTTATTTATGTACATATTAATTTGGGCCGGACCCAATTTTATTTGGATCAGGTTTTGACGGAATAGTGAGAGCAAATATCTTTTTACAAGATTGGGCTTGTGCAGAGAAAAATACACAGTAACATCTTGTTTGGGCCTAATTTAAAGAACGGACAAATTAGAAAATTCCAAGAAACATGGAATTTATTAAACTGGATTTGTTTATAAGAAAGAACACAAATCTCCAATCCTTTTGGTGCCCCATTTTATATTCAAAATTTTAAAAAAACAATTAGAATTTAAACTTTAACATTAAATTTTAAATTATCAACTCTAAACCTTAAGCAATATGCTATATCCCAATTTCTTAAGCCTTAATCATATATTTTAACTCTAAACCTTACTCCTAAACTCTAAACTTAACTTTTTAATGTGATGGAATAAAAAGGGGAAAAAGTTTTCTATTCTATAAGAAATAATATTCAATAATTTATTTATCAGGACATGCAAGAGATCAATATTGATGATTAAGAATTGTTAAATTCTACTAGTTAGAGGGGCAAAATTTCCTATTTATTGCTGAATGAAATTTCTCTTTATTATATATAAAAAGAAATTGCTAAATTGTATTAGCGAGGAGTCACCCTTTCTTATAATTACTTGTATTTAATTTATTGTTCGATTAATCTAAATCGAATATTATAAAGGTTGACGATTCTTCTAATATAATTTATTTCATTTTTAATATTAAAATTCTAACATTTAACTTTTATTAAACGATGAGTACCGTTTTGTTGTAGGGTTGCTTTTACAATTTTATAATATGATAAAACACATATCAATTAAGAAATACTAGCTTATTCCTATGCGATGCACGAGTTGGTTATACTTATATGTATAATCTGTTACTATTTTCTAGTTAGATATAGTTATTTCATTTTTATTTTAAAAACTATATATTCATGATCAACGTATTTAAGATAAAAATAATTAAGAAATTAGTTTAATAATTACTAATAATAATATATGAATTTTACCGTAAAAATGACTGATTAAAAAATAAATTTTCATAAAAAGGACTAAACGTGACCACAAAGATAGGAGTAATATTTGGTATTTTTTTTTATAAATTACATATGATACAAATTATTTTCACAACTTCTAGATTTTTTTAGGCTTAAGCGTATTTTTCTCCTAAGTTCATATCGAATAATAAATTTAGCACATCCACAAAATGCATTAATTTGACCATCGTAATCGCAAATTGAATTAATTTAATTATTTGAGTAAAGTTAATTATTAATATTTGACGTCATCGTTAACAATGTTGATGTGACAACTCACATATTAATAAGAACGTGATAGGAGACAAAATTTAACTTTTAGGGAGTTTGGGAAAAAAATGATTTTAAGGAAGTTTGAGATCTAAATTATTTTTATGCAATATTTTCAAAAAAATTAATAAATAATTTTTTTAGAAAAAACAAAAATACTATTAAAATTGTCAACAAAATAAGTGAAAATGAAAATAAAAATAAAAATATCAAAACATATAAAGTGTTGTGATAAGTGAACAGAATCAGAAATCAAAATAAAGAGACAAATTATAACAAAAAAGAGTAAAAGATTATATGAATTGAAAATTAGGGGTACAAGTAGATAAAAGTTCCAATATATTTTTTAATAAAAAAAATTGGGAGAGGAGCACAATCCCCAATCCCCCATGTAAATATGTCTTGAGATAATGATAAAGGTGAAAGGTGGAAATCGGTAGTTAAAAGATTCAAATATTGATTTTGGACTTGTGGTAAACAACAAAAACATATTTGGTCGGAGAAGGCGACCGAAGAGTCGGCGGCGGCGGAATAAAAACGACAGTTGAAATTTTTATAGAATTATAGGTAAAATATTATAAAAAGCACTAGATTAATATTTTATTTAAAATTTAGGATCAAATTAAGAATTAAACCTTTCCAGTAATATGTCATGTCAATAATATAACAAGAAACAAACGACTTAATAATCAAATTGTAACAAATCGATAACGTAAGTGAACGAAACATAACTATTAATAATTTAGTGATAAAAATTGAATAAAATCAACATAAAAGTGATATTGGTGGTAATTTAACCTTATATATATTTAAAATAACTCTCAAATCTATAAAGTACTATTCATTGTTCGGTTAAAACTGGATTAGCGGACCAAACTAAAATTTAGTTCAATTAATTGGTTGGTCAATGAAGTGATAGGTCGATTAAAGGTTAATATTTTCTTTTAAAATTGGATTGTCGGTTAATTCGGTTTGAATCTTGTTAATTAACCGAGTTAACCAAAATTTTAATAGATAACTAAAATTGGTTTGTCGGTTTTTTTTTTGAAAGAGGAGTTTATTAATCGATGAAAGTCTAACTACATTGGCCTCGTTAAAAAACCTCCCTAATCCTATTGGAGGAAAAAGAGTGCGCAATGTAGTTACTTTGTTCGTACACAGATTACTTCTACAATGAATACCATGTTCTGCGAATACAAAAAATAGAACTAAGTCTGCGTAAAACAACTTGATATCGCTTAAACATGTCTTGATTTTGAATATGAGCGGAGTCAATTAAGTGAACAGACATCTCAAAAGTTTTTAAAAAACTTTTTATCCTATATAAATATTATAGAAAATATATAAAGGGGAAATGACACCAGTTAAAAAATTTACTTTATAAAATATTTAAGGGAAAAAATAAAACCTCCCTCTTAATTCTGATTTTTTAATTATGACATCATAATTTAGAAATTTTGGCGCCGTTCATGAGCTCATGCACTAAAATTTAGTGTACGACACGGATTAGTCCGGATTAGTCAGGGCAAAGTCTTGAGAAATCGGGAATATAATAAAAAAATTTAATATATTTTTAATTTTAAGCCTAAACATCATCATTGACCACCATACTTTTGATAAAGTTGTGATTTGACCATATTTTTTTTCGATGCACTTAAACCACCAAACTATTTAAATGATATCAATGTAACCACCAGTCGTTAGAGGTTAACGGCAAGGTGACGTGGCCAGTTAAAAAAGGGTAAAATTATATATTTGATCCATGCTATTTACACATTCTTTCAATTTAGTCTTAATTTTAAATTAATAAAATAAATTAATTATTTAATTATGTGTCACCACCTAATTAGAGGAGAAAAACAAAATCAAGCAATTTAGTTGAGGGATGAATCGAACCTAGGCATACTTTAGGGATTGAGAGTGGCTTAGCCATTACACCACGCATAAGTTCATGTTTTATATCACTAAATTAAATATATATGTCTTATTGTTTTCTGCATTTATTCTTTTAATTTCACATATATAATCATCGAATTAATTTCTCATATATAACCGTAAATCCCAAACCCTAAACACTAATTTCACATATATAATCATCGAATTAATTTTACATATATAACACTAAACCCTAAACCTCAAACCCAAAACCCAAAATCTAATTTAACATATATAATCATTGAATTAATTTCACATATATAACTCAAACCTCAAACCCCAAAATTCTATCAACTTCCTTTTGCATATCAAAATACACTTTAAAAATGTAAGAAAACATTCAAACTACAAATAAATTGGAAAAAGATTTAATGTTATTTTTGCCGACATTAATTTTAGATTCAGTTATTGGAAATCTGAGTTTTTTTTAATATAATTATGTGGTAATTCTTTGATAAAATACACATATTTTGCATACAAAAGTACTTAAATTCGGGTTTTTATGATAATATCGTTAGTTTTTTTATTAGAATAACTCGTTAAAATTTTAAAACTTGATTCTTAAATAAACCTATATGAATTTAATAAAATTCAAGAAAAATTAGATTTTGGAATTTGGGTTATATATGTAAAATTAATTCGATAATTATATTTATGAAATTAGATTTTGGGGTTTGAGTTTATATATGTGAAATTAGCATTTAGAGTTTAGGGTTATATATGTGAAATTAACTCGATGATTATATATGTAAAATTAAAATAATAAATGCAGAAAACAATAAAACATATATATTTAATTTAGTTATATTAAGCATAAATTTGTGTTTGGTTTAGTGGTTGAGCCACAATCATTTCTTATGGTATGCCCATGTTTGATTCACCCTTCAAGCAAAATGCTTAATTTTGTTTTTTTTTTCCTTTAAACAAGTGGTGTCACCACCTGATTGGAGGAGGAAAATATAGTTATTAAATCAAATATAAATGATTAAAGTCCTCTAATAAGAGGTTGACATGTGTCACCACCTAATTAAATAATTAATTTATTTTAGGGTAAACTACTTCAATGACCACCATACTTTTGATAAAGTTGCGATTTGACCACATTAAATAGGTGTCACCACCTGATTGGAGGAGGAAAATATATTTATTAAATTAAACATAAATGATTAAAGTTCTCTAATAAAGGGTTGACACATGTCACCACCTAATTAAATAATTAATTTATTTTAGGGTAAACTATTTCAATGACCACCATACTTTTGATAAAGTTGCGATTTGATCATATTACTTTTTTTTGAAGCAATTAAACCGCCAAACTATTTAAATGGTATCAATGTGACCACCTACCATTAGAGGTTAACAGCAGGGGTGACGTGACAATTAAAAAAAAGGGTATAATTATATATTTGGTCTCTACTATTTACACACTCTTTTAATTTTATCTTAATTTTAAATTAATAAAATTAATTAATTATTTAATTAGGTGGTGACACATGTCAACACCTTATTAGAGGACTTTAATTATTTATATTTAATAAATATATTTTCCTCTTTCAATCAGGCGATGACACGTGTCACTACCTGTTTAGAGGAGAAAAACAAAATCCTTCAATATGAGTTGGGCAGGAATCAAACCTAGACAAAGCATGAATAAAAGTAATGGCTTAGCTACTGCACCAAGCACAAGTTTGTGTTTTATATTTCTAAATTAAATATATATGTGTAGAACTAATGTTTTGATATAATAATTGAAAAATGTTTTGGACTGATTTAAAAAGTATTTAAAACATTTACAAAGTCCAAACAACTTGAAATTATGTTTAGGGAAGTTTTTAAAAGGGTTTTTAATGTGTTTCAAAACCAAATTTCTCAAACCTGTCCAGGTGTTTCGAAACAGGAGGCTCCAGTAGCAAAATCGTTTCGATACTCGTATAGAAACGGGCTTTCTTTGGACAGAATTTTTGCCCAGCGTTTCGAAACGGGCTAGGACGTTTCGATACGCCTACGTGGCATTGACCACAACGGTCATAAACCCCAACGACTCTTTCCCAACCAACTTTCAAATGCAGGCGTTTCGATACGGGCTTATAGCGTTTCGATACGCGTTTCGAAACGGAAAGGGGGTGTTCCGAAACGGGTACCCTGACAGACTGCAACGGCTCTTTCTACATTGAGAGTGTTTCGAAACGCCTCGAGCATTTCGAAACGGGGAGCTACAGAACTGCATTTATGGTGGGAATTAAAGTCCTCAACGGCTCCATTTTGATCCCAACGGCTAGTAACGGCTACAAACTCAATTGGGAGTATAAAAGTGACCTCCAAGCATCAAGAGAAGGCTAATGCTCATATTGTCAAACATCAAATGATCAAAGATTGTCTTAGAGCTTAAATTGTCAATTCTTGTATAGACAAACACTAGTGAGCTAAAATCGTCAAATTTGCTCAAGTGTTTTAGGTTTTGGGTGAGTGCTTAATTGTGCAAACAAACACCTATTAGAGGGTTTTAAGTTTGCTTTGTTTATCTCTTTGTAAAAGAGGGTTTTGATCAAGACTTTGGGTAGAAGCTTGATCGTTTGTAAGGGTTACCTCCTAAGCCTAGAAAAGGGGACGAATCAATAGTGGATTGATTGCGATATCCTTAGTGGGGAGCTAAGGTAGTGGATGTAGACATTGGTTAGAAGGTTGAACCACTATAAATCATTGTGTCAATTTCCATTCTAGCTTCCTAAACCCTAACACCCAAAAATCCACCTCTCCACCACTTGGTGAGCTAAATTGGTTGATCGAATCGAGCTTCACACAACTCAACAATATGTCTTATTGTTTTCTGCATTTATTCTTTTAATTTCACATATACAATTATCGAATTAATTTCACATATATAACCATAAACACTAAACCTCAAACCCTAAAATATAATTTCACATATATAACTATAAACTATAAACCCCAAACCCCAAAATCTAATTTCATGTATATAATCGTCGAATTAATTTCACGTATATAACCCTAAAACCCAAAATCTAATTTCTCTTGAATTTTATTAAATTCATATAGGGCTATTTAAGAATCAAGTTTTAAAAATTTAACGAGTGATTCTAATAAAAAAACTAACAATATTGATCATAAAAAACCCGAATTTAAGTATCTTGTATGTAAAATATGTGTATTTTATTAAAGAATTACCACATAATTATATATGACATTATGTGTATTTCTCTTGAATCGAAATTATTTCTGTCGACGTTAATTTTAGATTCAGTTATTGAAAATCTGAGTTTTTTTAATATACAATATAATTATGTGGTAATTCTTTAATAAAATACACATATTTTGCCTACAATATACTTAAATTCGGTGTTTTTATGATCAATATTGTTAGTTTTTTTATTAGAATCACTCGTTAAAATTTTAAAACTGGATTCTTAAATAACTCTATATGAATTTAATAAAATTCAAGAGAAATTAGATTTTGGGGTTTGAGGTTTAGGGTTATATATGTGAAATTAATTTGATGATTATATATATGTGAAATTAGATTTTGGGGTTTGAGGTTTAATGTTTAAGGTTATATATGTGAAATTAATCCGGTGATTATATATGTGAAATTATATTTTAGGGTTTGGGGTTTAGTGTTTAGGGTTATATATGTGAAGTTAATTCGATGATTAAATATGTGAATTTAAAAGAATAAATGCAGAAAATAATAAGACATATATATTTAATTTAGTGATATAAAGAAAAAACTTGTACTTGGTGTAGTGGCTAAGCTATTACCTTTACTAAAGCTTTGCCTAGGTTCGATTCTTGCCCAACACAGGTTGAGGTATTTTATTTTTCTCCTCTAAATAATCAAATATAAATAATTAAAGTCCTCCAATAAGGTGTTGACACGTGTTACCACCTAATAAAATAATTAGTTTATTTTATTAATTTAAAAATATGACTAAATTGAAAGAATGTGTAAATAGTAGGGACCAAATATTTAATTATACCCTTTTTAACTGCCACATCACCCCTGCCATTAACCTCTAACGACTGGTGGTCATATTGATACCATTTAAGTAGTTTGGTGATTTAATTGCTTCGGAAAAAAATAATGTGGTCAAATTGCAACTTTATCAAAAGTATGTTGGTCATTGAAGTAGTTTACCCTTCATTTTATTAATTTAAAATTAAAACTAAATTGAAAGAATGTGTAAATAGCATGAACTAAATAAGTAATTATGCCTTTTTTAACTGGCAACGTCACCCTGCCGTTAACCTCTAATGGCTGGTGGTTACATTAATATCATTTAAATAGTTTGGTAGTTTAATTGCTTCAAAAAAATATGGTCAAATCACAACTTTATCAAAAATATAATGGTCAATGAAGTAGTTTACCCTATAATTTAAAATTCAATATTTATATTTTAATCATAATATTAAGCTCAACCCCAAAAAATAAAGGCTGGGAATAAAAAATAAGGTAAACTACACAGATGACCACTGAACTATGAGTTTGGTGTCAAAATGATCACTATATTATTTTTTGCCGCAAATGCACTACACAACTATTTAAATGGTTCCATTTTAGCCACACGCCGTAAAAAAACGAAAAAGTTAACGGAACTGTTAAAAAAATTGGTATAATTACACATTTGGTCCTCTATATTTATATAATACATCAATTTACTCCTAATTTTAATCTAATAAAATAAATTAATTATTCAATAAGATGGTGACACGTGTCACCACCTTATTGGGGGATTTTAATTATTTTTATTTAACTAAATTAATTAATTTCCCCCTCCAATCAGGTGGTGACACGTGTCACCTTGATTGGAGTAGGAAAAATGAAAACCAAGGAACTGCCTTGGTAAGAATTGAACCGGGACCTTGGGCGTATAGCGCGCGAGTTTGCCACTGAGCCAAGCATACACTTGTGATATGCAGTACTAATAATAATATATGTGTTATACATATGGAGACAGAAAAAACAAACAAATATATAATTATGAGATCCAAACGTATGCATCAAACTTGGAAGTTACCGAATACATCTCAAAACATGTCTTCGCCAAATCTTGTGCAAGTTTCAAGTTTTCCAGGTCTTCAAATGTAAGAAGGTTGTCCTTCATGGCTTTCTCCTTTGTGATGCCTTTAGTGGCACCAAGCGCAAGAGTACCAGGCAAGAAACACACCTGGAAAGCACAGTAAAAATACTTACATAAATCAGAGGTGTTCTTTGGGATCCGAAAACAGAGATGCTTTCATTGGAGTCGATGAATAACACAAAAATATAACTTATGTATTCATGTAAGTGAATGACACAAATATAACTACTGCTTTGAAGGAGTGAGTTAATAGCATAGTTTTGATGGTAAAGCCAATAAGTTTTGGTGCTGAGGGAACAGAATCAAATTTTGACTTCACTTATTAATAAAGGTTGACGGAGCAAGGAAACCTCTTGTTGGTCCTACAGGATAGATTCAAAGAGCAGGCTTCATTTTTATGCATCTAAGGATACTGCTGGTTAAGCTTGTTTAAGTAGGTGACTGCTGAATTTTTTTCAAGGCATAGAAATTTTTTTATCTCAAGGATCATAACCACTTAATAAATTATGGACATTCTTTAGCCAGCATTTCTGTTTCATTTAGCTCAATTAAATTGCCCACATAAATTGGAAGGAGGTATCAGTCTATCAGACTACACAAAACAATTAAATTTCTACTTTATGCTGCAGAATATTATCAAATGCTATATGAAAATTTTCTCAGAAAGAAACTTCGGTGCATCAGCACTCAAAGACACATTCAAGTATCTGAATGAAAATTTCTCCGAGATAAATATTAGAGACATTGGACTGTTCTGGGAAGAGATACGAGGAATTGAAAAAAGGGGGGAAAATTAAGGAACAATCAGTACGAATTTCACAATATTGGATATGCAGAGACATATATTAAATTTCCTAAAATCATATTTCCTTCTTTTTTCCAAGCATTAAAATCTATATAAGACATATATTAAATGTTATACTTTATATCATAAGGAATACACTTGGTGCAGTGGCAAGCACATGTGCTTTGGACCACAAGGTCCTTGATTTGAATTCGTCCAATTGCATTTTCTTCTCTTTAATTTTGCTGGGCATTAAAAATCATTAAAGACATATATTAATTCTTATACTCTATAACCCAAAAGCGTGTTTGGTTCAATGGCAAGCACACACCTTGGGTACTCCAAAGTTTTGGGTTTGAATCATCACGTGGGTGATTTTATTGCTCTCATTTTTCCACCTCCAATTGGGTGACACGTGTCACCACCTGATTGAAGGTGGAAAATTAATTAAATAAAAATAATTAAAGATTAAATTAAAATTAATGATATATTGTATAAATATAGAGGACCAAATGTGTAATTATACAAATTTTTTTAACAGTTCCGTCAACTTTTTCGTTTTTTTTAACAGCGTGTGGCTAAAATAGAACCATTTAAATAGTTGTGTGGTGCATTTGCGGCAAAAAATAATATAGTGGTCATTTTGATACCAAACCCATAGTTCAGTGGTCATATGTGTAGTTTACCCTAAAAAATATCTAAGAACAAACACATAAAACTAACTAAGCAACTTGCGAGTTGTCCCGTTCCTTATCACGGGCTTCTCAAACCGTCTGGGGAGGGTCTAAATACCTATGATATTCCGGAGGACCGTTCTAAGCTAACCCAGCCATCACATCCGCCACTGCATTTCCTTCCCGTCGCATAAAACTGAATTCCACCTCCCACAGCCGATAAAAGAATACTCAAACTTAGATCGAATTAATCGAATTTATTTTTAATTTATTACTAATTAAATTGCTATTTTAAATCAAAACCAAAATAATATTGAAATTTTCGGTAACAAATTTAGTTTGGTTTTGTTCATAACTTAAGAAAATTTTAATTCGATTAGTTCGGTTCAGATATTTTCGTGTGATTATTAACTGAACCGACTGTTTAAACACACCTAAAAATATATTCAAACTTAGACATGATAAACTTGATCCGATAACCAATATAGACTCGAACATGATAGTCAAAACTTGATCCGTACCTGAAACCAAGTCGAACTGAACTAAAATTAACTCAAATTTTAGTTGAACTAAAAGCAGCCCGTACCTAATTTGTCTCGAATAGAAAACAACCCAAGCTAAAAGTAACCTGAACAAAAAATCAACCTTAATTTAATTACTAAATTCGATCCAAATTGAACATCATCTCGAATAAAAAATTAACACAATCCAAATTATCTGACTCAAACGACCCATTGCCACCTATATTCAAACTTAAATATATTTTCCTGCAGAAAAAAAAGTGAGTAAATATTTTATGAAAAACGTTCTCTCTCTCTATGTATGTGTGAACTTTTTATGTTCTCCGGGCACTTGATAAAACGATACATTTTTTCTGAGGGAAAATAAACTTTTTGAACTAAAAACACATATACAGAGCCTGAATCAAATACTTGTGGTTAGATCTGACAAATTTGACCCGAGATTCGAAACTTGAACCGAGATCCGAATCAAAACCGGAAATTGACTCGAAATTTGATCTGAAATTTTATCCGAAACCCGAAATAAACCGAACCGAAACTGAACCGAATTTAGTTGAACCGAATAGACTCGAACCGAATAGACCCGAACCGAATGGACCCGAACCGAATGGACCCAATTAATAGAAATAAAGAAAGATAAAATATGAACAGCCGCACAAGTCATTAAAATGTCAAATATATTGACTTTATAAAATCATATATAGGGTGTAAAAATCTGACCAGCCTAAAAATTTGATTAAAATCGACTGATCTCTCATTGAACCGAAAATAACCGAACCGAAAATCAACCGACCCGAAATGACTCGAAACACAATAGACCCGAACTAAATCCAAACCGAACCGAACCGAAACCAAATTTGAACCAAAAATATCATACCCGAAATAACCGAAACCGAAATGGCCCAAACCAAACCCGAACCGATTGACCCGTTTTCCACCCATACTTGTGGTAAACACATATACATTTGAATAAAAAACAATATAAAACTCTCATGCTTTGATTAAAGCATGTTTACTTTGATAAAAAATTTCTTCTTTTTCCAAAGAAAAAAAATGATCATATTAGTTTGGACTTGTCTATGAGTTTAATATCGTTTTGGTTAAAAATTTGTTTATATTTAAATTTAAGTTAGATCGAATCTGATTAGTCGGTTTTATTGTTTAAATAACTAATGACAAAATATTAAAAGATACTTTTTTCTTTATCAATATTAGTAAATTTAATTTAAAAATGATATACTTAATAGTCAAATTTATGTAAAGATAGCTTTCATTAGTTGATTTGAATTAGGAATTATCATGTTCGAATCGAATTCGATAATGTCCTATCCAAAGATCGAGCTTGCTATGTCAGACAAATAAAAATGTTTTTATTTTTAACACATGATAAAACAATACTATGCGACATATTTTATTTGACACAGCCATGCCAGATCAAAATTCTACCCCTGCTATTAATTTTACAATTCAGCCTGCAACTGATTAATTAATTATGGTGTACTTGCCATATTTTTGGACCATTAAATTAACAAAATTTCCAATCCAATCTCCTCAAAGTAGCTTAAATAGGTAAGAAATCCTATTATATTCAAATACCAAAACAGAGTAATTGGAGAGTGGGTCCGCACAAAACTTGACATACCATAATTGGACACTACAAATCCAAGAACCATTGAATCTTTATATCTGGAACAAATCAGATGGAGTTTTGGAGAGATGTCAAAAGCAGGACCCCAATTTGAATTTTTTTTTCCCAAAAAATTGGTGAAATTTGCTTTGCTAAATGCAGATGCTGGAATTTATTATTGTTATTTCGAAATTCTAGATATTTAATAATCGTGTAAGTTTGTGTTAAATTCGTACCGATTCGATATTTTTATCACGTCGACCTCGAAATCCGTAAATTAAAGCACTTATACAATCTTTCTGGTTGTGTGTGTGTGTGTGTCTATATATATATATATACAGACAGACACATATAAAGAGAGTCTAAGTTGTGATTGAAGAATCTGATATGTGAGTGGTGGAAACAGAAGGAAGTTAGGTGATATGGGGAAAGGAAGAGCTCCATGTTGTGATAAGGACAAAGTGAAGAGAGGTCCATGGAGTCCTCAAGAGGACTTGAGGCTTATCACTTTTATTCAGAATCATGGCCATGAAAACTGGAGATCTCTCCCCAAGCAAGCTGGTTAGTCTCTTTCTGCTCTTTCTTGCATGGAATCAAACAGCATTTATTTTGATTATCTTCTGCTCATTGGATTCACCAATGGAATTCGTACTTGTTTCGATTTGTTCTGTTCCATTTTGTTCAATTCTCTCAATTTGTGGACTAATCTGCAAATATTTTGCTGTCTGGAAAAGGGTGTGGGGACTCTGGCTGGTTACTGTTTCATTTTTTTTTGTTATAGAAAATAATTAATTTTCACCTGGAGAATCTGAAATGTTTGAACTCTTCCTCCTGGTTTGTGTTTGGTAAGAACTATGAAGTTTGGTTTGATAAAATTCCTAGTATTGTTGGTGTTTGGCCAGTTTTGTTGAAATGACATGGTCAATGCAAGAATCTACTGCTGTTCCTTTGTTTTGTAATGTTTCTACCTAAAATGTTGTGGCAGCTTAACAATTGAGGGTCAAAATTTGTGACATCTTAGCACAATGGTGAAGTTCTTGTTTTGATTTCCCTTTCTGATAGAAGCATCCCAACACGCCGGAAGGCGAAAACATTGAATTGTCATCATTGTTTCTGTCGTTGTCTCGACAGATAAACAAGACAGGTTTCAAGAGTTTCACATTTTGTTTGTTTTGGATTATGTTGTAGGGCTACTGAGATGTGGAAAGAGCTGCCGTTTGAGATGGATTAATTACCTGAGACCTGATGTCAAAAGAGGGAACTTCAGCAAAGAGGAAGAAGAAACTATAATAAGATTACATGAGAGTTTGGGAAACAAGTGAGTTTCAAACTAGGAATAGGCTTTAATGTTACTTGGTCTTTGTCTTATTGATATCTTAGTTGCTTATCTTATGTTACGAATATAATAATGTCGCAGGTGGTCCAAAATTGCATCACATTTAGTAGGAAGAACAGACAATGAGATTAAGAATGTCTGGCACACTCATTTGAAAAAGAGATTGGCTTCAATGAATGGAAACATTTCTCAAAATGGTGAATGTATGGCCTCATCATCAAGCTCTTCTGTTACATTCGAGGCATTCGAGGAGCCAAAAGCTTTGTCCAGTTCTTCAATCTCTTCCAGCAACTCCAACGTCACCAATACCAGTCAAGTCGATGCTTCGAATCCAGAAAACCATGGGGGGTCACCGCTCGACGTCGTAGGAGTTTACGGTGCAAACAACGCATCAGAGGAGGTGAACAAGCCGGAGGTCTCGGATACCGCCTTCGACATCCCGTTGGAGTCTGATTTGGACTTTTGGGACACGTTGGATAGCTTAGGATCATTCCAGCCTGATGAGGTTCTAACAAATGACAAGTGGTTGCAGTACATGGAAACTGAGCTTGGCCTGGACATAACCAGGAACGAAAACCAGACCAATTTGTCAAACGATGCTGCTGAGCCACTGGTTCCTGAGATGTATGACATTCTACCGAAGCCATAACTTGAAATGGGGCACATGTCGTTATTACAACATGACCCTCTTCATAGCAGAGTTCTGCTGTCTGAATCAAACACAAAAACAGTAGTAGTTCCTGAGGGACTTTCCTAGTAGTTTTGACTAGACTTTCGGTATAAATTTGCTAGGTTTTCCTAACTTGGTCACTCAAATTAGGGCTTTAAGATGTATGGTTGATCAAATAAAATGTCCATCTGATAATTTCCTTTTTCCATTCATTCCATTGTTGATTAAATCATACCCTATCGAAAGTTGCTCAAATCTAAAGCAAATGAAATTAATGGGTAGGTGAGGTTATCTACTTAATCTGCCATTCATGTCAGTTCTTTGTCAATTTTGCTTTATATAACTTTTAATGTGATTCACATCTTATTTGTTCATATACCAATAGTATTAAACGGAACCTAATGAATTGTCCCAGTGAAAAAGATGATAATGTTTATCGTAGGAGATTCGAGTTGAATCAGCTTAAGTTGTGTATGTCATATTAAAAGGTAAAAAAAAATATAAACAAATACCAGCGGCGGCTGCACCCAGGCCTGGTGGGGTGCATCCACATCCCCATTTTTTTATTTTTTTAAATAAATTTAATTTAGTGTTATTTTTTTTGAAAAAAATTAATTTTGTTTAGTATGTAAAGGAAAATTTTATTTTTACATATCTATTCAAGAAAAAATATATGGGAAAACTACATCGGTGGTCCCCAAACTATTACTATTTTCCTATTTTGGTCCCCAAATTATGTTTTTCGGCAAAATCATCCCTCCTGTTACATAGTTCTCCTGTTTTGGTTCCCGGCGTTAAATAGCTAACGGTTTTGCTGACGTGGTATTTTTTTTAAGAGAAGAGAGAAATGATTAAAAATATTAAAAAAATGCCACATCAGCAAAACCGTTAGCTATTTAACGTCGGGGGACCAAAACAGGAGAACTATGTAACAGAAGGGACGGTTTTGCCGAAAAACATAGTTTGAGGACCAAAATAGGAGAACGATAATAGTTTGGGGACCACCGGTGTAGTTTTCCCAAAATATATTTGAATCACCATTAATGCACCAGGGTTCGAGCACCAGTAATGCATGCTGTGTATGTCGTTTTTGAAAAGACTTAGAAAATTGAACAGATGTTACTCTTGCATCACACCAACATATTCAAAATTTCTAAATCCGTCGCTGACAAATACTATATTATAATCAATTGAGACTATTAGAAAAACATAAAGTAGGAAATTATACGGTTATTTGATTAAAAATTAGACCATACCAAATCCGGTTTGACTAAAATTACTTCGTGCTCTTGTTAGTTATAATTACATTTTCCCTTCGCTCGTAATAAATTTTCAAGTCCATCAAGCATTTTTAACCAATCATTTGCCAAAAATGATTTGACTTTTGAATTATAACGGCTAGATTTCACATAAAATTGATGGAAAAGAAAGACTTGTACGGCGTAGATTATAAAACGGATATTTGCCTGAAAATGGGTGTTTGACAAAAGTTGGGTTTTTCGATTTTAACTTTTTACAGCTTTTGAGATAAAATTAAAATTTTAAACAAGCGTTTTTTATGTACAGCGTAACTGTTTGATGTTGTTTTTATATTCAACAACTCAACGATTGTTTAAAAATCATTCGCGAACGAAACTTAAATATATACATCAGTTATGACATGAATGCCACACAATTTTTCTTTGAAATTAAAAACGTATAATAAAAACATGACTTAACATAAAAATATAAAACAAATATTATTTTAATATACACGTGTTTCAAAATTCATAAAATACGAATGATTAATATTATTAAATAAACCAATATACACGAATTACTAAGTCCAAAATGAGGAATTAAGATATATTGCAGGATTTAGCTTAACTTCAAAACAAAACTGAAATATGACATTTTCAAACCAATTACCAAGTTTAAATTGCAATATTTGAAAAATGAAGATATCATACACCTAGTCATTATTCTTTTTTCTCTAATTAGTTTAAACTAATGATGATGAAATTGTCTGGGTCCTTTTGCTTCTTGTGCTGTGGTCTTTGTACTAGTTTAACCGATTTTAATAATCAATTACAATTACTCTAAGTGTAAATTATACAAAAGTTAAAAGTATAACTTCATCTAAAGATATTTCCATTTTGTCTTGGATTTTATATAAATTGGCCTTTTGCCTATACAAGTTTGAAAAACGTATAAGAATCTCAAGTTAAGGTTGTCCTGAATTTCACTACACAAAGATTGATTTTCTGGCTTTCACATTTATAGAATGACCAAGACTTTGAAAATCAATGTGTTTGGTATGATTTCTTAAATGGCTTAAATTGCACGGATGAAGGTTAAATTGGGGAAAATGGTCACTTTCTTTAAAAAATTGGAAGATGGTACATTCATACAATTATTTAGAAAAAATGGTTGAAATCTACCGTAAAAAAAGGAGTCGTCACTAGTTACTGTCAGCCCTCGTAGACTGCCGACGAGTTTGAGTAATTTTGGTTTTTTGTTTTTACAATTTAAACTAAAATGAAGATTTATATTTTTAACAACTAATCATTAAATTTCATATTCTATTCAAATAAATTGAACCTTAGGTTGTACTAGTATAACTTAATAATTTAATTGTATCCCTATCGTATATTTCAATTTTAATTTTTGGGTAAATTACACCACATGCCACTCAACTATAGCCGTTGCTTCGAAAATCCCACTGAATTTTAAAAAGGTTCAAAACTAACATTGAACTTTATTTTGTGACTCAAAAATACCACTCCGATGTTAACTCTTAACACCCTCGTTAAGTCAAAACAACGTTGTTTTGAAGCCTAATTTAGCTCAAAACGATGTTATTTTACTGGAGGAAAAATAGTAAAACCATGTGCTTAGAGGGGTTTGAACCCAAACCTTCAAATATAAGTGCTAAACTTTAACCACTGAACCAACATAATATTATAAAATATTTTACCAAAAATATTATATATATCAAACTACTTGAGATTAATTCAAATTATTTTATGAAATAAATAATAATATAAATGGTATTAATATATAAAAATACAAAATATATTATTTTATATTTTTATATATTATTAATAATATAAGTATATTATTTTAAAAACCAAAAATATTCATAAAAACAATATATTTATATTATTATAATATATAAAAAAACTTAAACCCCAAACTATTAACCCCTAACAACCAAACTTAAACCCTAAACTTTAGACTTTAAGATTTAGGATTTTTTATATATTAATGTTATGAATATTTTAGGTTTTTTTTAAAATAATATATTTATATTATAAATAATATATAAAATAATACATTTTTATTTAAATTATATAAACTTATCCATTTGATTCAACCAAATTATTTTATGAAAAAATAATACAATATTATTAAATAATATAAAACATTTTATTTACATATATCAATAAAAGTATATTATTTTTATATATTATTTTTAAAAATATTATAATATATTCATTAAAATAATATATTTATATTATAAATAATATATAAAAAACTATAAACACTAAACTTAAAATCATAAGGTTTATTGTTTACAGTCTGGGATTTGTAATTTAAGGTTTAGGATTTAGGGTTCATAGTTTTTATATATCATTTATATTATAAATATATTTTTATTAATATTTTGATTTTTTAAATAATATATTTATATTATAAGTATTATATAAAAATAAAAAACAATACACTTTTATTTATATATATTGACATATGTACAAATAATATATTTTATATTATTTATATATTAATATTATTTATAGTGTTATTTATTTCATAAAATATTTTGAATTAATGTCACGTAATTTGAGATATATAATATTTGTGGTAAAATATTATATAATTTTAAGTTGGTTCAGTAGTTAATGTTTAGCCTTTCCATTTGATGGTCTTGGTTCAAATCCCTTTAAGCACATGGTTTTAATATTTTTCCTCCAGCAAAACGACGTCGTTTTTACTTAACGAAGGTGTTAAGAGTTAACGACATAGTGATATTTTCGAGTCACAAACTAAAGTTCAATGTTAGTTTTGAACTTTTTTAAAGTTCAGGGTTAGTTTTGAATTTTTTTAAAGTTTAGTAGCATTTTCGAGTCAACAACTATAATTGAGTGGTATGTGGTGTAGTTTACCCTTAATTTTTATGAAATGATGATAATGGGAATGCATATTCATATGTTTGTAGGTTTTTTTGGACAATTTTTAAAATTTAATCCTAATTCTATTTAGAGGAGAGGAGAGGTGAAGGAAACTCTAGAGGAAGGAAGAGTGCTCTTAGTAGGTCTAGAACCCATAACCTATGAGAATATAACTGAACAATGATGATGAACTTAACCAACCGGCCAAATGTATTTGCTCCATATATTTGTAGATATTGTATATGTTTTTATGTAGATTTGTATATTACATATTTAGATAATAATTGCACTCAAATATTTCGTAGCACATTGAGAACAAATATTAATATTAATTCTTTTTTTTAAAGTTCATTACCAAATCTATTATTTACTTTAATTTTTAAAACATTTTATTAAAAAAACTAATATTAATTAAAGTCACGATTTCATAAACCAACAACCATTTATCTAACAGGATGATATATTAGGTCCCTTAACAAGATTAGAAGATCGAATTTTGAAATCGTGATGGAAAAAATTGGGTGGGGAAAATTACCCCTATATTAAATTTTTATAAAATTCAATTTAAAATAGTCAATCAAATGAATAAGATACTGGTTGAGAGGGCAAATGCCAAATCATTCAGGACAAGGAAGATTCATAATATAAAGCATATTTGTAAAGAAGTGCTGTTGAAATGAAAGAAACAAAACACAAGACTTTGGTGTCCGACATTGATGACCCAGGCCCTGTTGGGGACCCAAAATATCAAGTCAAACCACCCAGAAGCCATGTCCCAGCCACATATGACTTGATCATCATGAATTCATGGCTCTCAGCAAATTTTCAAACAAATATTTCTTCAATGTCTGAGCCAAAAAGGAAAAGCCGAATTAAAATCCCCTCGGATATTGATTGAACCCCAAACTGCTATATGTGAAAAATTCAGACAGTGGCATTTAAGTGATGGCTGATTTCTGACCAAAGAGCTTGATAGATTAGCAGGCATATCATTGTCAACTACCTCACCGGTTCATCTTCTAGGTTTCATCCAATAAAAAAATATCAGTTGACTTTGTTATATTTTTGCATACTAACTTAGAGGTCTCAAACTCTCTTGTAATCGAGTTGATTTGAATTCATTTATTATCAGGTTTGAGTTTAAATCGGTATACAATTCCGCCGCCGATTGGCATACCTATCGTCGATTATCGACGATGGGTGGTTGGGGAATGATTGTGGTGGTGCGACGACAGATATGGTGGGCAGCGGCGTGACCATCGCGGCGGAATCAGCTGGGGAAGTTAAGGTTTCAAATTTAGGTCATTTTGTGAGTTTTGGGAAATTTAGGGTTTTTTTTAAATTAAGTTAAAAATAAATTAGATTAAAAAAG
Source organism: Hibiscus trionum (assembly GCA_030270665.1). NCBI lineage: Eukaryota > Viridiplantae > Streptophyta > Magnoliopsida > Malvales > Malvaceae > Hibiscus > Hibiscus trionum. The sequence continues at coordinate 11,481,219 of BSYR01000036.1, read as the reverse complement.
AAATAAAATAAAAAATAAAACATTATTTGAAAAAAGTAATAGTAGTTAACAGTTAGACACCTAAAATGACAAAAACGACCAAAATAAAACTTTATGCACCTATTTAGAGCAAAAAAAAAGTTTAGGCACAAAAAATGAGCCGCAAATATAGTTTGAACACCTATTTGGCTACTAAGCCTTTGTATAAATTAATTCGTTTGCCTCAAATTTTCAACTAAATAATTTCAGTTTAGACTTATGAATAAAAATCTTGGGAAAACTACACCGGTGGTCCCCTAACTATGACTGTCTTCTTACTTTGGTCCCAAAACTATGTTTTTCGGCAAAAGAGTCCCTTCCGTTACATAGTTCTCCTGTTTTGGTCCCCGAAGTTAAATAACTAACGGTTTTGCTGACGTGGCATTTTTTAATATTTTTTAAGGCTGACGTGGCATTTTTAATATTTTTTTAATCATTTCTCTCTCCTCTTATATATTGTTTTTGTAACACCCGTATTTTGGGGTTAGAAGTTAGTCGGGTTAGTTGGTTCGAGTCGGTAAAATTTATTTCAATCAAATTAACCTTAGTGTGAGTAAATTGAGCTTTATTAAAGAGGGAGAGACCTATGTTGTAATTTTCCCCAAAAGATTTTAAGATGATAAAAGTTATCATCTTCTCCCCTTTTTCCTCATTATTGCCGTGGAAAAACACCTCCCCCATTTCCCCAAATTCTCTCAATTTCAAGCTTATATTTCATTCGATTCCAACTTCAATTCAAGGGGTTTTTGAAAGGTAATCACATATTTGAACTCTCCTTTCCATTTCCTATCTATCCATGGTCATTAATTTTAAAACCATGAACTTTTGAAAATTAGGGTTTATATCAAGTTTGGATTTTTAAGGGGGTTTTCCAATTGGTTTTGATAAATTGAGTTGGGGCTTTAGTTAATCATGTTAAAAGGTGTAACATATATCAATTTGGTTGAATTTTGGTAAAAATTCGAAGTGGATCCTTAGACCCATTTTTAAAGTGTCAAAAACTTAATTTTTGATGAGTTTTAGATTGTAATTAAAGGGTTGATGGTTTATATATGTTAGGATGATGTTTTGGAATCATTTAGATATCATTTGGGTGTTTAAAAACATAATTTTCTGCTAAGTAAAATAGGAGTACGAAAATGGAGTTTTGGAGGGTTTTGAGTGAGTTTTAGAGGTTGTTTTAGGTGGGAATTGATAGCTCAATGGTAGTGCTATGGTTAGGGGTTGATTTGGGATTGTTTGTGGGTGCTATGGATGTTGGAAACATGGTTTTTGGACATGGTTTAGGGGCTGCCCGAATTTGATAAAAATGTGATTTGTTCATGGTTTGCAACATGGTAAATTGCATTTGAATTGTATTCCGGGTTGGTATTTTGATGGTTGATGTTAGAGTAATAGTTGGGGGTTGTTTTGGAAGTGTTTGAATGTGCTAAATATGTTGAAATCACAAGTTTTGGACTGTTTTTCATGGCTGCTCGGATTTGATGATTTTGGGGATTGTTTATGGCTTAAATTGTGTGTCTAATGTTGGAAATTAGGGGTTGATGGTTATACTATAGTTGGGCAGTGTTTTGAACATGTTTAAGAGTGTTTTGGATGACTACAATTCTGATTTTTGATGGGTTTTTGTAGAAGTACGAAAATGAGAAATTGAAGAACGAACTTGGCTTTGAATTGTGAGAATTGTAATGGATTAGTGTGTTGATGTTAAACTTTGGGATTGTGGCTGATTTTGAGGTTAATATATTGTTTTTAAATGGTTAGAAGCAAGGGAAATCTATGGTGAAGCTTCGGGCTCGAATCCGGAAACTTGGATGCTTGGTAGGCTTGTCGGCTTGTGCTAATGGAGTAGTCGGTGAGTGGTTAAAATATTTTAAATGGTTTTGAGCAATTGGTTCGAGCATGTGGACTAGGTTGAGATTGGTAGACTCACCTAGAGTTAGGATTAGGGTGGTAGCCTAATCCTAAGCTTTAGTTAGAGACATTGAATGATCTCTTTAATTGATATTATGCCTCATGATGATTTGTGTTATGATGATTATGTATAATGTGTTATACATGTTGTTGAGGCATGGTTTGATGCATTGCTATGCATGTGGTTTGGATTGTAAATTGTGCATGATGATGTTGAGTTTAATATGATGTAAGATGCCATATTATGACTCTTGAAAATGACATTATGATATTATGTTGTTGAGATAATTCATGTTGAGTTTAATATGATGTAAGATGCCATATTATTACTCTTGAACATGACATTATGCATGTGGTTGAGATATTTGATATTGAGCTTAATATGATGTAAGATGCCATATTATGACTCTGAATATCAAAGGTTGTGAAATTTGATTATTATTGGCACTAGTATGCTTGGGTACAATGATCGATCATCAGGATGAGTGTGCACACTAATTGAGTCAAAACGTACGTGGCCTTGGTGGCGTTAAGGCACCAAGGAGGAGTACGGTGATGTAATATTCCACCGGAAATTTATATATATTCTACGTGATGATGAGTGGAATCCCATCCGTAGGGCATGTGGAAATGCGTTCCACATGCAAGGCCGGTGATGAGTGTAATCCCACCGAGGTAAGGTTGATGTTGGAAAATGCGTTCCAACATGTTATCCGCGTATTCGAGTCATAGCTAGGTGCCAATATGAGAAAGTATGTTTATGCCAATATGAGATTATGCATACATGTTAAAATGAATTGATATGTGTATCAATGTGATATGAAAGGTGAATTTCAAATGCGAAGCTATATATGTTTTGGTTAATGCATTGAGATATATATGTATCATTGTAAGTTGAGCTTATGAGATGTTGAGCATGACATAATGTTGATTATATGTTCATGCATCATGTTCATTTTGGTTCATGTGGATCGAAGATAAAATTATGTATTTTATCATGATAATTGCTCGAGCTTGGACCCTGTATTGTCGAAGGTTTGTTGTATGAGCTTACCCTCACTAAGCTTTTATGCTTACGCTCTCTTTTGTTCGACAATGCAGATAAATAGCTTATGGGTGGCATGGGAAAGGAAAGGTCTTCAAGTGTTGCTTTGGTGAGCTCAATGTATGATTTATAAATTAAAGATTTGTAATAGAAAAGCAATGGGATAGGTGTTGTTGTTTTTGATGCTTTGAGGTGTGTTGTTTTGGTTTGGCAATTAGATGCCTTGTTTGAATTGTAAATATCACTTATGATGCATGCCTTGATGAATGCTTGAGTGATGCATGCCTTGATGAATGCTTGTGTGTGATGGCATGTCCTTTTTGGATGATTAGGTTGCTTAGTTGATATGTCTAAGTCTTCTATGTGTTAATTTGTATCTTTGGTATTGTTGAGATTTTATGTATGTCCATATATGCATAAATTGCTCTTTAATTGGAATGCTATGTATGAATGCATTATACCATGTTTGAATGACTCCCTTGGCTTAAATAGGTGCTCTTGCATGTGTGTATATGCTTTATTGCTTCCTAAAATATGTTTCAAATGATTCTAACTTTAGCCGATCTTTTTCAAAACATCTATGATCCGTTTTTGCACTAGAGCTGTTTTTCCAGTCTCCAAGGCAAAAAGGATCGATCCCCTGGAAAAAGGGATCGATCCCTTCGTTGGCAGAATCGTTTCAAATTCTGCTTCCAGCCTCCAAGTGCAAAAGGATCGATCCCCTTGTTTATGGGATCGATCCCTTGTGATATAGATGCTAAATTTTTAAATATTGAGGTTTACAAGCTTTACGTTTTAGTCCTGATTCTCGTATGTGCAATTGCTTGAGTTTGAGATGTCCGTTTGAGTTGAAATTTGGCAGAGAGGCATGAAACATGACTAATTTCATAATGGTAACTTAAAATTTGGTAAAGTCCTCTTAATTTCCAGAATTTACAAATTGGTCCCTAAATTCGTATTTTGTGCAATTGAGTCCCTTATTGTTTTCCGATTGCTGTGATTTTTGAGTATGCTTATCGCAAGAGTATGCCTAGTTTAATGTGCATCTAGACAAGTTTAAAAAGAGAAAAAAAAAGGGTCGTTAATCAAGGTTGACTTTCGGGTTGACTTTGGTTTTCCCCGTGTAATCTTCGTAGTTCGGGTCAACCGTCTAGGCCGGGCTACGGGGGTTACATTTGTTGGCATCAGAGCTTAAGGTTTCCGAGACCTTGGGCAGGTAAGTGAAGTAAGTTGTGTTTTATGATTAAGATGCACGGTGTTTGCTTATCATGTAAGCATGTTGCTTGTTATTCGAGTATGTTGTAATGAATGATTGCTTGCTTTGTAAGTATGATTGCTTGTGTGACAAGTATGTTGATTGTTTGTTTAAAAGCATGTTGCTCGTTACCCGTGTATGCGGTGATGTGTGATTGTTTGATGGAGAAGGTATGTTGTTTGATCGTACGCATATGTTTGCTTGTTTAGCAAGTATGCCTTGTAATATGCATGATTGGGCATGTATGTGTGTTGAGTTGTTTGAAGCATGTTGAGTAGGGTCCCATTGCTTCTATTACATAGGAAAAAGAGATTTTAAGTGAGGAAATCATACTTGAGCCACTTGGACCTTTTCCTTTGCTAACCCAGTTTGTATGTTATTGTGTTGTTGTTGCTGTTAGTTTACTGCTTTTTAGTAAGTTGAGGCCAAAGCGTGGACTGTGAATCGGTAAGTGGAAACTTGGGGTTCTGAAAGTGTGAATGATGTTGAGGGAGTTCATCGCTTTAGTCAAAGAGGTATGGTTGTACCGGAGTTGAGGTACAAATTGTTTTCTGAGATAGTGAGTATGTGGGTTGGTTCCTGTTGATGAGGAACGATGTAATCGGTTCTGGTGTTAGTAGTGAAAGGGGTGACGACTTATGAGTGGGAGTCAGAGTGTTATCGATGATATAGTAGGTAAGCCCTTGGTACAGTTTTGAGCTTGTTCCCTTCTGATTGATTCTGAGTCTGCACTTCTGTATATTATTAGCAAGCATGCAAGTTTGACTGTACCGATGAGGTGTCAGAGGTAGGTATGCGTACCATAGTTCTTTTGGGGCGAGATCAGGGTAAGGGTCTCGTTTGTGTAATCTGAAATTCAGAAATGCTAGTTGGTGATCGTTGGGATTCAGCCTATGGTTTTCATACAAAACAACCGTTCAGTGTCCGTGAGTGGAAATCAATTTGTGTGATTGGGCCAGTGTGTGCCTGAGTTGTCTTCCAGCGAGAAGGAGAGATGAAGTTACTTCCGATATAGTTGAGCCGAGAAGGAAGTCTTGAGCTTTAAATTCAGATTGTTTGGTAGTGGGATGTTTTGAGTCGTCAGGACCGATGTTACAGAACAAGTTCAAGCATGATTATTTGTGTGCGATTAGAACGGCATTTTTGAAGTTTCGAGATGCTCTAAGAATATTCTAGAAGAATCAGATTTTGTCGAAGAACCAATCTGAAAACAAGAGGGTCGAAGACTATCAGCTGTGCACAGGTGTAGTTGCAATTTCCACGGATACTTCCTTTTGTGTGAGCATGTAAGAAAATTTGATGTACGTGTTGAGACCTTGGAAGTAGGGACACATGTGACTAGACCTTGTGGTGAGATAGTGGTGGTCAAAAAAAAATGCAGAAGATGTTTGTTGATGGTTCAGGGTTATGTGTATGTAGTAGATGTGAAGTGATCGTCTTCCTACAGTTTTGAAGTACGTTTTGACAAGGTTTGGCTTGAAGAGCACAGAGTTAGTGTATACGTTGAGACAAAGATAGAGAGTTGCCTTGAAGTTGCAGATTTCTGTGTGACTGTAGTAGTAGGTGAGGAGGTGAACTTCTTGTCGAATGTTGATCCAGCTGTGGAGGTCGAAGATTGATTGAGTTTAGTTGGCAGACTTGTTTGGCAATTGTGATGGATTTGATTTTTGAATGAAGATTAGACCACCGAATGTTAGAATAGTTTGTGTTTTCCTATAAGTGTTTACAAGAATTACCCAGTTTGTCTCTTGACAGAGAAGAAGAGTTTATTATTGATGTCGTCTCCGAGTTTGCTCGTGTTTTAGTTTGCTTTGTATCTTATGGTTTCTGAAAGAATTGAGAATGTTGAAGAATCAACTACGAGAACTGTTAGGCCTTAGATTCATTAGGCTTAGTGCATCATCTTAGAGTATGATAGTACAGTTTGTGAAGAAGAAAGAGCGGCAGTACGAGAATGTGTTGAGATTTCAGACAGTTGAAACCAGTGGCAGTGAATGATTAGTATCCGCTTCCGAGTGTCAGCGATTTGTTGATCAGTTAGTGGGTGCTTCAGTCTTTCCGAAGATTAATTCGAGATCCGTTTACTACCAGTTGAAAGTGAGAAAAGTTGAAGTATCGAAGAAGTCCATGACGAGCTTTGAAGCTAGTGTGGTAGCACATTTTAGAAAATCAGCTGTATGTCAAGTTATGCAACGTGAACTTCGAGTTAATGAAGATGTTTTCCTAGGACATGCAGATTAACTGAGTGCATTAGAGTAAATCCTAACTATGCAGAAGAAGAAGTGAGTTGAAAGAAACTTTAATGGAAGCTTCGACCTTGATCTGAAAAAAAAAAACCATAGTGATGTGTTACATGTAGAGTAAGGTCGTGTACTTATGCAAGACAGAAGTTGTGGCTTGTTCATTAAGATAGTTGGAAGACCGTGAGAAGAGTTATTTGATATGAGACATAGAGTTAACTACAGTTGTAATTGCCTCGAAGATTTGGAGACAAGCTTGTGCGGTAAGAAATGCACAGTGTGTATGTACATATCATCGGAACCTGAAATATTTGAAGACTTAGGAATGGTTGAAACTTGAACAACATAAGTTGTTAGAATTGCTTGAAAACTGCAATATTGAGATTGGGTACTATCTGAAGAGAGTCTAAGTGGTAACCGAGGTTCCGAGTTATTTTGTTGTCAGATTTGTGGTTGAGTTGCGAGATGTAATTGCCGATTCAGTTTATCGAATGATAACAGTTTTGTGGCTGAGTTTCATGTTAAACCTACTTTGAGTCAGATAATTGAAGAGAAACATTTGCAAGACAGATTCTTGGCACCTCACGTGCAAGACATAGTAGAAGGAAGACCTTCAGAATACAGTTAAGAGATAATAGAGTTTGTATTGTTAGAGACAGAATAGTTGTACCGATTGACATAATGCTTTGAGACGTTTGTATAGTGTTTGGTTACCTGTTGAAGTCAGATAGTCAGTCAGAGAAAGTTATGAGTCAAGTGTTCGAACAGTGTTGTATGAGATTGTGAATCGGGCTAGTACAGTTGTTTATTTGTTGTGGTTACCACCAGAGTTAGAAGAAGTTGTGATGTGTCCTGTGTATCTGTGATTCGGAAGTGTGAGTTAGATTTGTTCCGTGCTATGTTGTATAAGAGATTGAGTTGAGTTTGAAATTTGACATGCATTGAAGAACCAGTTGAGATCTTAGTGTCGGATAACAAATGTTGTGTGGCGAGTCTACCGAGTTGGTTAGTATGTTGTGGTGAGAGAGGAATGTGTGGAGGAGCATGTTTCAGTGACTCTTCCTGTTCGATGAATTTCGAGGACGAAATTTCCTTAAGTGGGGGAGAGTTGTAACACCCGTATTTTGGGGTTAGAAGTTAGTCGGGTTAGTTGGTTCGAGTCGGTAAAATTTATTTCAATCAAATTAACCTTAGTGTGAGTAAATTGAGCTTTATTAAAGAGGGAGAGACCTATGTTGTAATTTTCCCCAAAAGATTTTAAGATGATAAAAGTTATCATCTTCTCCCCTTTTTCCTCATTATTGCCGTGGAAAAACACCTCCCCCATTTCCCCAAATTCTCTCAATTTCAAGCTTATATTTCATTCGATTCCAACTTCAATTCAAGGGGTTTTTGAAAGGTAATCACATATTTGAACTCTCCTTTCCATTTCCTATCTATCCATGGTCATTAATTTTAAAACCATGAACTTTTGAAAATTAGGGTTTATATCAAGTTTGGATTTTTAAGGGGGTTTTCCAATTGGTTTTGATAAATTGAGTTGGGGCTTTAGTTAATCATGTTAAAAGGTGTAACATATATCAATTTGGTTGAATTTTGGTAAAAATTCGAAGTGGATCCTTAGACCCATTTTTAAAGTGTCAAAAACTTAATTTTTGATGAGTTTTAGATTGTAATTAAAGGGTTGATGGTTTATATATGTTAGGATGATGTTTTGGAATCATTTAGATATCATTTGGGTGTTTAAAAACATAATTTTCTGCTAAGTAAAATAGGAGTACGAAAATGGAGTTTTGGAGGGTTTTGAGTGAGTTTTAGAGGTTGTTTTAGGTGGGAATTGATAGCTCAATGGTAGTGCTATGGTTAGGGGTTGATTTGGGATTGTTTGTGGGTGCTATGGATGTTGGAAACATGGTTTTTGGACATGGTTTAGGGGCTGCCCGAATTTGATAAAAATGTGATTTGTTCATGGTTTGCAACATGGTAAATTGCATTTGAATTGTATTCCGGGTTGGTATTTTGATGGTTGATGTTAGAGTAATAGTTGGGGGTTGTTTTGGAAGTGTTTGAATGTGCTAAATATGTTGAAATCACAAGTTTTGGACTGTTTTTCATGGCTGCTCGGATTTGATGATTTTGGGGATTGTTTATGGCTTAAATTGTGTGTCTAATGTTGGAAATTAGGGGTTGATGGTTATACTATAGTTGGGCAGTGTTTTGAACATGTTTAAGAGTGTTTTGGATGACTACAATTCTGATTTTTGATGGGTTTTTGTAGAAGTACGAAAATGAGAAATTGAAGAACGAACTTGGCTTTGAATTGTGAGAATTGTAATGGATTAGTGTGTTGATGTTAAACTTTGGGATTGTGGCTGATTTTGAGGTTAATATATTGTTTTTAAATGGTTAGAAGCAAGGGAAATCTATGGTGAAGCTTCGGGCTCGAATCCGGAAACTTGGATGCTTGGTAGGCTTGTCGGCTTGTGCTAATGGAGTAGTCGGTGAGTGGTTAAAATATTTTAAATGGTTTTGAGCAATTGGTTCGAGCATGTGGACTAGGTTGAGATTGGTAGACTCACCTAGAGTTAGGATTAGGGTGGTAGCCTAATCCTAAGCTTTAGTTAGAGACATTGAATGATCTCTTTAATTGATATTATGCCTCATGATGATTTGTGTTATGATGATTATGTATAATGTGTTATACATGTTGTTGAGGCATGGTTTGATGCATTGCTATGCATGTGGTTTGGATTGTAAATTGTGCATGATGATGTTGAGTTTAATATGATGTAAGATGCCATATTATGACTCTTGAAAATGACATTATGATATTATGTTGTTGAGATAATTCATGTTGAGTTTAATATGATGTAAGATGCCATATTATTACTCTTGAACATGACATTATGCATGTGGTTGAGATATTTGATATTGAGCTTAATATGATGTAAGATGCCATATTATGACTCTGAATATCAAAGGTTGTGAAATTTGATTATTATTGGCACTAGTATGCTTGGGTACAATGATCGATCATCAGGATGAGTGTGCACACTAATTGAGTCAAAACGTACGTGGCCTTGGTGGCGTTAAGGCACCAAGGAGGAGTACGGTGATGTAATATTCCACCGGAAATTTATATATATTCTACGTGATGATGAGTGGAATCCCATCCGTAGGGCATGTGGAAATGCGTTCCACATGCAAGGCCGGTGATGAGTGTAATCCCACCGAGGTAAGGTTGATGTTGGAAAATGCGTTCCAACATGTTATCCGCGTATTCGAGTCATAGCTAGGTGCCAATATGAGAAAGTATGTTTATGCCAATATGAGATTATGCATACATGTTAAAATGAATTGATATGTGTATCAATGTGATATGAAAGGTGAATTTCAAATGCGAAGCTATATATGTTTTGGTTAATGCATTGAGATATATATGTATCATTGTAAGTTGAGCTTATGAGATGTTGAGCATGACATAATGTTGATTATATGTTCATGCATCATGTTCATTTTGGTTCATGTGGATCGAAGATAAAATTATGTATTTTATCATGATAATTGCTCGAGCTTGGACCCTGTATTGTCGAAGGTTTGTTGTATGAGCTTACCCTCACTAAGCTTTTATGCTTACGCTCTCTTTTGTTCGACAATGCAGATAAATAGCTTATGGGTGGCATGGGAAAGGAAAGGTCTTCAAGTGTTGCTTTGGTGAGCTCAATGTATGATTTATAAATTAAAGATTTGTAATAGAAAAGCAATGGGATAGGTGTTGTTGTTTTTGATGCTTTGAGGTGTGTTGTTTTGGTTTGGCAATTAGATGCCTTGTTTGAATTGTAAATATCACTTATGATGCATGCCTTGATGAATGCTTGAGTGATGCATGCCTTGATGAATGCTTGTGTGTGATGGCATGTCCTTTTTGGATGATTAGGTTGCTTAGTTGATATGTCTAAGTCTTCTATGTGTTAATTTGTATCTTTGGTATTGTTGAGATTTTATGTATGTCCATATATGCATAAATTGCTCTTTAATTGGAATGCTATGTATGAATGCATTATACCATGTTTGAATGACTCCCTTGGCTTAAATAGGTGCTCTTGCATGTGTGTATATGCTTTATTGCTTCCTAAAATATGTTTCAAATGATTCTAACTTTAGCCGATCTTTTTCAAAACATCTATGATCCGTTTTTGCACTAGAGCTGTTTTTCCAGTCTCCAAGGCAAAAAGGATCGATCCCCTGGAAAAAGGGATCGATCCCTTCGTTGGCAGAATCGTTTCAAATTCTGCTTCCAGCCTCCAAGTGCAAAAGGATCGATCCCCTTGTTTATGGGATCGATCCCTTGTGATATAGATGCTAAATTTTTAAATATTGAGGTTTACAAGCTTTACGTTTTAGTCCTGATTCTCGTATGTGCAATTGCTTGAGTTTGAGATGTCCGTTTGAGTTGAAATTTGGCAGAGAGGCATGAAACATGACTAATTTCATAATGGTAACTTAAAATTTGGTAAAGTCCTCTTAATTTCCAGAATTTACAAATTGGTCCCTAAATTCGTATTTTGTGCAATTGAGTCCCTTATTGTTTTCCGATTGCTGTGATTTTTGAGTATGCTTATCGCAAGAGTATGCCTAGTTTAATGTGCATCTAGACAAGTTTAAAAAGAGAAAAAAAAAGGGTCGTTAATCAAGGTTGACTTTCGGGTTGACTTTGGTTTTCCCCGTGTAATCTTCGTAGTTCGGGTCAACCGTCTAGGCCGGGCTACGGGGGTTACATTTGTTATTTAATTTTATTCACCCAATCATGTTGTGACACGTGTCACTACACTATTAGGTGAACCCCCCCCAAAATCCTTAAAATCAAACTTGGTGCCGCTGGGATTTGAACCCAAGACCACCAGCGCACCAAGCATGCGCTTAAACCAACTAGGCTAGGTTGGATAGTTAATTCAAATCTACTAACACTTATATTTAAGCTGTACAAATTAACCCAAAAAAACCTAAAAACATAATTGGTGCCGCTGGGAATCGAACCCAGGACCTCCAACGCATAAGGCATGCGCGTGAACCAACTATGCTAGGCTTGTTACATGATTCAAATCTACTAACTATTATATTTAAGCTGTAAAAATTAACCCTAAAAACACAATTGGAAGGCCAACGTGTAAACCAATTACACTAAGCCAACTATTTGGTTTAAATTTTCTAACATTTATATTTAACCTATACAAATTAGAAACAACACATTCAAACGCAATACCTTATTGAATTTTTTTTAAAATATTTAACCATCAAGTTAAACTAGTAAATTATGCTATTTTTAAATTAAATATATTACTAAATTATGTTTAAAATTAAAAAATCAAACTAATTTTTTTACATTGATTGATAATAACAAAACTAATTAAATATTTATTTATTTATTATAAAATTATTATAAATTAATATTTATTTATTATATTAAATATAATATTAATAAATATTATTAGTTTAATATTTTTTTTATTATTTCTCTCCTCTTATATTATTAATAAATATTAATTTTATAATAAATAAATATTAATTTATAATAATTTTATAATAATAAATAAATATTTAATTAGTTTTGTTATTATCAATCAAAGTAAAAAAATTAGTTTGATTTTTTAATTTTAAACATAATTTAGTAATATATTTAATTTAAAAATAGTACAATTTACTAGTTTAACTTGATGGTTAAATATTTTAAAAAAAATTCAATAAAGCATTGCGTTCGAATGTGTTGTTTCTAATTTGTATAGGTTAAATATAAATGTTAGAAAATTTAAACCAAATAGTTGGCTTAGTGTAATTGGTTTACAAGTTGGCTTTTCATGCTAGTTACCTCGGTTCGAATCTTGGTGGCACCAATTGTGTTTTTAGGTTTTTTTGGGTTAATTTGTACAACTTAAATATAAATGTTAGTAGATTTGAATCATGTAACCAGCCTAGCATAATTGGTTCACACGTATGCCTTATGCGCTGGAGGTCCTGGGTTCGATTCCCAGCGGCACTAATTATGTTTTTAGGTTTTTTTGGGTTAATTTGTACAGCTTAAATATAAGTGTTAGTAGATTTGAATCAACTATTCAACCTAGCCTAGTTGGTTTAAGCGCATGCTTAGTGCGCTAGTGGTCTTGGGTTCGAATCCCAGTGGCACCAAGTTTGATTTTAAGGATTTTGGGGTTTTTTTCACCTAATAGTCTAGTGACACGTGTCACAACATGATTGGGTGAATAAAATTAAATAAAAATAATATATAAGAGGAGAGAGAAATGATTAAAAAAATAATAAAAAATGCCACGTCAGCCTTAAAAAAATATTAAAAAATGCCACGTCAGCAAAACCGTTAGTTATTTAACGTCGGGGACCAAAACAGGAGAACTATGTAACGGAAGGGACTCTTTTGCCGAAAAACATAGTTTTGGGACTAAAGTAGGAAGACATGCATAGTTAGGGGACCACCGGTGTAGTTTTCCCAAAAATCTTTTGTTCCTTTTTTTACGCCCTATTTATACCCACAATAAATAGTTAGATTTAGAATTTAGGGTTAATGTTTAAGGTTAGGGTTTAGGAAACTAGGGCAAGATATATTTTTTAGGGTTTAGAGTTAGAGCTTATAATTTAATTTTTTTAGTGTAAAGGAAACCGAAAAGGGCAAATGATTTTTTTCCTTCCAAACTTACCTAACCTAAATTTAAAAATTAATAATTAAAGCAATATGTTTATTTAAATTTATTTATAAATATAAAAATATTTTAGTTATTTTTAATAATAAAATGAACTATTCGATAGGGATGTTAGTGGGGCAAGTTTCATGGAAATTCACTCCACTTCGCACCCAATTAGACAAAATGAGTATAAGTTTTACCGGTGGTGAGATAGATGAGAACAAAATTTAGATTTTAGACCTGCCGTGAGTAGTGGGTCAAACATGAATATAAACTTCGTATCATTTTGTGAGTCGTGGATATGAACAACCTTCGCACCCACCCCACCCAATTTGACATCCCTACCATTCGGATTGGCATGACTTGAGACAGCAATGTCCACAGGTGATCTGTAAGGCGGAGGAGGAAGGCCTCCCATGACACAGGCAATGTCCACATCTCCTAGGCCGAAGAATTACAACGGGGCAAATCTCAACAATCTATTAAGAGAAAATGATAGAAAATTGTGATTGTGAATGAAACAATCAAAATTGGTAGTGCACATCCAAACACGTGGTTCCTGCAGTTGGCACGTTCCATTCCACATCTGTGCACTTGGAATAAATGAGCAGTTTTGACTTCAAATCTAATTCTTACCCAAAAACTGTGAGATAATGTTGTACCATCTATTGAAGGGAAATATACTTATCCAAGCAAGCCAAAATCGACCAGGACAAGAGTTCCAACCGACCAGGACTACTTGTGTATGAAGGAAAAAGTGTCTTATTCGTTCATGCTGCCTTGTTTGATTATTAAAATCATTTATCATGTGAATTATCATGGATGACATAGTGTCGCATAAGATATGCATTCAAGAAAAAAATCTCTTTATAATTCTACTATTGATTACCTGAAAACAATTTTATCAATTAATTTGCTGGTTGATTATTCCGATTGAAGTTCGAGCAACTGAGAGAACATGCACCCTCTAGCGCCGAATGCTACATGAAACAACACAACCTTTCAGAAGAGTTTGTAAGATTCCGATCACCGGAATCAATGGCATGAAACAGAGGTGATGTAGAAGGAAAGAAGAGAAGGCGGCTAGGGTTTGTGTTGATAACTGAAATGAGAAAGAGAGAAGAGTACGAATAGTAACCAAACAGAAAAATAAAGAGAAAATAGACTTTTACAAAAGAATAAACACAGACCCATACTAACAAACAGTGGCCCACATCACTAACAACCTAACTGCTCAGTTTGTTAGCTGAGAATATTCTACACTCTATTATCCTTCCGATTTTCTGTTTCCTTGAAATGTTCACCAACCTTCTTGTCTAAAGAGCAAGAGTGCACACAAAGCTTGGAACGCATGAATTCAAACTGAGTAGGAGGTAAAGGCTTCGTCAAAATATCAGCCACATGTTCTGTGGAAGGAACAAAATTCACTAACAGTTGATTAGCAAGAACTTTTTCCCTGACAAAATGAATGTCAATCTCAACATGTTTGACACGAGCGTGATGAGTAGGATTTGCTGCCATGGAAACAGCTGAAGTGTTATCACACCACACAGTTGGTTGTCGAATCAAAGACACACCAATTTCACACAGCAGTTGCTCAAGCCAAACTATTTCAGAAACAACATTTGCAATGCTGCGATACTCAGCCTCAGAGGACGAGCGTGAAACCACACTTTACTTTTTAAAAGACCAAGCAACTGGATTACCACCAAGATAAATGCAATATCCAGTGGTAGAGCGTCTATCCTCAATTGAGGTAGCTCAATCTGCATCAGAGTAGCAGATCATATCAAAGGTACCAGTGGATATATACACAAGCCCAAAGTCAATTGTACCTTTGAGATAGCGAAGGATACGCTTGACAGCACGCCAGTGAGTATCAGTAGGGCAATTCATGTACTAGTTAACTTTGTTGACCGCAAAAGCAATGTCAGGTCGTGTTAAACAGACACACTGACGACCACCGACTATACTCCGATAAAGATGAATATCAGAAAAAGGAGGACCATCACCAGCACACAACTTAGGTGAGACAATCATGGGTGTAGGAGTCACATTGCAATCATGCATGTTAGCTTTTTCAAGAAGATCAGAAACATACTTTTTCTGATTCAGAGTTAAGCCAGTGGATAAATTGGAAACCTCCATGCCCAGAAAAAACTCAAAATCTCCCAAGTCCTTAAGCTTGAACCCAGCCTCAATTTGCTGCACAACCATATCAACTGCAGCACCTTTAGTCCCAGTGATGACTATATCATCTACATATACCAACAACAACAACCTACCATCTGTTGAATCAGTCTTGATGAAAATAGAGGAATAAACCTTTGATGTTACAAACTGAAGCTTATCAACAAGAAACTTCTTGAGAGTTGTGTACCAGGCTCTAGGGGCCTGCTTAAGCCCATACAAAGCCTTCTTCAGGCGACACACAAGCTGCTCACCATTCAACCCTTGTTGCACAAACCCTGGAGGTTGGCTCATATAAATTTCCTCCTCAAGCTCCCCATTAAGGAAGGCATTGTTGATGTCAATCTGCCTTATAACCCATTTCTCAAGAACTGCAGTAGCTAAAATAGTGTGTATTGTAGCAGCACATACAACAGGACTAAAGGTTTCTCTAAAATCACTTCCAATGGTCTGACTATAGCCTTTGGCAAATAGCCTTGCTTTAAACCTATCTACAATGTCATCAGGTTTATATTTGACCTTAAATAACCACTTGCACCCAACAGGCTTACGAGTGGATGGTAAGGGCTACAAATCCCAAGTACCATTGGTCAACAAGGCATTAAACTCAGCAAAAACTGCATCCCTCCAGGCAAGATGTTGTAAAGCCTCATAAATAGTTGCTGGTTCAGATGTGGAGCCCTCAAAAAGAAAATATTTTGGCTTAAAAATACCAGTTTTCCCTCTTGTCACCATGGAATGAGAATTAATTATAGTGGACCTTGGAACCATAAGGGAATCAGGAACAGTGGAGGATGAAGATGGATGAGTGGAAATAACAGGAACTATGGATGATGGAGATGAAGTGGGAGATGAATCAAGAACAGTGGAGGATGGAGATAGATGAGTGGAAATAGCAGGAACTATGGATGATGGAGATGAAGTGGGAGATGAATCAGGAACAATGATTGAGGGAGGTGAAGTGGGAGATGAATGGTGTAGTTGTAGAGATGATGAAGGTGGATGTGGTAAAGAAGATGAAGTGGAAGGAGAATGCAATTGTTGTAATGGAATTAAGTTGAAAGGTGGATGAGATTGGTGTAATGTAGATGACTAAGTCTGATGTGGCAAAGATGAAAGTGAAGGAGATAAAGGAGATGAAGTTGAAAGGGAATGATGTATTTGTAATGGTGATGAACAAGTCTGATGTGGTAAAGTTGAAGGTGAAAGAGGTAAAGGAGATGAAGGTGAATGATGTATTTGTAAAGGTAATGAAGCTATCTGATGAGGTAAAGATGAAAGAGGAGAATGTAAAGGAGATGATGGAGTAGCAGTAAAGGATGAAGATGCAGAATGAGATGAAGTGGACTGTTGACTCATAGGAGAAGAACATGAATGAGGAAAAGATGATAAGACAACATTGGGTAAAACTGGTGAAACCTGACTTGAATGAAAAAGAACATGAGTGTCAATGGTTGAAGACTGAGGTGGACAAACATCAGAGGAACAATTACTAGGCACAAAAACCTTTTTATTACTAGACTGGAGTAAAATTTCAGACTGAGTCTGATTAGGTACAAGGGGCAAAACAAAATCCTTTTTATTACTAGACACAGAGGAACAATTAGAGAAAGAATCAAAATTTATTTCAGTAACAAGATGATCAGACTGAAACACTGTAGAAGTTTTGAACTTATAAGAAAAGGGGAAAACACCTTCATCAAATTTTACATGCCGAGAAATATACACACGACCACATGGAGTTAAATACCTATAACCCTTATGCATTGAGGAATAACCAAGAAACACACAAGAATCTGACCTAAACTACAACTTATGTGTATTATAGGGACGCAACAGAGGAAAACATAAGCAACCAAAAGTACGCATAAAAGAATAATCAGGTTTTCTTTTAAACAAACACTCATAAGGAGAAACATTACCTGAAAGCACATGTGTAGGCAATCGATTAATAAGGAACACTGCACTGGAAAAAGCATAATTCCAGAACTTCAAAGGCATTGCAGCCTGAGCCAGCATAGTCAATCCAACTTCAACAATCTGTCGATGTCTCCTTTCAACCAAACCATTCTGCTCAAACGTGTGTGGACAGGACATTCTATGAGCAATACCCTGAGTCTTAAGATAGGATTGAAGAGCTATAAACTCTTTACCCCTATCAGCCTGCAAGGTTTTGAGCTTAGTTCTCAGCTGTTTTTCTGCTGCAAGATGAAACTGAACAAAGACATCTTTAACTTGAGATTTAAATTTCAGAAAATAAACCCAAGTGAAACGAGAATACGCATATGTAAAAGCAACATAATATTTAAACCCATTAGACAAGACAGATGCAGGACCCCAGACATCAGCAACAACAAGATCCAGAGGATTAGAGTACACAGAAACAGAATCAAAGAAATGCAACTTATGAGACTTGCCCAAATGACATGCAGAACACAACAAATCAAGAGCCATTTTATTAGATTCAACAACAATGTTACAACCAACTAAAGCTCTATGTAAAACCTTCAAAGAAGGATGACCAAGCCTATTGTGCCACACTTTTATAGGCATAGACTTATTAACAACCAAATGACAAAAAGAATTAGAAGACAAAGGAGCAGCAGCAGCCTTATGCAAATGTCCTAAAACAGGCAAAACAGAAGCATTACACTTGGCATTCAGCTTGTATAACCCACCATTCTCTGAGCCAGAACATAACACTTGCCTGGTCTTCAAGTCTCTTACCAAGCAGTGGCTAGGATAGAATTCAAGGCAAACATGATTATCCTGAGTAAACTTAGATACAGACAATAAGTTCTTGGTAATGGAAGGCACAAATAACAAATTGTTTAAACAGAAATTTTTATTCTTACTTAAAAGAAAGGATTGACTAGAACATTGGATAGACAAAACTTGCCCATTGCCAACTTGAACACTACCTGAACTAGGGTAAACAGATGTAGTATGGAGATTATTGATGTCATTAGTGAGATGGTGTGTAGCACCAGAATCTGGAAACCAAGTGTTATCATCTGAGACCTCTGTTGTGGCCCAATGAACTTGAGGACTAATCTAAACAGAAGAGAATGGATACTGAGCTTGGGGATGAAAAAATATAGGAGAAGAATGAACAACTTGATCAGATGCAGGAGAAAGATGATGAACAACTTGTGCAGGCTGAACAACTTGTGTAGATTGAACAAGAGCATTATGAACAACAGAGGAGGTGGACAACATATGCCTAGGAGTTGTCAGAACAGGGGATTGAACATGAACAGAAGGATACCCTGTCCTAGATACATAAGAAGGTATAACAGAATTGGTGGGAGTGTAACACACATGACTGTAGAAAACATTGGAAGGATGTAGGGTAGTAAAGTTAGCTTGAGAAGGAACATAAGGCCTAGGAGCAAAGCTAGGTCTGGAGTCAGGATACCTTGGATTCATATCAAACCTATAATAGCACCTATCAGCTATATGCCCAAGCTTTCCACAAATTTGACATTGAGGCCTATTATTGAAATTTCTACCCCTACCTCTGCCTCGACCATAACCATATTGATCATTCTGATTAGCAGAGAACTGAACTGAGGAAAAATCTGAAACATATTGAGGAACAGAACTGGCTGGAACCTGATGACCAAAAGGAAACGTTTGAGAGGTGTACTGAGTAGGCAAAGTGGTAAAGGCAGGCTGTAAAGGTGTAAGGGTAGTAGGTTGAGAGCCAGAAGATAAAAGAAGTGTAGTAGGTGTCAAAGAAACACTATTAGCAGAGTGTGAAGATACAATATTAGCAGAGGCATTGGCAGAAGTAGAGTTAGAGGACTGAGTAACAAGATGAGCTGATGCATTAACAGAACTACTACCAGTACTCATCAGATTTGCTTGTCTAACATCTGCAATAAGAAGGACAGTACTAACAAATGTTAAATCAGATGCAGATGGACTAGCAGCAATGACAGTTATAACAGGATCATACTTTGAGGGCAACCCATTTAAAACAGCAGTAACATGTTCATGCTTTGAAATCTTCTCACCACAGTTAGCCAAATTGTCACATATAGACTTGATTTTCATTAAGAATTCATACATACTTAAATCTCTTTTCTTTTGATTATGAAGCATGCGCCTATATGACATTAGCCTAGAAGTTGTCTTGCTACTATACAATCTATGCAAAGTGTTCCAAATATGAGAAGCAGTACTCAAACCAATCAGATTAGGTAAAACATTTTCACTCACAATAGATAGCAACCAAGTGGCCAAAGCACCATCTTGTTCCTCAAAAACCTCAAAATCAGGATTAATGCACACAGTTCCATTAACAGTAACATACTTAACTGGTGGTTCCACATTAGAATCAATGAACCTAAGCAAACGATGTGTTTTAATAGTGAGATAGACTTGCTGATGCCAAAGTAAATAATTATGATCATCTAGGGTCACATTGATCTTTTTAGTTGCAAACAACTTTGTCATAGCAACATTTCCCGAACTAGTTATATTTCCAGAACACACATTATTTGCACTAGAACGAGGATTACCATCAGTGTCATTATGATTATCATTTCCAACAGGCATATCAGAAACATTTCCATGAGCAGATTGAGCAGGATTATCAGTAACAACAACATCATCACCAGCCATATTAAGACACAAACGAACAAGATAGACCACAAGCCAAACAGAAGAACCCTAGACAAAAACACAACCGAGAAACACAACACACAGAAGATACGCAGCACCTCAATCACATAACATATGCCAGAAACTCCATCAATCAGACAAGCAAATAGACTCGAATTAGCAATAAGCAGGATAGCAACACAATAACAAACAAAACATCAACCAATGATCCAAAAACCAGATCTAATTTGATCACAGAAGAGGAACGGTCTCACCAAATATCAACGAGACAGCACACTAGACAACGCAACAGATCTACACTTTCACGAACTCAACCTCAGCGTCGACTTGACAGAGAGAGAAAGCACTGACTGGAGCTTCAGATCAAAACCAGATCTACACTTTCACGAACTCAATCTCAGGAACGTCACGAACACAGGCGAAATTGAACACACTTCTCATCGATTCAACGAGCATATGATGAGCGGCAGTTACACCGGAAGAATCAGAGGCTCTGATACCATGTAAGATTCCGATCACCGGAATCAATGGCATGAAACAGAGGTGATGTAGAAGGAAAGAAGATAAGGCGGCTAGGGTTTGTGTTGATAACTGAAATGAGAAAGAGAGAAGAGTACGAATAGTAACCAAACAGAAAAATAAAGAGAAAATAGACTTTTACAAAAGAATAAACCCAAATTCAATCTGATTACAATTGGCCCATTACATTTAATATTTATAGCCCAACAACCAAGGGTAACAAACACAGACCCATACTAACAAACAGTGGCCCACATCACTAACAACCTAACTGCTCGATTTGTTAGCTGAGAATATTCTACACTCTATTAGAGTTACACTTAAAGATTTTGAGACTCTGTTGGAGGATGCATGGAAGGATGTGAATGAAGAATGCATGAGACCAACAACCGTCCCCAGAAATCTGCTCGTGCGACATTTGAACTTTTCTCGAATATCCTATTTGTTCTACAAGCATGGAGATGAATTCCCACATCCAGAATATGTTAAAATTGACATCCTTGCAATGTTTGTTGATCCGATATCCATTTTTGTTGTGTGGATCAATCGAATGATAACTGACCAAGAGGGGGTAAATTGGCTTTTAAAAATGAAAGGGAGCAAAGTGGTGAAATAAAACTTAAAGACAAAAAGATTTATAGTGGTTCAAACTTAGAACAAGCTCTACATCTACTACCTTAGCTCCCACTAAGTATTTTGAACCAATATCCACTAGATAATCTTTCCCTTTTCTCGGATTAGGAGGAAACCTTACAAACGATTAATCTTTCTACCCAAAGCTTAATCAAGATTCTCTCTTTTACATAGAAGTTTGACGAACTTAAATTGACCTCTAAATAGGTTGATATTTTTCCCTAATTACAATAAAACACTCCCCAAACTTGAAATGGATGATTACAAAAAAATACACAAGTTGGGTGTACAAGATTTGACTTTGTGAACTCAAATAGATTAGATGTGTGCTTGGATGTTGCAAAATGTTTTAATAGTTATTGCTGATGCTTTTTGAGTCTTGCTTTTATACCCATTTATTGAATTCTAGCCGTTTGGGTGGTTGAGATCATCAATAGAGTCGTTGGGCTCCATTTTTCACGCAATAAATGCATTTATGTAACATATCAGTACACGAACAACCGTATCGATACGTGTCTCAAAATAGAAAGAGTCGTTGTGTACAAATAACAAAGGCGCATCGATACGTGGAGAGGCATATCAGTACTAGAAAAAAATTTAAGGGTGAAATTATAAAGAAACATTTTTATTAGTGACTATAAAGATTATTTTTAAAATTGGGGAGCAAAAATGTACATGAGATAAATTTTAATGGTCATTGCAATAATTTACCCTTATTTTTCGTTGTCAGGTCAGCAATCCGCGTCAGTGTTTAACGGCAACAAACGCCTGGGTGACCAAAAGTTTACGCCCCGAAAACGTAAGTGACCTTACTCGTCGTTTTTCAAAATCAGTGACCAACTCTGTACTGGGGAAAACATAAGTGACTATTCCAATAGTTAACCCAATAAATAAATAAACAAGAGACTTAAACACAATAATAATAATAATAATAATAATAATAATAATAATAATAATAATAATAATAATAATAATAATAATAATAATAATAATAATAATAGTAGTAGTAGTAGTAGTAGAATGCTTTGATGAATAAATGAAAGGAAGCTAACCGAGTAGGGTGTGGTAATGGACTTGAGGAGTTCACAATCCCAAACAGTAGGAAGGAAACCTGTTGATCTTCGTGCTGTATGTATTGTTCTATTGGGTTCCATGCTAAACCTATTATGTAGTGTATGTTGCTGCATCGTAACTCCAAATGACAGAGGTATTTATAGGGATAGGGATGTCAATCCTAATCGTTGCATTGGAAAAGGTTGCTCCTGTTTTTGCAGTGTGCGTATGGTGGTGGTGGTTTTCGAGCCTTGTTCATCGTGGTAATTTCTATGTGAACTGGATCAGGTTATTATTTGTGAGAGGAGAATTTTCCGAATACATGAGAATGGTGAAGGAGAATTTTCCAATTATTATAAAAAGCAATTTTATCCGAAAAGTCTCTTAAAAAAATAAAATTTAAATAAAAGTGAGCGATATACGCCTTTTAGATTTTTTTTAGTCTCTACAGCAAAGATAGCTTATAGTTCAACAGAGCCTCTGGCAACCTTATTATTCGAACGAAAACATACAAACTGCAGCTTAATAGGCCTATTTTTAAGGTGAAATTTCGGGACTAATCCATAGGAATGGGCTCAAGGATTGACTTCACACATTCTTGATTTTGGTTCGTTTGGATGCCAAAGAAATCCCCATATTTGTAGATCCGATGAACGCAACGTATTATATTTACACCAACTTTGACAGTGGCAGGTGCTCGGACCAAATCTTCAATTACTGCTTTGTTCATTTTTTTCCACAAATCTGTTATCAAACCTTTTACATGATCTCGTGCTTCTTCTTCTGATACTCCTTTTTCAATCATGTAAAAATGTATGAAATTCATCGACTCTCCCCTTTCCATTTCATCCTGCAGGTAAATTATAGAAATGGATTTATGTATAGCGAACAGGAGTATGTGATTATTATCACATGTTCTGGTTATGGAAAAAAATATCTACAAACCTTGGAAGTTTTCAAATCATCAATAAACCGGGTAAAGTAGGCAGGCATAGAAACCAAGTGAGAGTGAGACCAATTCTCCACAAATTCCGATAAATATGGGTGTATGGAGTGTCCTGCCACTCCAAAAATACCATATACCATGGCTATTGCTATCCCCATGGATACCCAAGCGTTCTCCACATATTCTGCTGCACTGGGATTGTATCCATTGTGCAACCATCGTGCTTCTTTAAGACATGCTACGGTATATTCCTGCCACTGCAAAAAAGAAAGCATAGGTTATAATTAATTTACATGTATGTATATATATACTCCTCCATTCAACGGGACCGCACCACTTCCTTAAGGTAGGGTAGAATATCGATGCCGTTATCTATCAAAGCATCTCTGACCATTTCAGTAACATGGTTGTAGATGGCTTCGTACAGAAATTTCATGTACCCCGGAACTTCCTCCGTTGCCTTGACATCCCATCTGCAATTCCACATATATATATATATATATTTTTTGATAGAAGTTGGTGACCTCATTAAAAACCCCCCTCGTATCGATCACTAGGTCCGAAGACATACCGATTGACAGCGGAAGGAGGAAAAGAGTGTCACAACTGAAATTTTATTACCAATCAACATTACAAAGTTCAATCAGTTACAACAACCAAAAACCAATTAACATAATCCACAAATCTTGATAACGACCCCCCACCTCACTAACAATCCATCATCCAATACCACTTTTGGCTAAAATATCAGCCGCTGAGTTGATGCTCCTATCAATTTTCCGGAAAATGCAGCTTTTCTTCCTACCCCAGTCCACAATTTCCAATATTCTATCACTATAGATCCGCGGACATCCAACCGGGTTTTGGATCCAATCCATCAAATTTTTGCAATCACATTCGATAATCCATCTGAAATTAGAGCAAGACGGGTTCGAAAGAGCTAGTTCCAGTCCCCTCCTCATTGCCAAAATTTCAGCCAAAATTGGGGGACCAAAGGCAATACCTTCTGCGAACGAGAAAATACTTACTCCCTTCTCGTTTCTAGCCAACCCCCCAATACCACCAGCCTTACGAGAATAATTCATCGCGCCATCTGTATTGATTTTGATGAAACCAATCGGTGGAGGGCTCCAAACAAGACCAGATCGAGTCATCACAGCAGGGAAACCCAAGTCAGCAGCAAGAAAATTTTGCATAATATCCTCCAGAGAAGCTTGATTCTCTCGGAATTTTGCCTTGAACCACGACCCCACTCGAACTCTCGTCGAAAACAAAAGTTGATTAAAGTCTAACCTGTCATTCCTGAAGCAGATTTCATTCCGAGTGATCCAAATGGACCAAATTATTGCTGCCGGAATAAAGAACCAAATCGAACGGGAGTCCCTCGACCACCCAGCGCCACGCCACATGATCAGCATCTCCGCCACGTTGCGAGGAACTGCACATACAACATTACAGCAAGCTAGAAAATATGACCATAAAAGCCAAGATACCTTACAATGCAGAAACAAATGATTTGTTGATTCCGGCACTTCTCTACAAAAGGAACACAACACCTCCTCAAGTTGGCAGCCTCGGCCTATCAAGTTCACTTTTACAGCTAATTTGTTAATAACCACTTGCCATAGAAAACATTCCACCCGAGGGGGGACTAATCCATTCCAAATCAACTTTTTCCAATCAAAATCACTATCGTTACATGAGATAAACTCCTTATAGCAGTTTTTTACCGAATATACTCCATCCCCCGATCCCCTCCATATAATAACATCCCTGTTGGAGCCATTTAAATCTGCTTGTGCCAGCACCTCCAAAAAATCCTCCCATTGCTTCACTTCCCAATCAAAGGTTTGTCTTCGGAGTTTTACATCCCAAACCCAACGCCCCTCACTCCGGGAACCAAAGTCACGTACCTTGCCCGATTTGTCCATCGCCAAAGCAAAGATTCTTGGGAATAAGGATTGCAGAGGGGCATCCGAAATCCATATATCCGACCAGAATTGAATCGCGCTGCCGTCGCCTAATTGTAATTTAGTGTTCATGCGCATACATTCCCCAAAATCATCTACATTATGATATGAATTGGAGATTCCCCTCCAAATCCACGATGAAAAACGGTGATGACAATTCTGCGGAATGAGTTCTGAAGAATCCCAATTTAGTTTGCTACAGAGTACCTTCTTCCAGTAGTTATCATTGTGATTGGCGAATTTCCAAATCCACTTTCCAAGTAAGGCTCGATTTTGAATATCCAACTGTCGAATACCCAAACCACCTGCTTCCAATGGTTTGCAAACAGACTGCCAATTAGCCCAGTGAATTTTCTTCCTATTCTCCGAATCACCCCACAAAAAAGCTGCCATAATACTATTTAATTTATTGTTGACCGCCGCTGGAAGTCTGAAAATAGAAAGGAAGTACATCGGCAAAGACGATAAAACAGATTTAATAAGTACCAATCTGCCACTAAACGATAGATTCTTTCCTTTCCACCCAGCCAGATGATTTTGAAATTTTTCTATTACAGGTTCCCAAAGAGCGAAGGAATTTCTTTTAGGACCTAGCGGCAAACCGAGGTAATCCGATGGAAAAACCCCCTTCAAACACCCAATCTTGCTTGCCCAAGAAAGAACAACATCCTCCCCCACATTTATTCCAAACAAACGGCATTTCTTCAAATTCAACTGGAGCCCTGATGCAATCTCAAAAACTCTGAGTATCCGTTTCACATATATATTTTTCATAACTAAACAATTCATCATTGCATAATATCTATATCTATTTATAAATTTTAGTATTACCGTTTTATTGCATTTGTGTACTTCTCGAGCTCATCCAGTGTTCCATATGTGTCGTATATATCATCTAGCGGAGTATCTAAGGATCCAAATTTTGCAATATTCCTCCTGCACTTGGCATATTGGGGACCCGGAGGGGCACTGCCCATTGCCCAAAAGTAAATCTCAACAAGCCTATCACGAGCAAAAGGAAGCCTTTCCTTGATATTCAACTCCTTCCACCACCTGCCCACAAATTAAATCTTTTAGGAATAATCTTTAGCATTTTGTTAGTAAAAACCTTTGTTCTCTTACTAGAACATGATCTTACTCGGATAGCTCCTGGAGCTCCTTGAGATAAATGGATTGCAAGATGTTGAAGTTCAGCTTAGCCAACTCTAGCAAAACCGACTTCATCTCATCATCATCTATCTGGTTATGGTAGATATCAATGAAGTCTCGTGCTTCGGTCCATTCCATTCTCCAGTGCTGTGGGTATTCCAATGACTGTCGTATGTGCTCCCCAGTTCTTGTCTCCATCTTTTCCCTTAGTACCAACAGATGTTTAGCACTAAAGTTCTGGGCCTCGTCTAAAACATGTTCATCTTGCATTCCAAGGAACGATGCTTCGTATAAACTTAAAAGACCCTTAACATCGTCTCCTAAGCTGTCCATGAATTTTCCATCTCTATCAATAAACTTGTTGAACACATCTGTCGCATATGAATATCACATCTCAGACATTGAAAATGATATAAAAAAACATAGCATATATAATGATTATTAACCTATAGGAACAAAGAAGCCATTCTGACGCAAAATCCTGAAGTGCAAAGCTACAATGTAAAGATCATCAGAGATATTGTGATTATGGATAAGGTTGGCAAGAATGTGATGGATTTCCTTTTCAAAAAGGTAAGCCACTCCTAATCGTTGCATTGTGTGGATCAGATCCAATTGGAGACTTGCATCTTTCAAGCTAGCAAGTAACTCCCTTGCACCTTGCTTAAGTTCCTCGAGACGAGCCCCATGACTCTCAAGCTAAAAACAGTAGCAAAATAAATAAATAAACAAGAGACTTGAACACAATAATTACTACTACTACTACTACTAATAATAATAGAATGCTTTGATGAATAAATAAAAAAAAAGCTAACCGAGTAGGGTGTGGTAAAGGACTTGAGGAGTTCACAATCCCAAACGGTAGGAAGGAAACCTGCTGATCGCCGTGCTGTATGTATTGCTCCATTGGGTTCCATGCTAAACCTATTTTGTAGTGTATGTTTGTTGAGAGCTGTTAGTTAGTTTGTAACTAATTATTTGTAACTGATTCTGTTATCTTTGGTTTAGTTAGTTTACTCCTCTTTTACTTGTATATAAATAGTTGTTGTAATTAGTTTACATACACATTGAAATAATACAGCTGAAGTATTATTCTCATATATTTTTATATGGTATCGCGAGCTAGGTTTTTCAGCCTGTTTTCCTTTCTTTCATTGGGCTCTTTTCAGTCTGTTTTTCTTTAGCCCGATTCCCTTTCTTTGTTGACTTTCAGTCAAAATTCCCTTTCTCATTTCTTTTCGTTTTTTTCCTCCTTTCGATTGTTTCCGATGCCTCCTACCATCGATTCCGATCACCCATTGTTTCTCCATCCATCTGATACACCGGGCGTCAATCTGGTGTCTCATCAGCTTGTCGGCATCGAGAACTACAATGTATGGAGCAGATCGATGCGGATTGCATTACTGGCGAAGAACAAACTCGGGTTCATTGATGGGGACTGCAAGAAGGAGAACTATGAGTCGGCGCTTCATTCACAGTGGGAGAGATGCAACGCCGTGGTTCTCTCCTGGCTTCTCAACACGGTGAGCCAGGATCTCTCTGCCGGAATCGTGTTTGCGTCCAATGCCGCGACCGTCTGGAAGGATTTAAAGGAACGCTTCGATAAAATTGACGGTTCTAGGGTTTTTTTCCTTCACCGCTCGATTGCTGCTCTTGTCCAGGGCGATTCGTCTGTTTCAGTCTATTTCACCCGTCTCAAGCTCTTGTGGGATGAATACAACGCTTTGGTTCCGTTTTCGACTTGTACATGTGAGGTTGCCCAGCAGAATGCTACTCATGTGGTTCAGCAGCGCCTTTTTCAGTTTCTGATGGGACTCAATGAGACCTATTCCGCCGTGCGCAGTCAGATCTTACTCATGAAGCCTCTGCCAACAGTGAACCAGGCTTATTCTATGATTGTGCAAGAAGAGTCTCATCGTTTGCAACTCTCTGGTGGTTCGTTTGGGGACGCTTCAACACTGTTCTCTAATGTTCCTCGAAGCACTGATGGGCGTCGTTTCTCCGGCATCTGTGATTACTGCAAGAAGAAGGGCCATCGCCGTGATTCGTGCTATCGGTTGATTGGATTTCCTTCCGATTTCAAGTTCACCAAGAAATGACCTCAGGCAGCTTTAGCTATTGGTTCTGATGCGTCTGAAGATCCATCTCCCGTTCCTGGTGCTGCTCCTGTGTCTGTTGCTGCTAATGTTCCTGTGTTCACTACTGATCAGTATAATCAGATCCTGGGTTTGCTGAATCAGTCTCAACCAGATTCCAGTGTGAATCTTGCAGGTACTGTTGCTTGTAGTTTACCTGCTAGTTCTTTTTCAACTCAATGGATTTTGGATACGGGTGCTACTGACCATATCACTTTTGTCTTTGAGAGCTTGTTACATCCTGTCTCATGCCCTACTCCACGCTTTGTTCATATGCCTAATGGTTCCACTGAATTGGTCACTCACACTGGTTCTCTTCAGTTATCACCTAATTTCTTTATTTCGAGTATTCTGTTTGTTCCAAATTTCTCTCATAATTTGTTGTCTGTTTCTAAACTAGCCAAAGACCATCACTGTGTCATTTCTTTCTTTTCTAACATTTGTGTCTTGCAGGATCTCTCTACTGGCATGATCAAGGGGATTGGTAGAGAATCCAAAGGCTTGTATGTTTTTGAGTTTGCTAAAGGAGCTACTGGTTTGTCTTCCTCATTTCATGTTTCAACTTCATTATCTCATTGTAATGCATCTTTACTTTCTGTGTCTAATAATACTGAACTTTGGCATGCTCGATTGGGCCATGCTGCTTTTTATACTCTTTATAAACTTCATCTGTGTTCTTCTATTGTTTTTGATAAGACAATACTTCATAACTGTTCTGTTTGCCCTTTAGCAAAACAGACTAGGCTTCCTTTTAAACATAGTAATTCTAGGTCTATTGTGCCATTTGATCTTATACACATTGATCTTTGGGGCCCTTATAGGGTCTCTACACATAGTGGTCATAGGTACTTCTTGACTGTTGTTGATGACTGCTCTAGGATGACTTGGGTCTTCCTCCTTCGCCTCAAATCTGATGTTCTCTTATCTCTTAAGCAGTTTCTTTCCTTTGTCTCCACTCATTTTTCCATTACTCCTAAAATCATTAGGAGTGACAATGGGTCTGAGTTTTTCAATTCAGCTTGTACCTCTCTTTTTACTTCCTTAGGAATTCTTCATCAGAGTTCTTGTATTCACACTCCACAGCAAAATGGAGTTGCTGAATGTAAACACAGACATTTATTAGAGGTAGCTCGAGCTTTAAGGTTTCACTCTAAGGTTCCTATTAAATTTTGGGGTGAATGCATCCAAACTGCTTGTTATATTATCAACAGACTGCCTTCTTCTGTTCTCAACTGGAAGTCCCCTTTTGAGTGTCTTTATCATAAACCTTCTGACCTTTCTTCTCTTAGAATCTTTGGTTGCCTTTGTTATGCTACTGTTTCTCCTCATCCCAGTGATAAATTTGCTCCTCGAGCTGTGCCTTCTGTTTTCATGGGCTACTCTCTTACCCAAAAGGGTTTCATTTTGTTTAATCTTGAAACTCACAAATTCTTTGTTAATAGAGATGTCATTTTCCATGAAAATATTTTTCCATTCCATTCTCCTGTTTCTAAGTCTTCACCTTTTTTTCCTTCTTCTCCTCACATTCCTGATGCTGATTTCCTCATTCTTTCACCTCCTTCTTCAGAACCTCCACCTACTACTACCACTTCTTCAGATTCTCCATCTCCTCCTTCAGAACCTCTACCTACTACTACTACTTCCTCAGAACCTCCACCTCTTGTTTCTTCTGACCCTTCACACCCTTATATTTCTTCAGAGCCTCCTCAACCTCATATTTCTGATCATCTTACTGTTCCTACATATCCTTCTCTTCCTCTGTAGCAGTCATCATCTTCAGTTCCTGTGTCTTCTCTTCCTGTTGTTCCAGTAGCTCCACGCAGGTCTTCTCGTGTCTCTAAACATCCTAATTGGTTGAATGATTATGTGTGTCCTTCTCATTCTTTGCTTTCTACTACTTATCCCATCTCTGACTTTATTTCCTATTCTCATTTACCACGTTCTACTCAAATTTTTCTTTCTTCTACCAATGTTTTCCTTGAACCCAAATCTTACCATGAGGCTATTCAAGATCCAAAGTGGGTTCAGGCTATGAAAGAGGAGTTACATGCTCTTGAGTCAAATGGGACTTGGTCTGTGGTTTCCTTACCTCCTGGGAAGGTGCCGATTGGTTGTAAGTGGGTATACAAGATAAAGTATACTGCCTCTGGTGAAGTTGAGAGGTTTAAGGCTCGTCTTGTGGCCAAGAGTTACAACCAGAAAGAAGGGGTGGATTATGTTGATACCTTCTCCCCTGTTGTCAAGTTGGTCACTGTTAGGTGTCTTCTTGCTTTGGCCTCTGTTTTTCAATGGCCCTTATATCAGCTTGATGTCTATAATGCTTTTCTCCAAGGAGATCTTTTTGAAGAAGTGTATATGGACTTACCTGATGGCTTTTGCAGTCAGGGGGAGCATCAGGTATGTAGACTGCAAAAATCCCTTTATGGGCTAAAACAAGCTTCCAGGCAGTGGAACTTGAAACTAACAGAGGCACTCTTGAAAGCTGGCTATGAACAGAGTAAATATGACTACTCTCTATTCACAATGAAGAAAGGTAAGAAGATTGTGATTATGTTGATCTATGTGGATGATCTCTTGATCACTGGGAATGACAAGTGTCTTATTGAGGACTTAAAGAAGTTGTTACATCAGAATTTTAAGATGAAGGACCTAGGAGAGTTGAAGTTTTTCTTAGGTCTTGAAGTTATGAGATCAAAAGAAGGAATTCTTGTCAATCAACGCAAATATGCCCTTGAATTGATTGAAGAATCAGGGGTAGGGGGAGCAAAGCCAGCTTTGACTCCACTTGAGCAAAATCTTAAACTCACTTCAACTGAGTATGATAAGGTTTGCCACAGTGGAGATGAAGATGAGTTGTTGGTAGACAAAAGTATCTTCCAAAGGTTGATAGGAAGACTTATATACCTTACACACACAAGGCCAGATATCACATTTGCTGTGCATCATTTGAGTCAGTTCATGCAACATCCTAAGAAGACTCATCTTGATTCTGCTTTGAGAATAGTGAAATATATCAAGAAGAATCCAGGGCAAGGAATCTTGTTAGCCTCTGATAGCAACTATGAACTTGAAGCATTCTGTGATTCGGACTGGGCTTCTTGTCCAATTACGAGAAAATCAGTTTCAGGCTTTTGTATCAAACTGGGAAATTCTTTGCTTTCTTGGAAGTCAAAGAAGCAAAGCACTGTGGCAAGGTCTTCTGCAGAAGCAGAGTACAGAAGCATGGCAGTTGTCACTACAGAATTAGTTTGGCTGAATGGTTTGCTACAAGAATTGGGTTATGAAAGAACAAAGCCAATCAAGTTGTATTGTGATAGTAAAGCTGCGTTGCAAATTGCTGCTAACCCTGTTTTCCATGAAAGAACGAAACATATAGAAATTGATTGCCACTTTGTGAGGGAGAAGATTCAAGAAGGTCTCATCAGCACCAAATTTGTTTATTCAACAGAACAATTGGCAGATATTTTCACAAAGGCCCTGGGTTCACAACAGCATGGATATCTCTTATCCAAGTTGGGGGTTAAAGATATTTATCACCCTCCAACTTGAGGGGGAGTGTTGAGAGCTGTTAGTTAGTTTGTAACTAATTATTTGTAACTGATTCTGTTATCTTTGGTTTAGTTAGTTTACTCCTCTTTTACTTGTATATAAATAGTTGTTGTAATTAGTTTACATACACATTGAAATAATACAGCTGAAGTATTATTCTCATATATTTTTACAATGTTGCTGCATCGTAACTCCAAATGATAGAGGTATTTATAGGGATAGGGATGCCAATCCTAATCGTTGCATTGAAAAGGGCCGCTCCTGTTTTTGTAGTGTGCGTATGGTGGTGGTGGTTTTCAAGCCTCGTTCATCGTGGCAATTTCTGTGTGAACTGGATCAGGTTATTATTGGTGTCTGGTGAGAGGAGAATTTTCTGAATACATGAGAATGGTGAAGGAGAGTCTTTGTGTTCTCATTACAGAACAGAATGAGCTTGTCAAAGGTTTATTTTTGCTTCTATGTTTTGGGTAAAAATCATCTATCCCTGATCATGTCCCCTTCTATGCCCCACACTAAAAATCACTTAAAATTAAATTCTAAACCCTAACCCTAATTTTCACATCCTAAACAATACACCATACCCCTAATTCCATAAACCCTAACCACAATCCTAACCTTAAACTCGTTGTTTTAAAGTGGGGCATAAAAGGGGCAGAGGATTTTTGCCCAAAAGCACAACCACAATCCTAACCTTAAACTTTAAACCTTAAACTCTAAACCCTAAAACCCACTATTTTAAAGTGGGGGCATAAAAAGGGCAGGCGATTTCCATCCGTATGTTTTCTGTTGGGTTTAAATGGCAAGTGGGGGATGGAAATCCTCTGCCCCAGCCTATGCCCCTTTTGGTGCCCACTTAAAAAATGAGTTTAGAGTTTAGGGTGAAAGGTTAGAGGTTGTGGTTATGGTTTGGGGAATTAAAGGTAAGGTGTATTTTTTAGGATTTAGGGTTTAGAATGTAAAATTTAGAGTTAGAGTTAAAATTTAATTTTTTAGTGTGTGGCATAGAAAAGAACATGATTAAGGGGCAGAGGATTTTTGTTCGCAAGTGGGTGCCCTGTGATGCATTGGTTTTGTTCCATTTTCTCATGTTGGTGTGGTTTTTACTTGGATTGAGGAATAGAAATCATCTCTCTTTTTTGGTGTTTTTTTCGGTGCATCATACCAAAAAATTATATTTAGGGTTTAAGGTCAATATTTATATTTAGGGTTTAGAGTTTAAGATATTAAGGGTAAATTGTACTTTTAAGGTTTATGATTTAAAATTTAGAATTTAATTATTTGGTGTTTGGGCATTGAAAGAAGCACCAAAAAGGTACATATGATTCCTCAGTGTCCATCCGTTGTTTGGTGTTAATGTTTCTGGAGACTTTGTCTTTGTATCCACTTGTTGAGTAGAAGTCGTCTATTCTTTTTGTTGCTCTACTTATATCTCATTATTAAATATTAGATTTAGAGTTTATAATTAAAATTTAATGTTAGAGCTTAAGATTACGGTTTAGAATATTGGATGCTAGATATATTTTTAGGGTTTATAATTTAAAATTTAAAATTAAGTGTTAGAATTTAATTATTTAGTATAAGGACAAGAAATGACACTAAAAAGGACAAAAGATTTTTGTCCCCACTTGTCTGAGTGCGTACTAATCTTCAATAAAATTATGTAATTGTTGAGAACAAAAATTTTGTGGAGTAATTTATATTTTTTTTACATTTTTTATATAAATTAAAGGTAAATTTTCATTGAGAGTCGAAGGACTACTACAACTTCCTCGCCTATTGAATACTTCCGTCCTTGAATAATATTTCACTAGGGTAAACTTTCTTTTAAAATTGTAGATATCATCATATCCACAAATTTATTTATCTAACTATATACAAAATTATCTAAATACAATTTAACTGTTGAAGTCAATTAGTTTAACAATTAGTCAACGTTATTAGTTAGGGGTGAACGTTCGATCGAGTCGAGTCGTTTTAAAAAATTTCAGAAAATTTCATATCAACTAAGGTAACTTTCTTCTAAAATTGTAGATATCATCTGTGTGGTTCTGTTAGATATCAATGAAGTCTCGTGCTTCGGTCCATTCCATTCTCCAGGGTTGTGGGTATTCCATTGACTATCGTATGTGCCCCCCAGTTCTTGTCTCCATGTTTTCCCTTTGTACCAATAGATGTTTAGCACTAAAGTTCTGGGCCTCGTCTAAAACATGTTCATCTGGCATCCCAAGAAACGATGCTTGGTATAAACTTAAAAGACCCTTAACATCGTCTCCTAAGCTGCCCATGAATTTACCATCTCCATCCATGAACTTGTTGAACACATCGGTCGCGTATGAATATCACATCTCAGACATTGAAATTGATTATTGATATAAAAAACATAACATATATAAAGATTATTACCTGAAGGAACAAAGAAGCCATTCTGACGCAAAATCCTGAAGTGCAAAGCTACAGTGTAAAGATCATCGAAGATATTGTGATGATGGATAAGGTTGGCAAGAATGTGATGGATTTCATGTTCAAAGAGGGAAGCCACTCCTAATCGTTGCATTGTGTGGATCAGATCCAATTGGTGACCTACAACTTTCAAGCTAGCAAGTAACTCTCTTGCACCTTGCTTAAGTTCCTCTAGGAGAGTCCCATGACTCTCAAGCTAAAAACAGGTACCAAAATAAATAAATAAAGAAGATTTTTGTGAATTAAAAATTAGACTTAGAGTGTAGACTTTAATTTTTTAGTATTGAGAGAGAATCACATTAACTGTACTTTAGGATTCTTTCTTCTTTACAATTTTTGAAGAGAAAAAAAAAACTAAAATCTTCCAATTTTTTTATGAAGGTTTTATATTTTTAATTCTTTATAAATATTTCAAATTTTAATTATTGAATAATTTATAATTTATTAGCTTATGATATTTTAATTTTATAATTTTACTTAATTTTAGATATTTTTAATTATTTCATTTTATTTTAGTCATATATTAATAAAAAAACATTTATAATTATTTTTAAAGTTATTTTAGTTTTTTGTATTTTACTCATATTTCTTTGTCTAAAAATCAATTTTGCCCTCAAACTCGCTTGAAAAATCAATTTTACCCCCTGCCACATCATCGTAAATTGCCACGTCACTGCAGTCAACGTTGACTTCCATCAGTCAAAGGGCAAACAGTGATGTAATTGGACTACTTCAAGAGCTAAACTGATGCGAAAATATTATAAGAAAAAATTGATAAACTGAGACTACTACAAGGGCAAAAGTGACCATTTAGCCTTAATATTTTGTATTTTACTCATTTTTTTTGTATAAAAATCAATTTTGCGCTCGAACTCGCTTGAAAAATCAATTTTACCCTCTACCATGTCACCATAAACTGCCATGTCACCACTGTAACGATCAACGTTGGCTTATGTCAGTCAAGGGGCAAACAATAATGCAATTGAACTACTACAAGGGCTAAATTGATGCGAAAATACCATAAGGGTGAAATCGATAAATTGGGACTAATACAGGGGCAAAAATAACACTTTAGCATAATAATAATAGTAATAATAATAGTAGTACTAGTAATAGTAGTAATAATAATAATAGTAGTAATAGTACTAGTAATAGTAATAATAGTAATAATAATAATAATAATAATAATAATAATAATAATAATAATAATAATAATAATAGAATGCTTTGATGATTAAATGAAAGGAAGCTAACCGAGTAGGGTGTGGTAAAGGACTTGAGAAGCTCACAATCGGACAATCCCAAACGGTAGGAAGGAAACCTGTTGATCGCCGTGCTGTATGTATTGCTCCATTGGGTTCCATGCTAAACCTATTCTGTAATGTATGTTGCTGCATCGTAACTCCAAATGATAGAGGTATTTATAGGGATATGGATGTCAATCCTAATCGTTGCATTGAAAAGGGCCGCTCCTGTTTTTGCAGTGTGCGTATGGTGGTGGTGGTTTTCGAGCCTCGTTCATCGTGACGATTTTTGTGTGAACTGGATCAGGTTATTATTGGTGTCTGGTGAGAGGATAATTTTCCGAATACATGAGAATGGTGAAGGAGAGTCTTTGTGTTCTCATTACAGAACATAATGAGCTTGTCAAAGGTTTATTTTTGTTTCTATGTTTTGGGTAAAAATCATCTATCCCTGATCTTGTCCCCTTCTATTCCCCGCACTAAAAATCACTTAAAATTAAATTATAAACCCTAACCCTAATTTTCACATCCTAAACCATACACCATAAAAAATACGCCATACCCCTAATTCCCTAAACCATAACCACAATCCTAACCTTAAACCTTAAACCTTAAACTCACTATTTTAAAGTGGGACATAAAAGGGGCAGAAGATTTTTACCCAAAACCACAATCCTAACCTTAAACCTTAAACCTTAAGGTCTAAACCCTAAACCCACTATTTTAAAATGGGGGCATAAAAGGGGCAGATGATTTCCATCCGTATGTTTTAGAGTTTAGAGTTTAAATGGCAAGTGGGGGATGGAAATCCTCTTCCCCAACCTATGCCCTTTTGGTGCCCACTTAAAAAAATGAGTTTAGAGTTTAGGGTTAAAGGTTAGAGGTTGTGGTTATGGTTTGGGGAATTAAAGGTAAGGTGTATTTTTTAGGATTTAGGGTTTAGAATGTAAAATTTAGAGTTAGAGTTTAAAATTTAATTTTTTAGTGTGGGGCGTAGAAAAGAACATGATTAAGGGGCAGAGGATTTTTGTCGCAAGTGGGTGCCCTGTGATGCATTGGTTTTGTTCCATTTTCTCATGTTGGTGTGGTTTTTACTTGGATTGGGGATTAGAAATCATCTCTCCTTTTTGGTGTTTTTTTCGGTGCATCATACCAAAAAATTATATTTACGGTTTAAGGTCAATATTTATAGTTAGGGTTTAGAGTTTAAGATATTAGAGGTAAATTGTACTTTTAAGGTTTATGGTTTAAAATTTAGAATTTAATTATTTGGTGTTTGGGCATTGAAAGAAGCACCGAAAAGGTACATATGATTCCTCAATGTCCATTCGTTGTTTGGTGTTATTGTTTTTGGAGACTTTGTCTTTGTATCCACTTGTTGAGTAGAAGTCGTCTATGCTTTCTGTTCCCCTACTTATATCCCATTATTAAATATTAGATTTGGAGTTTAGAATTAAAATTTAAGGTTAGAGCTTAAGATTATAGTTTAGAATATTGGATGCTAGATATATTTTTAGGGTTTATAATTTAAAATTTAAAATTAAGTGTTAGAATTTAATTATTTAGTATTGGGACAAGAAATGACATTAAAAAGGACACAAGATTTTTGTCTCCACTTGTCTGAGTGTGTACTAATCTTCAATAAAATTATGTAATTGCTGAGAACAAAAATTTTGTGGAGTAATTTATAATTTTTTTACATTTTTTTATATAAATTAAAGGTAAATTTTCATTGAGAGTCGAAGGGCTACTACAACTTCCTCTCCTATTGAATGCTTCCGTCCTTGAATAATATTCCACTAAGGTAAACTTTCTTTTAAAATTGTAGATATCATCATATCCACAAATTTATTTATCTATCTATATACAAAATTATCTAAATACAATTTAACTGTTGAAGTCAATTAGTTTAACAATTAGTCAACGCTATTAGTTAGGGGTGAACGTTCGATCGAGTCGAGTCATTTTAAAAAATTTCAGAAAATTTCTTATCAACTAAGGTAACTTTCTTCTAAAATTGTAGATATCATCTGTGTGGTTCTGGTAGATATCAATGAAGTCTCGTGCTTCGGTCCATTCCATTCTCCAGGGTTGTGGGTATTCCATTGACTGTCGTATTTGCTCACCAGTTCTTGTCTCCATGTTTTCCCTTTGTACCAAAAAATGTTTAGCACTAAAGTTCTGGGCCTCGTCTAAAACATGTTCATCTGGCATCCCAAGAATCGATGCTTGGTATAAACTTAAAAGAACCTTAACATCGTCTCCTAAGCTGCCCATGAATTTACTATCTCCATCCATGAACTTGTTGAACACTTATTTACAGTATGAATATCACATCTCAGACATTGAAATTGATTATTGATATAAAAAAACATAGCATATATAAAGATTATTACCTGTAGGAACAAAGAAGCCATTCTGGCGCAAAATCCTGAAGTGCAAAGCTACAGTGTAAAAATCATCAAAGATATTGTGATGATGGATAAGGTTGGCAAGAATGTGATGGATTTCCTCTTCAAAGAGGGAAGCCACTCCCAATCGTTGCATTGTGTGGATCAGATCCAATTGGCGACCTACATCTTTCAAGCTAGCAAGTAACTCTCTTGCACCTTGCTAAAGTTCCTCTAGGCGAGTCCCATGACTCTCAAGCTAAAAACAGGTACCAAAGACGATCCCTTTTAAACTAAAATGGGGGTAAGGCGAGAGGGAATTGGGAACCGAGTATGGACATTGTTCGTATCGAATCTGCCGAATCAGCTTCATTGGCAGGGTGTTTGGCAGGTATTTGATCGCCATGGGGTGGTGGTCGACGTGTTTGTTCCCCGGAAAAGAGCGAGAGACGGCTCCCGATTTGGCTTTGTGAGAATGGCCTCTGCAATTGACGCGGATAGAGTTATTGAACGACTGGATGGTTTCTGGCTTTATGGTTCCAAGATTCGAATATCTATGGCTTATGATGGGGGAGGGATTTTCGTTATGGGAAGAAGGCTGCATCCCAACCCAAATTTGATAAAGAGCAGCGGCCGATGGAGCCAATACCAAAACCTAAGAAAGTCGTCGATCGTCCGAATTCGATAGGAGATAGTGGAGGTAAGGGAAGTATCCCAGATTTGCACGATACTCCAATAGAAGAGGAAAAACAAGGCATGACTCCTCGTAAAAAAGCGATCCTCCAAAAGTGTGCTATTGGATTCTGCCGAAGACCATATCAAATTGCGGAATTAGCGAAAGAATTGCAGAGCGCAGGATTAAAAGATCTCTCCGTAATGAGAGTAGCGGGGGCAGTGGTGTTGTTAATGTTCGACACAGTGGAAAACAGGGCAGCAGTTTTACAATCCAATCGGCTGGATCAGTGGCTGGAGAGTGTTTCACCTTGGTCGCCAACGACAGTCATCCCAAGTCGAAGAATTTGGCTCTCAATTGGGAACATGCCGATACATGCCTGGTCAGAGGAAACATTCAAAAACATTGCGGCGCTTTGGGGTGTTTTGACGCGGATCGACATTGAAACATTAGCGCCTTCATCGTTTGAACGAGCGCGAATCCAAGTCGAAACGGACTGGACCTTCCACATTGACGAGATCATTGAATTAGAAGTGGGGAAGGAGATATATCAGATTCGTGTGATGGAATTTGAGGAAGCAATAGGCCCCAAATGCGATTGCAATTGCGAAGTCGATCCAAGCGAGAATAATGCAGAGGAGGGGGATAATGAGGTAAATTGGAACACTAATACAGCTTACAATGATAGTGAGTCGATAGGGGACACGGTGGTACCAAACTCCATCTCTTTACATGATACGAAGACATTGGAAGACATCATAGTTGATCGGAGTTACCTCGATCGCATTTGGAAGGATAATCAATGAGAGGAATGGGGGGTAGTGGAGACATCAAGTTGGATGAAGGATGAAATGGTGGGTGTGGTTAGTAGGGATGAGGGCGAACAGAGTAGCGGTGAGGTCTTAGGTGCAGTACAGGAAATTGATAGAATCTGCGATAATCAGTCGCAAGAGTGCCGGAAAGACTTGAGCCCAGTTTTAAATGGCCCACGTATAGAAATCCCAAGAGCAAATAAAGCAACAGTAGTTGAAATAAATGGGGAACAGAAACGAATCCGACAATTAGAGGAAATAGAGGCTTGCTTGGGGAAGGGTGGGAATCATCCGACAACTGATCAACAAACGAAAAGGGGGCGTGGAAGACCACGGAAAAAGAAGGAGTTGCCTGCTGAAAATGAGGTAATAGTGAACGGGTCTCTATCCGATTCTGATTTTGTTATTCGTAAACAAGGTTTGTTGCGTGAGGCTAGGGAGACAATTGATCTGGGAAATTTAATTGGGGCTGTAACGGAGGGACGTGAAGGCGAAATTATCAGTGATATTGCGCGCCTAATTGATGCGCGCAAACAAAAACTCTAGCAAACAATGAAAATGTTGTCGTGGAATGTCCGGGGGATAGGAGCGTTGTCGAAAAGGAGATCAATCCAACGCGTTCTACGTCAACATAGGTGTATTTTGGCTCTTTCACAAGAGACCAAAATGGAGAATGTAACAGTGGAAGTGGTCCGACAAATGTGGTATGAAGACGTGGTGGAATTTTGTTATGTACCTTCGGATGGGAGAGCAGGGGGGTGATCGCAATGTGGGATCCAAAGGGATTTCATTTAGAATCGCAGGATAGGCGAGCAAACATGATCATTCTATTTGGACGGTGGTTACACGATGATTGGGAGGCAGGTTTGATTGGGGTATATGCGCCGTGCATGAGCTTGGAACAAATTAGCTATTGGGAGGAGATTAAAAATGTGGTGAAGGAGCATCGAATTGAATGGTGCATTTGTGGAGATTTCAATGTGGTAACTAAAGAGGAGGAACGTACATGCGTGACACACAATGCTAGAGGTACGAGTATTTTTTGTGAATTCATAGAACATATTGGGGTAATTGACGTGCCAATGCAGGGGAAGAAATACACTTGGTTCGGTCCGGGGGGCAAAGGAAGTCGATTGGATCGCTTCCTTGTGACACAAGGTTGGGTGAACAGGTTCGAGGGGTTGACAGTCGTAAATTTGCCGAAGGAATTGTCCGACCACTCGCCAATTTTATTGGTGGGGGATGTATTAGATAGCGGTCCAAAACCATTCCGTTTCTAAAATTATTGGCTGGAGGATATAGCGACAATCGAGGAGGAATGGAAACGTTTAACCATGGATGATGGGGATGCGGGTATCTCACAGAAATTAAAAGGATTAAAAAGAATGTTGAAAGGTTGGCACAGGGGGGTTGCAGATATAGATAAACAGTATATAGAGGTGGTTGCGGACTTGGATGAGTTGGATGCAAAGTTAGGGGCTATGGGGCAGTCGAGGGAAGATGTGTTGCGGGCAAGGGAGTTATATCAACGGCTATGGAAGGTATCGAAAATGCGTGACTCCATATGGCGACAAAAATCTCGCATAATTTGGCTAGCGGAGGGTGATCGTAATACGGGCTTTTACCACAAAATGGTGAAGATTAGACAATTACATAATCACATTGCGGGAATACAAGTTGGGGACCGATGGGAAACGATTTCGGAAAGAATGAAGATCATGGTTCGAAAGGAATTCCAGCGGCACTTTGATAAGCCCAAATCAGCGGGTTTCATGGTGCCAAGTGTGACGTTTGGCAGTTTATCGAGTGACCAACAGCGGGACCTTGAAGTGGAGTTCTCGGAAACGGAGGTATGGGCAGCGATTGGGAGTTGTGAGGGGGAAAAAGCACCAGGCCCGGATGGTTTCCCCTTCGAATTTTTTAAGCGAGGTTGGTCCTTTCTCAAGGAAGATATAATGAGCTTCATGAAGGCATTTCATGATTCAAGTCGTTTACCTCCAGGTATTAACTCAACATTTTTTGTGCTGATTGCGAAGAAAGATTGTCCGCGCACGATTGGGGACTATCGCCCTATTTGTTTATTGAATTCAGTTTACAAAATTTTGGCGAAATGTTTGGCGACACGTCTACAGGAGGTGCTGCCTTCTTTGATTAATGATGTGCAATCAGCGTTTATCCGTGGGAGACAAATATTGGATGGTATTTTACCTGCTAATGAGGTAATCCATTCCATGAGAAAGGCTACTTGGGCGAATGGCGGTTTAATTCTAAAACTACACTTCGCGAAAGCCTACGATTGTATAGATTGGGGATGCCTAAGTAGGATTATGTGTTGTATGGGATTTGGGGAGAGGTGGCGGGATTGGATAATGGAGTGTGTGAGTTCAGCCCGACTATCGATTTTAATCAATGGAAGCCCATCGAAGGAATTTTCGATGCGGAGGGGAATTAGGCAGGGGGACCCATTGTCACCTCTCTTGTTTGTGATTGTTGTCGAGTTATTCCATCAATTCATGGTCAATGCGGAGCATGTGGGACTGATCAAAGGAGTTCGAGTGGTAGGGGAGGTAATGGTGTCGCATTTACAATTTGCCGACGACACTATAGTATTTTTAGCAGGAGATGTAGAGGGGGCGAGGAATCTAAAACGAGTTTTGCTTTGCTTTGAGTATGCTTCAGGCTTACAAATTAATTATGATAAGTCTTGTTTGTATGGAATTGGGGTAGACAATGAGGTGACGATGGAATTTGCGTCGATCCTCGGGTGTTCCATTGGGGAGCTGCCGATATCATATTTGGGTGTAAAGTTGGGAGTGCATCCGCGGGGGAAGGCAATTTGGGAACCTTTGATCCGCAATGTGCGGAGAAAACTTGCTGGATGGAAGCGAAAATCACTTTCCTTTGCGGGCAGATTGTTACTGATCAATTCTGTGCTATCGGCACTGCCCGTTTATTATATGGGAATTTTCATGGTGCCTAAAAAGGTGATAAGGCATATTGACTGCATCCGACGAAATTTCCTGTGGGGTGGTTCGGAAGAGAGATCGAAGATGAGTCGGATTCGATGGGAGGTAATGTGTAAACCGAAAAGGATGGGGGGTCTTGGGGTAGTGAATCTACATACCAGAAATTTAGCCCTGTTGGCAAAATGGGTTTGGCGATACACACAATCGGATGGGTCTATGTGGAAAGAGCTGATAACGGCGAAGTATGGTACGGCGGTTCAGCAATGGAAAATCCAGAATAAAGGTAAACGACATATGTCGGCAATGTGGAAACAAATTGTCGAGGTGCAAGAAGATGAATACGTGGCGGCGTTTACAAATGGAGATCAATTTTTTTGGCTTGTGGGGGAGGGGAATAAAGTGCTGTTTTGGTGGGATTGCTGGGCAATCGAGGCTCCGTTGAAGAACGTTTATCCGAGGTTATTTGGTTTTGCAATTAATAAATTGTGTTTTGTTAATGAAATGTTGAACTGCCCAAGCAAAGATTGGGTATCATGTTTTCGAAGGGATTTGCGGGTGTTCGAAGCAAAACGGCTCGATGAATTTCAAGCATGCGTGGCTGCCGTGAAATTGCATGGGGGGGTATCAGATAGATTGATCTGGAAACATGCTGTTTCAGGAGCTTTCTCGGTGGGTAAACTACATGATTTGATGTGTGCGGTTGGTCTACCCGATGCAAAGAATGTGGGGATGGTGTGGAACATGCCAATTGTACAAAAAATTCAGTGTTTTCTATGGTTCATTATGGTTGATCGTCTACCGACTTTGAGGATGCTTAGGGATCGTGGTATTCCAATTCCAGTAGAGTCTCTTGCTTACCGATGGTGTGCGGATGGTGAAGACAGCAGCGATCACATTCTATGGTCCTGTAGGTTTGCTGCCGAGGTATGGTATTGTTTCTTCTCTTGGTGGGACGTGGCTGTGGTGAGGTCGCGTACGGTGAGTGAATTTATTGAGCAGTGTTGGATGAGTTGGTTTAAGGGGGAGGTGCGTGCGTGGTGGGTAATTGGTTGTGCTAGCGTGTTATGGTCTCTATGGTTGGCACGGAATGAACTTATTTTCCAAGATCGTCGAACGACGAGTCGAGCAGTATTCTTTTTGGCCCAACTTCGAGCGTTGTACTGGACTCGAGCGTTCATGCAAGGGTCATGTGTGAATGAGGCGAGTTGGTGGGATTGTCCGCGGATAAGTTGGTCGGTGCAGCAGGTAGTACGTTCAAACCGCTCAGGCAGTGTATGGATGCCTCCGGTGGAGGGTGTGTGGAAATTCAATGTCGATGGCGCTGCAAGGGGGAAACCGGGAAGGGCAGGGTGTGGAGGAGTTTTACGGGACTGCCATAGCCGTATCATGGCAATTTTTTCAGGGCCGATAGGCATTGCGGATTCAAATGTGGCTGAGATTCAAGCGATAGCTTATGCATTGCGTTTGTTACGCGAAATGCATTTGGGAGAGGTGTCGTCGATTGTGGTGGAATCGGATTCAATGGTGGCGACTTCATGGATACATCGTACAGAGAATCGCCCTTGGCAGCTTTGGCGATGGTTCCAGCAGATTGATGAGGACATTTCCGTATTGCCTTGCGTATGCTTTAACCATATCTATCGCGAAGCAAATGGGTTGGCGGATTCCTTGGCCAATAGTGGAATTGTTAGGGGTAAATGGGTATGGTTGTATAGCACTTATCGTGTTTGATTTTCCTTTGGCACATGCACAACGGTACTCTTTTCCTCTACTTAGGACTAGAGAGGTTTTTAATGAGGCCGTTGTGTAATGTGTTTATGTATGATATTTTGGTTAATAAAATCATACATGTTGTTCAAAAAAAAAAACAGGTACCAAAATAAATAAATAAACAAGATTTTTGTGAATTAGAAATTAGACTTAGAGTGTAGACTTTAATTTTTTTGTATTGAGGGATAATCACATTAACTGTACTTTAGGATTCTTTCTTCTTTACAATTTTTGAAGAGAAATAAAAACTAAAATCTTCCAGTTTTTTATGAAGGTTTTTATATTTTTAATACTTTATAAATATTTC
Organism: Hibiscus trionum; assembly: GCA_030270665.1. Classification (NCBI taxonomy): domain Eukaryota; kingdom Viridiplantae; phylum Streptophyta; class Magnoliopsida; order Malvales; family Malvaceae; genus Hibiscus; species Hibiscus trionum. The sequence goes on along the minus strand of BSYR01000036.1, from coordinate 11,436,660 downwards.
AAAGTTTAATTATTGAATAATTTATAATTTATTAGCTTATGATATTTTAATTTTATAATTTTACTTAATTTTAGATATTTTTAACTATTTCATTTTATTTTTAGTCATATATTAATAAAAACATTTATTATTATTTTTAAAGTTATTTTAATTTTTTTGTATTTTACTCATATTTTTTTGTCTAAAAATCAATTTTGCCCCAAAAAATCAATTTTGCCCTCAAACTCGCTTGAAAAATCAATTTTACCCCTGCCACATCATCATAAATTGCCACGTCACCACGGTCAACGTTGACTTCCATCAGTCAAAGGGCAAACAGTGATGTAATTGGACTACTTCAAGAGCTAAATTGATGCGAAAATATTATAAAGAAAAAATTGATAAACTGAGACTACTACAAGGGCAAAAGTGACCCTTTAGCCTTAATATTTTTGTATTTTACTCATTTTTTTTGTATAAAAATCAATTTTGCCCTCGAACTCGCTTGAAAAGTCAATTCTACCCTCTACCTTGTCATCGTCAACTACCATGTCACCACTGTAATGGTCAACGGTTGCTTCCATCAGTCAAGGGGCAAACGATGATGCAATTGGACTACTTCAAGGGCTAAATTGTTGCGAAAATACCATAAGGGTGAAATCGATAAATTGGGACTAATACATGGGCAAAAATAACCCTTTAGCATAATAATAATAGTAATAATAATAGTAGTACTAGTAATAGTAATAGTAGTAATAGTATTAGTAATAATAATAATAATAATAATAATAATAATAATAATAATAATAATAATAATAATAATAATAATAATAATAATAATAATAATACTAATAATAATAATAATAATAATAATAATAATAATAATAATAATAATAATAATAATAATAATAATAATACAGTGGGGCTGCTAGGGGGGTGCGTTTGTAGGGTATTTTTTGGTCCGAGGGAGGGGTTTGGTCTTTGCTTTCGTGTGTAATGCCGGGTCCACCTCGGGTACTCTTTTCCTCCATTTAGGTTTAGGGAGGTTTTTAATGAGGCCCGAGTATGGATTTTTGTATGATTTTTTATTAATAAAATCATACGATTGAGCTAAAAAAAATAATACTAATACTAATAATAATAATAATAATAATAATAGAATGCTTTGATGATTAAATGAAAGGAAGCTAACCGAGTAGGGTGTGGTAAAGGACTTGAGGAGCTCACAATCCCAAACGGTAGGAAGGAAACCTGTTGATCGCCGTGATGTATGTATTGCTCCATTGGGTTCCATGCTAAACCTATTCTGTAGTGTATGTTGCTGCATCTTAACTCTAAATGATAGAGGTATTTATAGGGATAGGGATGCCAATCCTAATTGTTGCATTGAAAAGGGCCGCTCCTGTTTTTGCAGTGTGCGTATGGTGGTGGTGGTTTTCGAGCCTCGTTCATCGTGGCGATTTTTGTGTGAACTGGATCGGGTTATTATTGGTGTCTGGTGAGAGGAGAATTTTCCGAATACATGAAAATGGTGAAGGAGAGTCTTTGTGTTCTCATTACAGAACAAAATGAGCTTGTCAAAGGTTTATTTTTGCTTCTATGTTTTGGGTAAAAATCATCTATCCTTGATCATGTCTCCTTCTATGCCCCACACTAAAAATCACTTGAAATTAAATTCTAAGCCCTAACCCTAATTTTCACATCATAAACCTTACACCATAAAAAATACGCCATACCCCTAATTCCCTAAACCTTAACCACAATCATAACCTTAAACCTTAAACCTTAAACTCACTATTTTAATGTGGGGCATAAAAGGGGCATATGATTTTTACCCAAAACCACAATCCTAACCTTAAACCTTAAACCTTAAGGTCTAAACCTTAAACCCACTATTTTAAAATGGGGGCATAAAAGGGACAGACGATTTCCATCCGTATGTTTTTTGTTAGGTGTAAATGGCAAGTGGGGGATGGAAATCCTCTGCCCCAACCTATGCCCCTTTTGGTGCCCACTTAAAAAAATGAGTTTAGAGTTTAGGGTTGAAGGTTAGATGTTGTGGTTTAGGGAATTAAGGGTAAGGTGTATTTTTTAGGGTTTAGGGTTTAGAATGTAAAATTTAGAGTTAGAGTTTAAAATTTAATTTTTTTAGTGTGGGGCATAGAAAAGAACATGATTAAGGGGCATAGGATTTTTGTTCGCAAGTGGGTGCCTTGTGATGCACTGGTTTTGTTCCATTTTCTCATGTTAGTATGGTTTTTACTTGGATTGGGGAATAGAAATCATCTCTCCTTTTTGGTGTTTTTTTGGTGCATCATATCAAAAATATATATTTAGGGTTTAAGGTCAATATTTATAGTTAGGGTTTAGAGTTTAAGATATTAGGGGTAAATTGTATTTTAAGGTTTATGGTTTAAGGTTTATGGCATTGAAAGAAGCACAGAAAAGGTACATATGATTCCTCAGTGTCCATTCGTTATTTGGTGTTATTGTTTTTGGAGACTTTTTCTTTGTATCCACTTGTTTTTTTTTTGCTCGGCAAAATGCATGATTTATTAAAAGAGATCATACATAACCATCACTACCATAAACCTCGTTAAAAACCTCTCTAGAACCTATGTAGAGGAAAAGAGTACTCATGGTAGTGTGAAAGAACTAATATACACCCATACAATAATCGAATATGATCCGAACGGGTCCAACCCCTAATAAAATCAACAAAAACTCATCCAAACCGCTGAAACCATTCAGGTCGATTGACACCACTCTTAGCAAGAGCATCCGCCAATTTATTCGCCTCACGGTATACATGATGAAAGCAAACATCAGACATCGTGGCAAAAGCCTCATCAATCCTTCGTAACCATTGCCAAAATTTCCACGATCGTTTCTCATGGTGTAAGACCCACGTAATTGTCGTAATAAAGTCCGATTCAATCACTAGTGGCATCTGTAAAAAATTCGATCCAAGCATCATCTCTAGAGCAAAGCAAATGGCCTGCAATTCCGTTTCATTCGAATCCGCCATTCCAATCGGCCCCGAGAACAAGGCTAAGATATGACCAAACTCGTTGCGCAAAACTCCACCACACCCAGCTTTACCCGATTTCCCTCTAGCAGACCCGTCAACGTTGAATTTCAACACCCTTATAGGCGGCATCTCCATACTAATGTTCGCCCGTCTCGAGTCACTATGTGGCTGAAAATCACAAAGCCACGAGCATTCCCACCACATCGCTTCCATTACCATACCCAGGGGTAAACCAATCCGCACCCAACACATATAGCTTAATTTAATTAAGAAAAACAATTCACCCGAACTCGCCCTTGTACCATTGAATATACAATTGTTCCTCGCCAACCACAACGACCATACAACCACCGCGCAGCTTGCCAACCACCACTCCCACACCTTACCAACAAAGAAGCTGCCAAAGCATTGCTCCAATAACCCCACAAACGCTCTCGGCTGCACTATTACCACTCGCCACCATCGAAAAAAACATAGCCAAATCTACCACACAACAGGGCAGCGAAACACAATAGGGTCCAATGTTCCCTCCACCTCGCGACACCAACAACACAATGATTCCGCCGCAACACACATTCCTCGGCCTTGCAACATGGCCATCGTCGGTAGCCTATCAAGCATGGAAAACCACAAAAAATGTCGAACTTTAGGAGGAATTGGCAGCTTCCAAATCGCAGCCAGCTCGACATTCACCTCAAGACCAATAGATTGCATCAAACAATATAGACCAGCCACCAAAAATTCGCCCGTAGCCAAAGGTGTAACACCCTAAAAATTAATCCAAATTGAAAATTCCTAAATTTTAGAATCTCTAATTTGAAACTCTAAGATTTGGGGTTTTCTAGTTTAAAACCCTAATTTGATTAAAGGGTCAAATTGAACAAAATCCCCCAAATTCTAGGGTTTCGAATTAGGGATTTTAAAAAATTAAGGTTTTCAAATTGGAGTAATTTTTAGGGTGTTACAAAAGGCTTCCATACGAGTCTATCCACAAAATTAAAACAAATTCGAAAGCTCCGTACACATGCCCTTAGCTCGCACACTTGAGTAATCTCAAAAGAGCGCAGGTCTCGTCCAAAAATTGGCTCCATTCATCATGTTCAAAATTGCCTTCTCTCGTGTAGTCCTTGACCAATGCCCTTTTATCAATAGCTAAACAAAATAATCTCGGGAAAACCACATGCAACGATTCATCAATACACCAATTGTCCCGCCAAAATAAAATCCTCTCACAATCGCCCAACATCCAATGAAATTGTGAACTCCCCATAAAATTATTTACCTCATCATCACACTACAATTCTACTATTTGTCTCCATACCGTGGACATCTTTCTAACCCCTACAACATTAGGCCGCCATCGGATAGCATTGCTACCATACTTAGCATCGATAATCGCTCGCCATAAAGAATCCTCATTCATCGCATAACGCCAACTCCACTTAGCCAGCAAAGCCAAATTACGAGCGCGTAAATCCACCACGCCCAACCCCCACATTATCTAGGCCAACAAGCAATAGACCAGTTTACACGACTCATTTTGATTTTTGCATCCGATCCCCCCATAAAAACCTAAGCCTTATCCGATCAGTATTGGCGATTATACTTCGCGGGACCAAAAATAACCCCATGTAATATAGTGGCAAAGCAGACAACACGTAGTTAACCAAGATCAATCTCCCTACAAAAGATAATGCATCTCGCTTCCATCTTGCCAAACACTTACGGAATCGTTGGAGTAAGGGATCACACATATGCAAACTCCGCGGATTAACACCCAATGGTAATCCCAAGTACTTAATCGGCAAATCAGCACACTCACAACCCAAAATAGATGCAATATTCGCTACTAAATCTTCCTCCACTTTTACCCCATACAAGCTTGATTTGGCATAATTAATTTGCAAACCAGAAGCATATTCAGAACATGTCAAAATTCGCTTCAAATTTCTAGCATAACATACCTTCACTTGAAAGAAAAGGATCGTATCATCCGCGAACTGTAAGTGAGACACGGCACAATCCACTGCCACTGTCACTTCTTTAACCACCTTTAACTCTGTCGCATTACATAAAAACCGGTGTAACATCTCCGCCACAATCATAAAAAGCAATGGTGATAGTGGATCACCCTGTCGTAACCTTCTATCCATCGCAAACTCACTAGTCGGGGAACCATTCACTAAAATCGATAGTCGTGCTATACTAGCACATTCCAACATCCAGCTACGCCACACCGAGCCAAACCCCATTTGAATCATGACTTGGTCTAAACAATCCTATTTAATGCAGTCATATGCCTTCGCAAAGTCAAGTTTCAGAATCAACCCCCTTCACTAAAATGCCTATTCTGTAAAGTATGTATCGTCTTATTTGCTAACATTATACCATCCAATATTTGTCGTCCGCTTACGAATGCCGACTGCACATCACTAATCAGTTTCGGAAATACTTATTGCAATCGCCGCGCCAAGCATTTGGCCAAAATATTATATAGAGAATTAAGCAAACATATCGGCCGAAAATCCCCCATATCCTTTGGATCATCCTTCTTAGGAATGAGGACCACAAATGTTGAGTTCACTCATCGCGGTAACTTACTAGATGAACAAAACTCATTCACAAAATAGAGCACATCCGCTTTAAGAAATGACCACCCTCGCTTCTGGTGCCTTAGAACCTTCGCAGCCCCAAATTACCTCCCTCACTTCATCTTCAGTAAACCCAACTTCCAATCTAGCAGCTTCAAATTCGCTTAAGCAATTAAAACTCACAGCTGCATCCAACGAACCAGCCACCTGTATTTGTAAGAAATGTCAGAATGCGCGGAAAAATATCCCTTTAACTGCTCCGACTCCGTTATCCATATACCCCGAGACATCACCCCCTGATCGTGGTCCTCATCGCTCTAATCCTTGTTGCCTAATGGAAAAACTTGGTATTGTGATCACCCTCCTTCAACCAAGCCATGCGCGATTTTTGTCGCCAAACCGACTCGCGAAACCTTGTTAGTTGCCATAACTCAGCATTCAGATTCCACCTCTCCTCTATATCCTTCCGGGATGCCGAGCCATCCGCCACTTGCCATCCAACCCATCCAACCTTTTTATAACATACCCAATTCTAGTGTCAATGTTGCCAAACGAATCAAAATTCCATTGCTTGAGGAAAGCTTTCATCCCTCGAAGTTTTGCCAATATGCCCAGCTCACCCCATCCCCTATTCAGCTCACCCATCTGCAACCATTTTTCTCAATCATCCCCACTAATTTCATTGATGCAAGCCAAGCATTCAGGAACCGAAACGGACGCGGTCCACTATCCATTGGATCACTAGCAAGCAAAATAGGCAAGTGATCCGATAAACCTTGCGGCAATGCTAATACCCTCAAATCCCCATACTTCACAGTCACTCCGGTGAGACTAGAAAACGGTCAATGCGACTACATTGCTTGCCCGGTCTGAACCATGTGTGTTGCTTCACATGCAGCGGGATATCGATCAAAGCATTTAAATCCACAAATTCATGAAATAACACCATACCTCGAGACATAATTGCACATCCGCGTCGTTCTTTCGGATGCAAAATCATGTTAAAATCCCCCCGACACATCATAGTAAAGAACTATCAGACATTTCCTTGCTCAGCGAATTCCACAACTCTACTTGTTCCCCTAGCACACACTGTGCATATACACCCAAAATTCCACATCGTCAATCATCAAGAAGCCATTGACCCTCAATCTTCACAAAATGCGCTCCCAATTTAATTGTACTTGCTGTAAACCGAGCTGTATTCCAAAAAAGTAAAATCCCCCTGATCTTCCTATAGACGGGGCAAACGCAAATTCAAATGCATCGGAACTCCAAATCCTACCAACAAAATCACCCGTAATTTCTTCAAGTTTCGTTTCTTGTACAATTAGTAACTCACACCTATGTTGTCTCACAAGATTATGCACCACCCTTCTTTTTGATGCCGAGCCCAATCCCCTCACATTCCACGACAACATCTGCATCCCACGTTGCTATTGTTGGCCCTCATGAGCTGCGATTATCCTAGCAATATCATGTACAATCTCGTCCTCATTCCCTACCATCTCTGCGCCAATATATTTCCCCAAAATCAGTGTCTCACGTGCTTCCTTTAGAATCGATCTTTTCCGATTTTCAAAATCCGAATCCGATAAAGAACTGTTGGCAATTCCTTGCGATCTATTGACATTCTTTTTTGGACATCCCCGGCCTCTTTTACTCAAGCGTTGTTCTTCCTCTTGCCATTACTTAGGGGATAGATAACTCAAGATAATTTCAGATACTTGTCTCACCCGACGTAGTTCCCCATTCTCTTCAACCATTGTTTCTTTACCAGCCCTTTGGATTTCGGATCGTGGCTCATCCACTAACGATCGAGGCTCATCATCGCTTTGTCCCTTTTGTATTAACATCCCATAATCTTGCCACCGTAACTCATCTCTCATGTTCATCCCGTAGTCCATCCCGACCATGTGAACTTGTTCCTCCTCTGGTCGTGAAACCACACCAACGTCTTCGTCCACCATCCAACTCACATCCCTTGATGATACCTCCGGCACTCTCTCATCGACAACACAATTATCAGTTCACAATCGATTCAAATGTTCCACATTTCCTCCCGCCCCCGATATTGAGTCAGGGACAATTGTATCATCCTCCTTGTCTCCCTAAGTCATACGATCTAGGGGTCTTTCGTCACTAGCCTTGTCACTCCCCGTCTCCGTAACACTTGTGTTCTCCGCAACTCCACAACAACAATCACATTTCGTTCCCAATGTCTCATCCATCTCGACAATTCGCACGCGGAATGTATTCTCTCCCACTTGCAAATCCATCACAGTATCAATATTTTCTATCCAATCCGTTTCAATTTGAAAATGACATCTCTCAAATGACGACGTCGCCATAGTTTCAGCATCCACTTGTACTAACTCCCCCATAATTCATCAATGTTCTTGAAAGTTCCTTCGGACCACGCGTGAATTGGAATGCCACTAGCTGATAACCAAACTCGGCGATTGGGCATCCCCAATTTAGAATCCCAAATCATTACATTCTCCAGCCAACTATCAAACGAATTATCCTCCAACAATAGCTTTCGAATATCCGTATTATCGAACATCAATAGAACCATCGATCTCGCGACTCTCATAATAAAAAAACCCTCTAATTTTGCTTTCTTGAATTCGATTGCCAGTTCTCTAATACGAGATGGTTTCCTGCAGAATCCCACAATGCAATTCTGGAATATGTCTACTTTGTCCGTATCAATCATGCCCTCCACCACTCTCACTTCGTTCGACGTCTTCAACAATTCCTCACGCATTGTACTTGCGCGATTCGAATGTAACTGTGCCCGATCCAATTGTGATTGATCCCCCATCCGTTGTGGTTCTCCTGATTTCTTCTTCCAAATAAAATGGAAATTCGAATAACTCAAAATTTTTAATAATTACTGGATTAATTTTTAAGTTAGAGTCGAGTCCCTCAATTTTTCTGATATACATATATCGATATAAAAAATATGAAGAAATATATGTCACATATGAAAAAATATGAAGATATATATATATATATATGCATATCTTATATGATTAAAGAAAGTCGTTTAAATTAGAATCAAATCATACTATAATATGCTAAATAAATGCAATTAAATTTGTATAGAAACTTAAAAGCTATACTCGAAATTCATAAACTCGTTTCGAATCGAAAAATTTTAAATAAAGTTTGAGTTGTAAAATATGACGCATCAACTCGAATAACTCAAAATTTTTTGAAACGACTCAACTCGGTTGAACGTTCACCCCTAATTAATAGGGCTGACTAATTGTTAAACTAATTGACTTCAACAGTTAAATTGTATTTAAATAATTTTGTATATTGTTAGGTAAATAAATTTGTGGATATGATGATATCTATGATTTTAAAAGAAAGTTAACTTAGTGGAATATTATTCAGGGACGGAAGTATTCAATAGGCGAGGAAGTTGTAATAGTCCTTCGACTCTCAATGAAAATTTACCTTTAATTTATATAAAAATATAAAATAATTGTAAATTACTCCACAAAATTTTTGTTCTCAGCAATTGTATAATTTTATTGAAGATTAGTATCCACTTAGATAAGTGGGGACAAAAATCTTGTCCTTTTTAGCGTCATTTCTTGTCTTAACACTAAATAATTAAAATTTAAAACTTAATTTTAAATTTTAAATTATAAACCCTAAAAATATATCTAACATCCAAGATTTTAAACCCTAATCTTAAGCCCTAACCTTAATTCTAAACTCTAAATCTAACTTTTAATGATGGGATATAAGTAGAGCAACAAAAATGATAGACGACTTCTACTCAACAAGTGGATACAAAGACAAAATCTCCAAAAACAATAACAACAAACAACGAATGGACATTGAGGAATCATATGTATCTTTTCGTTGCCTCTTTCTATGCCTAAATACCAAAAAGTTAAATTCTAAACCTTTAATTCTAAATTCTAAATCATAAACCTTAAAAATACACTTTCCTCCTAATTCCTTAAACCCTAAACCCTAACTATAAATATTGACCTTAAACCCTAAATATAATTTTTTGATGTGAGGCTCCGAAAAGGAGAGGTGATTTCTATTCCCCAATCCAAGTAAAAACCATACCAACATGAGAAAATGGAACAAAACCAATGCATCACAGGGAAGCTACTTGCGAATAAAAACCATTTGTCCCTTAATTATGTCCCTTTCTATATCTTATATTAAAAAATATTTAAAAAATTAAATTCTAAACCTTAACCCTAAATTCCATATCCTAAACCCTACACCCTAAAAAATACACTATGTCTTAATTCCCTAAACCCTAACCACAATCTCTAACCTTAAATCCTAAATCAATTTTTTAAAAGTATGGGCACCGAAAGGAGCATAATTTGGGGCAGAGGATTTACATCCCCCACTTGCCACTTACACCCAGCAGAAAACATTGAAGCAAAAATAAACCTTTGACAAGCTCATTCTGTTCTGTAATGGGAACACAAAGATTCTCCTTCACCATTCTCATGTATTCTGAAAATTCTCCTCTCACCAATAATAACCTGATCCAGTTTACACAGAAATTGCCACGATGAACGAGGCTCGAGAACCACCACTACCATACGCACACTACAAAAACAGGAGCATCCCTTTTCAATGCAACGATTAGGATTGACATCCTTATCCCTATAAACTAAGTTGCACATATACAGATACGGGGACAAGAACAGGAAACAACAACTTTCAAAACTAGAGAGTACGGGTACGACAATGGTACGACAAATATAAAATAAATTTTAATATATATAATAAAAAATATTAAAATTTATAATACAATAAGGACTAAAATTATAATTTATTAAACAATAATTATAATTGTAGTTATTTAAATTCACTTCTAATGATTTTAAATTACTTTTAACACTTAGATTAAAAGATTACTAAAATTAAATGACTAAATTGAACGAAAATTTAACTTTACATTCTAAATAAAGAGAGAATAAATGACTAAAATAATAGAATTAAAAGATGACATGCCTGAAATAGATATTTATCCATTCCTATTTAAAGCTTGAGTGATTAAATGTTAAAACAAGTTACAAATACAATACACACTTAATATCTCACATCCTTAAGATACACAAAGCAAGGAGAGAAAGCAGCCTAAAAATAGACATTTATCAGATAGAACAAGAAAGCAATCTGGTCTTGGCCTTTTGGCCGAGATTAAGTGTTAAGTTTATAGTTTTTAGGTGGAGTGTTTAATTTAGTAATTTTTTAAGGATAATTTTTTAGTTTAATTATCCTTGAGCTTTTTAAGTTCGGATTAGTTTAATGGTTTTTAAAACCTTGCCCACAAAGAAGATAGGGGTTTTATTTTCCATTTTTCTAAGTAAATATATTTGGATACGTCCCGAGTACGTCCCAATAAATGTTGACCGTATCCGATATACGTTTGTCGTCTCCGATAAAATTAGGATGTCCTCGGGACGTCCCCAGTCATCTTCGTATTGTCCCCGTCTCGAGGACGTATTGAGAACGCGGGACGGCCCTAAGGTGGTGTCCCCATGCTTCATAGCCTATAAATACCTCTATCATTTGGAGTTACGATGCAGCAACATACACTACAGAATAGGTTTAGCATGGAACCCAATGGAGCAATACATACAACACGACGATCAACAGGTTTCCTTCCTACCGTTTGGGATTGTGAACTCCTCAAGTCCTTTACCACACCCTACTCGGTTAGTTTCATTTCATTCTTCTTCTTCTTCTTCTTCTTCTTCTTCTTCTTCTTCTTCTTCTTCTTCTTCTTCTTCTTCTTCTTCTTCTTCTTCTTCTTCTTCTTCTTCTTATTATTATTATTATTATTATTATTATTATTATTATTACTACTATTAGTACTATTACTACTACTACTACTACTACTACTACTATTATTATTATTATTATTATTATTATTATTATTATTATTATTATTATTATTATTATTATTATTAGTACTATTATTATTATTAGTAGTACTATTACTACTATTAGTACTATTACTACTACTACTACTACTATTATTATTATTATTATTACTACTAGTACTATTACTACTATTACTAGTACTATTACTACCATTACTACTACTACTATTATTATTATTATTATTATTATTATTATTATTATTATTATTATTATTATTATTATTATTATTATTATTATTACTATTAATACTAGTACTATTATTATTATTACTACTAGTACTATTATTACTAGTACTACTACTATTACTACTATTACTAGTACTATTACTATTATTATTATTATTATTATTATTATTATTATTATTATTATTATTATTATTATTATTATTATTATTAGTACTATTATTACTAGTACTACTATTACTATTACTATTACTATTACTACTATTACTATTACTATTACTATTACTATTACTATTACTATTACTATTACTATTACTATTACTATTACTATTACTACTATTACTAGTACTACTATTATTATTACTATTATTATTATGCTAAAGGGTTATTTTTGCCCTTGTATTAGTCTCAATTTATCGATTTCACTCTTATGGTATTTTCTTATCAATTTAGCCCTTGAAGTAGTCCAATTGCATCACCGTTTGCCCCTTGACTGACGGAAGCCAACGTTGACCGTTACAGTTGTAACCCCCTCGTCCCGGCCTAGCCAACAGACCGAACCGAATGGGTTACACGGGGAAAACTGAAGCGAAACTCGTTAAGGCCTCACTCCGATTAGCAACCATATTTTTCCCTTTAATTATCTTTTCTAGATGCATTTATCATACCCTATGTGAGAGGACAAGCAGCGAAACACACACACAAATGCCAAATGAGCAAACATGCAAATTAGATAACCATTTTCCAATTTTACAACAGGCCGTATCGGTACACTAAAGGACCGTATCGATACGCCTGTACTTGGTCAACACCCCAAGTCAAACCTAGGGAAATCGTATCGATACCCACAAGGTGTGTATCGATACGCCCTCAACGGTCAACTTTCCTATGGTCAACTACGAAGACCGTTTCGATACCCTCAGGACCCGTACCGATATGCCAAAATCTCGTCAATTTCTCAGATTTCCAGAGAGCATTTTGCGTATCGATACGCCCCCGCGAACCGGTACGCTTTGCCCAAAACAAGGTCCAACACAAGGGACCGTATCGATACCGCCCTTGGGCGTATCGATACGCCCTGCACTGCAAACATATTTTTAGCTGTCAAAAACACGAGGGACTCAATACGAAGACATTTAACAAGTATTTAAGCAACATATAATCATACATATGATTCAAGGTAAGCAAGAAACATTCATTTAGGTCATTTCAACACAAGTCAAAGCTCAAGTCATCAAAACAATATATATATAAGGCAATAAAACATGCTTAACATCCATCGAAAGTGCCAAGGCCATAACAAGTCATCCTTCAACATTTAAACATGTTAACATCCTTAACCATAACAGACTTAAGAGTTTGAGCACCAACTCCATACAAAAGCCTAATATTCCTATTGTCTAAGCATTATTACAAAACATAAGCCATACTTTGAGCTACCCGAGAACTCCGAGAAACTTCTCCCTTGCCCACTTGCCTCCCAAGCCACTAACAATCTGCATTGTTGGAAAAGAAGAGAGCGTAAGCTTAAAGCTTAGTGAGCGGAGCTCTAAAACACAACAACAATGCAGTTTTTAAAACACAAATCTTAGATTGAAGGTAAAACCATTTAAGGGAAGACGTAATGAACACAATCATCACAATACATGGTATGCACATGCATAACCAAAACCCAGTGGGACTACACATCACCGTTCAACTAGTAGTTTTCCGATGGGACTACACATCACCATACTCTTCTATTAGTCACTACCGGTGGGACTACACATCACCGTAGTAACGAAAACCATCACGTGAGGCTCGACGCCAACAACGACTACACAACAACATTAAACGGAGAGTAAAAACAATCTAAAAATATCACCACAACACACATGTACACGAAAGCCGAAAATCAACCAACAAATGAGATTAGATGAACTTACTCTTGGGTCTAGGTTAGTCTCTAAGACTCCACCCAAACCCAAACCTTCATTGAACATAATTAAAATCCCAAAACAGTTTCCACTCACCGATGAAACCCAAACGAAAGCCGAAACACCGATCTCAAGCCTCCGTAGTGCCCAGTATCGCACCCGAAGCCGATTCCTCTGTTTTAAGCAACCCAAAACAAACTATTAGGACACCAATACACTTGTAAACCAGAAACAACTCGGAAACTCAATCTTGCAACCAAAACACATCGATTCAAACACAAATTTCATCCAAACTTCATCATTTTCATTCTAAACAAACCCTACACTGAAATCATCCATGTCAACCATCAAAACACATCCAAAATCGTCTAGGAATACTCCCCAACATCAAAGGAACCACCAGTCACGTTTTCAACCCAAAAACTCAACTTTTACAACCTAAAATTCTCATTTTTATACCCATTTCGGGTTTCCCACCATTTGCCATCCTTTTAATATTTTTAAGACACCCAAGTATGATCAAAAACACCCTTAAACATTACATTAGAAACCCACACGAAAATTCCATAGAAATACACATTTTCTCCAACCCAACACCAAATCAAAAATGCATTTTAATGGCTTTTAAAAGAAAGTTTTCAAAGAGCACAAGCTGGATAGGTAAGAACTGAAACAAGGGAGAGATTACCTTCAAAAATCTTGCTTAGATGAGGGATTGGACAATAGAATAGTGATTTTAGGGGTTATGAAAGGTTTTGAGCTTTTTGTTTGATGAAGAAGATGATATCTTTCTTTTTTCTTTTGAAAAGTGAGATAAAAACTTTTTTCAATTTTCATTAATGGCATTTTTGTAAATAAATGCATTTTTTATAAAATCATCATTTTAAATCCCATTTAACCCGAACTAATCCTAGATCAAAACCGATAAACTCCCGGACCCTAAACTGGGGCGTTACAATAGTGGTGACGTGGCAGTTTACGATGACATGGTAGATGTTAAAATTGATTTTTCAAGCGAGTTCGAGAGAAAAATTGATTTTTATACAAAAAAATGAGTAAAATACAAAATAGTAAGGCTAAAGGGTCACTTTTGCCCTTGTAGTAGTCTCAATTTATCAATTTTTCCTTATAATATTTTCGCATCAATTTAGCTCTTGAAGTAGTCCAATTACATCACTGTTTGCCCTTTGACTGATGGAAGCCAACGTTGACCGCGGTGACGTGGCAATTTACGATGACCTGGCAGGGGGTAAAATTGATTTTTCAAGCGAGTTTGAGGGCAAAATTGATTTTTAGACAAAAAATATGAGTAAAATACAAAAAAAACTTTAAAAATAATAAAAAATGTTTTTTTATTAATATATGACTAAAAATAAAATGAAATAATTAAAAATATCTAAAATTAAGTAAAATTATAAAATTAAAATATCATAAGCTAATAAATTATAAATTATTCAATAATTAAAATTTGAAATCTTTATAAAGTATTAAAAATATAAAAACCTTCATAAAAAATTGGAAGATTTTAGTTTTTTTTTTCTCTTCAAAAATTGTAAAGAAGAAAGAATCCTAAAGTACAGTTAATGTGATTATATCTCAATACTAAAAAATTAAAGTCTACACTCTAACCCTAATTTCTAAATCACAAAATCTTGTTTATTTATTTATTTTGGTACCTGTTTTTAGCTTGAGAGTCATGGGACTTGCCTGGAGGAACTTAAGCAAGGTGCAAGAGAGTTACTTGCTAGCTTGAAAGATGTAGGTCGCCAATTAGATCTGATCCACACAATGCAACAATTAGGAGTGGCTTCCCTCTTTGAACATGAAATCCATCACATTCTTGCCAACCTTATCCATCATCACAATATCTTCGATGATCTTTACACTGTAGCTTTGCACTTCAGGATTTTGCGTCAGAATGGCTTCTTTGTTCCTTCAGGTAATAATCTTTATATATGCTATGTTTTTTTATATCAATAATCAATTTCAATGTATGAGATGAGATATTCATACGCGACAGATGTGTTCAACAAGTTCATGGATGGAGATGGTAAATTCATGGGCAGCTTAGGAGACGATGTTAAGGGTCTTTTAAATTTATACCAAGCATCGTTTCTTGGGATGCCAGATGAACATGTTTTAGACGAGGCCCAGAACTTTAGTGCTAAACATCTGTTGGTACAAAGGGAAAAGATGGAGACAAGAACTTGGGAGCACATACGACAGTCAATGGAATACCCACAACCCTGGAGAATGGAATGGACCGAAGCATGAGACTTCATTGATATCTACCAGAACCACACAGATGATATCTACAATTTTAGAAGAAAGTTACCTTAGTTGATATGAAATTTTCTGAAATTTTTTAAAAAGACTCGACTCGATCGAGCGTTCACCCCTAACTAATAACATTGACTAATTGTTAAACTAATTGACTTCAACAGTTAAATTGTATTTAGATAATTTTGTATATAGTTAGATAAATAAATTTGTGGATATGATGATATCTACAATTTTAAAAGAAAGTTTACCTTAGTGGAATATTATTCAAGGACGGAAGTATTCAATAGGCGAGGAAGTTGTAGTAGTCCTTCGACTCTCAATGAAAATTTACCTTTAATTTATATAAAAAAATGTTAAAAAAATTATAAATTACTCCACAAAATTTTTGTTCTCAGCAATTATATAATTTTATTGAAGATTGGTACGCAATCAGATAAGTGGGGACAAAAATCTTTTGTCCTTTTTAGTGTCATTTCTTGTCACAATACTAAATAATTAAATTCTAACACTTAATTTTAAATTTTAAATTATAAATTATAAACCCTAAAAATATATCTAGCATCCAATATTCTAAACCGTAATATTAAGCTCTAACCTTAAATTTTAATTTTAAACTCTAAATCTAATATTTAATAATGGGATATAAGTAGGGCAACAAAAAGAATAGTCGACTTCTACCCAACAAGTGGATACAAAGACAAAGTCTCCAAAAACAATAACACCAAACAACGAATGGACACTGAGGAATCATATGTATCTTTTCGGTGCTTCTTTCAATGCCCAAACACCAAAAAATTAAATTCTAAATTTTAAACCATAAACCATAAAAATACAATTTACCTCTAATATCTTAAACTCTAAACTCTAACTATAAATATTGACCTTAAACCCTAAATATAATTATTTTGTATAATGCACCGAAAAAAACACAAAAAAAGGAGAGATGATTTCCATTCCACTATCCAAGTAAAAATCATACCAACATGAGAAAATGTAACAAAACCAATGCATCACAGGGCACCCACTTGCGAACAAAAATCATCTGCCCCTTAATCATGTTCTTTTTTATGCCCCCACACTAAAAAATAAATTCTAAACTCTAACTCTAAATTTTACATTCTAAACCCTAAATCCTAAAAAATACACCTTACCCTTAATTCCCTAAACCATAACCACAACCTCTAACCTTCAACCCTAAACTATAAACTCATTTTTTTAAGTAGGCACCAAAAGGGACATAGGTTGGGGCAGAGGATTTCCATCCCCAACTTGCCATTTACACCCAAAAGAAAACATACAGTTGGAAATCGTATGTCCCTTTTATGCCCCCACTTTTATATAGTGGGTTTAGGGTTTAGAGTTTAAGGTTTAAGGTTAGGATTGTGGTTGTGGTTTTGGGTTAAAATCCTTTGCCCCTTTTATGTCCCACTTTAAAATAGTGAGTTTAAGGTTTAATGTTAGGATTGTGGTTAGGGTTTTGGGAATTAGGGGTATGGTGTATTTTTTATGGTGCATGGTTTAGGATGTGAAAATTAGGGTTAGGGTTTATTATTTAATTTTAAGTGATTTTTAGTATGGGGCATAGAAGGGGACATGATCAGGGATAGAGGATTTTTACCCGAAACATAGAAGCAAAAATAAACCTTTGACAAGCTCATTTTGTTTTGTAATGAGAACACAAAGACTCTCCTTCACCATTCTCATGTATTCGGAAAATTCTCCTCTCACCAGACACCAATAATAACTTGATCCAGTTCACACAGAAATCGCCACGATGATCGAGGCTTGAAAACCGCCACCACCATACGCACACTGCAAAAACAGGAGCGACCCTTTTCAATGCAACGATTAGGATTGGCATCTCTATCCCTATAAATGCCTCTATCATTTGGAGTTACGATGCAGCAACATACACTACAGAATAGGTTTAGCATGGAACCTAATGGAGCAATAAATACAACACGACGATCAACAGGTTTCCTTCCTACTGTTTGGGATTGTGAACTCCTCAAGTCCTTTACCACACCCTACTCGGTTAGCTTCCTTTCATTTATTCATCAAAGCATTCTATTATTATTATTATTATTATTATTATTATTAGTAGTAGTAGTAGTAGTAGCAGCAGCAGCAGCAGCAGCAGTAGTAGTAGTAGTAGTAGTAGTAGTAGTAGTAATTATTGTGTTCAAGTCTGTTGTTTATTTATTTATTTCACTACTATTTTTAGCTTGAGAGTTATGGGGCTCGTCTCGAGGAACTTAAGCAAGGTGCAATGGAGTTACTTGCTAGCTTGAAAGATGCAGGTCCCCAATTGGATCTGATCCACACAATGCAACGATTAGGAGTGGCTTCCCTATTTGAACAGGAAATCCATCACATTCTTGCCAACCTTATCCATCATCACAATATCTCTGATGATCTTTACACTGTAGCTTTGCACTTCAGGATTTTGCGTCAGAATGGCTTCTTTATTCCTACAGGTAATAATCTTTATATATGTTATGTTTTTTTATATCAATAATCAATTTCAATGTATGAGATGTGATATTCATGTTGAGACTTGTGACTCAAGTTGGTTACTTCTGTTGTAACAGAATGGTGTGGACGTTAGGCTGTTACCTATACCCGTATGGTTTAACTAATTGGGCTCTAATATACCAATTAGTTAACCGTCTTGGGTTATAAAAACCACTAATGTGGCACTGGCCCAATTTAAGTTTTTGGCATACATTGTAAACATTCTCCCCCTTTCTTTTCATCGAAGCTTTCCCGTTCATCTTCTCTTCTTTTCTGTTTCTTGCTAGTTATCAATCTCATCGTTGTTTCATCTCCGATCAGTAGGCCAGCTTCAATATGGTATCAGAACTAACCGTTTCGGCCACTTGTTGATCTCCGTTGCGGTTCCAATTGTCTTCTTCTGTCTTGGTTCTTGTTTCTTCTGTGTTGCAATTGCGTAGTCATGCCAAACGTTGAGGAAAGATCAGATCTGCAATCTGAAGCGGTTGACGAGGTGCAGATCACCGATGGAGGTTCCAGTCAGATCTTCGCCAACAAGCACATCAGTGTGCGTCTCGACGACAACAATTATCTTCTGTGGAAGCAACAAGTACTTCTGATGGTGCGAGGTCACGGACCTGAACACTATCTCGATGAATCTACACTGGTGCCGCCCCGATTTTTCACTAGTGCTTCTGGAACCAGAACCTTGAATCCACAGTATCGTCGATTCAAGAAGGAGGACAATTCTTTAGCCTACTGGTTACTCTCTACAATCAGCCCTAATTTGCTCTCACAACTTGTAGGAGCCGAATCGTCTGTTGCAATTTGGAATACGATTGTCAAGCTCTATTCCAATTTGTCCACCACGAAGATTATGAATCTTCACTTCCGTCTGCGTGCTCTGAAGAAAGGCTCCCTCTCCATGCCTGATTACACGATGCAAGTTAAAGAGTTATGCGATATGTTGGCCACATGTGGCAATCCTGTTGCTGAGGTTGAAAAGGTTGCTATTGTGCTTAATGGCTTGTATGTAGAATATGAGCCATTTGTGGCTGCAATTACAATGAGTCGAGAGACTCACACACTCGACACGGTTGTGTCAATGCTTATGGATGCAGAAATAAGAGTTCTGGATCTGATGTGTTTGCCGATTGGAATCAATGTTACTCGTTTTGGCAACAACAAAGATCACAATAGTGTCTCTGAGTCTAACCCCTCTCAACGGAACCACAATCAGTCAGTCAATAGGTTTCGTGGCAACAGTGGTCGTCGGCCACAGTGCCAGTTATGTGGCAAGCTTGGGCATCTCACCGACCGTTGCTGGAATCGGTTTAATCAAAATTTCAAGGGAATATCATCCACTGGATCATCTCCTATACACAATTCTCAGGCAAATATATGTCAAGTTACTGATGAGACACCTAATGTTTGCTATGATCCGTTTGTTGGTGTTACTACAGGGGTTGCTGATGTCCAAGTAGATGCTTCTGATGACACTGCTCACATTAATTCATTGATTGCGACTGGGGCTTTGCATCTTAACTCGGTCTGGTACCCTGACTCGGGAGCCATGCACCACGTTACTGGTAGTCCTCAAAATGTTTTCCGAGGTCAGCCTTATTCTGGTAAGGGAAAAGTTTACCTTGGTGATGGATCTACACTTGGTATTTCTCATGTAGGGCATGCTAGTTTGGCTAGTAATTCTCGATTGTTGAATCTTGAGCATTTGTTATTAGTTCCTCAGATTACTCAAAATTTGCTCTCTGTTTCACGTTTTACTAATGATAATAATGTTTATTTTGAATTTCATGCTCATGATTGTTTTGTGAAGGATGAGCACTCAGGAGAAATTCTTCTTCGAGGGAAATTAGAGGATGGTTTGTACTGTTTTAGCTCTGGGGAAGTGCAATCTACTACTAGTTTGGTTAATAACACATTTTTTCAGTCTTCTTCTAGTTCTACTCAGATTGTGATGTCCACGTATTGGCTGTGGCATAATAGATTAGGACACCCTGCACCCAGGGTTGTCTGTCTAGTTTTGAATAAAGTTGTAACTGTTGATAAGCATACTTGTATGGCCTATCAGTTAGGAAAAAGTCATCAGTTGCCTTTTTCATCTTCCACCACTATCTATTCTAAACCTTTTGAGCTTGTTGAAGCAGATGTCTGGGGCCCTGCTCTAATTAAGTCTTGTGGCTTTCGTTATTATGCGTCTTTTGACGATATGTATAGCCGCAATTGTTGGCTATATCTCTTACGGAATAAAGCTGAAGTTTCAGATGCTTTTAAAATGTTTTCTGCTCTTGTTCATAACCAGTTCTCCTCTAAGATTCTTGCCCTTCAAACTGACAATGGTGGTGAATTTCAGGCCTTGGATTGTGTTTTAGCTCAAATGGGTATCAAGCATCGGTATACATGCACACATACATCGCAGCAAAATGGAGTTGTAAAGCGTAAGTATCGCCATATCCTCGACACAGCCTTAGCCCTGCTTGCACAAGCTTCAGTCCCTTTTGCTTACTGGTCGTATGTTGTTCTAAGTGTTGTGTTTTTACTTAATCGACTGCCTTCTGAAGTTCTTCAGAGAAAATCACCTCATCAGCTTGTATATGGTTCGCCTCCAGATTATCAGTTCCTGCGTGTTTTTGGAAGTCAGTGCTTTCTATGTTTACGTGCATACAACAACCACAAATTTGACTTTCGATCCAAGGCATGTGTGTTCCTTGGCTATTCCCCTCGACATCATGGATATCATTGTCTGGACAGTTCTGGGCGTGTTTTTATTTCACGTCATGTCAAATTCAATGAGTGGTGCTTCCCTTTTGCTCTACGAGATGTGTCTCAGCCCTCTTCCTCATCCAGTGCCTTTCAATCTACCTCATTTCCTACTACACGTGGTTCTGATGCAACTCTTGATCCTTGTGTGCATCCTGTGGAGCCCCCTGCAAATGGTTCCTTACTGCCTAATGAAGATGCAGATGCTTCTCCAAATGAACATGTGACTGGAGATGATCCTCACCCTCTTGAATCATGTGATGATGAAACATGTGATGGTGCCAATGAAGATATTCAAGAGAATGGTATTCATACTAGTGATACTTTACCTGCAACTTCACCCTTAGGCAGTCCTGCAGTACCTGAAGTTGGGGACAGTCCTGCAATACCTGATGTTGAGGTTCCTCCCTTAGATACTGCTGCAACATCTGAAGTTGAGGTGTCTTCTCCAAATGTTTTTGATAGTCATCCCCTAGACTAGTCAGCAGCACCAGGAATTGAACTGCAATCTGAAATACAACCTGCTACTGAATTTTCAGCTACACCTGATGATACTCTGCCTCGTGTTGCTGATACTTCTGCCTTAGTTGATCCTATTGCCCATCAGCCTGCAAGCCCTTCTACTTCTGGTCATCATAATCAGCTTAACACCCACTCAATGGTCACTCGAAGTAAAGTGGGTGTGTTTAAGCCCAAGGTGTATCTTGTTGAGTGTGATGAAACACCTGCCAGTGTTCATGAAGCACTTCTTCATCCTCAGTGGCATGCGGCTGTGATGTAAGAATATGAAGCTTTGTTGCAAAATGGTACTTGGGAGTTGGTACCATTACCTGCCAATCGAAAAGCTGTTGGATCAAAATGGTTGTTTAAGGTAAAATACAATTTTGATGGGACGATCAACAAGTACAAAGCTCGTTTAGTTGCAAAAGGGTACTCTCAAGTACCTGGCTTTGATTTCTCTAAGACTTTTAGTCCAGTGGTGAGGTTCTTTACTATTAATGTTTTGCTCTCATTGGATGTGTCTAGTAATTGGGTGATTCGACAGGTGGACGTTAATAACGCGTTCCTTAAAGGGGATTTAGAAGAAGATGTGTACATGGTGCAGCCTGCTGGATTTGAAAAGTGTGATGATAGTGGTGGTAAACCGGTTTGCAGACTCAAAAAGGCCCTCTACGGATTACGTCAAGCCCCACGAAACTGGTTCAGTAAGCTTCGTGATTTTCTTTTTACTCTTGGCTTTGTTGCATCACGTGCTGATCCTTCTTTATTTGTTTATCGTGAGCGAAATGATGTTCTATACTTGGTAGTATATGTAGATGATATTCTGGCCACTGGAACGTCTGAATCACATATCACACGTGTTTTGAATGCCTTAAATGATCAGTTTTCTCTTAAAGATTTAGGGACATTTCATTATTTTCTGCGTATAGAAGCTATTCATTCCACTGCAGGGTTGTTTCTTTCACAAAGGAAGTATGTTACTAAATTGTTAGCTAAGCATGACTTGTTAGGGACGCGAGCAGTCGATTCTCCTATGGCTGTTTCGCCTAAACTTAGTAAATATGATGGCACTCAATGTACATATGTTGCACGATATCGAAGTGTGGTAGGTGCTCTTTTGTATATTTGTCATACCAGACCAGACATTGCCTTCGTAGTGAACAAAGTTGCACAATTTATGCAAGCTCCTAAAGATGTTCATTGGGCTGCTGTGAAACGCATCTTGCGATATCTCAAAGGTACAACTGAGTTTGGGTTATGGTTTGCCTCTCAAGGGTCATGTGATGCTGTGAGGACATCTATACATGCCTATTCGGATGCCGACTGGGGAGGAGATGTTGATGATCGACGGTCAATATCGGGCTATTGTGTTTTTCTTGGATCACACTTGTTGTCTTGGAGTTCAAAGAAACATCGTTCTGTCTCTCGATCCACTGCCGAGGCAGAATATCGGAGTTTGGTTGATGCTTCCAGTGAAGTATTGTGGATTAAAGCTGTGCTTAGTGACATGGGAGTGATATTTGAAGGATGTCCTAAGATATGGTGTGATAACACCAGTACAGTGGCGATGGCTGCCAATCTAGTTCTGCATACCAAAACCAAGCATGTAGATCTGGATTTGCATTTTGTTCGCGAAAGAGTGTTGGCCAAACAACTTGAAGTCAACTATGTTCCTGCACAGTATCAGTCAGCTGATATTCTTACGGAACCATTACCGGTGTCAAGGTTTCAAGAACTGCGGACTCAATTATGTGTGTGGTCAAGCAAGTTTACTCAAGGAAACAAGGAAGCAGAGTGAATGTTGAGACTTGTGAATCAAGTTGGTTACTTCTGTTGTAAGAGAAAGGTGTGGACGTTAGGCTGTTACCTATATGCGTATGGTTTAACTAATTGGGCTCCAATATACAATTTAGTTAACCGTCTTGGGTTATAAAAACCACTAATGTGGCACTGGCCCAATTTAAGTTTTTGGCCTACATTGTAAACATTCTCCCCCTTTCTCTTCATTGAAGCCTTCCCGTTCATCTTCTCTTCTTTTCTGTTTCTTGCTGGTTATCAATCTCATCGCCGTTTCATCTCTGATCAGTAGGTCAGCTTCAATAATTCATACGCAATAGATGTGTTCAACAAGTTTCGTGGATGGAGATGGTAAATTCATGGGCAGCTTAAGAGACGATGTTAAGGGTCTTTTAAGTTTATACGAAGCATCGTTCCTTGGGATGCCAGATGAACATGTTTTAGACGAGGCCCAGAACTTTAGTGCTAAACATCTGTTAGTATTAAGGGAAAAGATGGAGACAAGAACTGGGGAGCACATACGACAGTTAATGGAATACCCACAACACTGGAGAATGGAATGGACCGAAGTACGAGACTTCATCGATATCTACTGGAAGAACCAGACAGATGATGATGAGATGAAATCGATTCTATTAAAGCTGGCTAAGTTGAATTACAACATTTTACAATCCATTTATCTCAAGGAGCTCCAAGAGCTATCTGAGTAAGATCACGTTCTAGTAAGAGAACAAAGGTTTTTACTAACAAAATACTACTAAATATTATTCCTAAAAGATTTCATTTGTGGGCAGGTGGTGGAAGGAGTTGAATATCAAGGAAAGGCTTCCTTTTGCTCGTGATAGGCTTGTTGAGGTTTACTTTTAGGCAATGGGCAGTGCCCCTCCGTGTCCCCAATATACAGGTGCAGGAGCAATATTGCAAATTTTGGATCCTTAGCCACTCCGCTAGATGATATATACGACACATATGGAACACTGAATGAGCTCGAGAAGTACACAAATGCAATAAAACGATAATATTAAAATTTATAAATAGATATAGATACTATGCAATGATGAATTGTTTAGTTTTGCCAATATATATATATATATATGTGTGTGTGTGTGTGTGTGTGTGTGAAATTGTAGATGGGATGTTAAGGCAACGGAGGAACATCCGGAGTACATGAGATTTCTGTATGAAGCCATCTACAACCATGTTAGTGAAATGGCCCGAGATGCTTTGATCGATAATGGCATCGATATTCTACCCTGCCTTAAGGAATTGGTGCGGTCCCTTTGAATGGAGGAGTATATATACATACATGTACATTAGTTAATACTCTACATTTAACTTTTTTTTGCAGTGGCAGGATTATATCGGAACATATCTTAAAGAAGCACGATGGTTGCACAACGGATACAATCCAAGTGCAGCAGAATATCTGGAGAACGTTTGGGTATCCATTGGGATAGTAACTCCCTTGGTATATGGCATTTTTGGAGTGGCAGGAAGATCTATACATAAATATTTGTCGGAATATGTGGAGGATTGGTCTCATTCTCACTTGGTTTCTATCCCTGCCTACTTTATCTGGTTCATTGATGATTTAAAAACTTCCAATGTTTGTGCTAGATTTTCGTTCTCATGTCAGTAATCATGCCAATTATAGTATGACACATTTTAGCTGCAGGGGGAAATGGAAAGAGGAGAGCCGATGAATTTCGTACATTTTTACATGATTGAAAAAGGAATATCAGAAGAAGAAGCGTGTGATCATGTAAAAGGTTTGAAAAGGGGTTTGTGGAAAAAATGAACAAAGCAATAATTGAAGATTCGGTCCGAGCACCAGCCACTGTCAAAGTTGGTGTCAATATGATGCGTTGCGTTTATCGGATGTACAAATATGGAGATTTCTTTGGCATCCAAACCAAACAAAATCAAGAATGTGTGAAGTCAATCCTTGAGCCCATTCCAATGGATTAATTCTGGAATTTCACCTTAAAATAGGCTTATTAAGCTGCAGTTTGTATGTTTTCGTTCGAATAATAAGGTTGCTAGACGCTCTGTTGAAGTATAAGCTATATTTGCTAGTATGACTAGTTTTTTTATTGCTGAGCAAAAAAAAAGAGTTGTTTACTGTTTTAATCAACAATCTTGTTGGTCACTTGTGTTTAATGTTCTCGAAATTTACTTTAGTTGAGTTTGTTATAGTATAAAATTCGTCTACTTATTATTTGTGCCTCTTTATATACCTCACCTATGATTTTATGCTACGTGTATTTAAATGGATATTAGATCAGTAAACATTGCAAGGATGTCATCTTTAACATATTCTGGATGTTGTTGGAAAAATAGAGTGTTGCAAAACGAGGCGTTAGCAATAACTGGAAAATAATAAAATAATCAAACCAAACCATGCCGTGGTATTAACCATTGCCTTAGAAGTGAATTTACCCCGATATGTGTAATCGCTACAATGGATGAATGGCCCCCTAAGGTTAGCACGGCTCTCCAAACTTCGTACACCCGAAAGATGGAGCGGACTCTGATTTAAATGCTCTTCTCTCAACTCAAAATCAACACTCGTGATAGGTTTATAAAAACTAAAGAGAGTGATTCTAAAACAAACTCTATTGCTTAGGTATATCTCAAATGAGATAAATTGCCCACTATTTATAGGCTAAAAGTGAAAGAAAAATCATTATTTCCGCATCACAAATTAATTCTATTAATAATTGAATTAAATATCATTATTATATGAGTTATATTGTGAGTATTAACAACCATCCCCACCAATGCGAAAAAAATATCCTTCGTAGATATGAGAGCATTGAAGTTAAAACATGAGAAGAGCAATAGCGAGATTAGTTGCTTAAGTACTAGTGAACGTATCTTGAACTAGTACATAGTGATGATGAGCAATCATTCTCTTAGACAAGTGAAACTAGTCTTGAACTACAACATTTTACAATCCATTTATCTCAAGGAGCTCCAGGTGCTATCCGAGTAAGATCATGTTCTAGTAAGAGAACAAAGGTTTTTACTAACAAAATACTACTAAGGACTATTCCTAAAATATTTCATTTATGGGCAGGTGGTGGAAGGAGTTGAATATCAAGGAAAGGCTTCCCTTTGCTCGTGATAGGCTTGTTGAGGATTACTTTTGGGCAATGGGCAGTGCCCCTCCGGGTCCCCAATATCCCAAGTGCAGGAGGAATATTGTAAAATTTGGATCCTTAGCCACTCCTGTAACACCTCGATTTTTATGGTTAAAAAAAGGAAAAGAAATAAAAAAAAGGAATTGGGGTCACTAGGGTTTGAACACGTGACCCTTGAAGGAATGTTAGGTTTACCATTGAGCCAAAGAGTTCTCTTGGTTTAGCTTTACACCAACTTAATCATAAGTGTGTCTGATAATTATTATATCATATAATAAAAATCTGACTTTTCCCATACCCTTAATTTCTTTTGTCTGATCGAGATCCGTGAGAACCTAGAACGTTCTAAACCTCCCCCCTCTCTGTTCACTCCCTGATCTCGCCCACTGCACTGCCGTGAGCGTCACCGCCGGCGGCAAACAAAGCGTCGTCGCGTCTGGGTTAATCTTTGGTCGCCACTCACGCGTTAGCGCCGCCGTCCGTCGCAAAACTGGGTTCGAAAGTTTGGTCGAAACCCTAACTCGACCCTTCTATTTTCCGGCGATTTCGTCGTTGCCCGCCTTCCGTTCGTCGCACCGGCCTCACCATCGTACTCAACGCGTCACGGCGAGCAAAACCGTACCGGCCAATCGTCCGTTCGACTCCGGCAAGGCCCTCGTTCAAGATTCGTGTTTTTCGGTGAAGGTTTGGCATTTTAGGTAATTTCCGGCCTAATTTTGGTCAATTTCGGTTGGTCTTTATGTTGGGTCGTGATTTTTGTCTGAAAAATTATGTTTTCTGGCAGTCTGGTGACCAGTGGAGCCTTCGGTAACCATTCCGACGACCGGCCAACGAAACCCTATTGAAAGGTAAAGGTTGAACCGGCCCAACCCAACCCGGTTTGGCTTTGGATCGAACCGGCCTGCATAAGCCCAATAACCCCAAGCCTATATCCGACTCGTCTGACCCGAATCGAGTTCAACTCGGCCCAAAAATTTGCCCGACCCGAGTCTCGACCCAACCCGAAATCGAATCAACTCGTCCGAGTCAACTCGTCCGAGTCAACTCGTCCGCGTCAACCGAGTCAACTCGTCTGAGTCAACTCATTTGACTTTGACTGTTGACTGTTGACCATTGACTGCTGACGTCAGCGTTGACTTTGACCGTTGACTTTGACCAAAAAGTCAATTTTTTTAAAAGCCCTATTATATGTTTTTCGACGTCCTGAGTCCGTTTTTGAAGCCCGTTTTGCAAAATTCTGACCCGAAAGCCTCTGAATCTGACCTTGAGCCCGAACTTGTTTATATACTTAATTATCGGTTAAGAGCTTGTGAGTAAGATCTGATCTTAGAATTTGTGTAATTGAAGGTATTCTCGGTTCCTTGGAAGCGATGCTGAGGAATGTCGAATTCGGGTTCGAGGGTATTCGAATGTCGTATCATGAATCGACTGATGTAGCTCGGAGTTAAGGTAATACACTACTACCCCTTGTATGCTTTATGTACAGGTCGATATCCGGTTAATGCATGCATGCTTATGATGAAGTGTTTTGTAAACTCTACTTAAGCCGAATTAGATGCGAGAAATAAGTATGAAAATTATTAAAACCAAAATATTCGAATAAGAATACTAATAGACCAGAAGTATCGAAAGTTAATAGTAATAAATAGTACAGTTAAATCTGCAACTCTACTTAAGCTTTATGTCCATTGTATCTCGAATCGTAATAACAAGGAATGTCTATAACATTCGTATTTGAATTGGATTAACTTAATGAATTTGAGTCTCGATAGAGAACTTTAGATGGTTTATACATGCGAAATTGAAGATCTGAATCAGGTTAAGAATAAATGTTTGATCATATGAACTTATGAAGTGACTGATATAAGACTACATGTAAGGTAGCTCGGTGATAATGATATGTTTAAAGTATCTTGATGAAAAAAGAAAAAAAATTGATAAAAGCAGTATGAATCTAAAAGAAAGGTGTCTATGAACCCGACGAAAGAGTAAACTAGGTAGTTACTCCATTATACACAAGGGAACCAATTGCATGACCTTTACGCTGAAGGTAAGTGCAAATCATTTAAAACTTTGGTTATGTTGGATTGGTTTGGAGAAAGACTTCCCTGCAAGTGTGGCATGTTGTATAGTTATACATATCACCCCTGACTGACATTCGATGTTACGTCTTGATTTTGGAAGGCTCTGTTGGAAGTCTTGAGTACTCGTCCGAATTTGAGGGATAGTTCTTCATCCGTAAATTGATGGTCAACCTAGAAGAATTATGAATATAATTCTGGGTCGTATGAATGACATCTCTGATAGTTGGGAAGGCTTATTATTCTCGATTAAGACCGTTTATAACAAAATTTTTGAGACAAGTGTTCGCTTAGCACCATATGAAGTTCGATAAGAATCCAAATATTTATTCTGATTAGTTGTAAGAGATGTATAATGGGATAACTTTGGGTCTAAGGATAGTTTGAGTGACTGAGGAAACTGCCAGATTGATATATGACCGTCTGAGAAAGTCCTGAGAAACAAGGATACTCTTATGAGCATACTACAATACGAGTGTGGGTGAAAGAATGACTTCTGCATTTCTCTGACTATGGTAAATTTCGAGGATGAAATTTCTTTTAGAGGAGATGAATTGTAACACATTGATATTCATGGTTAAAAAAAGGGAAAAGAAATAAAAAAAAAGGGAATTGGGGTCACCAGGGTTTGAACCCGTGACCCTTGAAGGAATGTTGGGTTCACCACTAAGCCAAAGAGTTCTCTTGGTCTAGCTTTACACCAACTTAATTATAAGTGTGTCTAATAATTATTAAATCAGATAATAAAAATCTGACTTTCCCCTACCCTTCATTTCTTTTGTCTGATCGAGATCCGTGAGAACCTAGAAGGTTCTAAACCTCCCCCCCCCCCTCTCTGTTCACTGCCTGATCTCGCCCACCGCACCGTTGTGAGCGTCACCGCTGGCAGCAAACAAAGCGTCATCGCGTCTGGGTTAATCTATGGCCGCCACTCACGCGTTAATACCATCGTCCATCGCAAAGCTGGGTTCGAAAGTTTGGTTGAAACCCTAACTCGACCCTTCTGTTTTCCGGCGATTTCGTCGTTGCCCGCCTTCCATTTGTCTCACCGGCCTCACCATCGTACTCAACGCGTCACGGTGAGCAAAACCGTATCGGCCAATCATCCGTCCGACTCTGGCAAGGCCCTCGTTCAAGATTCGTGTTTTCCGGCAAAATCGTATCGGCCAATCATCCGTCCGACCAGTGGAGCCTCCGGTGACCATTCTGATGACCGGCCGACAAAACCCTGTTGAAAGGTAAAGGTTGAACCAGCCCAACCTAACCCAGTTTGGCTTTGGATCGAACCGGCCTGCATAAGCCCAATAACCCCAAGCCTATATCCGATTCGTCTGACCCGAATCGAGTTCAACTCGGCCCAAAAATTTGCCCGACCCGACCCGAGTCTCGACCCAACCCGAAATCGAATCAACTAGTCCGAGTCAATCGAGTCAACTCGTCCGAGTCAACCGAGTCAACTCGTTTGACTTTGACTGTTGACCGTTGACTGCTGACGTCAGTGTTAACTTTGACGTTGACTTTGATTGTTGACTTTGACCAAAAAGTAAAAAAAAAAACTTGAAAAGCCCTATGTTATGTTTTTTGACGTCCTGAGTCCGTTTTTGAAGCCCGTTTTGCAAAATTCTGAATCGAAAGCCTCCGAGTCTGACCTTGAGCCCTAACTTGTTTATGTACTTAATTATTGGTTAAGAGCTTGTGAGTAAGGTCTGATCTTGGAATTTGTGTAATTGAAGGTAATCTCGGTTCCTTGGATGCGATGCTGAGGAATGTCGAATTCGGGTTCGAGGGTATTCGAATGTCATATCATGAATCGACTGATGTAGCTCGGAGTTAAGGTAATACATTACTACCCCTTGTATGCTTTATGTACATGTCGATATCCGGTTAACGCATGCATGCTTATGATGAAGTGTTTTGTAAACTCTGCTTAAGCCGAATTAGATACGAGAAATAAGTATGAAAATTTTTAAAACCAAAATATTCGAATAAGAATTCTAATAGACCAGAAGTATTGAAAGTTAATAGTAATAAATAGTACAGTTAAATCTGCAACTCGATCAATGGTGTCTAAGATTCAATTCACATAATATGGAGTAAAGGATATTGGATATGAGATTTCAGAAATGCCCTTGAGGTATAAGAATGACTAAATTGCCCCTAATAAAGGAAGTGACCCGAAATCTGCATTCGAATTGATTGAAAAATCACCCCACCTAAGATGTATGTTCTATTGGAAAAGACTTCGGCATCATTTTTGAAATGCGCGTAACACTAAAAGAAACTTGGTTTTCCCCCGAGCTCTGTATAACACATGAAGGTGAATTTATTAGAATTATCATTGTATTCTTGAGCTGATCCTCACGACAGTAATGAATGAATTAATTGGAATGATCGTAATGACCAAAAAGACTGTAGTGCCTTCCAGCACCAAAATTATTAATTAATTAGAATGACAATTATACCCTTAAGTTTGAATGACTAAACCGTCTGTAAGGGCCGAAAGGATTAGAACGACTTAATTTCTACCGAGTACGTAAAGGTTGAAGGTGCTATATAGTAAAATTTGACAAAATGGTGGATATCCCGAGCTTCAAGATGACTGAAAATACCCCTTGGCTGGAAGTAAATTACCTTTGATAAAATTCTGGAAATGTCAATAAAGCTAAAAATGACTAAAATGTCCCCAAGGGTTGAAGCATGACTCATGTATGTCAATCAATCCTGATATTAATGTAAGGATGTAAGTTTTTCCGCACATAACATAAGTTTGACTACTCCGTGACGAGTCCTGTGATAAAACATGAAAACAACCGTTCAGATATATGATACAACTGGATACATTAGTAGGGTTGGTTAGTACTGCAAGGTTGAGATACGTTAGTTTGAATTGTTTTGGAGCCTCGAAAAATGTCTGGAAACCTTAAATATTGTAAATTGTCATTTTATCGTTTTTGGGCTAAATTACAAAATTACCCCTCTTAGTTAATTGATCAAAATGCCATCGTTGGCCAAAGTAATTAAATAGCCTTCAATGTATTCAGTATCGTAAAAGATCTTGACATAGAAATCTCTGAATGCCTGGTTGAAAACCTGATGAGCAAATAGAATTTCCCGAGCAACTGTTCATGCCCCGTTAGTATAAATTACCAACACGCACATGTATGATAAAATGACCATAATGCCCTTGTATGCTTAAATGACTAAAATACTCACAATATATCTGAACTTTCTAAGATCTTGATGTACCAATTCTTGAATGCATGATATGAATCGTTTTACGAACCCTTTCTAATAGGGACCTCGTTCTTGAAATTCGTCCAAATTGTCAAAAGTTCAATGTGCCCCTTTCTGTAGGTACCGAGTATCTTTGAGAATTAAAGTGTTCTATCTAGTGTGTTCAATGTGTGCTATATTCTGTTGAATGAATTGCATAATGATTTAATCATAAACAATATTATGTTTGACTAATATTTTAATTGTTATTGAAAGTGCATCACTTTGTTAGAAAATGAGATGAAATGATGAATTGTATATATGATGACATTATCTGCCTACTTGATGTATGTTTGCTCAATCCGTATACTTGTTATGTGATTGCTTGATCTGTGATGGAATTGTCTGACTGACTGATGAACTTGATAGTATGATATGTTAGCTTGACCTATGATGGTACAATCTGTTTGCATGATGAATTATGAAAATGTCTGCTTTGCTCAATGGTATGCCCATTTATCTATCAAAAGCATGAATCTTCCGTTTCTGATACTCTGAGTAGAATGTCTGTCACATGTATTCTGTTACTCATGTCTGGATACTGAACACCGATTACTATCTGGGGTATATTGTTGGGTTATATTATGAAGTCTCTGTTGGTACAGCCCTGATCCAGCTGGTAAATCCTTATGGACTCAAGGTCTCCCCTTGAGTAGGTACCGATGCTTTAACACGGGTAAATCCTTATGGACCTAAGGCAGCCCCTTAGGTGGCACCTATGCCCATCGGGCCTAAGGTAAGTCCTTATGGATGCAGTTCTGGGGGACTGCACATTGGTGTAAGGTTGGAGGGTAGTTACTAGTAAACCCTTGTATGTACTTGAGCATTTGCATTGAATTGTTACGTATTCTTATGATATGGCTAGTATGCATTTATGCCTATTTGATATGCACTTATTGGAACACACTAGACGCTAAACTCTTTGTTTCCATCTTCGTAATCTATTAGCTTGAATAATTCTTGTTCGTTACTTGATGATTGAATTAAAGAAATAGTACTGTTATCCTAAAGTATAACATTACCCTGGAATATCAAAAAGGAAAAGAGAACTGTTACTGCTTGGAACATCATGAAAATGTTATACTTACCATGTATCCGCATGAGCTTATATCATCTTTTGGTAGTTCTGTATTACTGAGCTTTTCCAAGCTCACGTTGTTTTTACCATCGCGGGTTAAAAGAATATAGCTTGGTTTAATGTTTGACATCAGTGTTCGAAGTTCCTTCGGCGTTGCCTCTAGAGTACGGTACTGTATAGTCAGTGGGCATGTATGTCATGTATTGTTTTATGACAGTGTCTGTAAGTACTTTCTGAAATTTATGCTATGTGTTTAAATGATTTCCTGAAATTGTATTTTAAACAGAAGTTGATTTTACAGTTTAATAAGTGTTTTGAGAAAGAAAATGTTTTTATGTGTATTTTTATTGTGGGTCGCTCTTGTGACCCTAATGTGACTTCCTAAGATCCGTTATAACGCATAGGCGGGTCTAGGGGGTTACATTTAGTGGTATCAGATCTTAGAGTTGCGTCTTTCTGGGTAGATTGGCCGATCGTCTGACATAGGGTGTATGGTATGTGCCAGCCCCTAGATCCTGACCGTACTCCACCAAGTCGGGACTCTGATATCGAATCCTTTTTT
Source organism: Hibiscus trionum (assembly GCA_030270665.1). Taxonomy (NCBI): domain Eukaryota; kingdom Viridiplantae; phylum Streptophyta; class Magnoliopsida; order Malvales; family Malvaceae; genus Hibiscus; species Hibiscus trionum. The sequence goes on along the minus strand of BSYR01000036.1, from coordinate 11,403,029 downwards.
CTGAAATATCTGAATCTAAGCTTTCTGTCCACTGTATCTCGAATCGTAATGACAAGGAATGTCTGTAACATTCGTCTGTGAATTGGATTAACTTAATGGATTTGAGTCTGGATAGAGAACTTGAGATGGTTTATGCATGTGAAATTGAAGATCTGAATCAGGTTAAGAATAAATGTTTGATCATATGAAGTGACTGACATAAGACTACATATAAGGTAGCTCGGTGATAATGATATGTTTAAAGTATCTTGATGAAAAAAGAAAAAAAATTGATAAAAGCAGTATGAATCTAAAAGAAAGGTGTCTTTGAACCCGGCGAAAGAGTAAACTAGGTAGTTACTCCATTATACACAAGGGAAACAATTGCATGACCTTTACGATGAAGGTAAGTGCAAATCATTTAAAACTTTGGTTATGTTAGATTGGTTTGGAGAAATACTTCCTTGCAAGTGTGGCATGTTGTATAGTTATACATATCACCCTTGACTGACATTCGATGTTACGTCTTGATTTTGGAAGGCTCTGTTGGAAGCCTTGAGTACTCGTCCGAATTTGAGGGACAGTTCTTCATCCGTAAATTGATGGTCAACCTAGAAGAATTATGAATATAATTCTGGGTCGTATGAATGACATCTCTGATAGTTGGGAAGGCTTATTATTCTCGATTAAGACCATTTATGACAAAAGTTATGAGACAAGTGTTCGCTTAGCACCATATAAAGTTCGATAAGAATCCAAATATTTATTCTGATTAGTTGTCAGAGATGTATAATGGGATAACTTTGGGTCTAAGGATAGTTTGAGTGACTGAGGAAACTGCCAGATTGATATATGACCATCTAGGAAAGTCCTAAGAAACAAGGATACTCTGATGAGCATACTACAATACGAGTGTGGATGAAAGAATGACTTCTACATTTCTCTGACTATGGTAAATTTCGAGGACGAAATTTCTTTTAGAGGAGGAGAATTGTAACACCTCGATTTTCATGGTTAAAAAAGGGAAAAGAAATAAAAAAAAGGAATCGGGGTCACCGTGGTTTGAACCCGTGACCCTTGACAGAATGTTGGGTTTACCACTAAGCCAAAGAATTCTCTTGGTCTAGCTTTACACCAACTTAATTATAAGTGTGTTTGATAATTATTATATCAGATAATAAAAATCTGACTTTTCCCCTACCCTTCATTTCTTTTGTCTGATCGAGATCCGTGAGAACCTAGAAGGTTCTAAACCTCCCCCCCTCTTTGTTCACTGCCTGATCTCGCCCACCGCACCGCTGTGAGCGTCACCGCCGGTGGCAAACAAAGTGCCATCGCATCTGGGTTAATCTCTGGCCGCCACTCGTGCGTTAGCGCCACCGTCCGTCGCAAAGCTGGGTTCGAAAGTTTGGTCGAAACCCTAACTCGACCCTTCTATTTACCAGCAATTTCGTCGCCGCCCGCCTTCCGTTCGTCGCACCGGCATTGCCATCGTACTCAGCGCGTCATGGCGAGCAAAACCGTACCGGCCAATCATCCGTCCGACTCCGGCAAGGCCCTTGTTCAAGATTCATGTTTTCTGGCGAAGGTTTGGCATTTTAGGTAATTTCCGGCCTGATTTTGGTCCATTTCAGTTGGTCTTTATGTTGGGTCGTGATTTTTGTCTGAAAAATTATTTTTTCCGGCAGTCTGGTGACCATTCTGACGACCGGCCGACGAAACCCTGTTGAAAGGTAAAGGTTGAACCAGCCCAACCTAACCCGGTTTGGCTTTGGATCGAACCGGCCTGCATAAGCCCAATAACTCCAAGCCTATATCCGACTCGTCTGACCTGAATCGAGTTCAACTCGGCCCAAAAATTTGCCCGACCCGACCCGAGTCTCGACCCAACCCGAAATCGAATCAACTCATCCGAATCAGTCGAGTCAACTCGTCTGAGTCAACCGAGTCAACTCCTCCGAGTTAACTCGTCCGCGTCAACCGAGTCAACTCGTCCAAGTCAACTCATTTGACTTTGACTGTTGACTTTGACGTCAGCGTTGACTTTGACCGTTGACTTTGACCAAAAAGTCAAAAAAAAAATTAAAAGCCTTATTTTATGTTTTTCGACGTCCTGAGTCCGTTTTTGAAGCCCTTTTTGCAAAATTCTGATCCGAAAGCCTTCAAATCTGACCTTGAGCCCGAACTTTTTTATGTACTTAATTATTGGTTAATAACTTGTGAGTAAGGTCTGATCTTGGAATTTGTGTAATTGAAGGTATTCTCGGTTCCTTGGATGCCATGCTGAGGAATGTCGAATTCGAGTTCGAGGGTATTCGAATGTCGTATCATGAATCGACTGATGTAGCTCAGAGTTAAGGTAATACACTACTACCCCTTGTATGCTTTATGTACATGTCGATATCCGGTTAACGCATGCATGCTTATGATGAAGTGTTTTGTAAACTCTTCTTAAGCCGAATTAGATGCGAGAAATAAGTATGAAAATTATTAAAACCAAAATATTCGAATAAGAATACTAATAGACTAGAAGTATCGAAAGTTAATAGTAATAAATAGTACAGTTAAATCTGCAACTCGATCAATGGTGTCTAAGATTCAATGCCCATAATATGGAGTAAAGGATATTGGATATGAGATTTCGGAAATGCCCTTAAGGTATAAGAATGACTAAACTGCCCCTAATAAAAGAAGTGACCCGAAATTTGCATTCAAATTGATTGAAAAATCACCCCACCTAAGATGTATGTTCTATTGGAAAAGACTTCGGCATCATTATTGAAATACGTGTGACACTAAAAGAAACTTGGTTTTTCCCCCGAGCTCTGTATAACACATGAAGGTGAATTTATTGGAATTATCGTTGTATTCTTGAGTTGATCCTTACGACAGTAATGAATGAATTAATTGGAATGATCGTAATGACCAAAAAGACTGTAGTGCCTTCGAGCACCAAAATTCTTAATTAATCATAATGATAATTATACCCTTAAGTTCTGAATGAGTAAACCATCTGTAAGGGCCGAAAGGATTAGAACGACTTAATTTCTACTGAGTACGTAAACGATGGAGGTGCTATATAGTAAAATTTGACAAAATGGTGGATATCCCGAGCTTCAAGATGAATGAAAATACCCCTTGGCTAGAAGTAAATTGCCTTTGATAAAATTCTGGAAATGTCAATAAAGCTAAAAATGACTAAAATGCCCCCATGGGTTGAAGCATGACTCATGTATGTCAATCACTCCTGATATTAATGTAAGGGTGTAAGTTTTTCCGCACATAACATAAATTTGACTACTCCGTGACGAGTCCTGTGATAAAACATGAAAACAATCGTTCAGATATACGATACAAATGGATACATTAGTAAGGTTGGTTAGTACTGCAAGGTTGAGATACGTTAGTTTGAATTGTTTTGGAACCTCGAAAAATGTCTGGAAACCTTAAATATTGTAAATTTTCATTTTATCATTTTTGGGCTTAATTACAAAATTACCCTTGTTAGTTAATTGATCAAAATGCCATCGTTGGCCAAAGTAATTAAATAGCCTTGAATGTATTCGGTATCGTAAAAGATCTTGACATAGAAATCTCTGAATGCCTGGTTGAAAACCTGATGAGCAAATAGAATTTCCTGAGCAACTGTTCATGCCCCGTTAGTATAAATTACAAACACTCCCATGTGTGATAAAATGACCATAATGCCCTTGTATTCTTAAATGACTAAAATACTCATAATATATTTGAACTTTCTAAGATCTTGATGTACCAATTCTTGAATGCATGATATGAATCGTTTTACGAACCCTTTCTAATAGGGACCTCGTTCTTGAAATTCGTCCAAATTGTAAAAAGTTCAATGTGCCCCTTTCTGTAGGTACCGAGTATCTTTGAGAATTAAACTGTTCTATCTAGTGTGTTCTATGTGTTCTATATTCTGTAGAATGAATTGCATAATGATTTAATCATAAACAATATTATGTTTGATTAATATTTTAATTGTTATTGAAAGTGCATCACTATGTTAGAAAATGAGATGAAATGATGAACTGGATATATGATGACATTCTCTGCCTACTTGATGTATGTCTGCTCAATCCGTATACTTGTTATGTGATTGCTTGATCTGTGATGGAATTGTATGACTAACTAATGAACTTGATAGTATGATCTGTTAGCTTGACCTATGATGGTACAATCTGTTTGCATGATGAATGATGAAAATGTCTGCTTTGCTCAATGGTATGCCCATTTATCTGTCAAAAGCATGAATCTTCTGTTTTTGATACTCTGAATAGAATGTCTGTCACATGTATTATGTTACTCATGTCTGGAATCTGAACACCGATTACTATCTGGGGTATACTGTTGGGTTATATTATGAAGTCTCTGTCAGTACAGCCCTGATCCAGCTGGTAAATCCTTATAGACTCAAGGTTAGGGATGGCAAATGGGTGGGGCGGGTGCGGATACCCCCTCCCCCATCCCCATACTCACCTAAAATTTTTATATCCACCACCTACCCACTACCCATGGCGGGTATAATTTTCAAATCCACACCCGCCCACGTGGGTATATTCTTAAATCCATCCCCACACCCACCACCCAATTGGATACCCATTACCCATCTTGTACCCGCCTGTACCCGCCTACCTGCCTACCCGCCCGCCTGGCAGCAACCATATCACATAAAACATGAAGTGATAATGGCACCAATGCCCCTTGTACTTTGACGGAAAGTTCAATGTGGTGCCTGAACTTTGGATGCGTTTAATGTGCCCCCTGAAGTTTTCTTCCGTCATTTAAAACGCCCCCGACCCTAACACTGTTAACTTGTGATATGGTATAATTAACTTACACCGGTGTAAGTTCTACCGAACTATAGCTAACTAACTATGACTAATTTACACCGGTGTAAGTTAGTTATTATGTGAGATATTTGAGGGTAAGACAATGCAAAAAACTAAAGCAATGAACTTGAAATTTGAATAAAGAAAACAAATTTTATATTGAATCAGATATCTTCAAAGCCACATAATATGGCGGGTAGCATACGAGGAAGATCGGTATGGGGCGGGCGGGTGCGGGGCGGGTAAGGTATTAAATCCACCATCTACCCACTACCCGTGGCGGGTATGACTTTTTACATCCACACCCGCCCACTACCCACTAAACTTATACCCATCCCCACCCCAACTGGGGCGGGTTCGGTGCGAAATCCGCGAAACTGTACCCGTCTGTCATCCCTACTCAAGGTATCCCCTTGCGTAGGTATCGATGCTTTAACATGGGTAAATCCTTATGGACCTAAGGCAGCCCCTTAGGTGGCACCTATGCCCATCGAGCCTAGGGTAAGTCCTTATGGATGCAGTTCTGGGGGACTGCATATTGGTGTAAGGTTGGAGGGTACTTACTAGTAAACCCTTGTATGTACTCGAGCATTTGCATTGAATTGTTATATATTCTTATGATATGGCTAGTATGCATTTATGCCTGTTTGATCTGCAATTATTGGAACACACTAGACGCTAAACTCTTTGTTTCCATCTCCGTAATCTATTAGCTTGAATAATTCTCATTCGTTACTTGATGATTGAATTAAAGAACTAGTACCGTTATCCTAAAGTATAACGTTACCCTGGAATATCAAAAAGGAAAAGAGGATTGTTACTGCTTGGAACATCATGAAAATGTTATGCTTACCATGTATCCGCATGAGCTTATAGCATCTTTTGGTAGTTCTGTATTACTGAGCTTTTCTAAGCTCAAGTTGTTTTTTACCATCGCAGGTTAAAAGAATATAGCATGGTTTAATGTTTGACATCAGTGTTTGGAGTTCCTTCGGCGTTGCCTCTGAGTACGGTACTGTATAGTCAGTGGGCATGTATGTCATGTATGTCATGTATTGTTTTATGACAGTGTCTGTAAGTACTTTCTGAAATTTATGCTATGTGTTTAAATGACTTCCTGAAATTGTATTTTAAACAGAAGTTGATTTTACAGTTTAATAAGTGTTTTGAGAAAGAAAATGTTTTTATGTGTATTTTTATTGTGGGTCGCTCTTGTGACCCTAATGTGACTTCCTAGGATCCGTTATAACGCATAGGCGGGTCTAGTGGGTTACAACTCCGCTAAATGATATATATGACACATATGAAACACTGGATGAGCTCGAGAAGTACACAAATGCAATAAAACGGTAATACTAAAATTTATAAATAGATATAGATATTATGCAATGATGAATTGTTTAGTTTTTCCAATGTGTGTGTGTGTGTGTGTGAAATTGCATATTGGATGTTAAGGCAACGGAGGAACTTCCGGAGTACATGAAATTTCTATATGAAGCCATCTACAACCATGTTACTGAAATGGCCCAAGATGCTTTGATAGATAATGGCATCGATATTCTACCCTACCTTAAGGAATTGGTGTTGTCCCTTTGAATGGAGGAGTATATATACATACATGTACATTAGTTAATACTCTACATTTAACTTAAGTAATTGACAGCAAGGAGGGCAGAAAGGAAGGAGCTGAACTATAACCCTCTAAACCCGGCCTAGAAGAAAAGACCGAATTTAGGAAGTCACCGTTGAAAACTTTTCCCTCGAGTAATAAATTTTAGGTTTAAATAATTTATAAAACAAAAAAATAAGTTATTTATTGAAAACGGTGTCATTCCACAATAGGTTCTTCTAAAAAAACGCGGCCGTAAAAATAAAAATATCATAAAATAAATTATTCAAATATCCAAATAAAAATTCTCATGCATGCTAAAACAGTTAAAAATCCCAAATAAATGTATAAGTAACTGAAATTACATAAATCCCAAAATAATAACAAAAATAAAATAGTTCTATAAATCCGAAATGTCTATACTGAAAACTGAAATAAATCTGATAAATTGTGATCCTCCAAGTACCGAAAGCCTATGTCTGAGAATATGAAATAGAAGCTAAGGAGGAGTCAGCTATTAAGCTCAATGTGTCTCTAAAGTGCAGACAATCACAAACTCAGTTTCACAATAATAAATTTTCACATAAATATTTAAAAGACAGAAAGCACATTTAAACACGGTTTTATGAAAACACAATGCAATGCACCCATACTCCATAGTCACCAAAAAGAGAAGGTTCCCCAGAACCTCTCGCTACATAGTCACCAACACAAGTGGTATAAACCACTGAAATTCCTCTGTACAATCCCAACCCATGATAGCACAGTAAAAAGATATCACAATTTTCACAGTCTCAACACAGTCCGATAATAAATTTGATATTCACAACTCATATATTTTAAATCACAATTTTATTCACAGTCTGAAAATAGTATGCACGAAAAACAAATGTAAAATCACAACACAGTTGAAAATCATTCAAGCGTAAAATCACAGTCACAAAAACAAAGTATGTAGCACGGAAAGAGAACACACAAAAATAGTTTATTTATAGCACCGGAAGAAACAGGCTTAGGTTTATTTCTGTACGTAATAACTATGACTATATATAGAGAGAGTTGAGAGTTGGTAATCTAAACAAATTAGGTTTATAATAATAATAATACTAATAATAAAAACAAGAATTTAAGTTAAAGAAGGAGAGTCAATTTAGTCATGAAAAAAAGAATTAGAATTCAATTTGAATTAAAAAGGTTTTAAAAAAATAAATTAAACAATTAAGAAAGAAAAAAAAAGAGACGGGTGAGAGAAACCAAAGGAAATTAAAATTCTAATTGATGAAAGGGTTAATCACAAGGGAAGCCATTGAATTAAATGGGGTTTGCAAACGAGCACGTAGGCTTTTATTGATTTACAAATTGACCCCAAATTTCTATATTAATAATCATAAATCTGGATTTTTTTCAACTTAACCCTCAAACTCAAATAGGGTTTTTAATTAAATTCTCAAATCATTAGGGTTTCAAGAATTAGAAATTTCAAAATTAGGGATTTTGCGAATCTAGGGTTTATAATTTGGGTAAAATTTTTGGGGTGTTACAACTCTCCCACCCTTAAAAGAAATTTTGTCCTCAAAATTTTTTTTGACTAACGACATACTTCAAAAAAATAGAGATTATGATAACAATTTTTAAAAGGCATTTTAAATCAGAGTATGAATGACAACACAAGGTTTTCAAATAGACTTTAATCTCAAATTCATAAGAACGAATATGATCACAATCGGTCACTAAGTCTAAAGCTCATACGAGGTGGAATAGTAATCTATATACAATAGGGACAATCTTAGAATTAGAGTTGGTACTTGAAGTCTCTATTTAAAACATATTTTTAATTTTTTAAAATAATAAATTTATCAGAAAATTCTATTTTGCTCGAAAACATTTAATGTGCATGCAAAAATCATTTTCGACTTAAAATTTTAAGTGAGCCTCACAAACCGAGGGTTGAACTTAGCTCTGATACCACTAAATGTAACCCTCTAAACCCGGGCTAGAAGAAAAGACCGAATTTAGGAAGTCACCATTGAAAACTTTTCCTTCAAGTAATAAATTTTAGGTTTAAATAATTTATAAAACAAAAAAATAAGTTATTTATTAAAAATGGTGTCGTTCCACAATAGGTTCTTTTAAAAAAAACGCGACCGTAAAAATAAAAATATCATAAAATAAATTATTCAAATATCCAAATAAAAATTCTCATGCATGCTAAAACAGTTAAAAATCCAAATAAATGTATAACTAACCGAAATTACATAAATCCCAAAATAATAATAAAAATAAAATAGTTCTATAAATCCGAAATGTCTATACTGAAAACTGAAATAAATCTGATAAATTGTGATCCTCCAAGTATCGAAAGCCTATGTCTGAGAATCTGAAATAGAAGCTAAGAAGGAGTCAACTATTAAGTTCAGTGTGTCTCTAAAGTGCAGACAATCACAAACTCGGTTTCACAATAATAAATTTTCACATAAATATTTAAAAGACAGAAAACACGTTTAAACACGGTTTTATGAAAACACAATGCAATGCACCCATACTCCATAGTAGGGGTGTAAACGAGCCGAGTCGAGCTCGAGTAGTGCTGAGCTCGACTCGAGCTCGAAAAGCTCGAAGCTGAGCTCGACTCGACTCGAAAGCTCGCGAGCTCAAAATTATTGAGCTCAAGCTCGAACTCGAAATCAAAAATGAAACTCGAACTCGAACTCGAAAAGCTCGAACTCGAAAAATCGAAAGGCTCGATTTCCAAAAGCTCGAAAAGCTCGAATTCCAAAAGCTCGAACTCGAAAAGCTCGAACTCGAAATATTCTCAAACTTATGTAGGAGCTCTATTCAAGATTCAAAATCTCAAATATTGTCTATTATTACTAGAATATTTTTAAAAAAAAGATTAAATAACTTAAAACTAAATTTTATTAATAAATTATTTTTAAAAATAAAAAATATATATTTAAATATTATTTTTTCGAGTAGCTCATGAGCTTTTCGAGTCGAGTATCGAGTAGCTCGACTCGGCTCGTTAAGAACTCGAGTCGAGTTCGAGTTCGAGTCGAGTCCAATCGAGTCGAGCTTTGACCGAGCTTTGACCGAGTCGATCTCGAGTAGCTTGCGATCTGTCTCGTATCATTTACAGCCCTACTCCATAGCACCAAAAAGAGAAGGTTCCCCAGAACCTCTCGCTACATAGTCACCAACACAAGTGGTATAAACCACTAAACTTCCTCCGTACAATCCCAACCCATGATAGCACAGTAAAAAGATATCACAATTTTCACAGTCTCAACACAGTCCGATAATAAATCTGAGATTCACAACTCATATATTTTAAATCACAATTTTATTCACAGTCTGAAAATAGTATGCACGAAAAACATAATGTAAAATCAAAACACAGTTGAAAATCATTCAAGCGTAAAATCACAGTCACAAAAACAAAGTATGTAGCACGGAAAGAGAACACACAAAAATAGTTTATTTATAGCATCGGAAGAAACAAACCTTAAGCGGCAATAGCTCTAACGACGAACACAGGGAGGTTGCGACTTCGATGTAAGGTGATGACAACGTCAATTCGAGAAGAATTTATAAAACATGGGAATAACTAAGAGCGACAACACTTTAAAACTTAAGGCTTAGTTTATTTCTGTACGTAATAACTATGACTATATATAGAGAGAGTTGAGAGTTGGTAATCTAAACAAATTAGGTTTATAATAATAATAATAATAATAATAATAATAATAATAATAATAAACAAGAATGTAACGCCCATGTTTTGGGGTTAGGAGTTAGTGGGTTTGCGGTTCGAGTCGAAAAAATAAAACTAAATAAATTCAACCTTAAATTGGACCTAATTGAGCTTTAGTAAAAAAGGGAGGGACCTATGTTGTAATTTTACCCAAAAGAATTTTAAAGGAAGACAACTTTTAAAGAAAAGTTGTCTTCTCTTTCCCCACTCCCCCATTCCCAACGTCAAATACCCAAACCCTATTTTCAAAACCCTCCCAAGCTCAAGTTACTATTCCATTGAGTATCTTCATCAATCCAAGGTCTTTTTGAAAGGTAAAATCATATTCTCACTCTCCTCTTCACCCTTTATCTATCCATGGTTTTAGATTTTAAAACTATGAGCTTTTGAAAATTAGGGTTTGGTTTAAAGTTTGGGTTTTTATGGGGATTTTCATCTTGTTTTGCAAAATGAAGTTGGGTCTTTGTTTATTCATGTTAAAAGGTGCAACATATGTCAAAATGGTTGAATTTCATTGAAAACCCGAAGTGGGTTCTTAAAGCAAAATTTGAGATGTCAAAAACTCCATTTTTGGTGGGTTTTAGAGTGAAATTGAAGGGCTGAAGGTTTAGGTATGTTAGGAAGGTGATTTGGGGTCTTTTGGGTGTCATTTGGATGATTGGAAGTGGAGTTTTCAACTAGTGTTGTAGGGAGCACGAAAATTGAAATATTTGGGGATTAGTTGGATTTGGGAATTTGGGTGAAGTTGGTTTGAACTCAAAGGTTATGTGTTGATTGAATGTTAGCATTAATTGTGGTTAATGGTTGTGTTTTTGGTAGGCTAGAAGCAAGAGGAGTCGTCGAAGGAGCGTTGGGACCGAATCCGGGCTCGTAGGAGATTTGTTTCGGTTGCTAAGGAAGGGCGGTGAGTGATTTCAAACTTGTTTTAAAGTTTGGTTCGAGTGTGTGTTGAGTGTGTGTGTGGAATGTGCTTGGTAGGCCATTTCTTTATTTTAAGTTATTAATCCTAGCCATTGAGTTCCATTAAATGCTATTGTGTTTGCCTATCTATGCTCTTGTGAAATGTGGTTAATTGGTGCATGTATATCATGATATGTATATATGTGATGAGCATGGGATGTGGTTGATGATATGTGATGTGGTTATGAAAATTGGCACTAAATAAATTACCGGTTGTAAATGATCGATCATCAGGATTAGTGTGCACACAAATTGAGTCAAAACGTACGTGGCCTTGATGGCGTTAAGTCATCAAGGAGGAGTACGGTGATGTAATATTCCACCAGAAGCTTTTATATATTTCTACGAGATGATGAGTGGAATCCCATCCGTAGGGCATGTGGCGATGAGTGGAATCCCGCACATGCAAGGTCCGGTGATGAGTGTAATCCCACCGAGGTAATGTGATTGTTGAGGTTAAATCCGCACATCCGGGAAATTAATAGTGGCCAATTAAACTTGTTCATATGTTGTGATATATGATGTTGATATGTGGTGTTGTTATATGATGATTGAGCTTGGTAGGATATGAGAAACCATATTATGACTCTTGAAAGACTAGCTAGGTCTACTCGATTACTTTGCCAATGTATGATGTATGTGAGGTTAGGATTTAAATGGTTGAACCCTGCATTGTTGATGTTTTTCGTTTTAGAGCACCCTCACTAAGCTTATAGCTTACGCTCTCAATTTTCAACAATGCAGATCATTAGCGTGGTGTTAGCTCGGAGCAAGGCAAGAAGGGCTTTCCAAGTTTGTGGCTCAAGTACGGTTGTTAATTATGTACTAGTTAGCAATGTGGCAAGGGTGTTTGTGTGAGCTATGTATGACTCATTTATATGTTGATGTTTTGGATTAACTTTGGTTTGTAAAGCATGATATGCTATGATGAATGTTTGAGTGTGGTGGCATGCCTTCTAGATGTTTAGGTTGCCTTGTTAGTGAGTGCAAACCTCTTATATGATGACTTGTGCCATTTTGGCCTTTTGAGCTTTCATGTATGACCATATATGCTAAAATTGCCCTTTTGTATGAATGCCATGATTAGAAGCCTTGTTTCATGTTTGAATGCTTACTTTGGCTTAAGTATGATTGCTTTAATGTTTGTATGTACATAGGAGGGTCTAAAAATGCTTCTAGAGTCTTGATTGAGGTCACCAAGTTGAAATTGGTGGATTTGCAGAGCAGGGCGTATCGGTACGCCTAAGGGCCGTATCGATACGGTCTTGCCTGCAGAGCTCAATTTTGGCTGGGTGTATCGATACGCTCAAGGGCTGTATCGATACGGTCTTCTTCGAGTTGACCGTTTGGGTTGACCAAGTCAAGGCGTATCGATACCCTTGATTGGTGTATCGATACGGCCTGCCCTATAAGCTTAAAATGGACTGTAATGTGTGGTTGTGGTCCGAACGTGTTTCTCTTATGGATGTTTTCCGCTATCGTGATCACTTAGGATTTAATACGCCTCTAGTCAAGATTAAAATGAAAGAAAAAAAAATAGGGTTGCTAACCGAGGGGGAACCCTAACGGGTTTCGCTTCGGTTTTCCCCGTGTGGCCCACTCGGACCGGTCATCCGGCCAGACCGGGATGAGGGGGTTACAAAGAATTTAAGTTAAAAAAGGAGAGTCAATTTAGTCATGAAAAAAAGAATTAGAATTCAATTTGAATTAAAAAGGTTTTAAAAAAATAAATTAAACAATTAAGAAAGAAAAAAAAGAGACGGGTGAGAGAAACCAAAGGAAATTAAAATTCAAATTGATGAAAGGGTTAATCACAAGGGAAGCCATTGAATTAAATGGGGTTTGCAAACGAGCACCTAGGCTTTTAATGATTTACAAATTGACCCCAAATTTCTATATTAATAATCATAAATCTGGATTTTTTTCAACTTAACCCTCAAACTCAAATAGGGTTTTTAATTAAATTCTCAAATCATTAGAGTTTCAAGAATTAGAAATTTCAAAATTAGGGATTTTGCGAATCTAGGGTTTATAATTTGGGTAAAATTTTTGGGGTGTTACAACTCTCCCACCCTTAAAAGAAATTTTGTCCTCAAAATTTTTTTTGACTAACGACATACTTCAAAAAATAGATGTTATGATAACAATTTTTAAAAGGCATTTTAAATCAGAGTATGAATGACAACACAAGGTTTTCAAATAGACTTTAATCTCAAATTCATAAGAACGAATATGATCACAATCGGTCACTAAGTCTAAAGCTCATATGAGGTGGAATAGTAATCTATATACAATATGGACAATCTTAGAATTAGAGTTGGTACTTGGAGTCTCTATTCAAAACATATTTTTAATTCTTTAAAATAATAAATTTATCAGAAAATTCTATTTTGCTCGAAAACATTTAATATGCATGCAAAAATCATTTTCGACTTAAAATTTTAAGTGAGCCTCACAGTCCGAGGGTTGAACTTAGCTCTGATACCACTAAATATAACCCTCTAAACCCGGCCTAGAAGAAAAGACCGAATTTAGGAAGTCACCATTGAAAACTTTTCCCTCAAGTAATAAATTTTAGGTTTAAATAATTTATAAAACAAAAAATAAGTTATTTATTGAAAACGGTGTCGTTCCACAATAGGTTCTTTTAAAAAAAACGCGACCGTAAAAATAAAAATATCATAAAATAAATTATTCAAATATCCAAATAAAAATTCTCATGCATGCTAAAACAGTTAAAAATCCCAAATAAATGTATAAGTAACCGAAATTACATAAATCCCAAAATAATAACAAAAATAAAATAGTTCTATAAATCCTAAATGTCTATACTGAAAACTGAAATAAATCTGATAAATTGTGATCCTCCAAGTATCGAAAGCCTATGTCTGAGAATCTGAAATAGAAGCTAAGGAGGAGTCAGTTATTAAGCTCAGTGTGTCTCTAAAGTGCAGACAATCACAAACTCAGTTTCACAATAATAAATTTTCACATAAATATTTAAAAGACAGAAAGCACGTTTAAACACGGTTTTATGAAAACACAATGCAATGCACCCATATTCCATAGTCACCAAAAAGAGAAGGATCCTCAGAACCTCTCGCTACATAGTCACCAACACAAGTGGTATAAACCACTGAACTTCCTCCGTACAATCCCAACCCATGATAGCACAGTAAAAAGATATCACAATTTTCACAGTCTCAACACAGTCCGATAATAAATCTGAGATTCACAACTCATATATTTTAAATCACAATTTTATTCACAGTCTGAAAATAGTATGCACGAAAAACATAATGTAAAATCACAACACAGTTGAAAATCATTCAAGCGTAAAATCATAGTAAAAAAAACAAAGTATGTAGCACGGAAAGAGAACACACAAAAATAGTTTATTTATAGCACCGAAAGAAACACACCTTAAGCGGCAATAACTCTAACGACGAACACAGGGAGGTTGCGACTTCGATGTAAGGTGATGACAACGTCAATTCGAGAAGAAATTATAAAACATGGGAATAACTAAGAGCGACATCACTTTAAAACTTAAGGCTTAGGCTTATTTCTGTACGTAATAACTATGACTATATATAGAGAGAGTTGAGAGTTGATAATCTAAACAAATTAGGTTTATAATAATAATAATAATAATAATAAACAAGAATTTAAGTTGAAAAAGGAGAGTCAATTTAGTCATGAAAAAGAAGAATTAAAATTCAATTGAATTAAAAAGGTTTTAAAAAAATAAATTAAACAATTAAGAAAGAAAAAAAAAGAGACGGATGAGAGAAACCAAAGGAAATTAAAATTCAAATTGATGAAAGGGTTAATCACAAGGGAAGCCATTAAATTAAATGGGGTTTACAAACGAGCACCTAGGCTTTTAATGATTTACAAATTGACCCTAAATTTTTATATTAATAATCATAAATCTCGATTTTTTTCAACTTAACCCTCAAACTCAAATAGGGTTTTTAATTAAATTCTCAAATCATTAGGGTTTCAAGAATTAGAAATTTCAAAATTAGGGATTTTGCGGAACTATGGTTTATAATTTGGGTAAAATTTTTGGGGTGTTACATGAACAATCGATGGAAGATGATGATGAACCTGATGAAGAGCTGATCAGACTATGCCACAGAGGATAAGCCCAGAGTAAGGGGCCATGCTCAGTTACTCACACCAACACAGACCGTTGCCGAGGCAGCAGACTGTATGTCGTCGGGGCAGCCGCCCAAGGAAACTGAAAAAAATGCAAAGTGGTATGCGATTGAAAGAACACATCAAGCCTGATTTTTAGAGACCACTTGCATGAGGATTGGAGCCCAAAAGCTCAAGAAAAGCTACGGTCAAAGTTATGGTGGAAAAAGTCAAACGAGAATCCAGTAAGAATTAATTATAGAGGTTTGTTCTTTTAATGAGTTGTAATTTGATTCTAACTTGTACTCCTACCCTAAACCAACTTTGACATAGGCCAAGCCCTATAAATACATACCCTAGCCGACTAATAGAAAGGGATGGAGTGATTTTTGAGAAACCCTAGAGCTTCCATTCGTACATCATGTTCTAAACTTCTCCTAGGCCTAAGGGTTGGTTATGTTTGTATGCTTTGTAGTGTGAATTTTGAATGCTCCGTCTCGGCAAAGTATTGGAATCGTTTTAACAGTTTGGACAGTTTTGACAGAAAACTGCCTTGGCAGATGCCCGCCTCGGCAGAGACTACGTAGCTGCCCGGGCGGCTAAGCGACAATTCAAAGTTCGGCAAGGTGCAAGAGAGTTACTTGCTAGCTTGAAAGATGTAGGTCCTCAATTGGAAATGATCAAAACAATGCAACGATTAGGAGTGGCTAACCTTTTTGAACAGGAAATCCATCACATTCTTGCCAACCTTATACATCATCACAATATCTCTGATGATCTTTACATTGTAGCTTTGCACTTCAGGATTTTACGTCAGAATGGCTTCTTTGTTAATAAAGGTAATAATCATTACATATGCTATGTTTTTTTTTATATTCAATAATCAATTTCAATGTCTAAGATGTGATACTTATACGCAACAGATGTGTTCAACAAGTTCATGGATGGAGATGGTAAATTCATGGACAGCTTAGGAGACGATGTTAAGGGTCTTTTAAGTTTATACCAAGCATCGTTCCTTGAGATGCCAGATGAACGTGTTTTAGACGAGACCCAGAACTTTAGTGCTAAACATTTGTTAGTACTAAGAGAAAAGATGGAGACAAGAACTGGGGAGCACATACGACAGTCAATGGAATACCCACAACACTGGAGAATGGAATGGACTGAAGCACGAGACTTCATTGATATATACCAGAAGAACCAGACAGATAATGATGAGATGAACTCGGTTCTGTTAGAGCTGACTAAGTTGAATTACAACATTTTGCAATCCATTTATCTCAAGGAGCTCCAGGAGCTATCCGAGTAAGATCATGTTCTAGTAAGATAACAAAGGTTTTTACTAACAAAATAATAAAGATTATTCCTAAAAGATTTCATTTGTGGGCAGGTGGTGGAAGGAGTTGAATATCAAGGAAAGGCTTCCTTTTGCTCGTGATAGGCTTGTTGAGATTTACTTTTGGGCAATGGGCAGTTCCCCTCCGGGTCCCCAATATGCCAAGTGCAGGAGGAATATTATAAAATTTGGATCATTAGTTACTCCGCTATATGATATATACGACACATATGGAACACTGGATGAGCTCGAGAAGTACACAAATGCAATAATACGGTAATACTAAAATTTATAAATATATATAAATATTATGCAATGATGAATTGTTTAGTTATGAAAAATATATATGTGGAATTGCAGATGGGATGTTAAGGCAATGGAGGAACTTCCGAAGTACATGAAATTTCTGTATGAAGCCATCTACAACCATGTTACTGAAATGGCCCGAGATGCTTTGATAGATAACGGCATCGATATTCTATCCTACCTTAAGGAAGTGGTGCGGTCCCATTGAATGGAGGAGAATATATATATATACATACATGTATATTATTTATAACCTATACTAATTAGTACTTTCTTTTTGCAGTGGAATGAATATACCGGAGCATATCTTAAAGAAGCACGATGGTTGCACAATGGATACAATCCTAGTGCAGCAGAATATGTGGAGAACGCTTGGGTATCCATTGGGATAGCAATAGCCATAGTATATGGCATTTTTGGAGTGGCAGGACACTCTATGCACCCATATTTATTGGAATTTGTGCAGAATTGGTCTCACTCGGATAAAAATCTTCTGCAATTCTCTGTTCCTTTTCGGTGCTCTATTTATGTCTCAATACTAAAAAACATTATAAAATTAAATTTTAAGCTTTAACCCTAAATTTTAAATACTAAACTCTACACTCTATATCCTAAAAATATACACTAAATTTCCTAAACTCTAATCTAAAACTTTAAACCTAATTTTGAATGTAAGAATGCACCGAAAAAGGGCAGAAGATTTCTATCCATTAAGTTGTAGTTCGTATGTTTCCGTTGGAATAAGAAGGTTGCTAGACGCTCCACTTTGATGCCTAAGAGTTGTTTACTGTTTTAATCAACTTACTTTTGATGTTCTCGAAATATACTAGAGTTGATATTATCTATTGCACTTAATTCTCATACAATGATTTTGTATTTCAATTCTTTTCTTATTATAGGTCAAAAATATTTATTTCGATATTCTCGAAATACACTAGAGAAAACGAGTGTTTTCAATATTCTGCATACTGAGGTTGGTAGGCTCTCGCTTTATCTGCTCGGTGTTATTTGATTTTGTTGTTTCTGTTCTGGATTGGTGTATTTTTCTTTGTTCGGGAGGTTTTGTTTCGGGGTTTTTTTTGGCTCGGCTATGTTGATCTTTAGGTACTTTGTAACGTTAATTATTAAATAAAATTTTGACTTTGTTATTAAATAAAATCCCCAGAATGATGAACAAAGTATTGAAATTCCAGAACCCAACAAGTGTCCTAGTGGAAAAGCGAATGATCTTCATCTTAAAAGACACGAGTTCAAATCGCTTTATCTACAAGGTGCATGTGCATTGTCAAAGTCCAAAGAGTTAAGAATATGTATGAACAAATACTACCTTGTTATCACCTTTAGACTATTCAAAGAAAATATTGAAATCCCGAAATGATATCACCAACAAGTGGTTTCATCGTGTCGGAGGTTGGTCGGAGTCGCTACAGTTTGAAAGTCGCCGTGCATGGTTGTCAGCATTAGAACGTTTCAGAATTTGGCAAATATTTCGGATGACATTTTTGGAGATTGATGTTGCTGCTGTTGCCCCGATATCTTTCATAAAAGGAAATTTTGCAACTTTAATTAACCATGTTAGTAGGATTGATGAGATAATTACTCTTGGAGCAGGTAATATTTCTGTTAATGTAAGAGTTAAACTTAAGGAGAACCAAGATGGCAGCTACAAACACTCCACTAAGCTTTGGGCAATTCACGGCCAGAAAAATACTCCACAAATCTTTTTGGTTCCAACACCATTCAACACATCAACATACTGCCACCTTAGTTCCTCCTGCCAGGCCCAGCTGCAAAGAACTTACAACCAATGCAACGATCAGCCCAACTCAGACACCTAAAGATAAGGAGAACCAACATCCGACATGCCAATTCGATCTTTACCAATTACCACGTACGCGAAAGACGAATGATTATTAATTCAAGGCTACTTGAAAGTCAGGCTCTAAATATAACATCAGCCTTCCTTACCCGTTTTGCTTCAATGAAAACACACCTGCTCCTGAACAAAGAACTTCTCTAGCCCACACTCCCTTTCTTAGTTGTTTTGTCAACACTTTCACATGACCAGCCTCGTTCAGCATTCCATCATCTTTAACTGCCTTATTATGTTGCACTAATATAGATTCAAATACAGGTACGGAGACGAAAAATAATATTTTTTAAAATTACAGTGTACGGTTAAGGTACGGAAAATATAAAATAAATTTTATATTATAAGAAAATGTACGTAAAAGTAAAAAGTCATACAAAAATCATGTGAGCATGGCATCATGCATACTTATATACTTATAGTTGATCCATGTGAGCAAAATAGTGTTGAAAAAAAACAAGAAAAAGACAGAAAAAATGTGAGATAATAGAAGAATAAAAAATAGAAAAATGAAATACTTGAGAGTACCCAAATCAGACCCAATATACTTT
The DNA here is from genome assembly GCA_030270665.1 of Hibiscus trionum. Lineage (NCBI taxonomy): Eukaryota > Viridiplantae > Streptophyta > Magnoliopsida > Malvales > Malvaceae > Hibiscus > Hibiscus trionum. The sequence goes on along the minus strand of BSYR01000036.1, from coordinate 11,383,668 downwards.
CGGAGTTTACAAAGACGTATCAAATATGTGGTACAATATTAAACTAAAGCACTCGTGCTTCATAGTTGTCTTATATCATAAACAGCTCGCAACATAATGCAATAATCAATGCCCTACGGAATGTCCATAATTTATCACTAAACATTTTCTTAATACTCGCTAGCCACAAGCTCTAAAATGTAAATAAAAAAATACACCGCTAAACAATTCAAATCTAAATTGATTTAACAAGGAAATCAGTGCAAATATACACCAGCAGCTAAACACTGCCACCATTCTAATAGCATCACTGATCTCCTTACATATCACATCACTCACCATTCCTTCGGTTTTAGATAGTGAGGGACACAAGACTTTAAGTTAGGAGTAAACTTATAAATTTTTAAGAAAGACGAACTTATAAAAATTAAAAGGACAAAAATAATTTTTAATAAAAAATACATAAAAAAATTTTAAAAGCTTTTTAACTCGTATAAAAAATTTAAAATTTTAAAATAAGAGATCGTCCCAGCCAACCCCCGGTCCATCCTTGTTCCTCACCTTGTCCCACCGAATGAATAACCTCAAGATATACTTGAGCACATTCAGCTAGTAGAATTCAATCGCACAGCAGCAACCCAAGTCTATCTATTATACATTAATATAATAATAGTTTTATTCAATTATACATTAAAATAATAATAATTTTTTATTTTGCTCGGCAAATGAACTTTTATTAATGGTTAAATAAAACTAAAACCTACATTGTGTATTTTTTTAAAACATTATAAATTTAATCGGAGGAAAAAAGTGTACAGGACGAGATATAAAATATACCTGAGATATATCCACAAAAATTAGGACTAACGACATCTAAACCCTTCTTTGAAGAACAAAATACATCCAAAAACAACTCGCTAAAGATACATATTAAGCACCCAACCCATTATCAGACTATACCTTGACATACATAAAACTCCATTAAATCCACAAATTGCAACAAAACCCCCCAAAATCATCTGCACAGACCCTTCAGCCAACCAATTCACCAATAAACACATGTCACGCTAAAAAAGAGGCTCGAATCAAACACAATAAAATATCCCAACGACACAAAAACTCAACACATGTAAGGCTAACCAATACAACACCAGGACAACTATCCAATCATCAAAAAAAAATAAACAGTACACCAACATGATGAAAATAAAACATATAACACCAAATATCCCTCTCCACCTACTCCAAATCGCATAGGAAACAAGTACATGATGAATAAAACATATAACACCAAATATCCCTCTCCACCTACTCCAAATCGCAATAAGAAACAAGTACATGATCAAAATAAAATATATAACACCAAATATCCCTCTCCACCTACTCCAAATCGCAATAAAAAACAAGTACATGATCAAAATAAAACATATAACACCAAATATTCCTCTCCACCTACTCCAAATAGCAATAAGAAACAAGTACATGATCAAAATAAAACATATAACACCAAATATCTCTCTCCACCTACTCCAAATCGCAATAAGAAACAAATACATGATCAAAATATAATAGTTTACGTAATAATGACAACATGTTGACAATGATTCGCTGTAACTCAACCACGAACTATTTTTGATGGTCGCAAACATCTATAAGTACAAGAAAATTAGTCTAAAAATCCAAATAGGGTAAATCGGTATAATAGTTAAATAACCATCAATCGTAGAGGCGATATAAAACTTACACTGAAAAAGAGAGAAAATGTGACATAAAAGTAACAAAAATATTTCACAAAAAGTAACAAAAAATATTTCACAAAAGTAAAAAAAAAAACTACCATTTTTGGTAGAAAATGAAAGACTTATTAAACCAAAACAAACAAAAATTAAATATGCAAAAATTAAAAATTAAAAAATTAAAATAATTAGAAAAAGAGATTTACTAATTAGCGTAGTGGCTAAAGATGCTTATCTTACCCTATCTTATATGAGTATAAATTTTAGCATGAAAATATAATACCTTATTATTTAATAAAAATAATTAGAAAAAAACACATTAAGGATGCATGCCAACCGTTTGATCAAAGCCGATGGGGACACCTCTCTAAATTACCGAGAAGAAAAAAATTTAGAAAAAAAAATGTTTAGAAACTTAGGCGGCTAGGTTTTTAAAAAATGCTTTACGAGTTTGAAACCAATTTCAGTTTTCGGGCCATTGCCGCAAAGCCCACGTGACTGCTATGAATTTAACTTCAATTTACCATGCGCGTGGCATATAAGTGGCAAACGGGTCATTCAGTTCAGTCATTGGGTCTGATTATATTCTGTTTAAGTTCGATTTGGGGTCGGTTATGATTTAATTTAGGTCTATGGTAATTTCAGTTTGGATATCGGGTCGAGATGTAGGGCCTGTTGATTTTCGGTTCAGTTGGTTTCGAGTTAGTTATTATCCGATTAGTTGATTTTGGGTCGGGTCAATAGGAGATCGATCGGTTTTAGTCAGGCTTTTAGGGCGAGTTAGGGATTTCCACCCTATATATGACTTTATATAACCTATACTTTTAGTTTTTTGGTGAGTTTTGCGACAGTTCACATCTCATCTTTCTTTAATTATTTTAATATAATTTCTTTATTTCAGTTGTCTTCGATTCGAGTACATTCAGTTTGGTTGAAAATTTGATTTGGATCCATTTTCAGTTTAACTAAAATTGAGTCGGTTTCAGTCCGATTTTATTTATTTGAGATTTCTAATGAAATTCAAGTCGTCATATTCAAATCGCTTTCGAATCTCGAGTCAAATTTGTCAGATGTACATGGGTCATCTGCATTTCATTGAATTGCATCCATTTATGCACACATGGGTTGTTTAGTTATTTTATTTGGGGTAAATATAATTTGGGCTATTCCAAAATAATTAGTTAATTATCAAAGTTAATTTGTCCAAATTTAATTAAATATTTAATAATTGAAATATATTTAAATTAATTTTAATTCATATTTAGTAATTAACTTTTTAAATAGTTTAAATGAAAATTATGTCACGTTTGACGAGCATCGATGAGCACCACTAACGACAGCTCTGCGACAGTTCACATCTCATATTTCCTTAATTATTTTAATATAATTTTTTTATTTCGGTTGTCTTCGGTTCGAGTACATTCAATTTGGTTGAAAAATCGATTTGGATCCATTTTCAATTTAACTAAAATTGAGTCGGTTTCATTACAATTTTATTTATTTGAGATTTCCAATGAAATTTAAGTCGTTGTGTTCAGACTGCTTTTGAGTCTCGAGTCAAATTTGTTAGGTATACGTGCCCCATCTGCATTTCATTGAATTGCATCCATTTGTGCACACATGGGTTGTTTAGTTATTTTATTTGGGATAAATATAATTTGGACTATTCCAATATAATTAATTAATTAATTATCAAAGTTAATTTGCCCGAATTTAATTAAATATTTAATTGAAATATATTTAAATTAGTTTTAATTCATATTTAGTAATTAACTTTTTTTAAATAGTTTAAAGAAAAATTATGTCACTCTCGACGAGCACCGATGAACACCACTAACGACGAACACCGATGAGCATTATTAATTTAATTTATAAAAATTAAAATTTTAAAAGACTCACCGTATAATTATAATTCATTTAATAATCAAAAGGTAAATTTATTAAAATATATAATTTTATTTTTTAATTTTCTTTTAAACATATATCAAAATACATATCTACCCTTAAATTACAAAACCCTAATTTTTGTTCATTTGAAATTCAAGTCGCCACTGTCGCTGCCTTTTGTCATCGCCGCTCATCGGTACTCGTCTAGCGTGACAGACTCATTATTGTCTAAAAGTGATTACAATGTAGTATTTGTTTATAAATATTCCTAATCCTTTGACAAAGGATACATCTTGCATACAAAGCAATTGAACTCAGGTCTGCTAAAATGAACATCATCCACTTTTCCAGTGAGACTACTTGTTGCGTTCATATTTAATAATTAACTATGATAAAATTAACTTTTATTAAATAATTTTTACATAATTTAAATTTTATTTCTGTTTTATTGATTATGTCTCCTAATAATTATTTTATGTTTAAGTCCCTTTGTTTATTTATGGATAATATCTTGTTTTGGCACATGGATATGATACACCCGGGAACATGTTTGGCAGCTGGCACGTGACACCTAAACTAAATCGATAATTGTGTATCAATTTAGATCTCGTGACTATTAAAAACGGAGGGAAATCGACAAATCGTCTCTCCAAACTATGCAAATACTCCCCTTCAAAAAAATAGTTTAGAATTTAAGGTTTAGAAAATTAGGGGTAAAATGTATTTTTAAGTCGTAGGGTTTAAAGATTAAGATGTAAAATTCAGGGTTAAAATTTAAAATTTAATTTTTTAGCGTTTTTAGTGTGGGACATAAAAAATGATATAATTAGTGTTCCAGGTCAAAATTGTATCAAGGGAGAAGGGAGGGCGGTGCAGGGGGATATTTGTTACCTATAAATGCCTCTATGATTTGGAATTACAATGCAATAAGAAACAGTTTAGTATTATAATTAATAAAAAACAATTTGCTCAGCCAAAAAAGAACAGTTTAGATTTAGCATGGAGTCCACCGGAGCTAAAGGTATTGCACGGCGATCAACAGGTCACCTTCCTACCGTCTGGGAGAACGAACTCCTCAAGTCCTTTACCACACCCTACTCGGTTAGCTTCCTTTCATTTATACACCAATCATTCAACAATATAAGTTAATTACTCTGTGTTTTTTGTTAATGCGTACCTGTTTTTAGCTTGAGAGTCACGGTACTCGTCTCGAGGAACTTAAGCAAGGTGTAAGGGAGTTGCTTGCAACCGTGAAAGAAGCACGTCCTCAATTGGAAATGATCAACACAATGCAACGATTAGGAGTGGCTAACCTTTTTGAACAGGAAATCCATCACATTCTTGCCAACCTTATCCATCATCACAATATCTCCGATGATCTTTACACTGTAGCTTTGCACTTCAGGATTTTGCGTCAGAATGGCTTCTTTGTTCCTACAGGTTAATAATCACTATACTATATATATGCTATGTTTTTTTATATCAATTTCAATGTCTGAGATATGATATTCATACGCGACAGATGTGTTCGACAAGTTCATGGATGGAGATGGTAAATTCATGGGCAGCTTAGGAGACGATGTTAAGGGTCTTTTAAGTTTATACGAAGCATCGTTCGTTGGGATGGCAGATGAACATGTTTTAGACGAGGCCATGAATTTTAGTGTTAAACATCTGTTAGTACTAAGGGAAAAGATGGATACAAGAACTGGTGAGCAAATACGACAGTCAATGGAATATCCACAACACTGGAGAATGGAATGGACCGAAGCACTAGACTTCATTGATATCTACCAGAACCAGACAGATGATGATGAGACGAAGTCGGTTTTGCTAGAGTTGGCTAAGCTGAACTTCAACATCTTGCAATCCATTTATCTCAAGGAACTGCAGGAGCTTGTCGGGTAAGATCGAGTTCTAGTAAGTAATAGGAAGAAGAAAAAAAAGACGTTTTTACTAAACATGTAAACATCATGTCTGAAAGATTATATTTACTCCAAGAACATGTATGGACACTTGACAGGTGGTGGAAGGACTTGAATTTTAAGGAAAGGTATCCTTTTGCTCGAGATAGACTGATTGAGAATTACGTTTGGGCAATGGGTGCTACCCCTCCGGCTCCACAGTTTTCCAAGAGCAGGAGGAATCTGGCAAAATTTGCATCCTTGGCAGCTGTAACAGATGACATATGTGACACATATGGAACACTGGATGAGGTTGAGAAATACACAGATGCAGTAAATCGGTACTATAAACACAGATCTAAATATAAATACATTATCTAAGGATGTTCCTGTTATTATAAAATAAAATTTATCCGAAACTGCAGATGGGATCTCAAGGCAATGGAGGAACTTCCCGAGTACATGAAACCTCTCTACCAAGCCAGCTACAACCATGTTAGTGAAATGGTCCAAGATGCTTTGGTAGATAATGGCATCGATATTCTACCCTACATAAAGGAACAGGTGCGCATAAATATGTATTGATTGTAAGTTTGTAACATATACTCTATTAGTTAATAATATACGTCCAACTTTTTTTGCAGTGGCGTTATTATATTGGAGCATACTTACAGGAAGCACGATGGTTGCACAATGGAGACAAACCAAGTGCAGAAGAATATCTAGGAAACGCAGTTCTATCCATTGGCATAATTAAGTCCCTGGTTATTGGCGTTTTTGGAGTTGCAGGTCACTCTATAGATCAATATTTGTCTGAATTTGTGGAGAATTGGTCTCACTCGGACTTGATGTCTATGCCCGCATACCTTTGCCGGTTGCTCGATGATTTAAAATCTTCCGAGGTTTGTGCCTTATATATATGTATATACATATATCGAATAAGACGTTAACTCGCATTTAACTTGCAGCGCGAAATGGAGAGTGGGGAGCCGATGAACTTCATGCATTTTTACATGATGGAGAAAGGAGTATGCGAAGCAGAAGCAGGTGATTACGTGAAGGGTTTGATCAGAAATTTGTGGAAAAAACTGAACAAGGCAATAGTTAAAGATTCAGCTCATGCACCCGCCGTCATCAAACTTGTCCTACGTATGGCACGATGTAATCATCGGCTCTACCAGTTTGGGGATTTTTTTACCTCTCAGAGCAAACAGAATCAAGCTTGTTTACGCTCGATCCTTGAGCCTATTCCGATGGATCATTTCTGAAACCGACTTATAACGTTGCAGTTCAATCAGTCTTGCTGCAGACTGTTTTTTCTTTTACTTTGTTGCTGTTTCGGTTGCTGCAGATTGTCATTTATGTATCTGCAAACTCTCTATGTTTTCTTCATCGTTAATAACACGACTGGCTTATCGAAGCTAAAAATAATAATAGCCTTTCTTGTTACCTATGTTTAATGTTCTAAAAATTTCATAGACTTACAGCTTGTTATATGTTTCATTAAAATTAAGGTAGGTTTAATTCATAAAACGTAAAAATTACCGAAATAAAATATTATTTGACATATGTGTATGCTATATCAGTTAGAGGAAAGAGCTTGTTGCCGACTAATAAACACCAATTTTGTCGTAACTTCTAACAAGGATTGGGATGTAAAAAGTTGATTCCATCCGTAAAACTGACTGAAACTGACTTGAGTCAGAACTGTTTGTAACTTGAGGTGGTGGTGATCTGAAATCGATTTGAGTCTGAAGGTGTTGACCTGAACCTGAGTTGGACCTGAAACTTTTGGATCTGAACCCGACCTGAGAACGACATGAACCCGAATTCAACTTGATAATGTGATAACTGAACCCGACTTGCATTCGACCTGATATTAACCTGGTAAATAACTGATATTAACCAACCTGTTATGAACATGATCTGTAATTGACTCAACCTGTAAATGTTTTAACTTGTTATTGAACTGATCTGATATTTACATGACTTGGTATTTATCTAATAAGTTAAAATTGATGAATTTGTAAGATATGAATTTATTATATTATAGTGTGACAAAATACATTTTCACAATTTAAGGTACATGATTAATCATGATCATTAAATTGATATGTTTACTTTTTATATTTATAAATTATGGTATATAAAAATATTTAAAAGTTTAATTAATTATCTAAATGTTATTAACATGATTCCTTAAGGCTTATGGTTTTGAGTTTAGTATTAATGGCTTATGGTTTAGTATAAGGTTATTAATTTACGAGATTATTTCCAATTCAACTTGCTAATTTATGCATTTGAATTTGATTAAATATTTAAATCAAAGCTTCATGTGTACAATTACGTGTTTACATCTAAATAAAAAATTTGTGTATAATAATAATAATAATAATAATAATAATAATAATAATGTTTGAATTGAATTAATTTATTAAACTTAGGATCTAATTGAGCTAAATTAAAACCTAGAAGCATAAATTATGGACATAATTAAAGAATTCTAAAATTAAATGTGGAATTAGATCAATTAAATTAATCTAAATTGGAACTCGGTTGAATTAAATTAAAACCTAAAAATGATAATTTAGAACTTAAATAAAAAAATATCTAAAGTTAGAAGGACTAAAAAATAATTTTTCCTAACTTAAAAAACCACACGGGTTCTTTCCCTCAGAAGTCCCACCGTCTAGGACAAAAATTGGTAAAAGTTTTGGATAATTGGTAGGGGGAGAAAAAAAAATTAGTGGGAATTAAGCCGCCTAAATTTTAAGTTAGGGATTAATTACTCTTTAAGTTTTGTTGCGTTTTAAATGTTATATTTTAGTCTTAATATTTACTTTTAAGTTTTAGTTTAATTTAATTTAATCACAAGTATCCTCACAGTTTGGGCTTCGGATATAGCAATCCTCTCTCCATGGTGATATTTAGTCCTTAAAATTTTACTTTTAGCCGAAATTGACTCCTATTTATTTCTATTTTTTTAATTTTGTCTAATAATTTTAATATGGTAATATTTTTGTTTCTAAAAATTAATTTTCAGCTAAATTAACTCATATTTATTTCTATGGTAAAATTGTGAAATTTGTCATTAGACTCTTAAATTTCTCTACTTTCAAATTATCAAATTAGACCATAATTTCAATTTTATGCTATATTTTGTGGTAAAATTATGAAATTGGTCACTTTACTCTCAAATTTCTCCACTTTCAAATTGGTCCCTAATTTTAGTTTTAGGCTATATTTTATGGTAAAATTGTGAAATTGGTCCTAAATTTTAGTTTATGGCTTAGGGTTTAGGCCTTAGTGTTAATGGGTTAGGGTTTATGGTGTAGTTTAGGAATGTTAGTTTATGAGATTAATTTCCATGGCTTAGGTCTATGGTTTAGGATTTAGTGTTTAACATTAATGGTTTAGGGTTTATCGTGTAGTTTATGGTTATGGTTTATGAGATTATTTTGTATGGTTTAAGGTTTAGGGTTTAACTCAGTGTATGAGATTATTTTCAAGTGTTATATAATCTATAATATATATAATATATCATATGCAATGATATTATTATTATTAATTTATTATTTTAGTCTATAGTATATGCTTCTATGGTCTATATTCTATATTGATATGTGTAACGTGAATACGTCTCATACGTGTTACGTGATTATACTTTTTGAGGTTATAGCCTATAGGTTTATGTGATTAGTTTGGGGCTTAGGGATGGAATTTAGGGTTTAAGAGTTTAGTGTTCAATTAATTCCCTATAAATTTGTATTTAAACTGAAATTGATCTTTATTTAATTTTAAATTGTGTAATTTAGTCCAATATTTTTAATATGATGATATTTTTGTTCATTTAAGTCCCTAAAAATTTACTTTTAACTGAAATTGACGCATATTTATTTCTAATTTTTATAATTTAGTCTAATAAAGTAAAGATCGTGATGTTTTTGTTCATTTTAGTCCATAAAATTATATTTTTATCCAAAATTGAATCATAATTATTTCTAATTCTTGCAATTTAGTCTAAACCTTATAATTTTTGTAATATATTCCAAACAAAATAAACCACAAGTCCCTATAAGAATTCTAAAACTAAAGCTCAAATTTCAATTATAACTTAAATTGGGACTCAATTAAATTAAATTAAAAGCTAAAAGTAAAAATTTGAGACTTAAATTGAAAACATATAAAGCTATAATGGCTAAAAAATAAATTTTCCCTAACCTAAAAGAACAAGCGGGTTTTGTCCCTCCAAAATTCAAATGAAATTATTTTTAAATTTGATCCAATAATTAATTGCCCATTTAGGATTTGCTGCCTAATTTTTTTGTTTAGTGATTAATTACCCTTTCGGTCATCACTTGTTTAAATTTTTCATTTTAGTCCTAATATTTAATTTTAAATTTTAGTTTAATTAAATTTAGTCACAGTTATATATATATATATATATAGTTATATATATATATATATATATTATAACATATTTCGACATCCTAATGAGTATTTTGGTTCGTATTAATCTCTAAAAAAATGTTTTTATTCAAAATTTATCATAATAACCATACCGAAGTCTATTTGTACACGGTAAGACTCGATTTGAACTTCAACCGAAACTGATATTTCTCGACCTAAATTTTATCCGTCAACGACCTGACCTGAAGTCCATTCGAACTTGAACTAACCCGTTAATTAATTGATTCAGACCCGAACCGTTTTGGCCTAAACTGAAACTTACCAAACTTGAAATTAACTCGACTCAAACCTGAACTCAATCCGATTTAAAATCAACCTAATAATGACTCGAATCTGTGTTGGCCCGAACACGACCTGATCCGAGTCAAACCATTAAATTGACCTGACATAACTTATATCTGATTTGACCTGAACGATTACCTAATTTCACATCCCTAACAAGGATGGACATACATCCCTAACAAGGATGGACATAGGATTTTTATGTCAGAATTGTGAACTTTTATATTTAAAAGATACCTGAATTATATGAGAAATTAAATTTTTTGGAGGTGGACTGCACCCATCCTTTACATCCAATACGCATTGCAAGTAAACAACAGACGGGAAACGAACTCCATGACCACTATGATATGATGAATTCGAACTCTATGCATTTTGTTCCACTATGACAATTAAGAATCTAATTATAAGGAATTAAATTAACTAATTAACCAGCCTCAGGAATAGTCGAAAGCCAATCAAAAAAGGTAATACCAAAAACACATTTCAAGTAATTGTAGTAAAACCTAACTTGTAATTGAAGAAACAAAGCATGTGGTCTCCCTTTGGAGCTGGACTTATACTTCGATTCAATCTGCTTGTAGTAAACACTAAAGACTAGTAATCGAAAAGTCAAATATATTATTTCTTTTTCTTTTTTGAAGGTCAAATATACTATTTCAGGTCACTAGTTTTCATTCATACAATAATAAACATGACAAACTATTGTTCATGTGAACATACCCAAACTTGAAATTGACAATCTAATTTGAAGATAGAAAATGAACCCGGGCAAGGGTGTACTCCTTTCCAGCTATCCAAACACCTGTTTGTGACCACTGCACATCTTCCCAGTCAATGTTCTCCACCAACACCTGTTTCATCATCACACATGTCCCCTATAAGGATTTGACTCGTGAAACTTGAAATAGTAACATTTCAAAAGGATGACTCAAATGAAAGATGATCAAAACAAGTAAAAGCAACATGCATCATCAAGAAAGTAAGTTATGAAATGTAGTACCTCGACGTGATCGAGTGGCAGGGGAATTCCAATCGAACGCATGACTTTCTGGGGAAGGGGCTTCTTACAGCGAGACCATCTGAAAACATCGATGAGGACGTTATCAGAATCGTTCTTTTCACCATTTGAGGAATGTGAGTGGTGATTTTGAGGTTTCTCTGTATCTGCGTCATGTGCTTGAGAAGCCGTTGCAGCTTTCACCATCTTCTCTCCGGTAAAACATAGCTCATACCTTCATAAAGTAATTTGAAATATTTACAAATAAAAAAAGAAAACAAAATGGCAATAGTTTGCATGTCGACTATTACGTCTAACGATCAAATAACTGAGAAAACCAATTAATACAATAATCCATCAGTTCACTTGATAATTAGGCCATCAAAAATACAAGTTGGATAAATATAAACTCTTTGGCTTCAGTATTTGTATTTTATTTTGTATCTAATCAAGTAAATTCAGTCGACTTGACTACGAGATTTTCATAACAAGTGAAACATTTTCTGAAATAACTAAATTTTTTCAGGATAAATCAAAATACCAAACTGATAGAGCATTTTAATTGAATTTGGTAAATTTGGCGAAACCAGTACTTAGACTTTTCATAAAAGAAAATTAGTCACTTGGATTTCCATATGTTAGTAGGCAAAACTTATGGCCATGCCATGACGAGCAGAGGTAAAGCCAGGGCCAGGAGAAAAGAGAAGGGCAGGAGAACATCTAGCTCTCAACTTTGTTATTCTTCCAACTGTTTGATAGAAGCTGAGCATGTAAGCGGGACTATGAGATATTTTAAGACCACAACAGGTACTTGATATGATATTAGATTCTTTTCATGCTTCTTGTTAATGTTATATACAAGTTAAATTAAATTGGATTAAGAAATTAAGCTAACAGTAATTAGACAATGTAATTAATGAATTAAAAAGGAAAGATGAAGAAAGGTCAAAATAAGTAATGCAGCCATCGAGCTTGTTGCATAAACAATTAATGCAATATATAAATAACAATACCTGCAAGAATGTGTCTCCAAGTACAGAACTTCACCTTTCTTCAGACGGGCAGATGTATAAAGGGGTTTCTTCAGACCTTTGTCAGCAACTATACTGATACTATACTTAATCCTGTGGAAATGGCAACCATAGTGAAAGAGAGAAAGTTCAGGTTCAGCATGATAAGCAATTAAACGGAATCCAATCACGACAATTTCATACTCAATACACGATAAAACTTCAGATTCTGCACTGAAGACAGAATGATAGATACCAAAAATAAGATACCAAATCCAACAGATCATAATGGATCCATTCTTTTGCAACATTAGAATTTCTTTATAAAGAAATCAATTGACAAGCTAGTACCAGAGTTGAATATTAAAATACATACAGATAGAGAGGACAATAGAATCAAAATTATATTTCTGCTCTCTTGCTGTTGTTTTCATTTCCTTCTTCAATTCTCAATTTACTAATGTCATTATCCTTCTTTTTCCCATTTCTACTCCTTTTCATTCTCACTTCACTCCTAAGTTACTAAGTTTAGAGTGTTGGATAAGCACATGTGATCGACACGGGCATGTTCAATTGTTCTATGTTTTTCCATGTATTGAGAGAATCTTTGGGGGGGGGGGGGGTATATCCCTAAACTTATGTGCAGAAATGCATTGGACACAAATACTTCAAGACAAATGATCTTAAAATGATCACATGGTACTAACATGCCAAGAGTGCCACATGACAAAAAGTATTCCACACATCTATATACCACATAGCAATCTTATCTCAGCTAGCAAAAAAGTTAACTATCTTAATCAACGTGGCATTTTCTATCCCTTCGATGGGAAAACAAATAAAGTGTATCAACTCATTTGTAATTTAGCCTAATAAAATCTAGATGTAGAATTCAACCTAGCTAATCTAGTTCCCTATGTATAAAAAAAGGCAATGTAAAATGAATTTTCAGAGGCTTAGCAGGTTATAGCTGAATCTGCAAATTATCTTATACTAATTAGTCAAATCATTACCAAACATACCAAAATATACATGTTCAAATCCTATAAAAGGGTTCCAGAAGAATCAGTTGCTTATACAACTACAAAAAATTAAGATTCCTGAATTTAAATCTGACATTTCAATTGTAAAATATGAAAGGAAATATTGTATTAAACACCTCCTTGTATCTATAAGCAAAATGCAACTTTCAAATATTAAAGACAAGAAATCAAAAATAGGTCTTGAAGGTACCAAGGCTCATTGCAGAGATTGTACTGTATTGTAACTTCTCGTACAAATCTTTGCTGTCGTAAAGCATTCTGAGAATTAAAAAGCATCACATGAGCTTAGTTCTACTATATAAACAGAAATACAACACATTAATTGATAATAGCGGTAATAAAAGAAAAGATTTCAAGAACATGAAGTATGAAGTTCCACATTCCTCAACTATTTTCTAAATCATTACTCTAGATGAACTGCCAGAAAAAATAAGCAGATACAATGTAAACTAATACCAGAAACTTAAAGAAGAAAAGGCAACGTATCCAACTTATGCAGCAAATGCTTCTGCCATTGCCTCATGCTTGTAGCATACTGGTTTTCGAAACACCATGCATTTCACACAATAATTACTCCTGACTAGAAAAGGCATGCACACATACACATGCATGTAGTTCAAATTATATCATATACTAAATGGTCATATTTCCGAATAGTGGTAAACTTATTTCCCAATTGTGACCATGGTTACAAGTTACTGATGCCAAAAGATATCAGATACAAAAGCTCTAGCAAAGCAAAAGCATTGACATGTCACACAAGGCAATACAAGCTACAAATTAAAACAACAGCTCCTTTAGAAAACACAAGACAAAACTAAAAGTTTCATTTCAAGAAATTAGATGAAAAAAGGAGGCAGGAAATACAGAAGCTGCTGCCCTAGTAGTAATTGTCCTCTCCACAGCAACTGGAGCAAGGGTGGGCTCCACTGTTGATGAATGTGTGAGGCATGGCTCCAAATCAATGGTTCCACCTCCTTTCTGAAATAAAAAATGGCAAGAAGACACAATATGTAAGAAACAAAAGACATTATAATCATTTATTGAATTTAGATATAAGCTTTTCACACATTAAAACTAATGGAATAAAGGTGAAAAAGATCAGAAATGTGTAACCTTAACAATGCAGCATCTCTCAACACGGTAACTACAACTGATTCCAGCTCCCCAAGCACGGGAACGAACATTGTTCCTTAGTTTAGAGGTGTAGCCTAACAAATTATTGGTGCTATGATGTCAGAATGATGTATAGAAACATATTTCCAATGGATAATAGAAATAAATAGAGTACCATAGATAATATCAAAATCATGCCTTTGCCAGTAGAGCTAAGCAAACAAAGACACTGATGTAACAAAATCAAACTATGACACCAATTCAGCTCAAGTCAACTTCGGTCTAACTCATGATTCTGGGTTGAGCAACTAGAAAACTCAAATATTCCATAAATAAACTTTATTATTTTTTATCAATTCTAAATGCTTAGTTATCTTAAAACGTTTCCATAATAAGGCCCAAACTAATTCGATGCACAAAGTAGAGCTCATATAGTGCTTTAATTTTAGTGAATGTGTTTATTGTTAGTGGAGCTAGGTTGCTGAAGCATATGTTACTGGAATTAGTACACAAATAAGATACAGCCGAATTTGAACTTACAATCTTGTGGGGGCAGCACACGGATAGTAGCACGTAACTCTTGGATAGCCGGTGGAGGTGGAGAAGCGGTTGGACGGCAGTAACCAGTATGCATAAGAACTATAACAAAACATCCCAATAATACATCAATGCAAAATTGTGCAATAGGGCTAACAGTTCTATGATTTACAAGGCCAAAGAAGGGCTAACCCTACAGAATTCATATGGCCATTACAACATACCAGCAACAAGATCAGAGTCATCTGTGTATATATCAGTCCCCCAAAGCTGGCCACCTCTGACCTGCACATAATGCACTCATTGAACTTAGAGAGAGGGAGAGAAAGAGAGAAGGATAATGACTTGGACAACTTTATCCAATTTCAAGACATAAAACCATCAAGATCTCCTAATTATAAAGACCTTCAATATTAAAAAAATGTAAAAGAATGCAACCAAAACAATGAGAAAAATCATGAATAAGAAAAAACGTTTCAGCTTTTGCAAATTGCACAAGAGAACAAAAGCCTCAAAAGGAAGAGAATGCATCTTTCGGGTCCTACCTGACGATTTGTGGCAGTAACATGCTCAGCAGGTATTCGAATTTCAAGGGTAGGGCCATTTTGAGAGCTTTCTCCATTTTTATCAGCTTGAGAGGCTTCATATTCTTTCCACAACTTAATTAGCTCTTGCATGCATTCACCAACTTTATAAACGACAGAAGACACTTCAGGTTTACCTGAATCACAAAAACATTAGTAGATTACAAATAAAGAATATAACCCCACTGAAATGTCTAAAACCTTTTTGTTCAATCAATGGCCAAAAACAACCCACTTCAAAGCTGCGTTGAACAAGTCACGTATAATAGGTGTGAAAAGGAAGAATCAACGATCAACAGAAATTATTCATCACTAACAAGACCTACTTAGACAAGCATGTTATAAACAAGACAACACTTATAAACACAGTGTAATACTGTTCCCTCGACTCATGGTGCTCTAATACATTGGAGTTTCTGTCTCCTCTAGCTCACCCGTTGTTCCTTCTAAGCATCCTTGACTCCTAAAAATAATAATAAACTTCAGTATTTAGAACTTGATGACTAGAGCAATAATCATCTATATTGATGTCACCGATTAAATTATTCCCCAGCCTAGTCCTTGAGGATTGACTGAATTAATGTAGAATAGTCTAATATACATCCTAATGCAGCCTCAAATCAAATATAGAGAAAATCTGCAAAAAGACATAAGTTTCAGTATTCATCTACCAAATCAATATGCAATGTCATGCCTAAACGACCCCTATAAATGACACTTCAAACATAAAAAACGTAAATGTCCAAAATGTTAAGCACAGGCCAAGAGAAGCTCTGCAACCAGGATTATTTCTTTCAGATCAGTCTTCACTTCACCGGATCATAGTGTCCCCTTCAATCAAATATGAAGACAAAATGCATCTAAAACTTTGAAATCCATAATGCACAAGACGACATCTTACCCTGAGATCTGCAGAGTAAAAAAAAGATAAAAACTATCATTAGAAAGAAAAAATGACAAGGGCAACATATTAAACACAAAAAAAACAAGTAAAAATGAACTATCAAGGAACCCAATTAGGAGTTTATATGTCTTAATTACAAGGCTTATGGAGATTTTAAAGAGTATGATTCCATATAGCATATGGAAGAATGCCATGTTAAGTTAAAAGAGCCACTAAGAAGAATAGGAAGACACACCCTTCATTGTCCTGAGGTCGGGGCCTAAAACCAGGCTCACGGTTTGCCACCTGAGGGCTTCCTCTTGGACGAAGCATCCTTTTACGCTGCTGGACTCCAGAACTGAAACCTTCTTTTTCCCTTTCAGTAGCCCCTTCACCATCTGCGCACCCATCATCAGATTCTTTGTCAGAGCACCTGCTGCGCTTCTCAGGTCTGTCTCCTTCTGTATCACCATCCCTTTCTCTTCTCCTATCTCTAGATTCTCTATCAACATTTTTCCAGCTCTCCAATTCTTTTTGTTTTTTCTGCTCAGATGCCTGATTTTCCTGCTCTTGTGTTCTAACAGATCCATCTCCCAAATCCTTGTCATTGTTTGATCCTTCTTTATCTGCTCCATTCAGTGATTCTCTCTTTATATGATCCTTTTCCCTCTCTTTTGGCCTTTCTTTTTCCTTCAAATCCTTCCTTTCTCTTTCCCATCTCTCCGCTTCTCTATCCTCCCTTGCAGATTCTTTGACCTCGCCGCTGCTATTACCTGCATGCATGCTGTTCCTACGATCACTTCTTTCTTTATCTCGATCTCCCCAATCCCGGTGTTTTCCATCTTTTCTTTTTCTATCCTTGTCCTTAAATCTATCGTCACCTTTTGAATCAAACTTGTTCTCACCAACAGCCTCATGACCTTCTGCAAAATCTCTTTCTTCAGTAGCAGAACCTTCCTTTACAATTTCAACATTTCCTTGTGAGTTAGCACGTTGGATGTGCCATGGATCTATGTTTCCACTTGGGGGTTCTGAATATCTTTTTCCCCTAATGTAATCCCTCGAATCCTTCCAACTTGAATGAATACTTGCCCCACCATAAAGATCCTTTTCCACCTTCAAATCACCCTTCGGGCCACTATAATTCTCTCTATCATGTTTCAATTCTTTACTCTCATCCCCCCTACTCTCAAACCTAGCATCCTTTTCACCTTTCCCAGATGGATACTCCCTCTTTGCAGAATCAGCAAAAAACTCCCTCGGTTCCACCCTTTGTTCTCGACTCTCAACCCTAGCCTCTCGGTTTTCCTTGGCATCCCGCAACTCCATCCTACTGTCGGAATCCATGTGTGAGTCATTCAAAGCGATAGACGCAGGCATTCTATACATGGAGTGCTGCAGAGGAGACCTTCTACCCGAATCTCGAAGCTCAGTTCTAGGAATCCTAGGCATTCTAGCATCTTGTCCCATGTCATAAGGGGCAGGATGATGACCATCGGTGGGAACCGAAGACGAAGGCATTTTAGGATAAGCAGCAGTTTCCTCATGAGGGTATTTAGCAGCAGAAGAAGGCTGACCACCACCTTCTTCATGAGATCTCTTTGGAACACCACTCATCTTTTCAAATTTCACTAAAAAAAACCCTTTAAAGAAAATCACTTAATACCCAGATGAAACAAAGCAACGATTTTCCCTCCCTTATCCTGCATAAGAAAATAAATTAACCAAAACCCAAATTTTATTTTTCAAAGTAAATAACACAAATCTGAACAAGATGAGAAAACAATGTTCTAAGAGGGAAAAAAAGGCATAACTTAAAAACACAGTACCATGTTTCAGCAGCAGAAGAAGTTAAATTAAGAAAATCATGGCAGCAAATAATAAGACGAAGAAAATACAGAAAATGTTAGGAGGAGGAGGAGGAGGATTGAAAAGGGATTACCTTGAATACTAAAAGTGAACGGAGAGTTAATTGTTGAAAAACTAGGTATGAAATTTTGATGAATGTTAGAATGGATCCTCCAAAGCCAAAACCTGTGTTAAATACAATGAGCAGGCAAATCCACCATTCAGTATTTGGGAAATAAATAAATAAATAAATAATATTAAAACTGTTAAAATATAGGACTACTCCAAGTCTCTGTATTTTTTTATACATTTAAAAATTAATCATCGTACTTCTATTTACTGAAATTTTATTTTATTTTTTGAATTTAAAAATTTACGTTTGATTGTTAACATGTTTAAATTTTACTATTAAAGTTATTAATATAACATTTTGAAATAGAAAAATAACTTGGAAATGATGTAACTAAAATATTGACGTCGTCGTAAAAGATCATGAACTCTAAAAAATACTCTCAACTTAATTTTTCTCTTCAAATTTTAAAACCCTAAATTTTGTTTGTAGTAATTAGTCGATGATGTTTTCGACGATTAACTTCCCTCTTTTCTTCTTTAAATTACTTTTTTGTACGTTTTTTTTTTGCGTCAACTTATTTCTTCTCTTTAAGTTTTAAAACCCTAAAACTCATCTGTAGTAGTCGGTCGTTGATGTTTCCAACGACTAGCTTCCCTCTTTTCTTTTTTAAATTGTTTTTCTCTTTTTTTGTTCGTTTTTTTTTTGCTTTAACTTTTTTTGTTTTTGGTGCTCTGGTAATTTTCATTGGCATGTTTATTGGGAGACTCTCTCCGACGTTCACAACTTGTTTTTAAACTTTTTGTGGCGAGGTGAAAGCGTGGTTATGAAGCTTTAACTATAAGACTAATATTTTTTTTGAGGATGATATCAATTTTTCAGATTAGTTTTTATACAAATAATGATTCTTTGCTTTCAGAATATATTATATCATTACTTAATTTTACTCTTCAAATTTTGAAACCTTAAATTTCGTATGTAGTAGTCGTTGATGTTTTCGACGACTAGCCTCCCTCTTTTTTCTCTTTATTTTCTTTTTCTTTTTTTTTTGTTCGTCATTTTTACTCTGACTTTCTTTTTTTGTTTTTGGTGTTTTGGTGATTTTCATTGGCTTGTTTGTTAGAAAATTCTCTCCGACGTTCACGACTTAATTTTGGACCTTTTGTGGCGAAGTGCAAACGTGGTTGATAAAGCCTTAACTACAAGGCCCTTCTCTTTTTAAAGATGATATCTATTTCTATAAATGCAATTTTAAAATTTAGTTAATTTTTATATACAAATAACGATTTTTTGTTTTCAGAATAAATTATATCATTAGAAACTCAAATACATGTATAATAATTACAAGCTTACAAATTAGGAGAAAGGGATTTTATAGCCATGAATCAAGCCTTGTGCATTGGCTCAGGTTTTAATTAAATGATATACTCCACATATAATCAACTCATTTAGAGATTTAATCAATTAATATGCAGCTCATCGGGATACAAATTGGCAACAGGGGTATACCGGCGAAAGCTGACAAAGAATAGATATGTAATTTAAGTGAAACTGAACATCAGATGATCGCGTGGCCTAATGGATAAGGCGCTCGCCTCCGGAGCGGGAGATTGTGGGTTCGAGTCCCATCGCGATCGTTGGTTTTTCTTTTTGCTGACAAACTGAATTCCACTAAGCTATATTTTGAGTCGACTTGTCCCATAGTGGGTGTAGCATCTGTGTTATCCTGCATACGTTTTTTTTTTGTTCATAATCCTGCATACGTTTGAGAACCATGCTTACCAAATTTAACATCTCATCATTGCCATATTTGTCGTCCAAATTTAACATCTCATCAATCATCATTGCCATATTTGTAGTCCAATGCAGAAAAAATTATTATATGAATCTGATTCATAACCTCATTTTTTTTTTCAACTAATAAGATTTTTTTATCTCATTATTTTAAGGTAAATTTTTACATTTTTTCTATATGATTAATTGAATTAATTATGATTAATTGTGATGGTCTCTCCATCTCAAATAAGATGGTAGTGTTAATTTTAGGAGATTCGAGTTTAATTAATTTTGATATATATAAAAATAATTTAATTGAATATTTTAGGAGAATTCAACAATTCATTGAGTTGAATTGAATCGATGATGATGAAATTATTTTTAATGGTATATGATTTAGGATATATGATTAAAAGTTTAAGGGTTTAAGGTTTAATAGTTTAGGGTTTTAGGTTGAGGGTTAAGGGTTAAATTATTTTTTATAAAGAATATGGTCAAATTGAAATAATATTTAAATAATGAGGGTTCAATAGAAATACAAAAATAGGTGAGGTACTAAATATATAGTTTACCCTTATTAAAAAATAAAATTTTAATATATAAAAATAATTTAATTGAATTTTTAAAAATAATTATTAATTATATGATGAGTCCTTAAAAATTTAAATCTTTATTAATTAATTTAATGATGTTCAATATTAGCGGTGTTTCTCGCACGTTATAAAATTTTCCAAGTTTTACACACCTCACTAAAATTTAATACGATTAATATTTTAACAATTTAACTGTTAAATTTTATGTTATACTCTTATAGGTTATACATGTAAAGTAAATTGAAAAGATCTAGTAACTATCTATTTTATGTAAAACCTTTTCAACTATTAAATATATTAATTAATACTTTACTTTGGATTAACATAATAGAGATATCAAGTTGATACGAAAATTCACATGCATAATAAATACAATAATATCGTTAATTTTGATAGTTGAATTGTTAAAATTTAATCATATGCTCATCTCCTTGTGTCCTGGTGGATAAGGTAAATGTTCATCATCTTTTGAGACCCGAGTTCGAGTACCAGTAATGCTTGTTGTGTGTCTTATCTTTGAAAAGATAAAGAAAATTGAACAGATGTTACCCTTGCATCACACCAGCATATTCAAAAAAAATAGAACAAACCCTAATCATGCTGAAAATTAAATTCTCCCACTATTTTAAAGTGAGGGCAGACGATTTCCATCCTAAATTAACAAAGAGAACAAGGGAGAATAACGGTAGAAAAGGAGCAACAACATAACACAGGGGAACAAGAAAACCATAGCCAATCGGATGTTGAAGGAGATGCAACGAGAGACCAACAACAAGCATCGTGGTCAAATGGAAAACATTACAAAAGCTGAATGAGCAACGAAGGACACTATACCGGAACGCCTCACTGCCAAAAACGAAAGATGAAACTAGGAGAAGAAACTTTTCTCGATCGCGAACTAAAAGTCTCCCTCACTTATGAGTGCTCGAACAGAGTCAAAAACGTCAGAAAAGAGCCTTCACAACAAGCCGAATAAATGGTGAACCTAAACACCTAAAAAGAAAAGAAAATAAGGAGGGTAAACGAAGAAAAGTGAGGGAAAAAAAAGACGAGATAAAAAAGCAAAGAAAAATATGGCGACCGAGTAAAAACGTCACCCAAACAAAAATCTTAACCCTTATTTTTAGAGAGAAGCAAGAGAAAAATATAATAGAGAGGTGAAGCTATTCAAAGACCTTTTTGATATGCCCTTTTACAATTATACGCTTAACTGGTTAGCTGTTGATAATCTTTACATGATAATAATCACAATTATAAATTTATTTTACACAATGAATTTAATAATTTTTGGGTCAAAGGTAAAATCCGGATACCATGTGGCTTATTCTCTTTATGGATTGGTGATGTTCGCGTTGATGAGAATGGTCCGAATTGGATTTTTTAAAAGTTAAGTATATAGGATACATTTCATATTAAGTGTTGATTTTTAACGTAAATTATGTAAATTATTACTAAATTTTAGTTTTAAACATATTTTGGTCACTAAAATTTCAATACGATAGAAGTAATATACTAAGAAACAGGCTCCATCCGACAGTGGAGGAGGGAAATCGACAAAAGAAAAATTAAAAAAATTATTGTCCGATTTAATAAAACAACCAAACATGCTTAACATTCTCAAAGGGTCAAAAGCTAAACCAAAGCATACTTCAACACTTTAAACATGATAACAACAATAACAATAACATAGGAGTTTGAACACCAACTCTACAACACAAAAGTCTAGCATTCACATTGCCTATGTATTATTACAACCATGAAAAACCATACTTTAGCTAGCAAATAAACTCCAAGGCTCCTTCTTTGCCCCGCTTGCCTCCCGAAGCCACTAACGATCTGCATTGTTTGAAAAGAGAGCGTAAGCTTAAAAGCTTAGTGAGCGGAGCTCAAAATCACAACAACAACAATGCAGTTCAAAACATGAATGTAGTTTTAAAGACAAAACAATTAGAAAAGGAAATACGATAAACCGAAAGCATAAGACAAAACCATAACATGCACATGCATAACATTCTCGGTGGGACTACACATCACCGTTCACAACAACTAGCATATTTCCGGTGGGACTACGCATCACCGTACTCATCTACTAGTCACTTCCGATGGGACTACACATCACCGTAATCAACAACACACTTTCCACTAACCATCACGTGAGGCTTTGACAACAACAACAACACGACAACATTAAAAAGGAAGTAAAAGCAATTGCATTTCAACCAACAACGTGTATAAACATATACACCGACTGTTAACGAAACAAGGCAAGAATCAATAAACTTACACTTGGGTTTAGGTTGGCCCCTAAGGCTCCACCCAAACCCTAAGAAACCTTCTTTGAACATTTTAAAGCTTCAAAATAATTTCCACTCACCAGCACAATATCAAAACAAGCCAACGGGTCCTCCTTCAAGCTTCCGCAACTCTCGGTGTAGCGTCCGAAGAACCCAAATCGTTATCCGCTGCTTCTACCCAAATCAAAACAAAGAATTAATACACTTTTCAACAACCAAACCCACTGAAATCAATCCCATCAAAATTCGACAATAACAAGTTTCCGATTTCTATCCGAAACTAGCCAAAATCATCCTCATTTCTACTCTAACTTCAAGTCAGCCATATCTTCATCAATTTATCATCCAAACCATGTTCAAACACTCCAAAAACATCAACCCAACACCATCAAACCATTAGAAGTCCTCCCCACCATTTTCAAACCAAAAACCCAAATATTAATTACCCAAAAATTACCCATTTTTCAAATTTCGAGATTTTATGTTAAACCCATTGTCTTAACACCATTTTACACCAAAAATATGATTTACTACTCACCCCAAAATATTATTTTATCAACACTCACTTAAACCCCTTCAAAACCCATTTTACCCAAAAATAGAGAAACTTGAGAAATTTTCAAAACCTTAAAAAGGAGATGTCAAAACCAAGATTAGAAAGTAGAGAAGAGTAAAACCAAGTTGCTTACCTCTTTGAAACCTCCAAAAATGGCGAAGATTGGTAAAAATGGATGGTGGCTTAGCTTTGGGTGTTTTTTGACGTGAAAAGATTTTGGGAAGAAGAAGAGATGGAAAATTTGAAATATAGTATTTTATTTTAATTTAAAATCTATCTCCAAAAATCTATTTGTCCACATTTTACCAAAAAAAAACTCTTTTTAAATTCTCTTTTCTTCAAAAGCTTTAAAATTAGTTTATTTTAAATTGTTTTCCCAAAATTAACTTAACCTGAATCAGCTTAACCAAACTCGAATATCTCTCGAGCCCCAAACTTGAGTGTTACAGTATCAAAAAAGTAACAACAAGTATGAATATATGCTCTTTAACACTTAACCCTAATTTCTATTTGGGCCTTCATGTCCATTGTTTGTGTTTGTAAAAGAAAGTCTTTTGCTTATCATCACCCATGCAATCTTGCATTTAGTTGTATTTTCTTTGATATGGAAGACAAATAAAATGCTGACACAAATTCTAAGCGAGTTGATATTTATTCTTTGGAAAATTTTACAACGTGCGACGAACACCGTTGAACATCATTAAATTAATTAATAAAGATTTAAAATTTTAAGGACCCATCACACAATTAATAATTATTTTAAAAAATTCAATTAAATTATTTTTATATATTAAAATTTTATTTTTTTAATAAGAGTAAACTATATATTTAGTACCACACCTATTTCCGTATTTCTATTAAACCCTCATTATTTAAATATTATTTTAATTTGACCATATTCTTTATAAAAAAATTAATTTAACCCTTAACCCTCAACCTAAAACCCTAAACTATTAAGCCTTAAACCCTTAAACTCTTAAACATATATTCTCATTATTTAAATAATTCCTTTTTGAGTGAAGAATGAATAATTGTGTGATACAAAATGATTTAATACAGGCAGAAACAGAAACAACAAAAACTTTGTAGGAATAACTTCAATCGACCGATGAATGAAGCACTAGCTGGAGACACATGCACTTACTTATCTCGACAGTACTGGATTTCATCCCCATCAAAAGTTAAAGCTTCCCTCTCTCTAGTTAATGGAATCCTCCTATATTCTATATTATAACTCTTATCTTTAAAGTAACATATATTTCAGCGGCTTATCTAGTTAGCGAAAGGGTTTAAGGTTTAATAGTTTAGGATTTTAGGTTGAGGGTTAAGGGTTAAATTATTTAAATAATGAGGGTATATGTTTAAGAGTTTAAGGGTTTAAGGTTTATTAGTTTAGGGTTTTAGGTTGAAGGTTAAGGGTTAAATTTTTTATAAAGAATAGGGTCAAATTGAAATAATATTTAAATAGTGAGGGTTCAATAGAAATACGGAAATAGGTGAGGTACTAAATATATAGTTTACCCTTATTAAAAATAAAATTTTAATATATATATAAAATAATTTAATTGAATTTTTAAAGTAATTATTAATTATTTGATGGGTCCTTGAAATTTTAAATATTTACTAATTAATTTAATGGTGTTCAGCAGTGTTCAGCATTAATGGTGTTCAGTAATGTTCGTCGCACGTAGTAGACTCATCCTTATTCTTTTTCCAGCCCATATGACACTTACACACTCCTTTTAGTGACTAAGTTAATTAACCCTCTTTAAAAAATAATAAGGTAAGTATGCTTCAAGTAGAAAGAAAGATAACTCAAATATTGAATATTTGAAAAGATAAGTTTATTGACTCGGAGAGTGCTTTACAAGATAGTTGAATTCTTAGGTTTAATAGGTTGCTTTGACAAATGACCAAGGCCACTAAATTTATAGCTTACCACCTCTTCAATAGACGGTGAAGATCAATCTAATCTTATTATTAATTTTTAACTTTTAGAGAAATCTATACAACCTAAATATATCTTACAATTCTTAGAACTTTCTACATAACTTTAGGAAAAATTAAGGACCTCAAAAATGGAAGGTTGGCACTTAAACACCAAGCAAACTTAGAATCTTACTATGATTCCAACACTAATAATATATATAATTACAGTTGAACTTAATTTTATTTTTATTTATCTTGTGATATAATATTATAATTTATTTATAATTTATATATAATGTTATAAATATTATTTTTATAATATCTATAACTAAACTCATACCATAAACCTCGCACCCTAAATTCTAAACCACAAAATATAACACCCTTGACCCAAATATTATATTTGGGCCTCAAGCCCAACCCAAAACCATAAAATTTTGCAACTAAATCTAGCCCAAACAAGGTATTTCTAAAACATTTAGGTCCAAAAGTTAAAAATATAGATAAATCGTTACAAATGAGCTCAATTTTAATTTAAATCGTTACAAATGAGCTCCATTTTAATTTAAAACATTTTTCACATTTGACTTGATTAATACAATTTCAAAAGTAAGAATTACAGACTCGACCACATAAGGTCCTATGAATACATAACCCACTAAACACAAGTATTGTACTCTAAAAATCTCCTCATACTGGAATCTCGTACTAATAGTGCTCCTCGAACCCACGATCTGACGATCAATCTACGCACGAAAACAATGATTCCGAGCGCTGAGCTTACAAAGCTCAGTGGTACACATCTAGTCTATTATACATCATGCTAATCATAAACATAAGCATGCAAGCTAGTACGAGCAATAATGAGAGATAAATAAACACATGGCGCTACCACTAGTCGCATAATCACAAGGCCCAACCATACTCGGGATCACACTAGATCATTCGAGCAACAACACACAAAGTTATAACCACAAACATGGAGTGAGGCCCTGTGCCACACAACTTCGGGAATATACACTCTTTAGGTGAGACTCGTTGCTACACAACTTCGTGAACGTACAGCCTGGACTTTTGGAAAGAAATTAGTCAAGCGCATAAATTATTTTTCACACCCAATTAAGCCTTTGTACTAAGAAAATAAATTAATTAAGGCCTCAGGTTAAAAAATACACCAATTAAGTTATTTAACTAATTTTGACCATTAAATCTTAATGATTTTATGTAATTTGTCATGTGGCAACATCAAATTGTGCCACGTGACACTCTGGTGATGCCACATGACATTTTTAGAGTTTTGAAATTTATTTTCAAAAATATCTAAAATTATTAAAATTATTTTAAAATTTATAAAATATTAAAATAATTTTTTGAAAATTCCGAATTTATTTAAAAATAATAAAAATATTAAATTTTATTAAAATTGTAAAAAAACATTTTAACTTCTTCAAAAAATATATTAAAATTTGTAAAAGATTCTAAAAATTTTATAATATATTTTAAATATAAAAATATTAAATGATTTTTTTGAAACTTTGAAATTTATTTAAAATTAATAAAAATATTTTTAATAATATTTTAACGATTTAAAAATAAATTTTTATTGTTTTAGATTTTTTAAAATATATTTTTCTTGAATGAATGGTCAAATTAATATTTTTCATGAGTTTGATAGTTTAATTAGGTGTAAAAATATTTAGGGGCTAAATTGATTTTTCTTCAAAAGTTTAGGGGATGTAACCCATATGCCACATAACAGCTGTAGACCTCCTAAAAAAAGAGAGTGTAAAAATAAACACTAAAAAAATTTCAAGAGTTCTATAAAAGCATACGTTTTGATAAAAAAAGGTAAATGACAAAAGATGCCTCAAACGTTTGCATGTTTTGTCATTTAGCCTCCTATTTTTTGGGGTCTAAATATGCCCCCAACGTTTACTTGTTTTGTTATTTGGCCCCTTATTCTTTCTTTTGGTCCAAATATGCCCCAACGTTTCATTCATAGCCCAAATATGTCAATGTTGGATGTAAACTGTCAATCAACTGACGATCAATGGCTTATAAAAAATTTTGACGTGGCATCAGCAGATCTTAATACGTGGCAAGTCCAGTCAGCGTCAGTTGTTGAACGTCAGTTGACTGACAGTTTCCATTTAACAAGGGCATATTTGGACCAAATTGAAACGTTGGGGGCATATTTGGACTACGAATGAAACATTGAGGGCATATTTGGACCAAAAAAAGAATAAGGGGCCAAATAACAAAATATGCAAACGTTGGGGGCATCTTTTGTCATTTTGTCTAAAAAATCAAAAGAACTTATTGAAAATTTAAGCCAAAATCAATATTATTATTAGTACCTTTTCATCGTGTTTCGTAAATACATATTTAGTTTATAAAAAATATTTTTTATTTGTATTTAATAATAAAATAAAAATAGAAAACTTATTGTTTTTTAAGGCTTAATGTCAAAATAAGTGTCCAAACTATCATGTTTTTTTTAAGTGCCTAAACTATTTTTTGTTCCTTTTAGGTGCACGAACTATCATATTTCCCCCTTTTAGTGGCTAAACTATTTTTGTCCCTTTTAGGTGCCTAAACTATCATTTTTTGTCTCTTTTATGGTTAAATTGAGGTACCTATTTTGACCAAAAAAGAATAGTTTGGGCACCTATTTTGACCCAAAAAATAGATTGGGCACTTAAAAGAGACAAAAAATAGTTTAGGCATCTAAAAGAGAAAACGAGATAGTAAGGGCACCTAAAAAAGATAAAAAAAAAGTTTAAATATTTAAAAGGTGAAAAATATGATAGTTTGGGCACTTATTTTAGTATTAAACCCTTTTTATATAGAAACTTATTAAATAATTATAGACGGAAAGTTGACTGAAAAATAGTGAAAATAGTTTACTATAAATTAGAGTGAGAAATTAAGACGATGACAATAATAAAAGAACAAATCAAGTATCATTATATAAAAACTATTCCACAAAATATTTTATTCAAATTGAAATCATCAAATAGTGACATCAAGACATCATAAACCATGTTGTGAAGGATTATTTTTTAGAGTATAAGTATAATATTTACAATAAATTGATGTTAGCTTAATTAGATTATTTAGGTATAATAATACAAGTGGTTTAAGTTTTAACTAACTTTTGTGTATTATTTTAGATCATTTAAATTTAGGATGAGTCTACCACGTGCGACGAACATTGATAAATACCACTAACGATGAACACTATTAATTTTTTTTAAAAAATTTAAAAATCTAAAGGACTAAAATTATAATTAAAATCATCTCTTAAAAAAATAAAAATCAAATATAATAATTACTTTATAATATTTTTTTAATATGTTAGAATCAGATATACTCAATTCTCCTAAACCCTAACAAAATCAATCTCTTAAAAAAATAGAAATTAATTTATAATTTTTTAATAGATTAGAATCAAATATACCCAATTCTCATATTATTGATTCTAATCTATTAAAAAATTATAAATTGATTTCTATTTTTTTAAGAGATTGATTTTGTTAGGTTTTAGGAGAATTGGTGAACCTATTAAAAAATATTATAAAGTAACTATTAAATTTGATTTTTATTTTTTAAGAGATAATTTTAATTATAATTTTAGTCCTTTAAATTTTTAAATTTTTTTAAAAAATTAATGGTGTTCATCAGTGTTCATCGTTAGTGGTGTTCATCAATGTTCGTCGCCCGTTGTAGAATTTTCCTTTAAATTTAACACAAAAATCAATTTTTTTATAAATAATGATGTTGTATTGCTATAGGCCTCATATCTAAGTTATTGAATCATCAATTTTTTTTAACTAATGTTTTTACTAAAATCATATTTTTTTATTGAATCATAATTCATATTTGAGTGATTATTTTTATTGAATCATAGTTTATATCTAAGTTATTTAAGATTAAAATCATTAGAGTCTAATACTCAAATAAACTTGTTTAAATTTATGGGTAATTGTTCTATACACAAGCGCTTGTGGAATTTTTTTTTAGTTTTAGGGGTTAGGGACTCTGTTTAGGGTTTAAAATTTAGGGGTATATGTGTAATAGTTTTAAATTTAGGGATTGTTGATAGAATTTTGGGTTTAGGGTTAAAATTTAGGGTTTATAGGTTAAAACCTAAATCTCTACCCATATTACCCTAAAACTAAACCCTAACCCTAAACCCTAAATTCTAAATTCTAAACATGAACCCTAAATTCTAAACCTTTACACTAAAACCCCTAAACTTTAAAGCCTAACCCCTAACCCTAAACCCTGTAATTGAGGCGCTTGTGGAAATAAAAAATTTCCACCGCCAGTGTATAGGATATTAATCCTAAATTTATTATTTTTAGTAAACTATAGAATTTTGCATTATTATGTCCAATTAATTTCTTTAAATTTGTCAATAATCTTTAAGAGTAAAATTCCCCTTATCCACCCATAAGTAGAAATTATTCGGAATTTTTTTAAATCTCTTTTATCGATTAAAAGTGGCTAATTAAGTTAAATGTTACCACCCTCAATTTGAAAGTCAGTCGTTGATTTCGTTTATCTCTCCATATTACTCTCCATTTTTTCTTCATTTCTCCTTTCTTATATATTGGGATGGGCATTTTACCCGACCTGGTTGGGTTCCGACCCGATCCGATCGAATTAGATTTTTTAATAAAAAAATCGGGTGAAAAGTATCCTACCCGACCTGAGACTAATTGTTTAGTTTTCTCTTAATTTTTAGGGATATTATATAATAGTCCCTCTTTATATATATTTTTATAATTAGGTCCTTAAAATTAAATTTTTATTTACAATTTAATCCTTAAATTTATAATTTTTTACAATTAAGTCCCTTAAAAATATTTTTTTTACAATTAGGTCTCTAAAAATTATTTTTTTTATAAGTCGGATCAGGTGCGGGTATAGAGTATTTATTTTCGGATCGGAGTCGGTGGGCCAAAAACCCGACCCAAGCCCATCTCTACTTATATCTCTAGAATTTATTTTGTAGATCTAAATTTTTTCTGACTTGTTTAAAAAACTTCCCTTTGATATATGTTTTTATTTGTTCTTATAATATTTGTTCTTATTTTTAAATTCAGAAGTAGATTTCAAAATATATTTATTTAATATCATCGGTAAGCCACGAATCCCGAACATATATGAAACAAGCACAGCAGTGGTGCAATTTTATCATTAACAGAAAGGATCACAAAAAAGACATCCAATCCAAATGTATCTCTCATGGATGAAGAGGAGAATCCATTTTATTTATCAGCCTCTACAAGATCAGCTCTACTAAAAATCCACTCTTGGCTGAGATACCACAGCCACCATTTGAGCAGTGAACAATTGCACAAAAAAAGAAGCAAATAGGTGGCAAAATTTAAGCTTAAGCATCATTAAGAGCAAGGACTCCAGGAAGTTGTTTGCCCTCAAGAAGCTCTAAGCTGGCTCCACCACCGGTCGAGATGTGGCTCATCTTGTCAGCAAGCCCAACCTTCTCCACTGCTGCAACGGAGTCACCTCCTCCGATGATTGTTGTCACTCCCTTGCCACTGAGCTCGGCAAGCTTCTTGGCAATCGCCTGTGCATTGTACATGGTATTAAAAAAACCGTTTGGGAGCATAACCAAATCAACACCTAATTCCTGAAAGTAAATCAAACTTTACCACAGTGCCTGCAGCGAACTTATCAAACTCGAACACTCCCATTGGTCCATTCCAAATAATGGTCTGGGTCTTGTCCAAAGACTCGTTAAAGGTTTTGATGGAGTCGGGTCCTATATCCAAGCCCATCCAACCATCTGGGATCTCCGCAGCTGGAACCACCTGCAAAAAGATTTTTAAAAACAATAAATTTAAAGCTGAAAAAAATTCTAAATACGGGTGGTGTAGACAATGGCCGTAAAATTAGGTGAATTGCAATACAGTACACTCAAATGACTCTTAGCATAAAGATACTTCAAATGAGAAGCAGCACAAACCTTGCTATCAGCATCAGCAGCAAACTTGTCCGCAATAACCACATCAGTGGGCAGCAAGAGGGAGACCCCCTTTTCTTTGGCCTTTGCCATGAGTGATGTTGCTAGATCAAGTTTGTCTTCTTCTACAAGAGAAGATCCAACTTTGTATCCTTGGGCCTTGTAGAAGGTAAAGATCATTCCTCCACCCAGTACGAGAATGTCAACTTTGGCCAAGAGGGATTCGATCACTCCAATCTTGGTTGATACCTTAGAACCACCAACTATTGCAGCAAATGGCTTCTTGGGATTTGCCACAGCTCCAACAAGATAATCAAGCTCCTAAGAAAAGAGAATAGAACATAAGCATGCCAGAGATGGTCAACAGAGAACTCAAAACACATAACCATTGCAGGTTATTATCTAAATGCTTGAAAACCATGCCATTTGATATTTTATGGAGGATATGCTTCAGCACAGACCAGCAGATCAGTTAAACAGTATCGCTATCAGATCCCAAAATTAACATGCTAAACTTATGACATTCATAATACCTTCTGCATAAGAAAACCGGCAACAGAAGGCTTTAAGAACTTGGCCACTCCCTCTGTGGAAGCATGGGCTCTGTGAGCAGTGCCAAATGCATCATTAACATAGATATCTGCAAGAGAAGCTAGCTTCTTTGCAAATTCAGGATCATTCTTCTCTTCTTCCTTGTAGAATCTCACATTCTCAAGAAGCAATACACCTCCGTCTGGTAGACCAGCCACCAATTTCTCAACTTCTTCACCAATACAGTCATTTGCCATTTTAACCTTTCGCAAGACAGATACCAATGTTTAATAAAAAAACAAATCAAGCAAATGAAACTCTATAGTGGCTAAAAAGTTAGTTTTTAAAGACAAACCTCAACTCCAAGGAGTTCAGATAGCCTTGGCACGAGAGGCTTCAAACTGTACTTAGGAGTGACACCCTTTGGGCGTCCCTGAAAAAGAAAAAAAAGCAATTCGAAACATACATGAAATCTTCAACATGTGAAAAGGTCAGCATAGAGAACAAACATTTCATCCACTTTGCATCCACCCAATGGATGATTGCAGTAAAATGCTAAAACGAATCACATTAATCATCACTTTTCAATATTGAACAGCATACCCCCACACATAGGAGCAAGGGATTCGTGCCCAAGATCTTTGTTAAGATCTATCATTAACCAGAACAAGGAATGAAGACGTTCTAATTACTACCTTTACATTCAGCAAGGCAATTAACTATTAGATAGGGTTGTAAACAAACCAAACGTTCAGCGAATGTTTGTGAACCATTCAGCGAAAAGTTCATTTATCTATTAAACAAACTAACATGAACAAGATTTTATGTTCTTTTAATTAAATGAACTGACACAAAAAAAGGGCTAGTTCGTGAATATTCGGGAAATCCGTTCATTTATGTTGTTCGTTTAAATTTATTCACATATGTCTTTTTATGTCTTTTTATGGACCGTTCATGTTCGTTCAGCTCATTTACAGACCTAGTTTTAGATGAACAATTGCTGCTAAAATGGTACAAATAATAAGTCAAGCTCAAAGACAGGAAATCAAACAAAGGTGAACAAGTTTATGAGTAAAAAAAACAAATCGAATCTACGAAAATATCAGGCAGGAGAACATGCTTGCTAGATCTATCAACAATCAATAAATGCTACATAAAGATAGAAGATGATGCCCACATCGGATTCAGACAGATCTACTCAATCCAAGCACATAAATTTAAAAGTAACAAAAAAATCGCAAATAGTAATCAGAGCTCAATATACACCAGATCCAAACATGCAAATAAAACAAAAACAAAAGAATTAGATAGGTAAATCAATTAAACCAAAATCAAAAGGGAAAAAAGGTACCAAATGGCTGGAAAGGATGACTTTGGAGCCATGATCCATCAAATACTTGATGGTGGGAACAGCAGCACGGATTCTGGTGTCATCAGTTATGTTGAAGTTATCATCCAAAGGAACGTTCAGATCAACTCTAACGAACACTTTCTTTCCCTTCAAATCAGCTTCCTTCAAGCTCCCAACGCTCTTCTTTGTAGCCATGGTATCAGCACTTGTTCTTCAACAAACAATCGAATGTAAAAACAACGCTACATACACAAAAAATGTGAAGAAATGAAGAATCAATTCAAAAAAATGGAAATGAAATGCAGGTATTGAAAGCGAGAGAGAGCTTACGATGAGTGGAGAGGCGGATAGATCGAGACAGTGAATAAAGAGAAAGGTCTAGAAGGGTTTTAATACAAGCCAAAGGAGAAGAGCAAATTTCGGGATTATTATTATTTTTGCGTGGTGGGAGGTTAACTAATTTTAGTCTAAATTATGTGATTCTATTACGAGTAAGTTTATAATTAGATTGTAATATTTTTAAAAATTATAATTAAGTTATGGCTTTTTTTTTAACTTAGGTTAGTATGTAAAACTCTAAAAAGTTCTACTGAAAAAAATTTATTTAATGTATTATGGTTTAAAATTTAAGGTTTATGGTTAGTGTTCTAGGATTTAGCGTTTAGAGTTTAGGGTTTATAGTTTCAAGGTTTAAGGTTTATGATTTTAAGGTTAGGGTTTATGGTTAAAATCTAAGGTTTAGAGTTATGGTTATAATTTTAGGGTTTACTATATTGAATGAGTGTTTTTCCACTAGAATTTTTTAGGGTTTTTAATACATCAAATGATTGTGATTTTTTTAAATAAAATCTAATATTTAATGAAGGATTTTAAATGACTCTTAATCTATGCATGTATAAATTAGACAAACTCTTAAATTATTTATTAATTGATTATTAATAATATGTCATTTTATATCTAGATGATTTATTTATATGTTAGTAAATTATGTCATTTTATTGTTAAATATGTAAAGGATATTAATTTTATAGGATAAATTTATATTTTTATTACTTAATTATAAATTTATATTTTTATCACTTGACTTTTGGTTGTGAGATAACTTTTTTGGATTTTCTTTTATAATTTTTTACAGGATGGTGGAAGATCAATTTTATATTGGCTTGGTATTCTTCTTGAACAAATGATTTTTTAATAGTTTAAAAGTGATTATAATGTAGTATCTGTATATATATGTTTTTAATCCTTTGACAATGCGCATATACTTTGTAGACAAAGCGATTTGAACTCGTGTCTACTAAGATGAACATCATCCGTTTTCTACTAAGACACTTGTTGGGTTCATTTTTTTTATGTTTTCATACTTTATAAATCTGCAAAAAAAAACGAGGAGAACATTTTCTATTTGAAATATATGAGTATGTGCATAAGTACGAATATTATTATATAGTATTCTCTTTATCTCATTAAATTTGTCACAAGTTGACCTTTTTAGTAGTCAAAATTTTTAAACTTTGACCATAATTATTTAAATAATTAAATTTTCTAAAATATATATTTAAAAACTACTTATTTAAAGTTTTTTAAATATGTTTTCTCAAAAATTTATTAATAATAAATTTTAAATAATAAAAAAGCAAAATTGAAGATTTTGAGTACAAAAGGCAATAAATTACAATTTTAGTGAGATAGAAAAAATATATATATTTTTGGAACTGGTAAGTAATTTTGAAAAAAAAAATACCGCAGTAATTGTTGTTATTTGATTTTTTTATTACTAATAAGATGTACCTACTTGTAAATATTAAATTTAACTTTTAAAAAAACTACAATCAAATCTTATACATATCATGTAACACCCTTAAAAAAAATAATAATAAAAAAGAGGAGGAAGTGAGGGTTGTAGGAATCAATCCCAATGCCCAGCCAAATGAGCTAATGAAGCTCTTGGTTGTAAGCTACCATTATTAAATTTTAATTAGATCCTAAGATAATATAATAATAAAATAATTAAAATATCCTACCTAACATATTGAATGTAGATTAATTGGGATCTTTTTCCCCAAAACTTCCAGAAACGCCCCTCCCACTCGTCATTTTCCTTTTATCCCTAAAAACCCGTTCACCGGCGATCAACCCTCACCGCCGCGCTGTGGCGCTCACCGCCAGCGTTAAAGTGTTCACCGTCAAACCCCGAGCAAAACCCCTCAACCCACGCGCTCAGCCACCGTCCCCTTCACCGGCAATTGGCCGTTGAAGATTCGCGACCTAGGGCTAATCTGGTCCGCTTCTTCCTTCGAGTTTTCCGGTGCCATTCGACGTCCGTTCACCGCGCCACCACCGTCGTAGGGTCCCCCGTCCCAAGCCGAACAAAACCCCCATAATTCCTCGTCCTATGGGCGCCGGGAAGGGCTTGGTCGAAGTTACGTGTTTTTCCGGCGATATCGAAGCTTTAAGGTAAGATCTTATCGATTTCCGGCTTCGTTTTCATGTTTAATCGTGTGAGTTAAACTGTTTGTCTAAAAATCTATGTTTTTCCAGTAGAAACGACGCGAAAGGAACTTTCCGGTGATGTTCCGGTGACCGTCCGGCGACCTTCGGGTTCTTTAAGGTAAGAGCCGGTCCGTGTAGACCGAACCGGTCTGAACCGGTCAACTCGGTCAAACCCGTTGACCCGTTGACCCGACTCGTTGACCCGACCCGTTGAGCCTATCCATTGACCGACCCGACCCGTTGACCGAATCAACCTAGTGAGTCAACTCGTCCGAGTCAACCCAGTGAGTCAACTCGCCGAGTCAGTCTTGGACCAATGACGTCAGCATGACGTCAGCGTTGACTTTGACCGCTGACGTCAGCGTTGACTTTGATCAAAAAGTCAACTTTTCCTGAAAAGTACTATTTAATGTTTTTTGACGTCCTGAGTTCGATTTCGAAGCCCGTTTCGTGAAATTCTAACCCAAAGCCTCTAAATTAGATGTTGAACCCGAACATGCATATGTATAAGTTATGTCTTTCAAGAGAAATTGATGATTGAGGACTGATAGTGATTTTCTGATTTAATAGGTACTCGTGGATCTCCCGACCGTGCCTACGCCCAGCCCAGCTCGTCCCGATCTGTACCGCCTCGTGATCCTATCGTCACTCGTACGACCCTAAAACTTAGTATTTTAATACGAATCAAGGTGTAAATTTGATTGTAACCATAATCCTTGTCTATTTAGGTTCCAGTACTGTAGCGGAGCGTGATCCCGGTGCTCGATAGACCTTTTGACTGACTGATCTCATCTTTTGAGGTGTGTTCCTTGTGTGCTATATGACTGTTGCGCATTTACTGTTTTACATGCTTCACATGATTTAATAAAACATACTATGTGTATATGATTGCTAACCTTGATTTTGTGAAAAGCTAGCATGTTTTCTGTTTATGAAAGAAATACAATTGTACTGTATGTTTGAATTATGCTCTAGCATTCGATATGACAAGCATGCCTATGATTTTCGGTTTTCAGTGTAGAAATATGTTGCTGAGCATTGCTATGACTATTATTATTGCATACTATGTTACTACACGGACTAATTAGTAGAGGTACTTGGGGGTATGATGTGGAGACTATCGGCTCAGCCCTGATCCAGCTGGTAAGACCGCCCGTATTCGGATCCTAAGCTTCGGCTAGGTCCACCCGTATTCGGATCCTAGGCTTTGGCCAGGTCCACCCATTTTCGGTTCCTAAGTTTCGACTAGGGTCGCCCGTATTCTAAGGTATAACCTTAGGATGGTACCCCGCCCAATGGGCTTGGGTTAATGCCAGTATAGGATACTGTTCTGGGGAACTGTATCATGGTGTTCGGTTGGAGGGTAGATAGGTTGCATGAAAACTTTGATGCCTTTTTATGATATGTTTTGCATAACATGATTTATTATTTATTGATGCAACTGTTTTATTTGCACTGTTGGAACACACTGAGCTTTCTAGCTCACGCCCCAAATTCTTTCCCCCTTTCAGATATTTTTGGATAGGCCATCCCGTAGCTGACATTCGGAGGATCGACACATTTGATATTCCTTTTTGAATGTAATGTTTCTATCCACCGTTTGTACTTTCAGAGTGACTTGTGCCTATATTTTGTTATGTATGGTATTAAACTAGAAGTATTTTGATATGCTAACTGATACTTATTTTGTAACTATCCTATGATGGGTTTATTTAAGTAATCATGGTTGCCTATATTATTTATGATGTCTATGTTGTGAATGACTTTGGAAAATATTATTGTTTGACGTATTAAATAGGTTTATTTAACTTGATGGTTTTCACTAAGTCCTGCCGTTATGCTGTCGAAATAAACACTTAGTTTGCAAACAGGTTTTCCACTTGAGTTTTAAATTTTGATGTGCCTTACTAGACTTGGTCATTCCGCATAGGCCGGTCTAGAGGGTTACATTTAGTTGGTATCAGAGCTTTTGGTTTTAAAACCTCGGACTGTGGATAAGTCCTTTTAAAATACTATTTTAGAAGGTTTTACAAGTATTGTAAAAAGAGGCCATGTCACCCAACTTTATATGTTTAATTGTGTTCGATTCTCTAGTGTCATAAAATGATCTTAGGTTTTATCCCTTGTAGAGATTCTCCGAGATGAGCACCGGAAGGGGGCGTCGACCCGCTCGTAGGCGTGGTCGACCTGTTAGATTTGCAGACTCAATAGACGATCTGGTGGCTGATCCACCTGCCTCAGGAGTTGCTACAGCCGCAGTTGACCTTCCGACATCTGTAGAGCCTCCTACCCCTAGTGGTTCTTCAGCTGCTGCTGCTGCTTCTGCTTCGACTACTCCGACATCTGTCCCGACTGCTCCTACACCTACTCCCACTATTCCATTGCCTACTCCTAGTATCGGCATGACTACTCTGGTCAGGGGAGCTACTGTTTCTGGGCCCGAACCTATGACTGGAGTTACGGATGAGTCATTGAGTAGACAGTTTCTCCAGTTGATTCAGGGAGTAGTCAGAGCGTCTGGAGTCACACCTGAAGTTCCTATTTCCCAGACCCTGATTGCCAATGGGATCAAGACCTTCTCAGGATCTCTTAGTGGACCACCGACCGAGGCTGAGGAGTGGTTATATGATATCGAGAGATGTATGGGTGAGTTGGGTTTTGAGCCATCCAGGAAATATTTGGGTGTTGTATCTATGCTGAATGGGAATGCCCGCACCTGGTGGGAGTCCATTATGAGTAGTGTTCCTGCTGATCGTCTAACATGGGATTTCTTTAAGGAGCGCTTTAGGAACCGTTTTTTGGGCGAGCGGTTCTTAAGAGAGAGACGCCAGGCTTTTAAAGACCTGGTGCAGGGTACCATGACAGTGGATGAGTATGAGATACAGTTTCTAGAGTTGTTGAAATATGGTACTGGCTTGGTTTCTACTGAGAAAGAAAAATGTGAAAAGTTTCTGGAGGGCCTCCGTATTGGGATACGTGATCGAGTGGCTACCCACCATGATCAGGTGTTTGAAGATTTAGTGGAGCGGGATAAGACTGCAGAACAGATGGAGATCTTGACAGCTAGTCAGAGTAGTAGAGATGGAGATCAAGATAGAGGCAAGGGTCGAGGGCGAGACCGAGATCGATCTTGGAGATCTTCTAGACAGGGAGAGTCTCACGCGCGCTCTAATAAGAGGGATCGCACCATGTATCAGAGAGGTGGTTCGAGTTATAGGCCCACGGTGCAGCAGGGCCCATCGGTTAGTCGAGGTGATTCATCAGGGTCCACTATTTTACCTGTATGTGAGCATTGTGGTAAGCTTCATCGAGGGGAGTGCAGGAAGATGTCGGGTGCTTGTTTCAGATGTGGGTCCACTGACCATTTCAAGAAAGATTGTCCACAGTCACCTTCTGTAGACCGATCGTCGTTTCAGACCCCTGCTCGATCCCAGACTCCAACCCGTTCACAGACATCTGTTCCGACATCGGGTTCAGGGCGTTATCAGAGTAGAGCTCATGGATCTTCTGCTAGATCTGATAGTAGAGGCCGATCACATCAGAGTGGGGGACCAGTTATGACTGAAGCCAGACAACTTGCACTTGTTTATGCTACTAGACGTCGTGATGACAAAGATGAGCCAGACGTCATTGCAGGTACATTCACTATATTTTCTGTTCCATACTTTGCATTGCTTGACAATGGTTCTACTCATTCCTATGTATCGAGATCTGTGTCCCGAGACCTCCAGATTCCAGTTGAGAGCACCGAGAGTGCAATTACCGTTACGAGTCTAGCAGGCCAGTCTGTGGTTGTAAATAAGGTTTTCAGGCGATGTCCCCTCGAGGTGCAAGGGGAAATCTTTCTAGCTGACCTTATGGAACTACCATTAGAAGAGTTCGATCTGATTCTTGGCATGGATTGATTGACTGAACACCGGGTTAATCTAGATTGTGAGTCCAAGAGAGCAGCTTTGAAGACTTCTGATGATCGTATAGTGGTTCTTATTGGTGAGCGCTGAGGGTATCTGTCTAATGTGATATCTGCTTTGGCTGCCGACAGGATGATCCGGAAAGGCTATCAGACTTTCATCGCCTGTTTCTTGAATACCAAGGGTTCTTTGTCAAAGATTGAGGAGATTCGCACTGTTAGCGAGTTTCCTGATGTCTTTCCCGAGGAATTACTTGGATTACCTCCGGATAGGGATGTCGAGTTTGAGATTGAGACCTATCCGGGCTCTGCACCAGTCTCTATGAACCCTTACCGTATGGCTCCTAAGGAGCTTAAGGAGCTGAAGATTCTGTTGCAAGAGCTCCTCGACCGAGGCTTTATTCGACCCAGCTCTTCGCCCTGGGTAGCTCCTGTTCTCTTCGTGAAGAAGAAAGATGGGTCTCTCAGGCTGTGTATTGACTATCGTAAGCTGAACAAGTTGACAGTCAAGAATAAGTATCCTCTGCCCAGGATTGATGACTTGTTCGATCAGTTCCGGGGAGCTACAGTTTTCTCGAAGATTGATCTTCGTTCCGGGTACTATCAGCTAAAGATAAAGGGGTCTTATGTAGCAAAGACGGCCATTCGCACCAGATATGGGCACTACGAGTTTTTAGTGATGTCGTTTGGTCTGACTAATGCTCCTGCCGCTTTCATGGATCTGATGAACCGTGTGTTCCGGCCCTATTTGGATCAATTTGTGGTGGTGTTCATTGATGACATCCTAGTCTACTCCCGGACTGAAGCAGAACATGTTGAGCATTCGAGGATTGTTCTGCAGACTCTTAGAGAGCACAAATTGTATGCCAAGTTGAGAAAGTGTGAATTTTGGCTCAACGAGGTAACATTTCTGGGGCATATGGTATCGGCTCGGGGTATTTCGGTTGATCCGAGCAAGATAGAGACCATTGTGAGTTGGAAGCAACCCAAGAATGTTTCCGAGATCCGTAGTTTCTTGGGTTTAGCTGGGTATTACAGACGTTTCGTCGAGGGCTTTTCTATTATTGCCGCTCCATTGACGAAGCTGTTGAGGAAGGGTGTTCCATTCATCTGGACAGATGCTCAGCAGGATAGTTTTGAGAAGTTGAAGACAGCTCTAACGCAAGCTCCAGTCTTGACGCAACCCGAGTCTGGGAAGGATTTTGCAGTTTATAGCGATGCATCGCGTTCCGGGCTTGGTTGTGTTCTGATGCAGGATGGCAAGGTAATAGCTTATGCGTCTCGTCAGTTGAGGCCACATGAGTGTAATTATCCTACCCATGATCTAGAGCTGGCCACTATGGTCTTTGCCCTGAAGATTTGGAGACACTATCTCTACGGAGAGAAGTGTTATATCTACACAGATCACAAGAGCCTGAAGTACATTCTTACACATAGAGATCTTAATCTTAGACAACGTCGTTGGATTGAGCTTCTTAAGGACTATGACTGTATGATTGAGTACCACCCGGGGAAGGCTAATGTGGTTGCTGATGCTTTGAGTCGTAAGACTATATCAGACTTGAGATCCTTGTTTGCCAGGATGAGTATATACAGTGATGGCAGTTTACTAGCCGAGCTGCAGGTTAAGCCGACATTGGCCGAGGAAATTAGGGCCAAACAGCTTCTAGACAGTTCCTTACTCCCTGTAATGCAGCAGGTTGAGCAGGGATCTACTTCTATCTATGCCTTTGATCAGGATGGAGTCTTGTGCTTCAAGGGTCGTTATTGTGTACCAGATGATGCCGAGTTGAAGCGGGCTATTCTTAGTGAGGCTCATAACAGCCCTTATGCTATGCATCCCGGTGGGGACAAGATGTATCAAAACCTGAGGTAGAGATATCGTTGGGAAGGTATGAAGAAGGACATTTCAGATTATGTATCTCGGTGTTTGACTTGCCAGCAGGTTAAGGCAGAGCACCAGCATCCTTCTGGTTTATTGCAGCCTATTAAGATCTCCGAGTGGAAATGGGAACGTGTCACAATGGATTTCGTTACAAGGCTTCCTCTGACACCTTCTAAAAAGGATTCGATCTGGGTGATTGTTGACCGACTCACCAAGTCAGCTCATTTTATTCCAGTTCGAGTCGCCTACTCTTTGGAGAAGCTGGCTAAATTGTACATCTCTGAGATCGTCAGACTACATGGGGTACCTTTATCTATCATCTCTGATCGGGATCCGAGGTTTACTTCTCGATTCTGGTTAGCCTTGCACAATGCTTTAAGTACCCGTCTGAATTTCAGTACATCCTTCCATCCGCAGACAGATGGACAATCGGAGAGGGTGATTCAGATTCTTGAGGACATGCTACGGGGATGTGTGATTGATTTCCGTGGTAGTTGGGAGGATTTCTTGCCCTTGGCTGAGTTTGCATATAACAACAACTATCAGGCTAGTATCCGCATGGCGCCGTATGAGGCTCTGTATGGCCGTAAGTGTCGTACTCCCATCTGTTGGACAGAGCTGTATGAGAAGAAGACTTTAGGCCCAGAGTTGGTTCGAGAGACCGAGGAGACCGTCAGATTGATCCGCAACCGTCTGAAAGAGGCTTTTGATAGACAGAAGTCCTATGCTGATCGGAGGAGGAAAGACATTGAGTTCGAGGTTGGTGATTAGGTTTTCCTAAAGGTGTCTCCATGGAAGAAAGTTTTGAGATTTGGGCGCAAAGGCAAATTGAGTCCAAGATTTATCGGACCGTACCATATTCGAATGAGAGTCGAGCCTGTTGCTTATCAGCTTGAGCTGCCTCCTCAGCTTAGCCGTATTCATGATGTGTTCCATGTATCTATGTTGAGGCAGTACCACCCAGATCCGAGCCATGTTGTTTAGGTACAGGATGTGGAGTTGAGACCAGATTTGTCTTATGAGGAGGAACCTGTCCAGATCTTGGATCAAGACGAGAGAGTTCTAAGGAATCGACGTATTCCTATGGTCAAAGTACAGTGGAGTAATCGTGGTCCAGAAGAGGCTACTTGGGAACCCTTGAGTCAATGGAGGAGCAGTTCCCACATCTGTTCAATTCAGGTAAATTTCGAGACCGAAATTTCTTTTTAGGGGGGGAGAGTTGTAACACCCTTAAAAAATAATAATAATAATAAAAAAGAGGAGGAAGTGAAGCCAATTGAGCTATTGAAGCTCTTAGTTGTAAGCTACCATTATTAAATTTTAATTAGATCCTAAGATAATATAATAATAAAATAATTAAAATATCCTACCTAACATATTGAATGTAGATTAATTGGGATCTTTTTCCCAAAAAATTCCAGAAACGCCCCTCCCACTCGTCATTTTCCTCTTATCCCTAAAAACTCGTTCACCGGCGATCAACCCTCACCGTCGTGCCGTGGCGTTCACCGCCGGTGTTAAAGTGTTCACCGTCAAACCCCGAGCAAAACCCCTCAACCCACGCACTCAGCCACCGTCCCCTTCACCGGCAATTGGTCGTTGAAGATTC
Organism: Hibiscus trionum; assembly: GCA_030270665.1. Taxonomy (NCBI): domain Eukaryota; kingdom Viridiplantae; phylum Streptophyta; class Magnoliopsida; order Malvales; family Malvaceae; genus Hibiscus; species Hibiscus trionum. Next base: position 11,340,400 of record BSYR01000036.1, on the reverse strand, counting down.
GCGACCTAGGGCTAATCTGGTCCGCTTTTTCCTTCAAGTTTTTCGGCGCCGTTCGACGTCCGTTCACCGCGCCACCACCGTCGTAGGGTCCCCCGTCCCAAGCCGAATAAAACCCCCATAATTCCTCGTCCTATCGGCGCCGGGAAGGGCTTGGTCGAAGTTACGTGTTTTTCCGGCGATATCGAAGCTTTAAGGTAAGATCTTATCGATTTCCGGCTTCGTTTTCGTGTTTAATCGTGTGAGTTAAACTGCTTGTCTAAAAATCTATGTTTTTCCGGCAGAAACGACGCGAAAGGAACTTTCCGGCGGTGTTCCGGTGACCGTCCGGTGACCTTCGAGTTCTTTAAGGTAAGAGCCGGTCCGTGTAGACCGAACCGGTCAGAACCGGTTGAACCGGTCAACTCGATCAAACTCGTTGACCCATTGACCCGATCCATTGACCGACCCGACCCGTTGACCGAGTCAACTCAGTGAGTCAACTCGTCCGAGTCAACCCAGTGAGTCAACTCGCCGAGTCAGCCTTGGACCAGTGACGTCAGCGTTGACTTTGACCGCTGACGTCAGCGCTGACTTTGATCAAAAAGTCAACTTTTCCTGAAAAGCCCTATTTTATGTTTTTTGACGTCTTGAGTTCGATTTTGAAGCCCGTTTCGTGAAATTCTAACCCGAAAGCCTCTATATTAGATGTTGAACCCGAACATGCATATGTATAAGTTATGTTTTTCAAGAGAAATTGATGATTGAGGACTGATAGTGATTTTCTGATTTAATAGGTACTCGTGGATCTCCCGACCGTGCCTACGCCCAGCCCAGCTCGTCCCGATCTGTACCGCCTCGTGATCCTATCGTCACTCGTACGACCCTAAAACTTAGTATTTTAATACGAATCAAGGTGTAAATTTGATTGTAACCATAATCCTTGTCTATTTAGGTTCCAGTACTGTAGCGGATCGTGATCCCGGTGCTCGATAGACCTTTTGACTGACTGATCTCATCTTTTGAGGTGTGTTCCTTGTGTGCTATATGACTGTTGCACATTTACTGTTTTACATGCTTCACATGATTTAATAAAACATACTATGTGTATATGATTGCTAACCTTGATTTTGTGAAAAGCTAGCATGTTTTCTGTTTATGAAAGAAATACGATTGTACTGTATGTTTGAATTATGCTCTAGCATTCGATATGACAAGCATGCCTATGATTTTCAGTTTTCAGTGTAGAAATATGTTGCTGAGCATTGCTATGACTATTATTGTTGCATACTATGTTACTACCCGGACTAATTAGTAGAGGTACTTGGGGGTATGATGTGGAGACTATCGGCTCAGCCCTGATCCAGCTGGTAAGACCGCCCGTATTCGGATCCTAAGCTTCGGCTAGGTCCGCCCGTATTCGGATCCTAGGCTTTGGCCAGGTCCGCCCGTTTTCAGTTCCTAAGTTTCGACTAGGGCCGCCCGTATTCTAAGGTATAACCTTAGGATGGTACCCCGCCCAATGGGCTTGGGTTAATGCCAGTATAGGATACTGTTCTAGGGAACTGTATCATGGTGTTCGGTTGGAGGGTAGATAGGTTGCATGAAAACTTTGATGCCTTTTTATGATATGTTTTGCATAACATGATTTATTATTTATTGATGCAACTGTTTTACTTGCACTGTTGGAACACACTGAGCTTTCTAGCTCACGCCCCAAATTCTTTCCCCCTTTCAGATATTTTTGGATAGGCCATCCCGTAGCTGACATTCGGAAGATCGACACATTTGATATTCCTTTTTGAATGTAATGTTTCTATCCACTGTTTGTACTTTCAGGGTGACATGTGCCTATATTTTGTTATGTATGGTATTAAACTAGAAGTATTTTGATATGCTAACTGATACTTATTTTGTAACTATCCTATGATGGGTTTATTTAAGTAATCATGGCTGCCTATATTATTTATGATGTCTATGTTGTGAATGACTTTGAAAAATATTATTGCTTGACGTATTAAACAGGTTTATTTAACTTGATGGTTTTCACTAAGTCCTGCCGTTATGCTGTCGAAATAAACACTTAGTTTGCAAACATGTTTTCCACTTGAGTTTTAAATTTTGATGTGCCTTACTAGACTTGGTCATTCCGCATAGGCCGGTCTAGGGGGTTACATATCATTAAACGAAAGTATCTTTAGCATTTCTTTTGACTGTTTAAAAGTATTTTTTTTTACCGGAAAACGAGGTTAAATAAAGAATTTTTCCATCAAAAAGCAAATTTATTACGAGTAATTATTTCATACATAGCTGCAATAATAATAAAAAATTATCAAGTATTTTGGTTTTAGAGTTTATCGTTAGATTTCAAGGTTTAGAAATTATGGGTCTAAGTTTATGATTTAGAATTGACGAGTTATGGTTAAAATTTAGGGGTTGGGGTTAGAATTTAAGGTTTACAAATTAAAACTTAAATCCCTAAACATATTACCCTAACCTCTAAACCTTGAATTCTAACCATGAACCCTACATTCTAATCACAACCCATCAATTCTAAACCTACAAACCTATAAACCTAAAATTCTAATCACAAACCCTAAAACTAAGGCGGTGGACAAAAATTCTATACTATTTTCGGTGCCCAGCACTAAAAAATAAATTTTAAAATCTAACCCTAAATTCTAACTCCTACACCCTAAAAATACACCTTACTCCCAAATTTCCTAAACTCTACGATTCATGTTTGGGGTGCGAGTAGGGGTGGGCAAAAATACCCGACCCGACGACCCGAACCTAAAAATGTCGGGTAATTCCTGAAAAAAATTACCCGAACGGGTCGGGTATCTGACCCAGCAAATTTCTCGGGACACGGGCCGGAAGTTTCCCCTTACCGGGTACCCGACCCGACCCAATAAAATTTAATATATATTTTTTATATTTAAAATTATATTTTTATTTTATGTTTCTTAATATTTTTACTCTAAAATTAAGTTTAAATCCCTAAAATTTTTCTATGTTTGTATTATATTTTTTTAAGTTTTAAGTTTAATTTTTTTAAAATATTTTTGTGTTTAACATGTGGTTTTTTAATTTTAGAATTAAAAAAAAATAAAAAAATAGGAACTGGGTACCCGAATTTTACGGGTACCCGAATATAATGGGCCGGGACACAGGCCGCTTAATGAGGTACTCGAATGAACCGGGTACCCGACAATACCCACCCCTAGGTGCGAGGTTGTCCCTCCTAACAATGTCATTTATAAGGTTTGAACTCGTGTCATCTCCTTGAGAGTGCAATGTACATTACCAATGCACCCAATACTTGAAGTGCTAATTACTCTTTTAACTGTATTTTCTAATGTACTATTCAACCACAAATAATAATATTTTTTTTGAACAATTTCAACCTAGAGGAAGAGAGGAAAATTTTACTTCTAATAAATTTTGGATCCGCAACATAGGCGAAATAGGATGATGTCAACCAAAAACTTCAATTACTTACTCTAAGTATTGTTGACAACAAATAACAATGTTAAACTAAAAATAAAGAATATACATTACATATAATCACTAAAAAATATATAAAAAGTAACTTCAATCTTTATAATCATAATGAAAAGCTTACAAATAAATCAGAATAAATATGGACAAATAACACATTATAAGACTTGAGTCTAAAATTTCAAAACTTCCATTACCTTTAGGAGCTATAGTTTCATTAATTTTAAAAATAAATTTATTAGCAAACTATTAATTTTAAAAATAATTTGTAAATATTATGTTCAATGTTGATATCAATATCCACACGATCCAAAAAAATTATGAAATCTCTCAATATTTGATTTAAAAAGAAGTAAAATGTACATTTTTTTAATAAATTAAGTCGATACAATACAAGTATAATGTATTATGTATACTTTCATTAATATAGCACCTAGTGACTTGATTTCACTAATTAGACGCCCCAAGCTCGATAAAATGTTGGCTTAACGACTATTCCGTTATCGGTAAAATATAAAGTTAATTTTATTATATATTAATTCAAATTCTATTTTAATAATATTTAATTTGAATTTTTAAAAAACTTCGATAGAAAATGCTTAACAATTAAGTATATAGATTAAATAAATATTACAGACAAAAAATCACAAATAAATAAACTTTCTTTCGTAATCAAGTAATAGTCGTAAAAACATAGAATATGATATAATCTTTATAGCTAAGAAAAATAAAAAGAATTTTATGAATTAATTTTTTTAAAATTTATCACTCAAAAGTTACAAATAAGTTCTAAAAGTTATGAACAAGTCGTAAACTTTGTGAGAAGGATTTGTTGTTTTATTTATGTAAAAATTGCACGCAATGTTTTTTCTAATTAATAGAGTGGATTTTTTTTTTCTGGTTTATCTCTTAGTATTAATTAACTTTTCAAGTTTAATTCCCAATAAACATTAATTTTCAGAACCCAACGAGAAGTCCAGTAGAAAAGAAAATGATATTCATCTTAAAAGATTCGGGTTCAATTCGTTTTGTCTGCAACGTGTATATGCTCAAAGGATTAAGAATTTGTATGAGCATACTACCTTATCACCTTTAGACTATTCAAAAAATAAATATTAATTTTCAAAGTTTAAACCATGAAAAATTGTCCCAATTTTAAACTTTACTTGATATAAAAGATGAAAAAGAGTGGTATGAAAATTGTATTCATATTGATTATTAATATTGATTTTTTATTAATAAAAATTCTATTCTTATATTGTCAAGCAAATCTTTAGGTATATAAAAACACAAATATAATACGAATACATGACCATGCAAAGATTTCTATAATATATATTATTATATAGTTACCTCTTCATATGTTCTCCATTGTAGATGTCTACTAGCCTTTTAAGGCACTTAGTCAACTTTAGTTGTAATTGTCTATCATCTCAAAAAAAGGCCACTTAATTTGTTACTTTCTCTCGACTAAGAGGGTTTTTTATACCATAATTTCGATATAGGTCGAATTTTTCCTTTATGATTTGTATTGATTTTTTTCTTCCTTTTGTACATTCGTGTCAAACTTTTCTCTACAATTCATATCAAACCTTTTCATTCTTAATAACAATTAACATCAAAGTGATATAAGAACCAACCGATATGATTCTATGTCTTATCTTAACATAATGAATTGTCTATCATCATCACAATTTTATTTTTGTATTATAGTTTTTACTTTGTCAGTTCTTTCGTAAATATTTTATCAACACGAAGGACATCGTCAAAAAAATCACTTTATAATCTTTCTTAGACTAAAAACACAATTGTTATACACATTAATATACACGTATATATACATATCCACACTTATCGCACCAATTACAACTACCCTAAACATATGGCCTATGGGCATAACTCTAAAGGTAAATTTACCCCATTCCTTATCAGTTATCTCCCTAAAATGTGATTCATAATCTGAAAAAATGTCTTCTCTTCCCTTTCATTTTCCTTTATCAAGTTTGCTTCACTACCAACATAAAAATCATCGTTAACAGCTTGATTACCTAAATCACGTTAATTGTATATAGTCACTAAACTCTTATTTTATTCATTAACACGTTAAAATATAAATAGATATGAATATACAAACGAACTCGAGTGGTTTCGGTGAAAAAGATGATAATGTATATCTTAGAAAGACCTTATCGTATAATAAGTTAGAAAAAAAAATCTCAAGTTCAAGGACTAAAGTTGCTTTATCACAATTGTAAAAAGGTGTGTTATGGTCAAGAAAAATGAAGATTTAAATATAAGCAAACCATACAGCCTTCATTCTCATTAAAATCAAATATAATGCAAATACTTGCTAAAATATTTTATAGGAAAAAATTCAAAAAGTCAACTGAATATAGTAATAAAGCATGATTTGGCATGATATTTATGTCGTTTACAATGCTTCAAACAAACTTAAAATAATATTTAAACAAAGACGTTGAATATCACGATATATTTTTAACTCTAAATAGCCTTAAACAGTCATGGAGCATGATATCATGCATCGCAATTCATGTTCATTGATTTATTTAAAGTGACCATATTTCTAGTTTTTAATTGGCTCAAAACAATTTGTTTAAATGAGTCTAAAATATAATGTCATAAATATAATATTTTTTTAAATTATTTTAAAAATGATTATTATTTCATACACAGACGGTGAAAATAAAAATTTTCACAAACACCTTAATTTTAAGGTTTAAGATTTTAGTTTGGGGTTTAGAATTTAAGAGTTTAGTGTAAGGGTTTAGAATTTAGGGCTTAGGGTCTAAATTTAGGTTTTAGGGTAATATGGTTAGGGGTTTAAGTTTTAAAATATAAACCCTAAATTTTAATCCTAAACTTAAAATTTTATCAATAACTTTTAAATTCAAAATTATTACACTTAAACCCCTAAACAGAGTCCATAAACCCTAAAACTATGACGCTTATGTAAACAAAGTTTTCACATGCGATTGTGCAAGAAATAATTACCATTTTTAAAAATATTTAAAATTTATGACTTACAATATACATGAGATTTGAGAAACACAAGGTGAAGTCTTTGATTTCGCCAACAACAAATAATGAGACACTTTGTAAACCAAAAGTGATTATAAGGTAATATTTGTTTATATATATTTAATCCTTTGACAATGTACATACACTGCGTGAGACACTTGTTGGGTTCCTCTAACCAACACTTAGGATGTTTATTATAAATATACTAAGATTTGTTTTTAGTTGCATCATGATTATTATATCTGAATTCTCTTAATCATTGGTTGTAATAGTGTTAAGATTCTTCACTACTACGTCTACAAATTATCGATCTATTTTCATCATTTTTTCCCTTCGAAACTTGACTCCTATCAGATGCAGATGGGGAAACGAGTAATCTTAGTGTCAAGATGACCTCGAATGTTAATCGAGTAACTTGCTACTGCACCAAAACTAAGTTGACTGGACAACATTAATTAAATGTCCAAGTCTTTTGTTTACAATGACAATCTTTTTGTTTGAATAATACCCACAAGTGGAAATGAGTGATTGTCTGGTGGATAATGATATCACGAGGATGATGGCCACAAACTCAGATTTCAGGGGCTGGACTTCTCATGGCCGTGTGGAATTAGTCTCTCCGAAAATGGCCCTCGGTTATCCGAATTCCGAAATTTCCATATTAAAAACAAATCATAATGGGTATAAATGCTATTCAGTATAAGAATGCTAACTAAAGATAGCAGTTTTGAAGCAAAAATATAATATCTACTCGCCCTAATTTCAATCCTGTTTAGGCTCTTGCTAGAGCTCAAGTGTAGCAAAGAAGTTAAAACTTCACTCCAGAATGTTTCATGGATTCTAGAATTGAAGGGGCATAAAGAATATTAATACAACAATTATCTTTCTTTCAATGGATGCTAGCTAACCTGTTGTGAGATAAGGACGAGAAGCCCTTGCGGGCCGAGCAGAATCTCGTTAAGGAAACTAACCAACCCAAACCACACAACCGGGGTTACATCCACACCTCCAAGAGGTGGAATCACCTTTCGGGTTACGATAAGAAATGGTTCAGTGGGAGCATAAGCAAGGACATAAGGAAATTTATCCACCGGAAGCTTAGGGTACCAAGACATGACTATTCTCAAGATAAATAGAAAGGCAAATGCGGAGAGAAAGGGGCCTAAAATACCAATTGCCAGTTTAGCTGAGGCAGGGTCCAAATCGGCCACTAAGAATCCCCCGCCATAATCCGAGATAACTTCTGGTGACACTGGGACTTGCATGTTGAGCTTGGATGGAAAGAGTTCAATTCCAGACCTTAAAATGGTTACCTTGGATTGCAAGAGTTCAATAGCAGAATTTGTAACACCTAGGCAGCAATATGTGCTGCACCACGAGGCTCGATGGTTTAGATGTGAACTTTTCTTGGTACCATATCTGAATCTTATACTTTCCTGCCAAAGATAAACAATAAAGGACATAGAAACAAGAGTGCAAGAGTTTTAACCCCAAACAATTGGAATAACATTACTGAAATGTATGCTTCAAGTAGAGTCAGGATTGGTACTTACAGAGAAAGCGATTTTCTTGCTCTTCAATGTCAGAGGTTGCCATACTGATCCTGAAATTATTTAATTAAAATAAATAAATAAGGAAGTTGAGCAAGATAGAATTCCATAGAACAAAAGGGACGGTATGGGCACCTTTAATGAGGACGTTGTTTAGAAGACGAGAAGACGTCGTCGCCATTGGTGAGGACTGAGGAGCTGTGCTGAGCTGAGCTGAGAGTGAGAGTGAGAGCGTTATAGATATGTAGTTAGACCCCGGGAACGTTATCCACTCCTTTCCACTTTCTAGTAGGACGGGCTGACTTGCTAAAAGCAAGGGTAAACTACCTGGTTGACCACTAAACTATTGGATCGGACCTATTTTGACCACCGAATTATAAAAATTCAAAATTCGACCACCAAACTATTTAATTGAACCTATTTTGACCGCCAACCGTAAAATCTAACAGAAATGTGACGCAGCTGTTGATAAAAATTTCTATAACTACACATTTGCCCCCTGTTAATTGTCGACCATCTTCATTCCTTTCTGAATATCTTAAACTAAGAAACAAAGTACCCTAAGTAGAATAGAGCAGTAAAATCTTGCCCTTTAAAAAGCAACGTAAAGCAGACCATATCATAGAATACATTAGTTTCAGTACAAAAATGCATTTCAAACAATAACCGTTGATCGTTTCCCTTTATAGCTAATGAATTCAAAATACAAAAGCTTAAATTTACCCCAATGTGTTGTTCTTATGTTCCATAAGATAAAAGAAATTAATCAAGTACACAACACCAGCGACTTCAAATCTTCAAGGAATCAAAGCAAAGCAACCAAAAGAACATTTTAGAATACAACGAAACCTATTCAATCCATACTAGCAATCTAACTATATATTAGAACCAAAGTTAAAAAAAACAGCAGCTATTAACAATTTCAAAATACAAATATCAAAATCTCCTCGATCCCAATCTATATTAAAGATTTTTTTAAAGAAAAAGACTAGTCATTTTAGAATATAATGAACAGATTATAGCTTAAGAAAAGAGTACCCAGTTTTAGAATACAGTGAAAAGATGATTGCTGCTTGCAGAGTGAGACGCCGACGATGGGGGCTGAGAAGTTGCTTCTTACGACGCCAACGATGGGAAACTGAGAGCTGGTTGCTAGCGGAGTGAGTAACATTGAGAGCTTAAAGAAGAAACCTGTTGAACGGCTGACAAAGACTCAGTTAGGTGGGAGCCGTGAGCGACTGAGTTAGGCGGGGCGAGTGACTGAGTGAGATGAGAGGAGAGCTTAAGAAGAGGAACGAGGGATTTTTTTGGGTGAAGTTTAAAAATGTCCGGTAAAAATGACCACTCAACCTCACGAGAGATATACGGGATTAACGTTAATTTGTATAATTATATATTGGGTAAACTACACAGTTGACCATCAACTATGGGGTTGATGTCAAAATGACCACTATATTATTTTTCGTCGCAAATGCACCACACAACTATTTAAATGGTGTCACGTTAGCCACACGCCGTTAAAAAAACGAAAAAGTTGACGGAACTGTTAAAAAAATTGGTATAATTACACATTTGGTCCTCTATATTTATACAATATATCAATTTAGTCCTAATTTTAATCTAATAAAATAAATTAATTATTCAATAAGATGATGACACGTGTCACCACTTTATTGGAAGTCTTTAATTATTTTTATTTAATTAATTTTCCACCTCCAATCAGGTGGTGACATGTGTCACCCAATTGGAGGTGGAAAAATGAAAAGAATAAAATCCCCCCTTACCAGGACTCAAACCCAGGACCTCTGGGTACACAAGTAGTATGCTTGCCACTGAACCAAGCACACTTTCGTGCTATGGTGTCATTAATATATGTATTTAATGATTGTTAATGCCCAGAAAAATTAAAGAGAAGAAAATGCAATTGCAAGGATTCGAACCAAGGACCTCATGGTCCAAAGCACATGTGCTTGCCACTGCACCAAATATATGTCTTGTGATTTAAAGTACAACATTTAATATATGTCTTATATAGATTTTAATGCTTGAGAAAAGGAATGAAATGTGGTTTTAAGAAATTCGAATGTAATATTTTTATGATCCATAAAAAATCTAACCCAATTAAATAAATCTAATAACTAATTTTAATATATTTTAAACTATAGTTAGTGCACGATTTAAAAAAAATAATATTATTTTCAATATAAATACCATTTTAAAATTTTTATATTTTAAACTAAATTTAATATATTTTTCAATTTTAGATTTATTTTTATAATTCCACGTATATAATCGTTGAATTGATTTTTTTACTTAATTAATAATTTTAATATTTATTAAAAAATTAATTAAATTATTATATATAATTATCTTAAACTACTCCAAATTATATTAAATTCATTTACCGAATTCAAACTCACAAACACAATTTAATATTGTTAACTTTAATTTAGTTATTAGATTTATTTAATTGAGTTAGATTTTATTATGGATCATAAAAATATTACATTCGAATTTCTTAAAACCACATTTCATTCCTTTTTTCAAGCATTAAAATCTATATAAGACATATATTAAATGTTGTACTTTAAATCACAAGACATATATTTGGTGCAGTGGCAAGCACATGTGCTTTAGACCATGAGGTTCTTGGTTCAAATCCTTGCAATTGCATTTTCTTCTCTTTAATTTTTCTGGGCATTAACAATCATTAAATACATATATTAATGACACCATAGCACGAAAGTGTGCTTGGTTTAGTGGCAAGCACGTTGCTTGTGTACCTAGAGGTCCTGGGTTTGAGTCTTGGTAAGGGGGGATGATTGGAGGTGGAAAATTAATTAAATAAAAATAATTAAAGACTTCCAATAAGGTGGTGACACGTGTTACCATCTTATTGAATAATTAATTTATTTTATTAGATTAAAATTAGGACTAAATTTATATATTGTATAAATATAGAGGACCAAATGTGTAATTATACCAATTTTTTTAACAGTTCCGTCAACTTTTTCGTTTTTTTTAACGGCGTGTGGCTAACGTGGCACCATTTAAATAGTTGTGTGGTGCATTTGCGACGAAAAATAATATAGTGGTCATTTTGACACCAACCCCACAGTTCGGTGGTCAACTGTGTAGTTTACCCTTATATATTTAGTCTTTATTATTTATTTATTTTATTAATTTAGTTTTAATTTCTAATTTTTTTATAAATTTGTTTTTGAATAATTTTTTTCCATCTTCTTTCTCACGAAAGTCAAGAATATCGAGAGCTACAATGTTCTTTTTCAGCTTCTTTATGATAATTTTCAATGCCTTTTTTTCATGCTTAACAGGACTGAAAACATAAAGCATGTGAGGGAACATTCAAACTGAAATAAACAAGCAAAGGCTAACCAGACATACCTTCCAACAAAAACTATAATCCTGTGTTGCTGATTTTTGTTTTGGCGATGCTTCAGAGCCAACTCAGCAATCAGATTTCTAGAACATTGCATTATTTTTTAAGTTTTTCTTTTAGCTTGAAATCTTCATTTTTTTTTGTACAACTTTCTCGCTTTATCTATATTTACCAATTTCTACAATTTAACATTATGAATTCTAATTTTTCTATTTTCAGCTAATAAAGTTGTGACTCGATTTTTCAATTCGTCAACATCGATCGAATATCAATCATTATGCATCTATCTAAAGAAAGAACAACAAATCTACAAATGTGCAAAATGACGCATTAATCGAAACATCGGAACAATAACTTATTACTTAATACTTCGAGGCCTCTAGTAAATCTATAAAAATCTTTCTTTTGCTCTGTGGTACAGTTGAAGTGCAAACTGGTGATTGCAATACACAATAATAATAGACAGTGTTTCCTTTGGCACATGATTTAGAACACTTCCAGTACACATTTTCGAGAAAAAACTCAAACTGTTGATGTTGCATTGTACAAAAATAAAAGTGGAGAAGATTATAAGAATAATATATAATTGTGAGTAATCAAACAAAATAAAAGGCAATACAATTTTATATTTGCAAAAATATAATTGAAATAAAATAAAATGAAGTCCATCAAATATCTGCATTAAATTCTAAAAAATACTAACAAGTTCAATGATATTAAAAGTCTAGTAAGCCCTCTTGCAGGTACACAATTTTTGATAAAGAGAGGTCATTTCCTTGCAAATCTCAGCAAACTGAGAACCAACATGGTTTTGAAGTTGTACGAACTGTGAATCAGCATGGTTACGAAGGTCAGCTAACTGCGAATCAGCATGGTCACGACAAGTAATCATGTAGTCAAACAGTGACTTCATTGTAATTTTTTCATTGTCGGTATCTTTTGTGTCTTTATAAATCCACCGCTTTTCTTTTTCTTCAAAGATGTATCCGCATTTGTGGGCCGAATGAATGCCAATTTTTTCCTTTAAAGGGACAAATGGGTAAAAAAAAATCGACATCATTCTTCTAAAAGATGTTTATAAGGCCACAAGCATATATAAGAGAGGTTGAGGCCCCATAGCCCTTAATGACACATGATAGTATCTGGAGGAAAATGATTTTGGCAATGTTAAAAGCAACCTCGGTTCGATATAGGTTAAGCCACCTACAATCAATCTCTCGGATTGTTCCTACCTTCTCACCGAAGGATCGAAAAAACCATGTCACAATAAGGTAAAAGATTCTTTCTCCAAAAAAAATGTTTTTAGAGCTATGGACTTTGAACTTTTTAATACAACTGGTATCAGTTTTATTGTAAGGGCCTTTATTTTCAATACTCAAATTAGCTGCAATTGATTGGAGGTGATAGAGAGTTTTATATACATAACAAAAGAGTTGACGGTAATGATCTCAGATGAATTTACATCACATACAGTTGAGGCATTACTATAAAAGATCCGTACAAGTCTTTCACAAACCTCGGTTGGATCTCAAAAAAAGCATTCTAAACTTATTTCGTGAAAGTTGACTTCATTTTGAAGTTGTAGGTTTCGTTTAGAAGGAAATTCATGACTACAACATCTTCTTTACGAATTAGTCTATCGTAAAAATATTTATAAAATTTAATCTTTTCATCTTCTTCTCTAAAACAAGATTCATCGAAAGATGGTGTAGAGAACAAGATTCATCTAAAGATGGTGTTGAGTCAGCGATTTGTTGACGTTTGGTTGGATGCTGCATGATAGACACATAACGTGACCTCAAACGAAAAGTTGATGTGTGGAAGCACTAAAGGCCTCTCATTTTCATGTGGCTTTCGTTCCTAACAACAGATTCCTGATCAGATTTTCACATTTCTATCCCTTTCTACAGTCGAACTAAAACCACCAAAATTATTGCCAGGAATCCATAGCACCGCAGAGCTTAAGCCGCATAAAAGCATAGCAAAATCTCTTGATGGCAGGAGACTTATTAAACCAGTGTTCATTGACGCTGGAGTAATATTTTCAGGCTTCCAATAAGTAAATCTCTGATTCAGGTAACAAGTTGCAGCCATGTTCACGTTACAGTTCGGCGCTACAATGATATCGAATTCAAATTGTGAGTTTGTTAGATGCAAGGTTTTGATAAAAATAAAGCAATTTATTTAAATCAACACTGTTCTGCAACCTTTTAGGAAGAAGAAAGGAAGAGACAGAAATGGGTCCTGGCGATTTAAGGTGTACATTTACAACAAGAACTCATTTCATCACATTTTATTTCTCGATTACAAAACCGGATAAATCACAAACAGTGAGGATGTGGAAAATTTGATTTGATCTTACACAGCAACCGGGATAGCCTCATCCAGGGCAATCACACCTGGAAGTTCCTTCCCTTCCAACAATTCTAAACTGGCACCACCTCCAGTTGATATGTGACTCATGACATTAGCAACTCCAACCTTTTCTACAGCAGCAACGGAGTCTCCACCTCCAATGATCGTTGTCACTCCCTTGCCACTAAGGTCAGCTAGCTTCTTTGCAATAGCCTACAAGTAAAAAAACAATCTTAATTCCCATTCGGCATTCACTTATGCAAAACAAAAACATAAAAGCAGTCATCTTGAAACCTTGCCACTCCCCTAGAGACTGGGAGGGATTCAAAGCATACTAGTTAAAGGTGGGCAACTTCAAAGCATACATCCCAAATTACTATTTCAGTAAGGGTTAGCAAATGAAATTTAATTTTTTTAAAGGTAATTGGAAGAAGGCTTGCTTTTTTTCTAGTTTGGCCTGGAAAGCAAGTGGCTATGAACTTATATCAAAATAGTAGAAAAGGGATACTTTTAGTTCTGTGTACGCAGCACTATCATCAAGAGCAAAACCCCATAGTCAAGAAATTCAAGCATACCTCAGTCCCTACTGCGAACTTGTCAAATTCAAACACTCCCATCGGTCCATTCCAGATGATGGTTTGGGTAGTATCCAAAGCTTCATTGAATGTCTTTACCGAATCAGGTCCAATATCCAATCCCATCCAGCCATCGGGAATAGCAGATACTGGCACAATCTGCAAGAAGCAAACATAGTTTTCACTCTTGCTAAGACAAGAGAATAAGGGTAATATAAGTGCAGTTTATTTCCAATTATAGCTCCAGGTCACCAGGCTTTCATTAGCACAGATTGCTCTGCATACTTAGCAGGGGGTAAAAAGTAGTAACAAACCTTGCTGTTTGCATCAGGGGCGAACTTGTCTGCAATAACCACATCAGTGGGTAACAAAAGAGACACTCCTTTTGCCTTGGCCTTGGCAAGGAGTGATGTTGCAAGTTCAAGCTTATCTTCCTCCACCAGGGATGAACCAACTGATAGGCCTTGTGCCTTGTAAAATGTGAAAATCATACCACCACCAAGAAGGAGAATATCGCATTTCTCAAGGAGTGATTCAATGACTCCAATCTTGGAAGAGACCTTTGAACCACCCACAATGGCGGCGAATGGCCTTTTGGGGCTTGAAACTGCACCAACAAGGTAGTCCAGCTCCTGTAACAAGATAGGAAGAGCAAATGAATATAAGGGGAACCTAAAACATTAAAATGTAACAAAAACAATGATAAATAAATAAAAGAAAACTTCATAGTAGTTTGAATGCAACGCCAGAACAAAACAAATGATGAATTTACTTGAAAACATGTCTATTTGAATGCATCAATTAAAAACTAACCAAGTTTCTTCAGGAACTTAGAATGCCATATCCTACCTTCTGTAAAAGGAAACCAGCAACAGATGGCTTCAAGAACTTTGTAACACCCTCTGTTGATGCGTGGGCTCTGTGTGCAGTCCCAAATGCATCATTAACAAAGAGATCAGCTAAGGAGGCAAGCTTCTTGGCAAATTCGGGTTCATTCTTCTCCTCCTCCTTGTAAAATCTAACATTTTCAAGAAGAAGAACACCGCCTTCAGGAAGTTGAGCAACTAACTTTTCTACCTCTGGACCAATGCAGTCATCAGCCTTGACAACCTGTATAGTTAATGAGAATTATTGTCACGTAATACATCAACTACACATCTTATAACTGGAAAATTTCCGGCTTTCTATATGATTACTTGAATGCCAAGCAGTTCAGAGAGCCGGGGTACAAGAGGAGCCAAGCTGTATTTTGGTGTAACACCCTTTGGCCGACCCTGAAAATACAATGAACCATTATTTCAATTCTTACAGGTCAAGCCCAAATGGGTAAGAACCCACTAATCTAACCATTACTTAAAAGCACAATTTAGCTATCAAACTATGTTATGGAGCTCTGGTAATTGATTGAATTAAGTCAATTAGGCATTAAATGAGATAAAAGCAAACAGTATAAGAAGCAAGAGAAATCAAGTTACCAAGTGGCTAGAGAGAATGACTTTAGCTCCATTCTGAATCAAATGCTTGATGGTGGGAACAGCAGCACGAATCCTGGTGTCATCCGTAATGTTCTGGTTATCATCCAATGGGACATTCAAGTCAGCCCTCACAAACACTTTCTTCCCTTTCAAATCAGCCGCACTCAAGTCCCCGACACTCTTCTTGGCCATGGAAACAACCCCTCTCGACCCTTTCCCCTTGAAAGATCGAACCTTGGAGGAGACATGGAGGGAAAGCAGGGAATCCCCAGAAGCAGCGGAGGAGAAGCCGAGGCTGTGAGTGAGAGGGGAGGATTTTAGGTGGCGGCGGGTGGAGGGAAGGCGGAGGAGGGAAGCAGAAGGGCGAGAGGCGGAGGACGATGCGGTGGAGGCGGTGGTTTTGAGGAGGGAAAGGGCGGTGGAAGTGGTGGCGGAAGCCATTGGAGCGGAAGTGAGGAGGAGAGTGACGGTGGCCGAGTCAAGAGAATTGGAGGCGGAGAGAGAAGGAAACTGAGACAGAGAGAGAGAGTGTGGGTATGTAATTGTAAACGTGGGTGGGAACTGGGAATGGGGAAAAGCGTGGACGAGAAAAGCAAAGGGGGAAATGAAATCTCTTGCTTTGTTTTTCTTATCGTTGGGGAGCGGTCCAAGACGTTCGATGCTTTCTTTACATTTCCTCACTCTTCCCTAGATGTAGGTGTAGCAAACGATTCGGTTCGCGTTCAGGTCGGATCATTTTAAATTTAAGGGTAAAGTACACAGACGGTCACCGAACTTTAGTAAAAAAATAAAATGGTAACCAAACTTTCAAAAATCACAAAATGACAATTAAATTTTATGTTTTGTAACAAAATGGTAACTAGACATTAACTGCCGTAAAATGACTATTATAAAATTTGGTATAATAATACATTTAGTCCTTCATATTTATACATTCAATCAATTTAACCCTAATTCGAACCAATTCACTAAATTTAGCTCTCGTAATTTATGCATTCTTTCAATTTGGTCCTTAAAACAAAATTTCAAAGTATGGTAACATGATAAATAATTACAATTAAATTTTTATAGGAACTCAAAAACTCGACTCGACTCCAATCGAAAAAATTTCAAATAAAGTTTGAGTTGTAAAATATGACGCGTCAACTCGAATAACTCGAAATTTTTTGACTCGACTTGATCGAACGCTCATCTCTATCTTAAGATATGACGCGTCAACTCGAAATATTCGAATATTTTAAATCATTTTTTTCTTTTAAATCGAATATTTTTTAAAATAGAATATTTAATATTTTCATATTTAAATCACATCGATTATTTAATAACAACTTTAAATATTCGATTTAAAAGAAAAAAATGATTTAAAATATTCGAATATTTAATTAAATTTTTATAGGAACTCGAAAACTCGACTCGAATCGAAAAAATTTCAAATAAAGTTTGAGTTGTAAAATATGACGCGTAAACTCGAATAACTCGAAATTTTTTTACTCGACTCGATCGAACGCTCACTTCTATCTTAAGATATGACGCGTCAACTCGAATAACTCAAAATATTTGAATATTTTAAATCATTTTTTCTTTTAAATCAAATATTTTTTAAAATAGAATATTTAATATTTCCATATTTAAATCACATCGAATATTTAATAACTACTTTAAATATTCGATTCAATTTAAAAAAATTCGATTTAAAAGAAAAAAATTGATTTAAAATATTTGAATATTTAATTAATTTTTTATAGGAACTCAAAAACTCGACTCGAATAAAAAAAATTCAAATAAAGTTTGAGTTGTAAAATATGACGCGTCAACTCGAATAACTCAAATTTTTTTACTCGACTCGCATCTATCTTAAGATATGACGCGTCAACTCGAATAACTCGAAATATTCGAATATTTTAAATCATTTTTTCTTTTAAATCACATCGGATATTTAATAACTACTTTAAATATTCGATTTAATTTAAAAATATTCGATTTACAAGAAAAATATTGATTTAAATATTCGAATATTTAATAAATATTTAAAGTAATTATTAAATATTCGAATATTTAAAAGAAAAAATATTTAAAGTAGTTATTAAATATTCGAATATTTTAAATCATTTTTTTTCTTTTAAATCGAATATTTTTAAATTAAATTGAATATTTAAAGTAGTTATTAAATATTCGAATATTTTAAATCATTTTTCTTTTAAATCGAATATTTTTAAATTAAATTGAATATTTAAAGTAGTTATTAAATATTCGATGTGATTTAAATATAAAAATATTAAATATTCTATTTCAAAAAATATTCGATTTAAAATGAAAAAAATGATTTAAAATATTCGAATATTTCAAGTTATTCGAGTTGACGCGTCATATCTTAAGATAAAGATGAGCGTTTGATCGAGCCGAGTCAAAAAATTCCGAGTTATTTGAGTTGACGCGTCATATTTTACAACTCAAACTTTATTTGAAATTTTTTCGATTCGAATCGAGTCGAGTTTTCGAGTTCCTTTAAAAATTTAATTGTAATTATTTATCATGTTACCATACTTTGGAATTTTGCTTTAAGGACCAAATTGAAAGAATGTGTAAATAACGAGGGCTAAATTTAGTGAATTGGTTCAAATTAGGGTTAAATTGATTGAATGTATAAATATGAAGGACTAAATGTGTTATTACACCAAATTTTATAACAGTCACTTAACGGCAGTTAACGTCTAGTTACAATTTTGTTACAAAACATAAAGTTTAATTGCCATTTTGTGATTTTTGAAAGTTTGGTTACCATTTTGTTTTTTTTACCAAAGTTCAGTGACCGTCTGTGTACTTTACCCTAAATTTAATTATATATAGTTTATGTATCGGTTGGATCGAGTCTAATTCGATTTTAGTTCGGGTCTATGTTGATTCAGGTCGAATCGTATCATATTAATTCAGTTTATTTTTGAGTCTGTTAACATCATGTCGGTTAATTTCGGGTAGGGTCAATAAGAGATTCGTCGCTTTCAATCAGGTTTTCAGATAAGTCAGCTTTATAAAGCCACTATATATTGATTTTTTGTTGAGTTGTGCGCCAGTTCACATCTAATCTTTTTATTTTATTTTAATTTCTTTTCTTTATTTCGGGTTGCTTTCGGTTCGGGCTCATTCAGTTCTATTGAAAATCTATTTACGTCTATTGCGGTTCAACTATAATTTAGATCGATTTTGATTAGGTTCGGTTTATTTCCAATTTCGAATCAAGTTTGAATCATCATGATCAAGTCAATATCGAATCTTATTTTAAATCTCAGATCAAGTTCACCATCTCCTCTCTTTCTCTTCTCATTCAACCTGCCATTAGGGGTGTGCAAAAAACCGAAACCGATTTTGAAACCCAAAAATGTCAAACTGAAAAATTCGGTTTTGATTCAGGTTTTTATTTTTAAAAAAAAACCGGTTCAGTTACGATTTACGATTTTGGGACAAATTGTGTAACCCAACGGACCGATTATATAATATATATATTATTATATCATATGCTATTTTTAATATTTTATATTAAAAACTCATATTTTATTTTATTTTCTCATTCCCCAAAAGTCAGAGGCGTTCAAAGATTTACAGGGTCATGTGCAATTTATTAAAACGAGACCCTTAATCTATAGTCTAAATATTTTTTTCAAAAAAATTATCTTAAGACAAAAAAAATTGTTTAATTAGTTTCTTGAACAACAAAAAATCACTTATAAAACAACTAAAAATCTAATATTTTCACATAAAAATTGCATGTTTTGAGCAAAATCATTGACAACATTTTCAATATCAACTTCTTCCTAAAGACCACTCTCAATTGCCATCAAAGCAAGTTCATTTAACATTTCTTGTGACATAGTTGTCCGTAAGTATGATTTCAACAACTTCAATTTTGAAAAACTTCATTCTGTAGAAGCAACAATAATAAAAATAGTCAACAAGGTTCTATAAGAAATTATCGCATTTGGGAAGCAATTAAAACGTTTTAAAAATCTTAATAAATCAGTTGCTCTCATTTTTTTTCCTTAGGTAAAAGTTCTCTAAATAATTCCAGCTCAGTAAATGATGTATTTCCATCAACATCATATAACTCGCCCTTCTTAAGAGCATTTTCAGAATTATTAATGAAAGTGATTTATCATAATGAAACAAGAAGCAAAAAATATTCTCATATAATTGATTTTGTTCAAATCTCTTATCCAAAGAAATAATGGCTTGATCGACTATATACAAGAAATATTCAATTTTAAATTTAAGAGATATTAATGTTCATATTTTGCAATTAATTTGAAGGGCGATGTAAGTTTTTCGTAAGTTGTTAATTATCAAATATACAAATTTATAACTATTTAATTTATATATAATCCTTGTTTTCGTGGCCCCTCCTTTTCGGGGGCCCTGTGTAGTCGCTTCACTTGCACATGTCCAAAATTCCACTGCCAAAAGTAAAACCATAATTTCATTTTATGAAGTTTAAGTGTTTAACTTGCTAGTATTAAAAAAGATATTAATATCATGTTTTGGGTTTTAAAAATATTTTTTTTATTAATAGGGAAAGAGCAGGTATTAGGCCAAATACTGCAGAGAAATGCAGGAACAGAATATCTCAGTCGATACCTCAATGGAAAAATTGACAAGGAAGTGTTCAAAAGGAATGTTCTTATTGTTGCTTATGAAGATATTAAGCCTTACATCGATCGGATTGCCAATGGGGAGACTTCGAATATCCTTGCAGACGAACCTATCGTCGAGTTCTATCGAAGATATACATTTCTTGCCTCTGTTTGTTGATTATATTTTTCCAACTGTTGCTTCCTCCTAAGTCAATCAAGTTTGATTTGCAGCAGCGGCACCTCAGGAGGGCAGCCAAAGTTGATACCTGTCACGGCTGAAATGTCGAATCTGAGGGCACTATATTATACCCTGTTAACATCTGTGATGAGAAAGTAAGAAACCGAGTTTATATACGTGTGTATGCGCGTGCATGCGTGTGCGTGTATTGGTTGGCCTGACATACAATTGCTTCATTTACAGGCACTTTGGTAACTTAGACCATGCAGGTAAAAGATTGAAAATTCTGTTTGCCAAAGAAGATTCCGAAACTCCTTCTGGTCTCAAAGCAAGATCTAGCTCAACAAGCTTTTACAAGGAAGATCACTTCAGAAACATTATTTCCAAGTACAGTACAAGCCTGATCGAGGCCATCTTTTGCTCAGACACCAACCAAAGCATGTATTGTCAATTACTTATCGGTTTAATACGGCGAGACGAGGTTGTCACAATTGCCTCACTCTTTGCAACTGTAGTGCTAAGAGCTGTCAAGTTCTTACAAGATCACTGGAAGGAGTTGTGCTCCAACATAAGATCCGGTGAAATTAGCAATTGGATCACCAACTCCGGATGCAGAATTGCATTATCATCGATAGTGAAGCCTAATCCTCAATTGGCTGATTCGATACAAAACATATGTAGTTGTAAATCATGGGAAGGAATAATCCAAAAGCTTTGGCCTAGAACAAAGTTTATCAATGCTGTTACTACATGTGTGATGAGTCAATATGTTGAGACACTCGAGTTCTACGGAGGCGGCCTCCCGTTAGTATCGATGTTTTATGTTTGCTCTGAAGCTTTTTGCGGGATCAATTTGGAACCTCTAACCGGACCTTCCCATGTCTCTTACACCTTTATTCCCAATATGGCTTACTTCGAATTCTTTCCCGTGCAAGACGATATTGAAACGAAACCTGTTGATCTTGTACATGTAAAGCTCGATCAATATTATGAACTACAGATCACATCTGCTGCAGGTACCATTCATTTTCCTCCCTTTAGTTCTGTGTAATGATCTACCGGTCGTCTTTGATATTCTTCTTCTTTTCAGGATTGTATCGATACAAAGTCGGAGATGTTCTTAAGGTGACAGGGTTCCACAATAGTACATGTAACCACCCGAACCCGCTTATGCGTTTCACCTAACTCCGGGCGGTCACAACCTATAATCAAACTTCATGTGAAATATCTCAGTCAAATATCAAAACTGATATAGTTCCCCTTACGAGAGATTTACGAACCATACCTTAAAACCTGTTAACGAAGATATATCAATACTATTCTCAAAACGATTATAAAATCTATCAGTATTGCTTTCAAATCTATCCCAAAACAGTAAGTATTAGTTTAGTAACATGTGGTTACAAAATATGTGATATGAAAGCATAAAGTGTTTGGTTATAAACTAAAGCCAACATCCGGCAAAACCAAAAGATAAGTCGTATCAAAATATATGCATAAGTCACCCAAATACAGACAGTTTGGAAGATAAGAACATTACAACAGACTAAATGTTAAATGTGTCGATCCTCCAGTTGTCGGGTCCAAAAGGGTAGCCTATCACAAGTATCTGAAAGGGGAAAAGAGAAGGGCATGAGCTATGTAACACCTGGGTTTAGGGGTCGGGTGAAAATAATATTTAAATATTGTTTCGAGTTTCCCTTTTTATCTTAAAAATTCGTTTTATGTGCTGGATCAATTTCGAAATTTAATTAGAACTCTAAATCTCTTGGAATTTAAGATTTTGGTGGTAGTCATTCATTAATGACATTATTGTAATTACAAGCCTTTGAAAAATAAAACCCCTTTTTACTTAAAAGACCACTTTTAAGTCATCTTCTTCCCTCACCCATTCTCTATTTCAACGTGAAAAAACCCCTCCCTTTCAAGATCACTATTCCATCTCTTTACTTCTTCATTGTTGGTCGGTTTTGAAAGGTAATTACATCCTCATCTTGCTCTCATCTTCCTCTCTTTGAAAGTACCATTAGTTTTCATTTTTGTCCATGATTTTAAAATTTGAGTTTTTGGGAGTTTTGAATAAAAATGTTACATTTATTGTTTTTAACTAAAGATTTCAATTTGTTAACGATATATGAGTTGTTTATGAACCATGAGGTCCAACATATATGATTTTTAAAATGTTTTATTAAGATTCCCGGATTTGGATTTTGTTGGGGTTTTTGAAGGGTTTAAAAGTTAGTTTTTGGTGTGTTTAATGTTGGGAATTGAGGGCTGAGGTTAGTATGATAGTTGGGGGTTGTTTTAGAATCATTTAAGAGTGTTAAAGAGGTTGAAATCATAAGTTTTGGATTGGGTTTAAGGGCTGCTCGAGTTTGATGATTTTGGGGCTGTTCATAGCTTGAAAATCATGTGTTTGATGAATAGTGTTCCGGGTTTGCTACATTGTTGTGTGGACTGATTTGAGATTATTTTGATTGTGTTGGGATGATTAGAGGCAAGAAATTGTGTTGGTGAAGCACCGGGAGTGAACCCGAAAGCTTGAAGGTCTTGGTTGCTTGGTTGTTGAGCTTGGAAGTGAAGGTGAGTGGTTTAATGTTTTTAAAATGTTTTTGAGTATTTGGTTCAAGCATGTGGACTAGGTTGGGCTTGGTAGACCCACCTAGAGTTGGGATTAGAGTGGTAGCCTAATCCCAAGCTTTAGTTAGAGACATTGGTTGAACTCTAATTGTTGTTTATGCCTCATGATTATTGGTGTTTGTGATGGTTATGTATAAATGTGTTATACATGTATGTTGAGGCATGGTTGTGATACATTGTTATATGCATATGGATTGTGCATGATGTAATCATGGTGAGTACGTGCTAAGCACGGAAGTGATATGAAATGATATTGTGGATTGAGTTAAATGTTGGCACTAGTATGCTTGGGTACAAATGATCGATCATTAGGATGTTTACTGTGCACACGAGAGTCTAAATGCGCGCGTGGTCTTGGTGATGGTAGTCATCAAGATGGAGTACGGGTTCGCCCGGAAAACCTTCTTATATATTAGTCGATGATGAGTGTAATCCCATCGACGGGGCGTGAGGATGAGTGGAATCCCCTCCGCGTGAACGGTGATGAGTGTAATCCCACCGTAAGGTAATGGTTGTGTTGGATGTGAGTTCCAACGTGTTATCCGCGTATTCGAGTCATAGCTAGGTGCCAATATGATATGAAATGTGATTCTTATATGGATTATTATATGTGTTTACATATGATGTGGATTTGAGCTTGTTGAGCATGGCATAATATTGAATTTATGTTCATGCATCATTAACATTTTGGCTCATATGGATCGAAGGTAAGAACATGCATTTACCTTGGTTGTGCTCGTGCTTGGACCCTGCATTGTCGAGGTTTGTTTTTAATGAGCTTACCCTCAATAAGCTTTATGCTTACGCTCTCTTTTGTTCGACAATGCAGATCCGTAGTTCGTGGGTTGCTAGTGCAAGAAAGGGGGCCTCCAAGTGTGCTAGTTGGGCTTTTGAATCTTTCAAGTATGGATTTTATATTACATGATGTAATGGTCAAGCAATGAGACATGTATTAGTTGCTTTGAGCTTTTGAAGTATGTTGATGTTGGTTTTGTTTGAAAGCATGTTAGAATCCTTTAAATGCTTATGATGTTTGGCTTTGGTTGCCTTGGATGCTTGTAAACCATGTTGAATTGCCTTCTTGAATGCTTAAGTGTATGTCTTGTGATGTATGATCTTTTGAATGGATGCCCCTATCTTATATCCATATGTATTTTGAGTATGTTTGCAATAGGGTGCATGCCTCTAGAATGTGTTCGTATGTTATGTATGCTTCTTGGGGTCGTTAAGGACGTTTGGGACCATTTGGAGATGTTTAAAACTGATTTTGGGAATTCACAGACAGCAGGTGTTTCGAAACGGGTTGTGTTGTTTCGAAAAGGGTGTGGTTCTAGGGCCCCCGTATCGAAACGCGTTTCGGTACGTTTTGGCTACTGTGGGCCCCTGTTTCGAAACAAGTTTCGAAACACTTTGGCTACTGGAATTGCCTGTTCCGAAACGGGTATCGGAACGCCTAGGCAAAATGGGACCCTGTTCCGAAATGAGGTGGATGCATTTCGGTACGGGTGTCTAGCTTTTTAAACTGGAGCCCGTGTTTCGAAACGGGCTATGTCTGTTTCGAAACACAGGCCTGTAAATGAGCTTTTTGACATCTCTAAAGGGTCTCAAGGGTTGGGCCTAGGCCCTGTTTGCTGTTAGGCTTTTCGTGAGCCTTGTTTCCGCTGTCGTTTCATACATAGGTTAAATTAACGCAGCTAGACAAGTTAATAAATAAAAAAGGTTTTCTTGGGTCGGTAACCGAAGTGGAGCCTTAACGGGTTTCGCCTCGGTTATCCCCGTGTAGCCCACTCGGATCGGTCAAGCGTCTGGACCGGGACGAGGGGGTTACAAGCTAGGAGCTCAGTGTGTTCCAATAAGTGCAGATCAAACAAACATAAATGCATATCAATCATATCATAAGAACACATAACAGTTCAATACAATGCTCGAGTGCATGCAAGTGTTTACTAGTGGCTACCCTCCAACCTTACACCAAATGCAGTCCCCAAAACTGCATCTATAGGAACTTACCCTAGGCCCGATGGGTATAGGTGCCACCTAAGGGGCTGCCTTAGGTCCATAAGGATTTACCCGTGCTAAAGCATCAGAACCTACTCAAGGGGAGACCTTGAGTCCATAAGAATTTACCAACTGAATCAGGGCTGTACCAACAGAGATTTCATAACATAACCCAACAGTATACCCCAGATAGTAATCGATGTTCAGATTTCAGACATGAGTAACATAATACATGTGACAAACATATTCTATTAAGAGTATCATAAACAGAAGATTCATGCTTTTGACAGATAAATGGGCATATCATTGAGCAGAGCATACATTTTCATCATTCATCATGCAAACAGATTGTACCATCATAGGTCAAGCTAACAGATCATGCTATCAAATTCATCAGACAGCCAGGCAATACCATCATAGATCAAGCAATCACATACCAAGTATACAGATTGAGCAGACATACATCAGGTAGGCAGAGAATGTCATCATATATTCAGTTCATCATTTCATCTTATTTTCTAACATAGTGATGCAATCTCAATAACAAGTGAATATTCATCAAACATAGCATTGTTCATGATTAAATCGTTAGATTATTTACTAATATGTAATCATTATACAATTCATTCAATAGAATATAGCACACATGGAACACACCTCAAAAGCTGGTCGGAGATGAGTCTAACGAACACCTGCCTCAGTACGCTCGGATACAGGGTCAGATCTGATATTCACAGAAGCGTGAGGGTGAGCGGATCGAAATGAGCTAGGTTGAGCTGAAGAGTGGTTACACGCGTCTCGAGTACCTTTGGAAAATCGAGTGTCGCCGGACGGTGACCGAAAAACTCGTCGGAGAGATCAACGGACGCGATTCTTAAAGGTTCAAAATGGTCGGAAAACTCGAAGCTCCGATGAAACCCTTCCCGGCATCAGGTCGATGATCGGTCGGATGGGTTTTGACCGGCTCGACGAGGGGAGCCGGGAACCGACGGCCGTTCCTCGAACGGACGTTGAGGATGGTTGGAAACTAAGGAAAACAGAGAGGCGGCGCTATGGATTCGACGAAGCTTTGATCGGCTCTCTCAGGCGGACGACGGCACGACTACGCGCGTGACTTGCGACTGGTGGTTCGGAGAAGGGCGACGCACACGGTGGTGGTGACGGTGTATGCCACGGAGCAGCGGTGAGGCAGCCGCTGGTTCGCTGGTGATACGGGGAGAGGGGAGAATTTTCTTTGGGGATTCGAAGAGACGGCTGGCAGAGTTAAAGGGTAGGTGAACAGGCGTGTTTTTAATTAAATGCAGATATAAAACGATTTCACGTTAATCTTAAAGAGTAAAAGAGGGAGGCAATATTAAAAATAAGCCTTGGTTTAATGGTTAGCACGTTGGATGGTGAGGGTTGAGTTCGCGGGTTTGAGCTTCCACACCCTCACCTTCATTTCCCTTTTTTTATTATTATCATATATATATATATATATATGTATATATATTTGCCGGGTGTTATAGTACACCTCAATTCCAATTTGTAGAAAGACAAAATGTTATTCTAAGCATACATACAGATAAAACAAGCGAGACAGACCTCTTCAAGGCAGTGACAGAAGCAAAGGCTCTGCTCGATCCGCTCGGATTCATCTTGAGGGGTACACTAGCTACGCCGATACAAGTTCGATTCCGGGTCACTATGTCATATTTTGGGAGCTTAAGGAAAAAGAAGACAACGATAACCGAGTGCTTGATCCGAAGATACTGGCGGATTGTTGCTATAGGATGGAAGAATCATTGGGGTACATATACAGAAGCAATAGGAAGCAGAATGCAATTGGAGCTTTGGAGATTAGGGCGGTAAAGCAAGGAAGCTTTGATGCACTAATGGATTACTATGTGTCCCGAGGAACTTCTATGACCCAATACAAGACACCTAGTTGCATTAAGTCCAAAGAAGCCATTAACATTTTAGACTCCAAAGTGAAGGCAAAGATTTTCGGCCCGTAAAGCTAATGGATTACTATGATTTCGAGACACTAGTTTCTCGTTTTAATGGTTATAAGAATATGTCCGGATTAGATGTTTTTGTTTATTAGGATGTAAACTTTCATTATAATTTTGGATATATCATTGTTCAATAAAACTAACGAATTTTAATTCAAAAAAAAATTAGTACCATGTTAGTCATCATATTGTACTATTATATAGTTAGATTTATATTCCATTCATTGACGCCGGAAATAAAAAGTTTCCACAAGTATTTTAGTTCTAAGGTTTGGGAGGTTAATTTAATGTTTATAGTTTATGTTTAAGGCTTCAATTTTCACAAACCCTAAATTCTATCCACAACCACTAAATTCTAAATCATAATCCCTAAACTTTAAACCTTAAACTAAAACTCTAAACCCTAAAATTAAGGTACTTGTGAAAAAAATTTATTTCCAGCCTCCGTGTATAGAATAATTACCCTAGAATAATTCAACTATTAGAGAAGTTTAGACTTAATCAAGCAATTATTAATATTCTTTATTTAGACACCAACATTAGGGAAAACAAACATTCTGATCATCTAATCATTAAAGACATCAGCCAACAAAATCTACCCTCAAAATAATTAGTTCATACATGACCTTTCAAGAAGTAAAATTCTACATAGATCCGAATATATTTCCCCATCTTTAGATATAGACAACGGACTAGTTTGTCCTAAAAAAACAAAGGTTAATATTCAACAAACCAAGTCATCTTACAAGCTTTAAATTTTGAATCAAAAGTTAAGCTGGGGGTGTTATTAATCGGAGCCAAGAAATCAGAGTTTGGTTTAATGGCGAATAATCGATATGAATTTGATGGGATGAAGATGATAGAGGAAATAACCACCAATGCCGAGCAAACACAAGAGCAGCTATTAAGGCAAATACTAGAGAGAAATGCAGGAGCAGAGTATCTGAGTCGATACCTCAATGGCGAAACCGATAAGCATCTCTTCAAAAAGAATGTCCCCATTGTTACGTACGAAGACATTAAGCCTTACATCGATCGGATTGCCAACGGCGAGACGTCGAATGTCCTTACGGCCGAATCCGTCATCCAGTTCTATCGAAGGCACGAATCTTTTATTGTTTCGATCTGTTTTCCCAACTGTTGCATCCTCCTAAGTCCTAATTCAATCTCGTTTGTGTTTGTAGTAGTGGCACCTCGGGGGAGAATCCAAAGATGATACCTGTCACGGCTGAAATTCCTAATCTTAGGACAATATATTTCGGCCTGTTTACATCTGTGATGAAAAAGTAAGAAACCGAGATTATATGCACCGATAATCGGTCGAATGATCTATATTCGATACATCGACAATGTATAATCGACTAAATGATTTATATTTGATGCATCGACAATGTACTTACAGGCACTTTGGTGACTTTGACAAAGAAGGTAAAAGATTGGAATTTATGTTTACAAAACCAGACACTGAAACTCCATCTGGCCTGAAAGCAAGATCTGTCTCAACAAGCTTGTACAAGGAAGATGGCTTTAGAACCATAATCTCCCAGCATCATACAAGCCCAATTGAAGCAATCTTTTGCTCAGACACCAGCCAAAGCATGTATTGTCAATTACTTACTGGTTTAATAAAGAGAGACGAAGTTGCAAGCGTCGCCTCCGCCTTTGCCACGGCATTGCTCAGAGCTATCAAGTTCTTAGAAGATCACTGGATGGAGTTATGCTCCAACATAAGATCAGGCCAACTTAGCCACTGGATCACCGACTCGGGTTGCAGACACGCGGTATCATCGACCATGAAGCCTAATCCTCAACTGGCCGAATCGATAGAGAACATATGTGGTTGTAAATCGTGGGAGGGAATAATCAGGAAGCTTTGGCCTAAAGCAAAGTTCATTGCTACAATTGCCACAGGTGTTATGAGTCAATATGTCGAAACACTCAAGTTCTACAGCGGAGGGCTCCCTTTAGTTTCCGGCATGTATGTTTCTTCCGAAGCTTTCTGCGGAATCAATTTGGAACCTCGAAACGAACCTTCCAAAGTCTCTTACACCCTTCTTCCCAATATGGCTTACTTTGAATTCCTTCCTATCAACAAAGACACTCCAACAATGTCCGAAGAAAGTATCGAACCTGTCGATCTTGTACATGTGAAGCTTGATCAACATTATGCACTACTAGTCACATCTTATGCAGGTAACATTAATTTTCCTAACTAGCTACATATAAAAGTTTCTTAAAATGATCTGATCTACTGATTTTCTTTTTCGTTTCAGGATTGTATCGATATAAAGTCGGAGATGTCCTTAAGGTGACAGGGTTCCACAATGCCACACCTCAATTCCAATTCGTTGAGAGGCAAAACACAATTCTAAGCATCGACACAGATAAAACAAGCGAGGAAGACCTCTTAAAGGCAGTGACAGAAGCAAAGACTCTTCTCGAACCGCTCGGATTCATCTTGAGAGGGTACACTAGCTACGCAGATACAACTTCGATTCCGGGCCACTATGTCGTATTTTGGGAGCTCAAGCCAAAAGAAGGCAACAATGACCAAGAGCTTGATCCTAAAACAATGGCAGACTGTTGCTATAGGATGGAAGAGTCATTGGGGTACATATACAGAAGCAATAGGAAGCAAAATGCAGTTGCAGCTTTGGAGATTAGGGTGGTAAAACAAGGAAGTTTTGATGCACTAATGGATTTCTATGTGTCCAAAGGAGCTCCTATGGCCCAATACAAGACACCTAGCTGCATTAATTCCATAGAAGCCCTTAACATCTTAGACTCCAATGTGATGGCAAAGTTTTTTAGCCCCCAAAGTCCAATGTTGTAAGATAATTATGTAATTTGTTTTTAAAGATTGTACTCATGTAATGTTGTTTGGATATGCTCTTGTATAATATATATATACAAGCATTCAGATTACAATTATGTATATATATACACATCAAGAGGCTTTCTAAATTTAGAAACAAACTGTGACGTGTTGTCATTTGGAGAGTAGAAATTAAGGTTTGGTTTAATGGCATCTGCAAATGAGTTCGAAGATGGGTTGAAGACGATAGAGAAACTAACCACCAACGCCGAGCAGACATACATTGTTCGTATTGCCAATGGGGACACATCAAACATCCTTGTAGCTGAACCTGTTACTTTACCGAGTTCTATCGAAGGTGCAAAACCATGTTGCACTGATACGGATACGAATACAGTACTGGTACAATAAATATAAAATAAATTTTATATTCTAAAAATATGTAAAAATAAAAAGTCATAACAAATTATGTGAGAATGACATCACACACACTTAGAGAAAGAACAGAAAAACACAAAAAAAAAGTGTGAGAGAATAAAAGAATAAAAAATAAGAAGATGAATACTGGGGAGTATCCAAACCGTACCCAACATATCTCCGGTAAAAAAATGTATTATGTACGTGATACGACATTAGATTAAAGTACCCGTGAGTTATAGGTGCAAAACGATTGATTAAATGACCTATTTAATTGAATTTTCTTGTTGAAAGGTTTAATTAGATTTAAAAATAAAAGTCATGAGAAGCTTAGTTGATTCCTTTGGAAAGTCCAAAACAAAACAGCGCGGTTATACAAAATTTTATATTATAACCTAAATTCTTATCATTTGAATAAGAGTTCACCTTTGAAATCTGAATACTAAATTCTTATATGAAATATTCTAATTAATTTTTTACTCATGCTCTTGCTTTTCTTTGATTTCACCACCAACCTTTTGGTCTAGTGGTTGAAATGTTAGATTATTTAAACATGATCTTATAAATAGATAAACTGAGATGCAAGGGTCACGAGTCTATGTAAATTCGATCCGAATTAATCGATAATAAATTAAAAACCGGTGCTTAAAAAAAATCGTGAAAGAAACATAGGAGTCGAAGGGTCGGGAGAGTATGGTTTCTCTTACCTGTTTTTTGAAGCTAACATTTTGATTTGTGTCAATTTCTCTCCACCGAGTTCAACTCGAAGCATATCTGAGAATAAGAAGAAATTACGAAGCACATGGAAGGGAGCAGGGTGAAGAAAGAACGCAAGTAAAATCGCCCAAATTAGAGAAGCGAATGGCCTGGGCATAGACCGTACGTAAAGATGGTCGAGATTTTGTTTAACCCTCAAAACTCTACCTGCAACTGCAAGGCCATTCGCTTCCCCAATTTAGCAAATTTCCCAATGTTCCGTCATCATCTTCATTTCTATCACAATTTACCAGCTCTGCCTCTGCAACTTAAAACCCAGTATGGAACACTACCTCTACTCCTAGCATTTGTAATATTTATATAGGTCAAAATTCTGATTTGGATCCCTTCACTTGCTCAAATTGAGAATTAGTCCATATACCTTAATTTGACCTTCTTTTTTATATAACGTGACTTTATAGTTAGTTAAAAAGTTTAGGGTAAACTACTCAGAAAACAACCGAACTATTTGGGTGTACCTATTTTGACCACCGAATTATTTGGGCGTGTGTATTTTGACCACTGAACTAGGTAACTCGTCAATCAGACCACCAAACTTTTAAATTGGTCTTATTTTGACCACCGCCGTTAAAAAATTAACAGACGGGTGACGTGACAGTTAACGAAAATTTGTAAAATTATACATTTGGTCTATGTTATTTACATACTATATCAATTTGATCCTAATTTTAGTTTAATTAAATAAAATTAATCAACCAATCAGATGATGACACGTGTCGTCATCCAATTTGACAAAATTTACTCAAATTTTAATTTATTTTATTTAATATTTAATTGGATAAATAGATTTATGATTTTTTATTTTTAAATTAAATCGAATATTTTTCTTTTTCATATTTATTTTAGTAATTTCATATATATAATGTTGAATCGAGTTATTTAATTTAATTAATAATTTTAATTTTTTATTGAATATTTTAATTCAATAAATCTATAAAATTATATTTTAATTTAATTGAGATGTTCAATAAAAAATTTAATTATTAATTAAATTAAATAACTCAATTCAATATTATATATATGAAATTACTAAAATAAATACGAAAATATATTCAATTTAATTTAAAAAATCATAAATCTATTTTCATTTTAAATGTTGTTTTAACTACTTTAAACATATTTAAAATGTTTTCATTTCATTTTAGTTATTTGATTTGATTTGATTTGGTAGTTTGTGTAATTTTACACATCCCAAGTGATCTAGGTTCAAGTCCGGTGCAATTTATATCATTAAGAGTAGGTTGATGTGGTGGTAAAGGCTTTGGTATATCCATGTAGGCCTCAAGTTCGATACACCCCAAGGCCATTCCAATCACCTTTAATTAAATATTAAATAAATTAAATTAAAATTTGAGTAAATTTATCTAATTGGGTGATGACATGTGTCATTATCTGATTGATTGATTAATTTTATTTAATTAAATTAAAATTAGGACCAAATTGATATAATAGGTAAATAATAAAGATCAAATGTGTAATTTTATAAATTTTTGTTAACTGCCACGTCATCCATCCGTTAATTTTTAACGACGGTGGTTAAAATATAACCAATTTAAAAATTTAGTGGTCTAATTGACGAGTTACCTAATTCAATGGTCAAAATAGGTACGCCCAAATAGTTTAGTGGTCACCTGAGTAATTTACCCAAAAGTTTATAGCAGTGTTTGTCTTTAAACTGTACCTTTTTATTGAGTTACTCTTAAAGATATTGAATCGTTTGCTCCTTTAACTCTAAAAATGTTATTCAGAGTTATTTTATTTTTTGTTTAAATATTTGTATTCAATTTGTTGGATGAATAATTCGAATCGAGTATTAAAGAGATCCATTATAGGGGCGATCCACCAAACTCAATTGTTCCATTCGCAATCTCAGGATTCTAGCCTCTAACATTGCTTAAAAGAGTCTAGTGTCTCATCCAATAAAAGAGTCTAAAAATCTTTATTTTTAAACATTGTTAGAAGTATATCAAGGCTTAAACAAAAAATAGGTGCCCAAAGTATACTATTTTCGAACTTTAGGTGCCTAAAGTATTATTTTATAAAAATAGGAGCCTGAAGTTTCAAAAGTTACAATTTTAGGTGTCTGGTCGTTAATGGGTGTTAAAAAAATGTTAACCAACTAATGCTTGACACATGGCATGTTATTTTTTTCAAAATTAAAAAATTAAAACATTTTTCAATTTTCATAAATTCCCAAAAGTTTGCAATTTTTACAAAACAATCCATAAATCCCTAAAATCTCCCAAACTCAAACCCTAAATTGTTGTCGCTTCTGCCACTGATCGCCGCCCCTAAGTCTACCACTTTGGTCGTTGGGCCTATCCGATCGTTTCCCATATAACGTCGTCGCCGAAAACGATGAACGACGTGGCAGCTGAACGTCGAACATCGAACACGAAATCGACGTTCGGCTGCGACGTCGTTTGTCGTTTTCGGCGACAGCGTTATAGGGGAAATGACTGGATAGGCCCGAGCGACCAAAGTGATAGACTTAGGGGCGGCGATCAGAGACGAAAGCGGCGACAATTGGGGGTTTGAGAGGTTTTAGGAATTTAGAGGTTGTTTTGTAAAAATTGCACACTTTCGAGAATTTATAAAAAACTGAAACTTTGGGGTGTTTTTTTTTTTAAATTAAAACAAATTAAATTAGTGTCACATGTCAAGCATTGATTGGTTAAGATTTTTTAACACCCATTAACGGTAAGACACCTAAAATAGTAACTTTTGGAACTTCGAACACTAAGTTTTACAAAATAATACTTACCTAAAATTCGAAATGTGTATACTTTAGACACCCATCTTTGGTTTAAGTCATTTATCAACTAATCAAAGCACGCTACTTTTTTTTTTTTGAAAATAAGCCACTAGTTTTATTAATGAGAAAATACCCAAAGTTACAATAAGGGTTTACAAACTATCATTGTAAACTAAATACATAATTTGGACTTCCTCCTAAAACTAGTCACTTTAGATCAGATATGAACCATATATGAAAAGGTTATAAACCCATCCAAATACTCGATTGAAAATAGATACGAAACCTGACTGCATCGGCAAAACGAACCACAAAAGGGGATGAAGCTATTGATAGACCACCGAGAAAACGCCAATCAGAGCCGAGCACCTGAAAAATTCATCACAAGCGCAAACTGCATATCCAAATTCAAACCGAATGTCCATAGCGGGGAAGATCAACATGATTACAAATAATCGCCATCTTGATCAGTCGTGGCGTCGTCAAATCAACCCTCATAGAAAACAAATAATGGAAAAACGTGCCAAGAGACAGAGAAACATGCTAAAAAGCAGAAAAACGTACCAAACGGTAGAGAAAAGCGTGTCATAAAGACAGATTTATTGAATTAAAAAGATTGAAAAATCAAAAGAACGAAACAAATAAATGAAAAAGGGTGACCGGCGGTCGACAAATAACCCGAAAGCTATTGCCGCCGCCGGCTTAAGTTTGAACCAAAGAGAAGGAGAGCGGCGGCACTGAGAGAATCAAAGCACGCTACTTAACTCTTTTGATAAAATAAATAATGATATATCAAGTATCTCAAGTTTTATTTATGTTTACATTAATATCTCAAGTTTTATTTACGTATACATTAACCTCTGAATTTTTTATTCAATTCACAATAAAAAAAAACAAAATTAGTTCAAAGAGTGTATTTTTAATATAAAAAATCCATCATTATTTTTATCATAATACCTAACGGTGTTAAGCTATTTTATTTAAGTAATGACATTATGAAAATTAAACTATAGACTAAATATTAAATATGAGCATAATATCAATAATCTGAATATGTCGTTAAAGCTCTCAGTTGACATTCTCTTTTCTCTTAAGTTGTGGGTTAAGACCCGATAAAAACAAATTTTCACTTCGCTCTTTTGCTAAGTAAAAATTATTCAAGAAATATGAGCATAATAATTTTTTTTTGAATCTAGATTATATTCAACAGCGAAAGGAATACAAAGGAATCAAACCTTTTACAAGATAAATACAATACAGAACAAAATAATAAAATTTTAAAAGTGTGAAAAACGTTAAAATACCAGACCTAACACTGTCAGAAGAAATGCCACCAAGCAGACAAAAAAACTGCCATAAAAGCATATTTGAATAAGAATCCGACAAAGTAAAAGAAAAACAAGAAACAAACTTGAAAAACAAAATATTATGTTGGTAATGCTTCAAGTATTACTAAGGCCATATCCCACATTGGTTGGGAAAATGGTTAGTGAATGGGTATTTATACACATGCTTCCTCTCTCCCTTGTTGAGTGGGAAAGAACAAGGGAAGTCTTTGCGCGCCGCCGCTGTCGCCGTCCGGCCAGCTCGGGCTCGGGTAACACGTGTCTTATTTTTGATTCAATACAGTTTTATTTTTGATCCAGTGCAGTTTAATTCGAATTTATTCGAATATAAACAGCCTGTTCCAGTGTTGAATTTAGACTGTTTTCTCAGTCAGATTTATGTGTTCATAGAGCTGTTACTGAGCTTAAATTACAGAATTAAAATATTGTTATTGAGAAGCTGTTACAGCAGCTGTTACAACAAGTTAAATATTGTTGTTATACAGATTTAATTCTGTAATTATTTGGACAGTGAAATGTCTATTATAGACATAATGTTCAGCCTATAAATAGAGGTGTTATATGCACCATTTGAGATATCAAACACATTGCAAACACTTCCAAATTCTCTCTGTTTCCTCCATTGTTCGAGCATCATTCGAGTAGTACCACTGTTGTTCACTCCGGAGTCGAGTGTACGGTTCTTGGAGCGTCCGTGTGCACCTTGGGGGACATTCTGCCTGTTAAGCGACTACACTGTTCGGGGCAGTTTTGTTTCTAAGGCAGTGGCCAACATATCACGACACGGTTCACATTTTCTATTATTGTTTTTTGTTATAATTTCCAGTCAGTGCTAACAGCCGGTTTTGCAACCCTATTTTACCAACATATTCATCGAAAAAGATGAATTTTATTTATATACAGAACCAGCAGAACGGTCAAAG
Source organism: Hibiscus trionum (assembly GCA_030270665.1). Classification (NCBI taxonomy): domain Eukaryota; kingdom Viridiplantae; phylum Streptophyta; class Magnoliopsida; order Malvales; family Malvaceae; genus Hibiscus; species Hibiscus trionum. The sequence continues at coordinate 11,304,064 of BSYR01000036.1, read as the reverse complement.
GCCGCTGCTGGTAAAGAAAAATGATGAAGAAGAAGAAAAACTTAAAGAAGTTTTGTAACCGCCTCAGAGAAAATGAAGAAGTGATGAAGTGGAGAAAATGTAAAACCTCGAGCATAATGAATTTTTTATGACAAAGAATACGAGCATAATGAATAACCAACAGTGGAATTTATTTATTTTTTGAATGGTCTAAATGTGATTACAAGGTAACATATGTTCATAAATGTTGAGATTTTAGGGGCTCGATTTGATCAACCGTTCTTGCTCGCCAAGTGTGGAGAAGATGGATAATTGGGTGTTTTAGTGGGAGGTGAAAAATTGACAATTTGACACAAGGATTTATAGTGGTTCAACCTTCTAACCAAGGTCTACATCCACTACCTTAGCTCCCCACTAAGGATTTCCAACAAATTCACTAAGAATTCCGTCCCCTTTTCTAGGATTAAGAGGAAATCGTTACAACCCTCAAAGCTTTCTACCCAAAGCTTGAAGGAACACTCTCTTTACAAAGAAAGACTTAGCAAACTAGAAATCCTTCAAAAAGGTGTTTGTTTGCAATTCTAAGCTCTCACCCAAAACCTAAACACTTGAGCAAATTTAACAATGTAAGCTCACAAGTGTTGTCTAAGCAAGAAATGAACAATTAAAGCTCTAGACAAAATTTGACATCATAACGTTGTAACAATTGAAGCATTTTCTATTACAAGATGCTTGGAAGTCTCTTTTATACTCCCAATTGAGTTTGTATGGGATGAATTGGAGCCGTTGAGGACTTTATTTCCCTTCATAAATACTGTTCTGCAGCTATTCGTATCGATACGCGTGGAACCGTATCGGTACGGCCTTCATGAGGAACTAGCCGTTGGGCTCTTGCCAGCCTAGGCGTATCGATACGCTTGAGGGCATATCGGTACGGGTTCACGTTTAAATGGCCGTTGGGAAATAGCCGTTGGGGTTGGTTGAAAGGGGATCGGTACGCTTACTAGGCGTATCGAAACGATCCTTATCCGTATCGAAACGACAAAGGCCTGTATCGATACGGGTTTTGACAGTGGCCAAAATGGGGCAAAAAGGTATCGATACGGGTACAACCGTATCGATACGGGTACGTTGAAAATACGAGTTTAGCTATTTAAAAACATGAAAAATCTTTGCCAAAAACCTCTTAAAATACCTCAAACGTAAATTCAAGTTGTTTGGACTTAAAAACAAATTTTAAATTCTTTTCAAATTAGTACAAAACATTTTTCAATTATTATATCAAAACATTATTTCTACAATAAATATTCTTAATCCTTTGACAATGTGCATACACCTTATAAATAAAACGATTTAAAATTATGTCTCTTAAAATGAACATCATTTATTTTTTTATTGGGACAACCAACAATAGAATTTAACCTAATAACATTCGCGTTCTTTTTAATTAATGTTGTCTCGAATATTGTTCGGCGAACTCGCGAGGATCGTGCGCTTTCCCTTAGGATTTGGCGTGGATCGGGCGATCGATCTGAAGGCTGAAAATCGATCATAGTGCGAATTTTTTGGTAAATGTCACATCACGCCATTCATTACTATGTAATTTATGTTTTAACCTATTCGGCAAAACGCAAATAATTAATAAAATAAACCAAAGCAAAATGCCAAAATTCAAAAGGCAGAATGATTTTTTTATCTCTCAATTTTATTAGTTATTTTATTTTAATCTTTATATTTTTTATCCTTGAACTTTTATTTTCTGTCAAATCGATTTAAATGTGATGAAACAATAATACGTTTATGTTGATGTCAACTAAAATGTATTTTCCAGAAAATAAAATTTCAAAGTTTATATATCCTAGACTAGCACACTATTACAGCGAGCTCATTGTACATGTACAGTGAGTTAGAATCAAATATTAGTTTTTTTATATAAAAAAAAATCGCAATGTATGCACGATAAATTCAAAAAAGAAATTATTATGAACCCAACTATTAAGAATCTACTTTATTTATATATATATATATATATGGTTAGTTAGAGTTTAAGTTTTTTTTCTTATCAATGTGAGATTCTTGAAGTAAAAATATAATAGTAAATTCTTTAGCTCCAAGAACCTCACATTGATAAAATACAAAGGCTCACGCTCTAGCTAGACCTAATGGCAACATACTTTTTTTACAATTTATAGAATTAAATATCAAAGTTGGTTCTTAATAATTTAATTTTTTAATTTTTGTTTTTTAATACATTGAAGATGCGAAATGGGTTCCTAATAGTTTATTTTCTTCATTTTTGTTCATTAGTAAAAATGTTTGATTTTAATAAAATTAAGCGGAACTCGTCATGCATGCATGACAAGTTCCAATTAAGATTTACTAATCTTAATTTTACTAATTAATTAGTTAAGCTAAAACACACAGAAAAATTTCAAAAACTGTTTAAACTCGCAGTGCATGTACGGAGTGTTTAAGATTTTTTAAAAAATATATTTTACTACAACCTATTATGGGTGTACGACGAGTTTACTATAATGATGCTAGTCTGAAAAATACAAACTTTTGGATGTTATTTTGAAAATTTTAAAATAAATAGGGCTATCATCAACTTCTATTTTTTACATTTTTTATTTTTTATTTTTTGTGGCGTGGTAGATAGCAACCAAGTGAAGTTAACATATTAATAAGAACAAAATAGTGTTATTGTCCTCACGTTTGAATTAATTTGATAAAAGTAAAAATTTAAAGACCAAAAGGAAAATAATAAATGTTAAAATTATGACCTATAAATAAAAATGCTCTTAACGTTTTATTGACTAGTTATTTTAGTCTTTATTTAAAGTAATTTTTAATATTTTATTTTGAGTCAAAATAATTCCTATGCAAATTAAAGTTGTTAGTCATCTAACAGTAAATAACTTGAAATGACGTGATAAACCTACATGACAATACACACTGATATGATAATGCCATATAAATAAAAGTATTGACTTGAAAAAATATCATATCAATCAAAAAATAATTTTATAAAATTATTTTTCTGGCGACGTGTCATTCTGTCAAATCATTTTAAGTTGTTTACCTTCAGTTAAATAACAATTTTCATCGCAGATGAGTCATTTTAACCCAAAATAAAACTTTGATAGTTAAATTATTTCAAAAAAAAGATTAGAGACTAAAATAATTATTCATTCAAACACTAAAAACATTTTTTTTAACATTACACCTAAAATTATTACACTTGAAAAGTTATGGGGCCGAAAAAATCATTCCGCCGTGTAAACTGTAAACCCAAGATGTTTTTTATGAATTGCAATTTAATCTGCAAAATAAAATGGAAAAAAAAAAAAGAGAGAGAAGAAACTACTGGTCCAATCTCCGGCTGCCGGTACGTTTTCAGACGAAAATCGAATTACCAATTAGCATCCAAAAGAGGAAGCAGAGCTTGAATGCAAAGCTGGTTCCGAGCATGGTTGATGGATGCTTGGCTATTGGCTTCCCTGATTTCTGCATTAATCAGTTCAAGTTTTCTCAGCTTTGCCTTGGATTTCCGATAAGCCGATTTCATCTGTTTAAGTTCAGATCTCATCTCCGATGCCTTTGCTTTTAACAATTTCAATTCCTTTTCCTTTTCCTGTTCATTGTTAATTGCTTTTAATTAGTACATTGCTGGATGGAATTAAATTCACTGAAATAATAATTAAGTATACAAGGGCTAAATATGTAAAAAAAATTCTGTATTCAATTTATAATAAAATAAATTCATGTCCTTTTTTATTCAAATTTTTTTATTTTTCTCCTAATTTCTGTTCAGTTTAGTGTTAACTAGCCTGACAAATATAAAAAAATCCAAAGTAAAATAACTTTTTTATACACGTTTGCATTTTATTATAAAATTGACTTTTAATATTTTAAAATGAGTAATAAATTATCACTAATTGAATAATATCATTTTTTAATCATCATCTTTTAAAACTGTCATGTCAACACTCAACGATAAAATTGAATAAAAATAGAAAAAAATTAATATTTTTGATTAAAACTAATGCATAGCTTAATTTCACAAAAAATATAAAAATAAAAATTACATAGGGATTATACATATTTAACCCATATATAAAAATTAACATATACTAACCAGAATCTTCATTTTTCAAAATTCACGATATTTCTTTTTGGCAACTTTAGGTGTCTACAGATCGAAACAAATAAAGAATAAATAAGAAAATTAAAAATTCATCTAATTAATTTACTCTAAGATAAAACTTAAAGTTTAAAGGCGTAGACCATACATATTAACAGTAGAGAAAACAAATTAGAATTTGCAACTTCCCAAAAAAAACTTTTTAAAAATAATTTATTATTATCACACTAATAATATGAATGAAATAACATAAAATGTTTTATAAAAAATATATTTATAAGATAACTAATGTTGCCAAAACACAAATTTATCTGGTACGAAGAACGAAAATTAATACATAAATATTAATTTTCATAGAACCTAATTTGATAAGTGAGGTATTATTCGATTCTTTCAGTAGGAACAACAAATACGATTTTATTGAAATGTAAAAGTTTTTTGAAATCCTATAAATTTTTTTATATAAACCACATAATTTATTAGCGACATTTTCAGCTTTATTGAATTGGTTTAGTTCGTTTGACGGATTATATCAAATTTTTATAATAAACTATTTATTAGCGACATTTTCAGCTTTATTGAATTGGTTTAGTTCGTTTGACGGATTTTGGCTTAACAGTGAGAAAGGTGTCCTAACTATAACTTTTATTCAATTAGGTGCTTAAATTTTGTTTCGAAACAATTTGATGCCTAACGTTTTATTCTGTAACTCAAATCCGATTTTTTCTGTGGCAGCCGTTAAAAATTTTCTATTATTCAATAAAAATACGACATTGGCATATATCTATTATTTTCTTTAATTTTTATTTTTATAAAAAACCAAAAAATCTATATAAAAAAACAAAACCTTTAATTTCTCTAAAAAAAACCCAACCTAAAATACTTAAATCCCTAAATTTCTCCCATTTGACTACTAATTCAACTATCACGGCCACACTTATCCTTGTCAGAACCCATGACTAAAAATTCTATCATTTCGTCGTCGAAAACTGACGAATGAACCGCCGATTGCTCTGTCAACGAACATCCAACAATAAAGAAAAAAGAAGCCAATTGGGTTTCTGATCGACTACTAGAGGGTGGGGATGCCGAACAATGAGCTACACGACGCTTGGGCGGTGAATAGTGAGCCACCGATGTGTTGGGATGCGGGACGGTGAGGAAGATGTGACTTGAGGGTTTGATTGAAAGAAATTAAATTTTTGGGGTTTAAAAAAAATTATTTTTTTAAAAAAATCAGAAATTAATTAAATAAAAATTCAAGACACGTGACATGTTATAATTGGATGACGACTTTTTTAACACTATTGACGAAAAAATATAATTTAAATTAATGGAGAAAACATTAAACATCAATTCCACCTGAAACAAAATTTAGACGCCTCGTTCAAAAAAAATGATTATATCAAAATTGTACCTAACTCGGGCAACGAGAAAACAGAATTACTGAACATAAAAAAAAGAGAAAAAAAAAACAGAATTACTACGGCCAGAAAATCGGACACAGTAAATGGAGATGTAGATGAAAAGAATGAAGATTGTTAGTCTGTACCAGAGGGTTGTGTTGCGGCGACGATCGGCATTTCCCCATTCTCTGTTGTTTCGTTTCACAGCCCCCTTTCGGCTACTTCTTAGTACAATCGCTTTCTACTTCTACAACTGAATCCTACTATATATATATATATATATATATTTTAAATGGATCCTTCCAGGAAGGTACGGGGAAGTAAAATGTAGTCAGCGACGATAAGGTGCTTTGGTGTGGACGGCGCTTACGGGAAACAAGAGTCGGGCGGTTATCGTACGAAACTCGTTGTCCAATCTAATACTCCACCGTCTTTGCTGTTTGATTTTCTTAACAACCAAGTTTTTGCCTAAAAAAAACAAGGTAGAGGTGATAAATGGGTCATTCTGTTTGAATTATTTCGGGTCTGACTATATTCAGTTTAATTTCAATTCGGGTCGGTTTGGGTTTGGTTCAAACGTTCGATTTTGGTTCGGGTCTGTGTTGATTTCGGTTTGAGTATCGGGTCGAGTCGGTTGACTTTCGGTTCAATTAATATCGGGTCGGGTTAATAAGAGATCTATTGGTTTCAGTCGGATTTTCAGACCATATTAGATTATTACACCCTATATATCACTTTATATAGCATCTATATTTAGCTTTTTCGTGAGTTGTGTGCCAATTTACATCTCATCTTTCTTTCTTTATTTTAATATATTTTCTTTATTTCGGGTTGCTTTCTTTGCGAGTCTATTCGGTTCGGTTGAAAATCAGTTCGAATTTATTTTCAAAATTCAGTTTATTTTCAAATTTCAAGTCAGATTCGAATTATTTTGTTCGAGTCAATTTTAAGTCTCGGTTCGAATTTCGGGTCTCAGGTCTAGGGGGAATCTAATTTGGTTTGTCATTTTAGGACTTATATCGATTTAAGGTTAAAACAACAACCACGACCCTAATCTAATCTACGGGGAAATTAATATTTTATTAGTGGGGAAAAAATTCATCTAATCTACGGGGAAATTAATATTTTATTAGTGGGAAAAAAATCCATTTTCAGTACATGGAAAATTTTAATTTTTTATTAAGTATAGAGTTATTACACTCCAAAGTAAATGTTGAGATTCAATCTCACATAAAATGAAAGATAACATAAGTATCATTAAGCACTCAGCCAACTAATTTTTTTTTAATATTATGGTCATGTTTGGTAAATAGCGATTTAAGTTAAAATTAGAGGTCTGAGTTAATATTAGAAGTTTGATCGGTCAAATCTGCTAATTTAGATGTTTGGTAAATAGCAGATTGAGGTGAAACCTCTAAATTTGAAAAATCTGCTAATATGACCTTTTTGAAATTAGAGGTTTTGAGATAAGAATTATAAACATCATTTTATCCTTAACAATTATAAAAAAAAAACTCCAAATAACCTACATTTAACTTTTTATATTTTAATTCTTCACTCTCATGTATTTATATTGGTCTTGTTTGGTAAATAGAGGTTTGGGCAAAATTTAGAGGTTTGAGGCATAATTAGAGGTTTGACCAGTCAAATCTGCTAATATTGTTGTTTGGTAAATAGCGGATTGGGGTGAAACCGCTAATTTTGAAAAAGCTCATGAGCTTTTTGAGATTAGAGGTTTGATATTAGAGTTGTAAAGGCTCTTTTACCCTTACCAATTACCAAAAATCTCAAAATAACCTAAATTAAATATTTTTTCACCTTATTTATAAGCTAATCCTATTTACTTTTTTTTCTTTTTATTATCATATATTTATTTGTGTATTTAAATTTATTTATTAATTAAATTATATTAAAATAATTATATAAATAATAAATTAATATATAAATCATTTGAATCTGTTTAGAAAAGTTAAATTAAAAACAATTTTATAGATCTAATTAATATTGATTAGATACAAAATATTGATAACTAATAAACTATTCAAACAAGTATTGAATATAATCATGTCCTTATATGTCATTTTGCTTGTTTAAATAATCTAACAACTATCAGTTATCAGTTAATTTTACCAAACACTTTTATACAATCCGCTAGTCAAATCAGCTAATGCAATCAACTATCAACTAATGTAGTCCGCTATCCGCTATCAACTATCCGCTAATTGCCAAACAGGACCATTGTGACATCTATAAACTAATATTTTTTTATTTCACACATTATTTTAGTGTTTAAATTTAATAAGTAATTAAATTGTATTAAAAATGATTATATAAATAATAAATTAATATATAGATCCTTCAAATATGCTTAGCAATGTTATATTAAAAAATCATTTTTTATAATCTAATTAATATAAAAATATTAATAACTAATAAACTATTCAAACATGTATCGAATATAATCATGTCTTTATATGTCATTTTGCTTGTTTAAATAATTAAACAGCTATCAACTATCAGTTAATTTTACCAAAGATTTTTATACAATCAGCTAATACAATCTACTTGTCAAATTAGCTAATACAATCAACTATCAACTAATGTAATCCGCTATCTGCTATCGGCTAATTCCAAATATGTCCTATAACTTTTAAGTTCAAGTTAATTCAATCTAATTTGAAGGAAGTTTCAGTTATATTTCGGCAGTAATAAGATTAATAGAAAAGATGATTTTATGATAAACGTCATACATTTGTTAATATGAAAATTAAAGCTGATATAAAATAGATATAAAGTCAAAAAATACCTCAAACGTTTGACTAAATAGTCACTTTGGTCTCCTATTATTTTTTTGAGCAATTCAACCCTTAAGGTTTCATTTTGGGTCAAAATGACCCCTATGCGGATGAAAATTGTTAGAAAACTGACGATAAACAGTTTGAAATGACTTGACAGAATAATAAGTTAGCAGAAAAAATCATTTTATATATTTTATATAATTTTGTAAACTTATTTTTGACTGATGTAACGTTTTTTCAAGTAAACTCATTTGTCTATATAATACTGTCATGTCAGCGTGCACTGCCATATAGGTTATAACAATTGATTAAGAATCAAGAAATTCTCATTTATTCAATGTTGTTTTGATACATGAACAATCAGCTATTAAATAGCCAAAATGAAGAACCGCCAAAACTAACTAAATCTAACAGAATTGAATAACAAGCTAACCTACACTCTAACTATACTAACAGCAGTAGTTACATATAATAGCCCCCCTCAAGATGGAGACGAGTGGATGTTCAGGAGACCCATCTTGAGAACAAGAGAGTTGAAGGCTGGTGAGTGAAGGGCTTTTGTGAAAATGTCAGCAAGTTGGTTGGCTGATCGGACAAGGAAGAGTTTTATGAAACCATCTCGGACCTTGTCGCGAATGAAGTGACATTCAACTTCGACATGCTTGGTGCGTTCGTGAAACACTTGGTTGGTTGCAAGGTGTATGGCGGACTGATTATCACAATATAAGGAAGCAGTTGAAACATCAATCTGGAAGGAAGACAACAACGGTCGAAGCCAAACAAGCTCATAAACAGTTGCAGCCATGGCACGATACTCGGCCTCACAGGAGGATCAGCTAACAATTTGCTACTTTTTGGCTTTCCAAGAAACCAAGTTATCACCAATGAAGATGCAAAAACCCGTGACAGATCGTCTAGTATCCGGACAAGCCCCGTAGTCAGCATCGACAAAACCACTCAGTTGCAGGTTGGATGCTGAGGAAAATAACAAACCAATAGCAGGAGTTCGTTTGATGTATGCAAGAAGATGATGAACAGCTGTGAGATGAGGACCACGTGGAGAAGTAACAAACTGACTTAAGTGATGGACAATGTAGGCAATGTCTGGCCTGCTGTGTGTGAGATACAACAAACGTCCAACGAGCCTTCGATAAACCTGAAGGTCAGGAAGCAAATCACCTTCAGTTGCACTCAACTTATGAGAAGGAACCATAGGCAATTCAGCAGGCTTTTTGGCCAAGGACCCCGTGTCTTCCAAGAGCTGCAAGGCATACCTCCTCTGAGATAAAGAAATGCCAGAAGGATTACGAGCAATCTCAAAGCCAAGAAAATATCGCAAAGTGCCAAGATCCTTGAGCTTGAAATGTTGCTGAAGAAAAGTCTTCACAACTGCCAAATTGTCTAAACATTTTCCTGTAAGGACAATGTCATCGACGTAGACCAGAAGAGCTACCATGGTGTCACCAGATCCCTTAACAAAAAGTGAATGATCAAATGGTGACTGCATAAAACCAAACTGAAAAACCACACTCGAAAAAGCAGTGAACCATTGGCACGAAGCTTGCTTAAGCCCGTAAATGGACTTATTGAGCTTGCATACTAAATTCTGACCTTGAACGGGAGGAGTATAACCAAGGGGAAGCCGCATGTAGACCTCATCATCAAGAAATACATTGAGGAAAGCGTTATTAACATCGAGTTGCAAAAGGTGCCAACCATGAACAACAGCCAGAGCTAGAAGAACCTTAAACGAATTCATTTTAGCCACAGGAGAGAAGGTATCCACGTAGTCAATGCCTTCAACCTGAGTGAAGCCCTTTGCCACCAATCGGGCCTTGTAACGATCAACAGATCCATCGACGTTGTATTTTATGTGATACACCCACTTACAATCAATGGAGTGTTTGCCATCGGGTAAGGAAACAATCGTCCAAGTGTTGTTCGAATTCATTGCCTGCAACTCTTCATGCATGGCATGTCTCCAATCAGAAGAAGTTACAGCCTGGTGATAAAACATAGGCTCTTTAATAGTAGAGACATTTGCAATGAAAGCAGCATAATCAGGTGACAATTTCATGCTAGATATACAATCTTCAATAGGATAAGGGCATGAAGCAACACTATTTAAATGATACTCCTGAAGATAAGTAGGTCTTTGAACATTACGAGAGGACCGTCGAAGAGGAACCATGGGCTGACTTGCTGAAGAAGCAGGATTCGAAGCAGCTTGTGGCACAAGTTGTTCATGACCATGCACGACTTCAGACATAGCACGTGGTAAAACAGTGTCAGGAAATAGGTCAATATCAACATCTGAGGAAGTAATCGAGTGAAAAGGAAATAGGCTCTTATGAAATACAACATTCCTTAAGACAATAATCGAACGGGTCTTGAAAACATAAACCTTGTATCCCTTGACTCCTGGAGAATATCCAATGAAAATTCCAGGCAATGCACGCTCAGAAAACTTGTTCCTGTGTGCTTGTAGTGTCGAAACAAAACAAAGACACCCAAAAACTTTGAGAAACAAGTAATTGAGAGCCGATTTATGTAATACTTCATAAGGAGATTGATTCCCTAAAATCAGAGAAGGCAACCGATTAATCAAATATGTGGGCAGTGAGCACACAGTCACCCCAAAACCGAAAAAGAACCCTGGACTGAAAAAATAAAGCCCTAGCAACACTGAGGAGATGCTGATGCTTGCGTTCAACCACTGAGTTTTGTTGAGGTGTCTCAACACAAGAAAATTGGTGCACGATACCCAACCTGCTGAACAATTCAGTGAACTTCAAATCTGGAGCATTATCTGATATGAAAACCTTAATATCAAACCCAAACTGTCGTTTGACCATGGAGATAAAATGATGAATAATAGTGGACACATCAGACTTATGTTGCATGAGATAGGTCCATGTAGATCGCGTATGGTCATCAACCAATGTTAAGAAATATCGTTGGTTGCCGTAGGTATGTTCTTTGAAGGGACCCCAGACATCACAATGGATCAAAGCAAAAGGAATTTCAGCACGAGTAGAAGATGAAGGAAAAGAGAGACGATGTTGCTTTGCTAATGGACGAACAGAACAAACATCATCTTTATTAAATTGCAAAGAAGGTAATACATTTTTTAGTGATTTCAATACTGGAACACTAGGGTGGCCAAGCCTATCGTGCCAAGAGACACTATTTACATGATTTTGAACAAGGAACCTATCATTCTTGATATGTGTAACAGGAAGATCAGGCAGATGCAGTAAGTACAATCCGTTATGCAATTCACCTTTCCCAATCACACGGCAGTGGTCCTGGATTAAGCAACCATCAGGAGAAAACAAAACATTAAACATGGAATCTCGAACCAAACAGCTGACATCCAAAAGATTAAAGTTGAATTCTGGCACATAGAGAACATCCTGGAGAACTATGTGAGGAGAAAGGCAAACAGTCCCAGAAAATTGCACCTTTACAACAGAGTTATCAGGAAGCAAAATATCACTCGTATTGATAAGCTTCAAAGAGTCAAACATGTCCTTATAAGAGCAAACATGTCTGGAAGCTCCATAATCAATAACCCAACAATGTGCATCATTAAAAGAACTAAAATGATTAACAAAAGAAGGAACCTTGCCTTGCATCGCCAGATTGACAGACGAGGAAGAAAGATCAGCGACTGAGGCTGCCTGCAACTGATTAGTCAGCATGGAAATTAGCTGTTGACACTGCTGTGTAGTCAATGAATCATTGACAAATGCAGAAGAAGAGCCAGGACGAGAATCAGAAGATAAGACCTCTGGAGCAGCATTGACAATATTCACATGTGACTATTTGGAACGAACTGTATAGCCAGGGGGATATCCATGCAATTTATAACATTTATCCTTGATATGCCCTAATAAACCGCAATAACTACATTGAGGGCGACCTTTCTTAGCACCATTGTAGGTTTTAACAACAAAAGTTGCTTTAGCAATTGGATTAGATAAACGAATAGATCTTTGACTTTCTTCATGTGCTACTAAAGAAAAGACTTTTGTAATTGAAGGTAATGGATCAAGCAACAAAATCTGGCCACGAGCATGAGCAAATGACTCATTCAATCCCATAAGAATCTGCATTGTTAATTCTTTTTGCTGTTCTTCAATCATCTTGCGCACACCCTCACATGTGCAGGTCAAACAAGTACAAACAGATTTCAACGAGGCAAGTTCATCCCAAATTATTTTTAGTTGAGTATAATAAGCACTCACAGTTAAAGATCCTTGAGTTAATTCATGTAATTTCTTTTTCAAATGAAAGACTCGAGGAGCATTATTCTGTTGAAATCTGTCTTCAAGATCTTTTCAGATATCAACAGCACAAGAATGAAAAATTAAACTTGCAGCAATGTCCTTCAATACTAAATTAAGAAGCCAGGAATTAACTAGATTGTTTGCCCGCTTCCAAGATCCATAACGTACCTGATCTGTAGCTGCAGGAGCAGTAATGGAGCCATCCACGAACCCAAGTTTGTTCTTGGCAAATAACACCATCGCCATAAAACGCTTCCAGGAATTGTAGTTGTCATTGGACAACGGCTGTGTCACCAAACTCATGCCAGGGTTATCGGACTGATGAAGGTAATAAGGATTATTACCATTGTTGAAGTCATCGTTGGAATTGGCCATGAAGGACGAAAACAAGAAAGAAAAGAGAAAAACCTTAAGAAAAGCTCGAGAAAGCTCGAGAAAAGCTTTAGAAGAGAAGAGAAGAGAAATGCTCAGGAAAGCTAAAAAATCATCTGATACCATATAACAATTGATTAAGAATCAAGAAATTCTTATTTATTCAATGTTGTTTTGATACATGAACAATCATCTATTAAATAGCCAAAATGAAGAACCGCCAAAACTAACTGAATCTAACAGAATTGAATAACAAGCTAACATACACTCTAACTATACTAACAATAGTAGTTACATATAATATAGGCTTGTCTCGTCATTTCAAATCATTTACCGTCAGTTGATTGACAATTTTCATCTGCATATGAGACATTTTCACCCAAAATGAAATGATGATGGTTGAATTGCTCCAAAATAAAAATAAAAGCTAAAATAACTATTAAATTAAACGCTGGGACATTTTTTTAGTTTTATTCCTAAAAAATATTGTTTAATACATTTAATAGTGGTTTTTCCCTCACAAACAATTAAAATAACTATAACCATCCTTTTCCATGATGACAATAGATAGTCTCGTAGCATCTTAAGAAATCGTACATATTTGAACCCAATAAGTGTCTTAAGTGGAAAGTGGATGATGCTTATCATAGAAAATACGAGTTCAAATCGTTTTGTCTACAAAATATATGTGTCTTGTCAAAAGATTATGAATATGTATAAACAGATACTACATAGTAATCATCTTTAGACGTTTAAATTTGTGGCTTTTTGTTTCGTTTATTCTTGTAGATTAAGATTTGAGATTAGAATCTTCTCTAGTGTTACATAGTTACTTTCAAGAAGAAGAAAAAATCAAATCCAATAATAAGTAGGTTTAATGAGATGAGATGTTAGGTTTTTTAAGCAAGGTCAAATGTTAGGATTCTGACATTATAAATGAAGAAAATTGAGTTGGTAAGGTCGCCTCATAATAGAACTCTATAAAATTTGATATGAATTAGTCGACCTGTTAATTGAATACCGAAGGTTAAACAAAAACTATTCAAACGTGATAGAAGAAGACTTTTCTTAAATTTGACATGGTATAAATTTATTGGACAGGACTATACCCTATGCGGTAGGATCTAAAGTATATATTAAGCCTTCTAATTAAATCTATATCCGAATATGTATTACTAAGAGTCTAAGACATTAACCGAAAAAAATAAAAGTAACAACCAAAACAAAATCAAACGTATGTAAAATTAGGAATATATACTGTCTTTTAATTCCATGTTAACATAAACCAGAAGAACACAACACATGAGACAAAGCACCCGTTCAATAGTTGAGTACTTCCTCTTATGAATGGCCTTTGCTTGCACCCTATGTTGACCGACCATTCTCATATAACATGTGCATCTAAAAACATGTTCATATTGCAGAGAAAATCAAGAAAAAACTTAATATATACGAGTAGGACACATAATTATATCCGACACTCAAACCCGAGATCGGATAACAGAACGTCCGTCAGCCCCCAAACGCACCAAGCATGGCATGGATGTAGTTTTCGATCATAGAACCCAGCAATTGACACTGAGTGTTGACTTCCCCGAGTTGTTCACTTTCCACATGTAGATCTTCCGTGTTCGAATCCGGGTCCAGGTCCAGGCCCTCCACCAGCTCCGATTGCACTGCGGTCATCTCGGCTAACACCGCCGACCACACTTTTATTTTCTCCATTTCTTCCTTCTATTATCATCAGACAAAGCAAAGTGAGATTTAGTAATTAAGGAAACCAAAGTATCAAAAGCCGAGTTGATTACCAGATCAAGCTTTATTTTCTTAACCCTAGGCTTCTTCTTAGCACCTTTGGGGGCCATCGCAGATGCAGTCTTCTTGTATCTTGAACCTCGGGTTTCTCAGCAAATTAAAAAGAAAGAAAATAAAGATACAAGGCAGATTCCAAGCATATTGACTTGGAACAAATGCATCCCATGTTTTTCCATGGCACTGAAGCATAACATAATGAAGAAATAATCGATATGCACTTTCATTATGAGGAAACATACCTTCAATTGACAAAGAGGAGCAGCATAAATTCTTATGATTAATTAACAGTGTTCAAAGCTCTATTTATAAGGTTGTTTGACTCCCAAAATGAGACAACCGTTATCTTATCTGTACGATGAACTCATCACAACATCATAAATAATATTAATAAAAAGAAATAAATGAATTTTTTTTAATATGTTGGTGTGATGCAAGGGTAGCATCTGTTCAACTTTTTTAGTCTTTACAAAAAAAAAGACACACACAACATGCATTACTAGTGCTCGAACCCGAGCACCAAGAGATGATGAACATCTACCTTTGCCACCAGGACACAAGGGATGAGCAATAAATGGATTTTTTAACGCTAGCAAGATTCAATTACGCGTCGAACAAATTAAAAGAATAATTAATTTATATGAAGTAAGAGATTTACTTTAATAACCTAAAATAAATAAGTGGATTGAACCAAGCATGTGGTATGGCAAAAAAAATTTTTTTGGATCTGGCGATTCCGTCCCGACTTGATCTAGCAGGGTCATTTAAAAAAAATCAATTTCGAATCGGATTGAGTCGAATTATTTTACTCTTGATTGGTACTAAGTTTTGGGATCAATACTGAACAACCTCTACTCATTCTCTTTTATAAAAAAATGAATTAATTAGCAGATCGAAAAAATAAATAAATTATATCATGTGTATATTTGATATTTATTTGGGGTATTCAAAATTATCGAATTTAATCCGCGTTTGCTTTTTTTAAACATTGTACATGTGTTCAAGTGTTTGGACCACAAAGTGAGAACTGAGTTATTAATGTCAAATTGTCAATAGCGTAGTGAATCAAACTTTGTTAGAGGGATTGAAAATTCCTTTACGCTGTATTAACATCAATTTGTGGAAGAAAAAAATTTGGATAAGAAAACGGGGTATGCTGACTGGTTTACAACGTGGATTTCAAACCTTACCGCATTGCTTACATATATATAATCAATTATTATTATTTGAATGAAAATGATCCATCATTAATTTATTTGTTCTTTTGTACTCGTTGTGTCCTTTTTGTGCTTTTTTGGTTGCGTCTATATTTATTTGTTTTTTTATATAATTATCGATATTTAATTTTTTGATTAATTAATTTTGATTAAGTATTGAAGAAGCTTATTATGAGTTGATCATTCTAACTTATTTTATTTCATTCACAATCTCAAGATTTAAATTTTTGACATTGTTTAAGAAATTCAATATCTCATCTCCTAGATCAACTAATTATTAATTTTATAGGGGATAATAATTACATAAAATTTTCGTCAAATGTGTAATATAATACGTGGAATTTGGTTGGTATGATTATACATATAAAATTAATTCTTTTCGTATCAGATAAAGATAATTATTTTTATACATGTTAAAAGTTTTAATATTTTTGTCTCAAGCCATTAATTTGTGAAACAAAAGAGCAACGCTTTGAATTCAAGGAGTAATCACTATGGTAAAGAATGTTGTTTTCGTCGATTTGGAGTCAAGTTAAATTATTTATAATAATATGTGAGTTTATCTAAATTTAAAATCGACATGAAAATTATTTTGGAATATTTTATAACGTGCGACGAACACCGTTGAACACCACTAAAGCTGAACATCGTTAAACACCACTAAATTGATTAATAAAGATTAAAAATCTCAAGGACTCAACATACAATTATAAATTATTTAAAGTAATTTTTCAATTAAATTATTTTTCATATATATTATATTTTTTTTATTTTTTTAAATAATTAGATCAAATACCAACAATAGTCTATTTAAAAAATAAAACCCCTAAATCATAAACCCTAAACTCTAAACCATATTTTATAAACCTTGAACATTAAGGTTTATGCTTTAAGGTTTTTTTATTTTTTTTAATTGACTAAGGTTGGTATTTAATTCAATTATTTAAAAAAATAAAAAATATAATATATATGAAAAATAATTTAATTGAAATTTTATTTTAAATCATTTGTAATTATATGTTGAGTCTTAAATATTTTTAATCTTTATTAATCAATTTAATGTTATTTAACAATATTCAACATTAGTGATATTTAGCGGTATTCAACTATTCATCGAGCGTGATAAACTTATCTCGTTATTTTATATAAAATAGAATTATAAAAAATAACATTTTGAAAGGTGAATCCGAGATGAACTCGGGGTGTCGGAAAAAGAGTAGAAGGCCGTACAAATTGGAATTTTAAAATGGTTTTATTTTCTTAAAGAAAAAGAACGACTAGGAAAGTGATTGGTTGTCGAATATTTTATACTACTTCTATTGCCGCCCATGAAACATGGGATAATGTTTTTTATTTTCTTACATACAAGAGGTATGACGTGGAAATAAATGTAATATTATATTTTTGGTTAAATGAAGATATTTATTCAAACGAAAAGTGGTCACGTAGTCAAGTTGGACATTCATAGGTCCCAACAAGGTAAATCAACTGTCAGCCAGCAAAGCCAGGAAACAAAGCAACAAAAGGTCTACGTAAAATTCAGTTTTTTAAATATTTGTTGTTAGGAGATCGATTTTTTTTCTTAATATTTATTATTATGACTATACTTTTAAAATTTATTTTTTTCCAATATTTATTATTAGGGACTATTTTTTCAATACTTGTTATTATGGGCATACTTTTAAAACTTATTTATTTTTCATTACTTTCTCTTAGGGATATTTAAATAGCGATATGCAACTACCACAAACTGTTATATAAAGGTAACGACACCATCTAAAACTGCGATCTCTGCAACTGTTATGTCCACAATAGCATATATTATTAAAAAAAATTCATAGTCGCGATACTCACAGTAACTGAACTAGTATATGTAATGTCCACAACCACAAAAACTTAACACAACTATAAACACGACTACAATCACAATTTAAATTTTTAATTTAGGATTCATTTTTTAGATTCACACTGAGCCACCCAAATCCCAGGTAAGCCCTGTTTGAATGACTATATCACCTAATTCAATGCATATTAGAAGTGAGGCCAGCAGAACAGCTGCTACACGTCCATTCCGATGTCGTGGGGATTCCTTCAAATCGATTCGAACCGATGAAATTTAATTCGGTTCAATTTTAATTTTTTATAACCATCAATATTAATCTATTGTCTAATTAATTTAGATTTAATATGTTAAATCGAGTTATATTTTTTTATTAATAGTAAGTTGTAAATTTGGTTCATACTCTCTAAATTAATTATTTCAAGTCCATATAATTTAACCATGTTGTATCTATACTATCTAAGTTTAACCAAATTTTTAAAATCCAAAAACTCCTTCACTCAAAGGCTAACCCCAAATTTGAGCCAACTCTATTTTAAGCAATGTCTTGCTGCCATGTCACTTCCATTTCTGTTTTCATCATATCTTTATACCAAATTGCATCATTTGCCGGGAAACAACAGAAGAAACCCGTATCCTGCAGAATTACAATCCATGGAAACAAACCAACAGTTACGCTCAAATTACTAAAAGAATGTCGTGTTTTTTGTCGCGATGGTTTATTGTAGTTGCATATTTAACAAATGTAATTTTTATCATTGTGGTCCGCTATTTTCTACAATAACAGTTTCAGACGGTGTCACTATTATAATAACGGATCGCTATTTGAATCCTTAGTTGGAACAATGAAGTGGATTTAAATAATGACCTTTCTCTCTTCAATTTATTTCTCACTAAGTTAATCAGTTCTCACTTGGAGAAAGAGAGTGAAAACTAACATATTCTTCATTGCTTTTTAAATTAGATTTTAGAGTAAAAATCACTTTTGGGACCAAAAGCATGCAAAACAGTTAGTTTTTCTGGCTAAAAAATGCATTTCAGCTTAGTTTGAAAAATACTTTTTAAGAGCTGAAATTTTTAGTTTTAAATTTTTCTAAAAATACTTTTGAGTGAAATCGCTAGTATACACTCGTTTACTTCACTAATCATTTTATATTTTCAAAAAAAAAATGCTTAAAATAAACATTTTGTCTACTTAAAATTATCTTTTGACAACAATTTCAAATACTCTTATTTTAAACCAAATAATAAAATACTTTTTAAAACCACTTTTCAAAGGTATTTTCGCACTGCACTTTTTAAAAAATAATGACAAACTGATATAGCCAGAAAACATAAGAGGCGGGTGGCAAGCATTGCAAAAATGGGATGGGATTTATACAGGTTGAACTTTGAAGAATGTTGTTAGGGTTTATATCTGGGGAAAATGCCCAAGACAAAGCTTAGTATTTTACATAAAGTTTCTTTAAAAACAATATATTTTAATTTTTAATTTTAGTCAATTGTTGCTTTGTCCTTTTGTTGAAAACTTTGATTCCCTCAACTGCTTTAGTAATTAGTATCGTGACAGCATCGAGCGAGCACATGTTAAAAGTCTGTCGAAATCGTTCGATTCCTTGCGAGAATATTATACCCAGTTTCTTGGAAATAATATTCATTTTGATTTATATATTGTAAAATACTTTGATGCACAAGCTTGTGTAAACTTTAGTTTACACAACCCTTTAATTTTAGGGTTTAGGGTTTAAGATTTTAGGTTAGGGTTTAGGGGTTTAGTATGTAGGGTATATAATTTAAGGTTTATGGTTAAAATTTAGAGTTTAGGGTTTAGGGCTTAGGGTTTAGGTTTTAGGTTGCTAGGGTTTGTGATTTAAATTTTAAATTTTATAAAAGGGTTGTGTAAAAAAAAATTACACAGCTTGTGCATCAAAATAAAACTCTTATATATTTTGGATCATTGAAGTTTTTTTTTCGCAATTTAATTATATAAAAGGAAATTAATTTTGTCAAATTATATGTTTAAGGTTTTAAACTAAAGACATTGGTTAAGCCGGAACTACTCACGTTTATTATATATAAAAAACTTGATGGAAAACTATACCACCTTTAGCTGTGGCAATCGAATGGGGAATAACCGAAAATTGTGGGGATCTGAACCAATGAATATGAGGAATAATTGAAATCTTCACCGGGGACGGGGACATGGGAAATTTTATGACCGAAGCTCAAATGGGATGGGGATCGAGATTGCTATATCCGAAACGTGGGGATCCCAAAAAAAAATCCGCAGGAATATCTGATATTTTACAAAGTTGGATAGCTATAAGGGTAGTTTACCTATTTTTTAACAAAAATCTAATATCCCATAAACTGAGTATGGCCGACTAGAGTAAGTTTAGAAATTCTTCGTAAAGTCCATAAAAATAATTAGAAAGTGGTATATACATAGACCTGACAAACTTGACCCGAGACCCGAAACCCGAAACCCGAACCGAGACCCGATTTTGACCCGAACATGATGATCCGAAGTTGACCCGAAACTCGAAATAAACTGAACCGAACCGAAACCGACCCAAAATTTTTTGTTGAACCGGAATGGACCCGAACCGAAAGCTAAACCAAATATCGACTCGATTTTAACCCGAAAATTAAGGTAAAATAAATGAATAATTTATTTTTAATATTATCTATTTTTAACAATATAATAAATAATAAAATGAAGTATGTTTTATTATCTTTTTGTACTATACCAAGGAAGAGACCGTTGCTCTTGTCAAAGTTGTGGTATAATAACATTTTATGTTATTTTGGCTAAAAATTAAATCTTAGAAATTAAAATGAAAAAATATCATTATATTAAATTAATAGGCTAAATTACAAAGATTAGTTAATTTCGACTAAAAGTAAATTTGTAGAGACTAAATATCACTATGGGGAGGGGATTTTTATATCTGATGTTTAAACCGTGGGGATACTTGTGACTAAATTAAATTAAACTAAAACTTAAAGTTGAATATTAGTACTAAAATGTAACATTTTAAATGCAACATGACCTAAAAAGTAATTGATCTCTAGCTTAAAAAATTAGTGGCATATTTTCCTCCAAAATTTTGTCTTTTCCCTCTCTATTTTTACCATTTGTCTTTTTTTTCAATCTAGCTTAAAAAAGTAGTGGCTTATTTCCCTCCAAAATTTTGTCTTTTCCCTCTCTATTTTTACCATTTGTCTTTCTCTTTTTCTTCTTCTTAATTTAATTGAAATTTCACATTTAGTTTTAGAATTATTTTAATTATGTCCGTGATTTATGCTTCTAGATTTTAGATTTTAGTTAGCTCAATTAGATCCTAAGTTTAACAAAATTAATTCATTTTAGACATTATTATTATTATTATTATTATTATTATTATTATTATTATTACATATAATAAACTTTGATTTAATATAATTATACACAAAATTTTTATATGGATACATTAAGCTTTGATTTAAATATTTAATCAAATTCAAATGCATAGATTAACAAGTTGAATCAGAATTAATCTCATACACTAATAACTCTAAACTAAACCATAAATAATAAACCTCAAACCCTAAACCCAACTCAAACCAAATTAACCCAAAAAACTCAAATGTTGACCCAACCCGAAACCGACCTGAACGACCCGATTTTGACTTGAACTGAAAGCGACCGATTCTAGATAGAACCAAAACCGAACCGAACGACCCGATTGCCACCTCTATATATACATCATTGTGAACATGATTCAGTCTAATTTTGTTTATAATACATGGTGTCCGATTTCAATATGTATTTTAAAATATATGAATATTTGAATGTTAAAGTTGAAATGTCATAAAAAATTGGCAACATATGTAACACTCGTGTTTTAGGCCTGGGAGTTAGTCGGGTATTAGTTCGAGTAAATTAAAACGTAATTAAAATAATTCAATTTCAAATAAGGGTCTAAATGAGTCTTTTTATGATGGGGGGACCTATGTTGCTATTTACCCACATTTTAAAATAAAGGAAGACAACTTTTCCATAAAAGTTGTCATCTTCCTCTTCAAACCCTTTTTTCCCAAATTCAAAACCCTCCCCCATTATCAAACACCCATAAACCCTAGTTACTATTCCATTAGCCTTGCTAGCCGATGTCTACACCAAATTGAAAGGTAATTACATTTTCTTAACCTCCTCTCCATCCCCTACCTATCCATTGTTTTAGATTTCAAAAACATTGAGTTTGGGAATTAGGGTTCATAGGGAAATTTGGGGTTTTGATGGGGTATTTCAATTTGTTTTGAAAAATTGTTTTGGGTTATGTTTAATCATGATGAAAGTTACAACATATCTTAATTTGGTTGATTTTGGGTAAATTTTCGTAGTGAGTCTTTAGGGCCAATTTTAGGGTTTGAAAGATTGGGTTTTTGAGAGGATTTGTGTGGGAAGTGAAGGGCTGATGGTCTATCTATGTTAGGAGGGTGATTTGGGGTATTTTGGAAGTCATTTGGGTGCTTGGAATTGGGTATTTCAGCCCTTGGTTGTGGGAGTCCGAAAATTGGGTTTTTGAAATGCTATATGATTTGGAATTTGTGGAAATTGAGTTATGTTTTGCAAAGTGGATTGATGGTTGAATTAGCATTGATTTGGGAAGTGATGTATGTATTTTGTTTGATTAGAACCGAGTTTGGGCATCGGTGAAGCTTGGGAAGAGAATCCGGAGAATTGAAGGTTGTTGCTTGCTTGGTCTTGGAGCTTGGGAGCTTAGGTGAGTGGTTAATTGCTTTGAATGATTTCAAAATGGTTGGTTCGAGTATATGGACTAGGTTGGGCTTGGTAGACCCACCTAGAGTTAGGATTAGGGTGGTAGCCTAATCCTAAGCTTGATCTAGAGCCCTTGGATGAACTTGAATGTATGAATGTATATGCCTCATGTGTGTTGTGATATGAATGCTTATGTATATTGTATCGTACATGTGAGATGAGGCATGATTTGTATTGCTTAGAGCATGCATGGTGTTGGTTCATGATTGTGTTCATGGTGAGTACGTGCTAAGCACGGAAATGATTGAGATGAGTAATGTGGAATGAGTAAAATATTGGCACTAGTATACTTAAATACAAATGATCGATCATTAGGATGTTAGTGTGTACACATGAGTCAAAAGTCGCGCGTGGCCTTGGTGGCGTTGAGTCACCAAGGAGGAGTACGGGTACGCCCGGAAATGGTATTTAAATATAGTCGGTGATGAGTGGAATCCCATCGACGGGGCGTGAGGATGAGTGGAATCCCCTCCGCGAGACCGGTGATGAGTGTAATCCCACCGTCAGGTAAAGATTGTGTTGTTGGACGTGAGTTCCAACGGTTATCCGCGTATTTGAGTCATATCTAGGTGCCAATGTTGTTTGATATATGTATCCATGTGTTGAGACTAATGATCCTTGTGAGGATGTCTGATGTGGCTATTTATGTTGTGAAAGTAGAGCTTAATGATTCATGACATGTACTTGTATATATTGTTCATGCATCTTATATTGTGGCTCTTGTGGACCCTTGGTATGTTTGTGTAATGCCTTGGCTAGATCGTGCTCGGACCCTGCAATGTTGAGGTTGGTTTTTAGAGCTTACCCTCACTAAGCATCATTGCTTACGCTCTCTTTGTTCAACATTGCAGATCCTTAGCTCGTGGGTTGCTCGCGCAAGTGGAAGGCTCCAAGTGTGGTTTTGGCTTGAGTTCATCAAGTATGGTTTTTAAATGTTAGACATGTAATAGTTTGAGCAATGGGACATGTATGGTTTGATGAGTAGTTGTTGGTTGTTTGAGAGCATGTATGGACTCCCTTATACCTTTCTTTTGCATGGTTGTGTTGCCATGACGAATGTTAACTCATGTCTATCGTTGCTTGCTTGAATGTTGGCCTTATGCCTTAAGAGTTTACATATGTGCTTGGATAATGTTTGAATGAATGCATGTGTGGATCGTTGCTCTAGTGTAGGACATGTCTAAATATTGTTGAAGCATGCTAGCATGATTAGTATACCTTGTGTGCAATTTGTATGTTGTTGTATGGTGTTTTGGAGGTGTTTGGGGGCATCCTTGTGCCCCAAAACAGTTCAGGAAAGTCTGCAGACAGGGGGTGTTTCGGAACGGGTCCCCTTGTTCCGGAACGGTCCCTGCGTAATAGGCCTGCCGTTTCGAAACGGATGAGGGCCGTTCCGAAACGATTTCGCTACTGGAATTTTGAGAAATTGGCGAGATGAAGTCGTTCCGAAACGGGCCTTTGAGGTTCCGAAACGGTCAAATCTCGTTGACCACGAGATATTGACCGTCAAGGTCGTTCCGATACGGGTCTACCCTGTTTCGGAACGGTCACCCTTTGGTTGGCCCTGGCCTGTTGACTTAGTCAAGCCGTTTCGGAACACCCTAGGGGCGTTTCGAAACGGCCAGCTTGGCCTGTTGACTTAGTCAAGGCGTTTCGGAACACCCTATAGGTGTTTCGAAACGGCCTGCTGCGGAATGATAAAATGAGCTAATTTAAATGTTGGTTGGTTGATGTTTGACGTCATGATTGTATCTTCCGCTGCTGTGCCACACTTAGGTCTTAATTAAGCATGTAGACAAGATAAAATAAAAAGAAATTTTCTGGGTCGTTAACCGAGGGGAAGCCTTAACGGGTTTCGCTTCGGTTTTCCCCGTGTGGCCCACTCGGACGGGTCATCCGACCAGACCGGGACGAGGGGGTTACAACATATTTCTTCAAAAAACAGTTTTATTAGTGATTTTGAAAAATCACAAAAATTCTACAAGATAAATCAAGAAGTGAACCTTATATTTCTATAAGCATGCAGAAGTCCAGATTCGTTTAAAACAAACAGTTCTTGATTTCGAGTTATATATTCAGAGTTACTAATTTTTGAGTGAGAAAAGGTCAGAAGAGGTAAATTATATGGTTGGAAAAATTATCAAATCTAGTTTCTTTTAGAACAAACGGATCATGATTTGAAACTGTAGATTATTGGTTACATATTTTCGTTTAAATGTAGTGTAGACTGATATGTTTCAATGGTTAATATTTTATTCATGTTTTATAGTTTTTGAAATGGTTTGTTTGTTGTTGGTAAAATTAAATCTATCACTTTATGTTTGTGTTTTTTAAGATTTAATGTTGAGTATTTGTTTTAGTGTATTAAGTTTTGTTTATTTTTTGGTACGAGGATGAACCGAAAACCTCGGGGATCTGTAAGGAATGAGTATAAAGACAAAAAAAATTCTTTGAAACATTTAATGTGATTTTCCAAAAATCGTACATGCAAGTATTGGGACGGGGTAAAAAATGTAAAACCGTACCGACCCTCCCATTGACGCCCCTAACCACCTTTATAGTCCTATCCGTCTTAATTGAATTAGGGTTTGTTTTTTTTGTTGTGGTGGGCAAACCAAGGTTCGGGGCAAATTAAGGTTTTGCAAAAATTAGAAAAACTAGTTTTTGGCAAACCAATGTTTGAGAAGCTAAAATGGTGAGAAACCAAAATTTTGACATTCAAAAGTTGAATATTTTTAGTTGCTTTTAAAATTTTTTGGGTGATAAAGTTAATTTGACTTTCCGAACGCAAAAAAAAAAAAAAAACAAAGCCTTTTGTATTTCCTTAGACTGTTAAACGAACAAGTTTGGATACTCTTGATTCACGTAAAAAAAATGATTTGTTGAGATTGGTGTTTACTAATTTAATTATAACCATATATTAAATATCATGAAAATTAAATAATAAAATATACATGTCTACTCAATTATGAAAGAAAACTATCGAGTTAATTTTTTTATTTTCAAATCATAAAGTCCTTTTCAACTACAATTTCTTATTTGTCCATATAATGACTTTGCCTTATTATTATTATTTTATTTTTTTTGTAAGTATGAGAATGAAGTAATTAGTTTTTATATCTTTTATTCTGAAATAATAGTTAGTTTTTTAGGAAAATTGATAGTATGCAGCTTTAATATTTAATAATTATGCATATATATTTCTTTATTCGATTGTCCCGTTATTCTCCATTTTCCTAACATCTTCCTCGCAAGTCACAAGGTTAGATTCGAGATGTTTCGTCAAGTCAAATATGAGTTGTGACCTAACCAACCTAACTTAAAACAAAATTTTATATTTAGCTTTCCATTTTATTACATTTTCTAATATACTTTTATTTTATGGTCCATAAAAATTAACATTTAACGATTGTATATGATTTTCGTCTGAAAATACAATGTGTATATCATAACATCAAACACTTATTAAATTAGAATATTATATTAAATATGTCAAAAAAATAATTTATAAATATTTAAATTATTATCTTATACACTAGCGTGTAAAAATTATTTTAGGATTAAAAACTTAAAATTTTTATTTTAAAGTTAAAATAGAGGAAAATTTTACAACGGGCGACGAACATTGCTGAACACCATTAACGATAAACACCATTAATTTTTTTAAAAAATTTTAAAAATCTAAAGGACTAAAATTATAATTAAAATTATCTATTAAAAAATAAAAATCAAATTTAATAGTTACTTTATAATATTTTTTAATAGGTTAGAATTAAATATACTCAATTCTTCTAAACCTTAACAAAATCAATCTCTTAAAAATATTATAAAATAATTATTAAATTTGTTTTTTATTTTTAAGAGATAATTTTAATTATAATTTTAGTCCTTTATATTTTTAAAATTTTAAAAAAATTAATAGTGTTCATCGTTAGTGGTGTTCAACAATGTTCGTCGCACGTGGTAGACTCATCATAAAATAGACATATTTGTATAATTTTTTATAAATATTTTAACAAACAATTATATTAGAAATATTTTTTATCTTAAGGAAAATGAACAATTTCGAGAAGGGTAAATTGCACAGATCATCACTCAACAATTTTCTCACTTCTATTTTGGTCACTCAACTTTCAGTTTTGAATTTTTAATAACTGAACTTTAACATTCAACGTTTTTAGTCACTCATGAATATTTTATTATTATTTTCAAAAATTTTAATATTATTAAATATAAAAATAAATTAAAATAAATAATAAAATAATATTTTATATTTGGTTACAACCACCGCCTACCACCAGCGACCTTCAAAACTGGTGGTCGTTTGACCCCCAAATTGTACCGGACGACTCGTGTTGACACGCTGAGTCCCAATTCGGTATTTGTTTCACCGGAAAATACCATGAAACTCGCAAATTTCGATATAAACATTTTGGTTTCCTCACTTTCGATCTCATTTTCGTGAATTTCAGAGCACTTTTTGGCAAAATAGAGGGCAGATTCGGACTCAGGGGAGTGAGACGAATTGATTGGTGAAATATGAGACCGAAAGACCACCATCTACAGTGGTTAACGGTGGTAGCGAATGGCGGTCGACAGATAATTTAATTTTTCTGTTTCTTTTTTATTTTAAATTATTTTTATATTAAATAATAATAAAAATGTCATATCATTCGAAAATAATAATAAAATATTCGTGAGTGACTAAAAACGTTAAATGTTAAAGTTCAGTTATTAAAAATTCAAAATTAAAATTTAAGTGACTAAAATAAGAGTGAGAAAATTATTGAGTGATGATCAGTACAATTTACCCTTTCAAGAATGTCAATAAAGATGTTGAAATTAAATTTGAAAAAAAAGAGAGTACATCATTGTAACGTGAATCTCTATGTGTAAACGGTCGATTCTGTGGGTTGAGCTGGTGTCAGTTCAAAAGACTCGGTCGACTCGGTTGGTAGACTCGCGGTTCCAGGAGCTTATAAGAGAGCTGGAACGAAAAGTGGAACACGCAAGCTCCAAGAAACATGGAACTCTTGCGAAAGAGAAAGCATCCCCTTCCATTCCCAAAACCAAAACTCCTACGTACAACTGCATGGAAATGCTATCAGGTTTGCTATAGTTAGGAATGGGAATGTAAGATTCAAGTATTAACATTTCAAATAAAGTTAAATTTGGGATAAATAGTTAGTTTTTTTATATTTTTATATTCGTATTTGCATTTAAAATACGTAGTTGTCTCTTCTAATAATATCGTATATAAACTTGTTTTCGTGTTTGCTTGAGCAGAAGAGGCAAAGGCTGAAAAGACTAAACAGTGGGATGAAAAAGATAAAAGTTGATATTAAAGAACTAAGTGAAGAACAGAGAGAGATGAAAGAGAGGCAGAGAGAATTAAGAGAAAAAATTGAAGCCATTGACTTACAATGTGAGCAACTTCAGAAGGAGACTAAGCTGATAATTCAACAGAGTGGCAGAACCCAAATCCGGCTAGCTCTCATGTTCCAGATCTTGAAAGCGAGAGAAAACCTGGAGTTTGACAAGGCAGCCATGCTCACTGCTGCTCTCCGGTATTTTTTCTCTTCTCAGTTCAATCCTATGATTCCTTAACCCTTTGTTAGCAGTTTTAGTATATATTTTTCTCAAGAATATGGTTCTTGGGTTATTTGATTTTGCAGTGAAGTGATAGCGAGAGAAGAGCAGGAAATGAATGGTTCCGGAAGATGAAGCAGAGCTCACCAGTTGTTATTTGTTTTCTCTATATGTGTGTCAGCATTGTTATCCAACTTTCAGTACTATCAGTATCTTTAGATTGTAACTTTGTGTTGAATAAACGTTTACGTGAAAACGTGGTGAGCTGAGTTCG
The DNA here is from genome assembly GCA_030270665.1 of Hibiscus trionum. NCBI lineage: Eukaryota > Viridiplantae > Streptophyta > Magnoliopsida > Malvales > Malvaceae > Hibiscus > Hibiscus trionum. The sequence goes on along the minus strand of BSYR01000036.1, from coordinate 11,275,516 downwards.
TCTAATAATTTATCTAGAACGTGATATACATCATCAATGGCAGATTTAAAAAAAAATTTGAGGATGGGCACACATATATTAAGTCTTAACAATATAAAAATATTTGTACGTAAATAGGTAAAATAAATAACCAATAAAAGAAATTCAGATTTGCAGAATGGACACAATAAAATTTCAAGGTTGGCACATTCAGTAAAATAAATAACCAGTAAAGAAAATTTAGATTTTCTGGGTAGGCATGTGCCTACTGAACATAACCTACATCCGCTATTGTACGTCATGTTTAATTTATATTAAACACGATCATTAACTCAACTTTTTTCTTTCTTTCAATGAACATATTTAACTTTCCATTTTGTTATAGTACAAAACAAACGTTCTGATAAACAAAAAAACAAACATTTACTTCATGACTTTATGCAAAATTTTAAAATGTTTGAATTTTTTAGCATTTACTTTATAAATTTTATAAGATTATATTTTAGGTTTGGATTCTAATTTAAGTAAATGGTATGTATTTATTTGGGTAGGCCGGACTTCTTTTGGTCAGGCTCGGCAATAACTTTCAATAGTTGGGCCGAGTCTTCTATGACCGTCTCAGTCCCAAGAACATATAGCAATTACAAGCGTAAGTAGCTACAATTTCTTTTAACAAGAAGTTGGATTTTATTAGCGGAAAGAAAAGATATAATAAAGAAAAAAAATGTGAAGAAAAATTAAAATATTTCCTTAAATATATCGTTCATCGATCGTAGAAATCCAACATACATCATTAAAATTTTTATACTTCTATCCAATTAGATACAAAAACATTGGTGTAGGAGAGGTGAACGAAAAAAAATATTAATGACAGTCTGCTTTGCTAATGGTTCTAATAACACTGATAAACTACCACAAACGAGTATATAAACATATTAGATTGCCGACTTTTCCCGATCATAGGGTGCATAATGATAATTTTTATACATACATCATATCACCATAAAAATAAATAAAAACATGTCACAAGACATATAAACATATACATCAAGATGTGTGAAACGACATAACGCAAAACAGAGAATTTTTATCCTAACCTAATAACAAAAGAACCTTTTTCATGGTCAAAACAGAACGTTCACATAGTTAAGTGACTATAAAGGTAGTCTACCTTAAAATTAGTCATCTCCAGCTTGAGTCAAACTAATTTGATATATATATATATAAGATCCACTTATATGATGTAAAATTAGCCATTTATTATCATCATCTAACGGTCTAAAAAAAGTGTAAAATAAATTGAGTTTTACACAATGTAAGTGGATCCTACTCAACTAGTTTTACACTAATCCATGACCATTGGATGAGTGAGATTAGAAGTAGGATATGTGAAGATTATCACATGAAAAGAGAGAGTAAGAAGTTAATCTCATCCATCCATTTTACCCATCTAATGGTCATGAATTAGTGTAAAACTAGTTGAGTTTTATATAGTGTAAGTGGATCATAACCCATATATATATATATTATAAATTTGAGTTTATTTATTAAAAATTTATATATTAATGTCAATATTTTAAGTTAATGTAATGATATATTTAACATGGGTTTGTCTTACCTATGCATACATGTATAGGTTAAGGGTCATTTAAGAGCTTACATTAAATACAAGATTCTATTTGAAAAAAATACAATCATTTAATGCATTACAAAACTCTAAAAGATTCTGTTAAAAAATACTCATTCAATGTTATTAGGCTCGTTATCCTTCAACCGAAGTGCTTGCCAAGTGTGGAGAAGATTGATTTTTGATGTTTTTGGTGGAAGCAAAAAGATAGGCAAACAAACAAAGGATTTATAGTGGTTCAAGTTTCTAACAAGCTCTACATTCACTACCTTTAGCTCTCACTAAGGATTTCAACCAATTCACTAAGGATTCTTCCCCTTTTCTTGGCTTAGGAGACAACCAATTACAACCTAGACTCACTCACCAAATCTAGCAACCAAAGCTCACAAACCGAGCTTTGGGATCACTCTCAAACAAGAGAAAACTTAACAAACTAGAAATCCTTCTAAAGGTATGTGTTTGCACTAATAAGCCCCCACCCAAAACCTAATACACTTAAGCATACATTGACAATTAAGCCCAACAAGTGTAGTCTATACAAAGATTGAGAATTTAAGCACTAAGACAAATTTTTATCATAATATTGTTGACTTGAGGATCATTGGTCTTCTATAGATGCTTGGAGGTCCCTTTTATACTCCCAATTGATTTCCTAGCCGTTGGAGACCATTGGGGTTGAATTGGAGCCGTTGAGGCTTTTATTTCCCACGATAAATGCAGTTCTGGAGCTGTCCGTATCGATACGCGGGTAGCAGTATCGGTACGCCCTCTTCAGAAACTAGCCGTTGGAGTCTTTCCAGCTTATGCGTATCGATACGCTTATAGGCGTATCGGTACGACCTGCAATTCAAATAATCGTTGGGAAAATGACCGTTAAAAACTGTTAGGCGTATCAGTACTTGATACAACCGTATCTGTACGAATACTAGCCGTTGGGGGGTTTGTAAAAACAACCGTATCAAAACGCCATGTAACGTATCGATACACGTCCTCTCCGTATCGGTACGGGTTTTGGCTACTGAAATTTTTCTGTAGCTGAAACCCTAAAGCGTATCGATACGGGGTATACCATGTCGGTACGGTGGCTTGAAAAACAAAAATTTGGCTACTTTAAAGACATTTTAAATCATTCCAAAGCCTTGTAAAATTCATCATACATATTTTCAAGTTGTTTGGACTTATTAACATTTTAAAACATTTTCAATTTAGTCCAAAACAATTTTTCTATTAGTATATCAAAATAAACATCTCAACAAATGTATTAGTAAATCTTAAACTCTAAATCCTAAAACCTAACCTTAACACCATAAACCATAAACCCTAAACTATAAACCATAAACCCTAAAACTCTAAATCTTAAACACTAATACATTAAATAAGAATATTTTTCAATAGAATCTTTTAGGGTTTGTAATACATTAAATGAATATGTTTTTTTTTAAAATAGAATCTTATATTTAATGCAAGCTCTTAAATGACCCGTTGGAAAAAGCCATTTAACATTTTTAAAAAATAGGAAAATTCTATCACGCTCGACGAACACCGCTGAACACCACTAACGATGAATGTAGTTGAACATCATTAAATTGATTAATAAATATTGAAAATCTCAAAGATTCAACATATAATTATAAATTATTTAAAACAAAATTTTAACTAAATTATTTTCCATATATATTATATTTTTAATATTTTTAAAATAATTGGATCAAATATCAACTTTAGTAAATTTAAAAAATAAAAAATCTTAAACACAAAACCCTAGATCCTATACCTAAAACGATAAACTCTAAACCTAAAATAGTAAACCCTAAACCATAAATCCTGAATTATAAACTAGAAACTCAAAACCTGAGACCCTAAACCTTAAAACCAAAACTATAAACCTTAAGCCCTATACCATAAACCTTAAGCTAATCCATTGCCCTTTTACCCAATCACATAGATTCTACCCTTCTGTAACACCCCAAAATTCGGTCTAGTCGGAATTGGGTTCCGGTGATCAGAAATTCTACATTGATAATGCCTAAATATAATATCGGCTAGTTAATTATTGATATTGGACTCTGATTGAGTTAAATCATTGTTATTAGACCTTATTGAATAATATTGAAACTTATTTAGTGGTTAAATTGTAAAAATTGAAAATTAGAGGCAAAGCTATGAACTTCCGAGAGTTGAGGGACTAATCTTGCGATTAGCCCTGTCTCATTTAAGTCACCGTATCATAAACAAATGGGAATGAGTTCCTTCGTTTTAAGGAAAGGCCATTCGGCCAAATTAATAAAAAAAGGAAATGAAAAGGGTATTGGGAAGCTTACCGAAAACATCACTCTTAACCATCTTCATCTTCTTCCTTACCTTCAACAAGCAAGCACCTCCATTGTAGGAGATCTCAAGCTTTGATTTTTTTATCATATTGTTATCGAATCATTGCTCTTTGTTGGCCCGGGAGATCGATTTAGATCATCCATCGACACTATCAGAAGCTAGGAACAAGGGCGTTGTCATCCGATAGCCGTAGGAGCATCAAATTAGCAAGGTGAGTGTAGTCGGAGTCTCGAGATTAGGCGAGGAGCCTTCCCAAATCACTTATTGTTGTTTTTGATCTTATCGCTAATAATAATCATTGAAGAAGTTGCACCAGATTGTTAACTGGATTCATTGGTAAGTGTCGATAAGTTTGTTAATGAACATCGAACATAGTTATTGGAATCGTCATCATGCATTGTCATCGATATAGCTATTGTTATTGAAACATTGAAAATAAATCACTGAATATCGATATTGACATTGATATTGAAACCATGAAATATTGATAATGAGACATGTTTACTATTGATAATATTGAAGTTATTGGTCATTAAAATTACCCTTGGAAATTGAATATGATTATTGACATTGAAACCTTGGATTTGAATGAACATTGGATACAATTGGCATGCCATAGAATTCATGAGCTCAGTGTACGGGTGGACTACGGTTCTAAGGCTACGACCTATATTGATTTGGCGAGGCGGAGGGATGTGTTTTGGTATTGGTCATATTGGCGATGTGGAGGGATTGAACCATTCATTGATTTGGCAAGGTGTAGGAATTCGCGTATCCACTATCTTGATTTAATCCAAGGATTAATAATGAATTTGATATGTTAGACATTGTATATTGAAACATAATATTGACATTGATGAGCATGAGATTATGCATATACTTCATACATTGTCGTTTATATTGTTTTGACTACTTCACTATGCAATGTAGGCTTAACGTGTCTCATCTTATGCATTTCAGGTTGAGAGATCACCGTGGTCGAAGATCGGGTAGTTGAGGCGAGACCAGTCACTACAAGCCTAAAGTAATGTATTTTGTCCTTACGAACTCTTAGGAAGGTGGCAAAGTAGTTGAATTAGTCTCTTGTGCCGATTTTGATATGTTTGTAATGTGTGTAAGTTATGATATTGTTAAAGGCCCTAAAATGACTTTTGGTAAGGCTAAAGGTTACTAAAAATGACTTATTTGGCTCACGTAGGTCAAAACCTAGTAAACGTATTCGAATGACGATACATTTTAGCATGCCAGTAGTTTATAGTATCTAAATATTGTGTGTAAAGTTTCATTGTATTTGAACACTGTTTGGTAGGTCAATTCGTTTAAAAACCAGCAAAAATTTGTCATTACAGGTTAGGCCGTATCGATACGGGGTAATGGCGTATCAATACGGTTAAGCATAATTGGACCTTTGAAACAGGGCGTATCGATGCAGTTTGAGGCTGTATCGGAACATTTTGCTACTGAAATCCTCTGTTTCGATACGGATCTAACGTGTATCAAAACATGTCAAAGTCGAAGGTCAAAGAGAGTCAACCCGTACCAATATAGGGTTTTCCCGTATCGATACGGTTAAAAGAGCAAAGTCAACTTAGGTTGACCATCGTACATCCGTATCGAAACAGTCTTAAGGTGTTTCGACACAAGGTTAGTTAAGTTGGTTAAATGCATAATTTGACAGTTTGCAATGTTCGCAGATTGGTCACTGAATTTTGGTCGAGTCAATTGGATGAGTAAATGAACTTCAAATTGCATGAAATTTTACGGACTTGTTAATAGTGTATTGAATTTCAGTAAGGTATGATCAATTTTATCGAAGGACCTCTAAATTGTCATATTTAAAGTTTAGTCCCTAAAACTTGTAATAGATAAGATTTGGTCCTAAATGGTTAGTTATTGTTTCATAATGGACTAATTGGACTAAGATGTATGTTTGATATTGATTCCATAATATTACATTGATTATACAAAGGTATGAATTGAAATTTTATTGCATCGATTATTGTATTATTCATCAGTAACACTTTTTGATCCGGTTCTCGACCAGCCGGGAAGAAGTTTTACACCTTCACTCTCCTAGCACCCCTTCCACCTCTTCAATCTTTCATTTAAGAGTTCCCTCCCCACCAACAACAGCTCTGTAGTGTGTAAGCATCGAAACTAAATAAGAAAAAAAAAACTGGGTTTTAGCCCCAATTCTCGAAAGTTGATTTTTTTTTCTGCAGGGTAAAGAATATTTTTATGGGTCGGATATGTTATTGGTTTAATGAGAATTGAAAGATTGTTTATTAAAATATTTATATATGCAGCTAGAATCGACCTTCCAATCAAAATTCCCATTATTTAATTTTGCATTCTCCTACTGGAGCTTTATTGATAGGGAAACGAGGAGTTTTTATTTTGTTTCAGATTATAATTCGGATAAAGCTGGGGTTTTTAGTGTTAAAAATATCATTTAGGTTTAGGGTTTGTGATTTGGAGTTTTGGATTTAGGATTTTAAATTTAGGTTTTAGGGTTTAGGGTTTTAAGTTCATGATTTAGGGTTTAAGATTTTTTATTTTTTAAATTGACTAAGGTTAATATTTGATCCAATTATTTAAAAAAATTAAAAGATATAATATATATATAATAATTTAATTGAAATTTTATTTTAAATAATTTATAATTATATGTTGAGTCCTTGAGATTTTTAATCTTTATTAATCAATTTAATAGTGTTCAGCGTTAGTGATGTTTAACGGTGTTCGTCGAGCGTAGTAAATTCATCCTACAAAATATTATAAAACATCTATAAATCTAACCGAAAGGAAGAGATTAACCCTATAATTGAAAATTTATTAGGTAGACCCCTTTTAGCTTCTACCATAAAGCCATATTCCCATTCAATCATATAATGACACAATGATTTTACTTCTTTTTAAAATATATCAATCGGGAATAATTAAAGTATCAAATTTTAACTTTGTCCATTGTCATGGTATGCCAAATACATCCGACTTGGTCTCCAAGTAAAATTAATTATAAAATAAATACCTGAACCGTTGGTTAGATTACAATTTACACCTTGCGCCGTATGTGGTTGACTGCTTTTGTCCTGAGCTTCCCCGCCGCCACCATTCTTCCAAATAACGTGGACTTTACTTGACACGCACACATAATATGAATTTGAACCAACCTCATCTTTTAACACACCCATTCTGAAATGGACTCCACATTTGGCTATATATAACACATATTTGCCACACTCGTCTTCCAATTCACTTCCTTTCTTCTCCAATTGTATTGCTCTATGGATTCCCTTTCCCACCAGCCTCACTTTGTGTTGTTCCCTTTCATGGCGCAAGGCCACTTGATCCCCATGGTCGATATTGCTCGACTGTTGGCACAACGTAACGCGATTGTCACTGTTGTCACCACACCTCGTAACGCAGACAGGGTTCGTAAAACAATCGCTCGAGCCGCTGAATTAGGCCACCCTATTCGATTAGTCGAGCTCCAGTTCCCTGGGAAAGAATTCGGATTGGAACACGGGGTCGAGAATGTCGACATGATAAATTCGATGGAGGAAGTGTTCAAATTCTTTACTGCGGCAAACAGTATGGCCGAAGCTGTGGAGAAGTTATTCGAGCAGCTAACACCACTCCCCAGTTGTATTATTTCAGACACGGGCCTCTATTATACTCTGGAAATTGCTAACAAGTTTCAGGTTCCGAGGATATCGTTCAATGGAACATGTTGCTTCTGTTATCTCTGTGTGCACAACATAAAGTACTCGAACATACTCGATAGCGTGACGTCTGATTGCGAACGATTCACGGTGCCGGGCTTGACCGAGAAGGTCGAATTCACAAAACTCCAATTGCCAAAAAACCACGATGAGTCTTGGAAGGTTGTTTTTGATCCAAGTCACGAAGCTGACAAAGCATCATATGGATTTGTCATAAACAGTTTTGAAGAGCTAGAGTCGCCGTTTGTCGAAGAGTACACGAAGATAACGAAAGCTTGGTGTATCGGTCCGGTTTCTCTGAACCACAAAGACGATTCGGATAAGGCTGAAAGAGGCAACAAGGCTTCCATCAATGAGCAACACTGCTTGAAGTGGCTTGATTCTCAAGAAAACAGCTCTGTAATCTATGCCTGCCTTGGGAGTGTAAGCTCTATAAAGCCTCTGGAACTGATCGAGCTGGGTTCGGGTTTAGAGGCATCGAACAAGCCATTCATTTGGGTCTTGAGAGGAAACAACGACACATCGAATCAAGTGGCGAAGTGGATTAAAGAGGATGGATTTGAAGAAAGAACAAAAGGAAGAGGACTTGTAGTTATGGGATGGGCTCCCCAAGTACTCATTCTGTCACACCCTGCAGTAGGAGGGTTCTTAACACATTGTGGATGGAATTCAACAATTGAAGGCATTTCTGCCGGCGTCCCATTGCTAACATTCCCATTCTGGGCCGACCAGTTTACGAACGAGAAACTCGTAGTTCAAGTACTGAAAATCGGAGTCAGTGTCGGAGCCGATACACCTACAGAGTGGGGAGTTGAGGAACCAGGGTTCAGGTTGAAGAAAGAACATGTTAAAAACGCAATCGAGCAGCTGCTGGATGAAGGAGATGAAGGAATGGAGAGAAGAAAGCGAGCTAAAGAGTTTGGAGAGAAGGCAAACAAAGCTGTTCAAGTGGGAGGGTCGTCTTATCTCAATATCACACTGTTAATCGAAGATATTATCCAACAAGATCTTCAGAAACGTGTTTAGATTTGATACAAACTCACATGAGAACGGAAGAGATTTAATAAGAAACTTACATGTTTACGATCAATTTGTAACGTCATGATTCGAACATTTAATTTTACATGAAAGATCACATTTTACTAAACAACTGAATATCTGTTTATGAATATGCCTTCAAATGGCTTTCTTCATTTGTCATTGATTTATTTATTTATTTTTGAAGGAATTTGTCCTTGATTTCTATTTGCTCTACTTAGGGGACGTTTAGACCAAATTTTATATTTTTCTATCATTTTCATGCATCAATCATCTAGTTAAATCTTCATCCTTTATTACAATTTTTCTAACCATAAGAGAATTTTATTTAGATTGTAGTATGTTTATATTTTCTATCATTTTCATGCATCAATCGTTTGCCAATTCCATGGTAAGAAGCAATAAACATGGCAGGCTTTAAATGACATTGCCAACACCAAGCTATCAGATTCAGGGTAGACGAGGAGAAGCAAGCAAGCTACACCGCACTCTCTGAGTCAGTCCGAGTCTACTCCAGAGTAAGTCAAGCTCGTTCCTTCTCCATCATCAACTCAGACTACTGTGCCTCTTAGTGCAAATATTTCATTTCCACTGCCCTATTTTAGTTAGTTAGGCAATGTGATTATTTTCTCTAAAGATGGAGATTTTCTAGCTTGGATCTGAAAGTGTTTGCCACTGCAATTTATTTTACAAGTTTTTTTCTTCTTCTTTATTTATGCCTTACAAAAGTATAAAGTTTAACCCCAGTGGCAGTAACTAAAGTGTGTATTTTTCTGTAGCAACTCAAATCCAGGCATGACTACTTTACCAACCGAACTGATCACAGATCCGGTGAAGACGCTGGTACTGATATTCGGTCTTGATCTTGGGGTTGAGGAGTACCAGCACCATGAGATTCTTGAATGCAAGACTAATTCCAATGGATTTGTTTACCTGAATGTCGAGGTTCTGGAAGGAAACTTGTGTGTTTCCCGGATACACTATGATTGGCTAACTGGTTTTACGCGGTCATATGATCTTGAGTTGTGGGTGATGAAGGAATATGGAGTTGATGAGTCAAGCACTAAACTAGTTCATCTAGATGATATAATGCTGGCTAATTATGGTTACAGCATATTCAAGGAGTGGTGATAAAATATTACTAGACCGTGGCGGTGGTGGATTTCAGTTCTGCCAATTGAACATTTTTTTTTTATATCATAAGGTAAAGTTGATTAAAACAACAGGGTCAACGCCCTGAAAACAACAACAGAAACAGAACAAGAAAGAAAACCCTCAAGCACCTTGACGCATCAAGGGGAGGTTCTGCGGTACGGCGCCTAATATGCGGCGTAACCGGCTAGGGCGGTGACCGGTTAAAAATCATGTTTCCGATAAAAGTTACCGATTATGTTGATCCGAATATCAATATAATCGGTAGCGCCGAATTTGTTGTTAAGTTGGAGCGGATGGGCACTCGGACATTTGGACTATAACAAAACCGGTAAAATTACCGGTTATGTTGATCCGAATTTCAATATATTCGGTAGCGCCTAATTTGTTGTTTATTTCGAAAGTATCCATACTTTATAAATCTTTATCGAAACATTTTGAACACCAACGTAACCGTGGTTGAAAAAAAATGTCGAAAAAATCGATATTTAATTAAGAGAGTGCAGAAAAGAATCGATATTTAATTCATATAATCTTACCGGTAAATCTAACCGGATATATTATTTCGAAAGTATCCATACTTTATAAATCATTATCGAAACGTTTTGAACACCAACGTAACCGTGGTTGAAAAAAAATGTCGTAAAAATCGATATTTAATTTAGAGCGTGCAGAAAAGAATCAATATTTAATTCATATAATCTAACTGGTAAATCTAACCGGATATATTATTTCGAAAGTATCCATACTTTATAAATCATTATCGAAACGTTTTGAACACCAACGTAACCGTGGTTGATAAAAAATGTCGTAAAAATCGATATTTAATTTAGAGCGTGCAGAAAAGAATCGATATTTAATTCATATAATCTAACCGGTAAATCTAACCGGATATATTATTTTGAAAGTATCCATACGTTATAAATCATTATCGAAACTTTTTGAACACCAACGTAACCGTGGTTGAAAAAAAATGTCGACAATATCGATATTTAATTAAGAGCGTGCAGAAAAGAATCGATATTTAATTCATATAATCTAACCGGTAAATCTAACCGAATATATTATTTCGAAAGTATCCATACTTTATAAATCATTATCGAAACTTTTTGAACACCAACGTAACCGTGGTTGAAAAAAAATGTCGACAATATCGATATTTAATTCATATAATCTAACCGGTAAAACATAACCGATTACATTATTAATTCATATAATGTAACCGGTAAATCTTTACCGGATTTATTGTTTGGTGTCGAAAGAATCGACACAATTCAAAAACGTATCGAAACTTTTGGGAATTGTATGGATCATATATATCATAATGATATAACCGGTTAAAAGTATCCTTTGTATTGCTTGCATTTACAGAAAACCTAAGAGAGGAGAGTATTTGAAATCGACCCGAGTTTGGTTGCTGTGAAATCGACCCGAGTTTGGTTGCATTTACAGAAAGCCTAATTTGTTGTATCAGAATCGAAAGGATAGGTATAGGGTTTGGGGACTTTGAAGTAAAAGGTATGTTGTCGAAACCCTAATTTTTTAGTAATGTAGTATTGGGTAGTTGAAGTAAAATCGGAATTCGGATCAATATAGGTCGAAATTGTGTAAATATATTTACGAAATAAATATCGGAACTTTGTTCTGAGAACTTATCGGTAGAAAGTAATAATGTCGGTAGAAATTATATATCGATACTTTTGTCAGAAAACTGAAGCGAGATGGGTTCTAAGGATCATGAAGATGTTGTTCAAGATGAGACTGAAATGATTAAAATGGAGGCGGAGAGAGTAGATAGGGAGGAAAATCCGAAGAGACCAAAGGGTGGATTTCTGTACTTCTAGTAAGTAGAAATTGTGAAATAATTAATCTGTAAATTGTTATTGGATGAAAGTATTTAAGAACATTTAAACTTTCCTATCATGACAGTATTGAAGAATTGCAGAGGATGAGGGATTGTGGGACTTACAATGTCGGTTCGGTATGTAAATTGAAATTATAGTGAATATATTGGAGGTTGAATATTTTGATTGTTTATGGTTTATGCATAATTTGCAGGTGAGAGACGTGGTGGTGAAGAAATGGTACACGATGAGTGCAACTAAGAAGCAACCATTCAACATGTTGTCCATAAATGCTAGAGAAAACTATGAGGCGAAGAAGAAGAAGAAGAAGGTATTCATTATAGTTGTAAATATTTTGATAAATGATATATAAAAACTCTGACATTATATGAATATTATTTACATAGGAAGTGTCGACTAGGTGTAGCATAAAACGAGTGCACCACATAGTAGAGGAGTTGAAAGCGAAGGGTAAATCAAATCTGTTGGAAGAAATGGGGTTTGGATCTCTTATTGGGATTCAGGACCGACCAATTCGGAGGGAATTGTGTCGGTTGTTGATGGGAGATTTTGATTTGCAGAAGTGTGATGTGCGATACGGAGAATATTCATTTCATTTTAGTGTCCGAATTGTTGAAGCCGTATTGGGGCTACAAAATAAAGGCCAGAGTGTGGATGAAGTTATAAACATGGAGGATTGGAAATTACTTGTGCAGAAGTATGACCTAACGTCTAATGTGTCATTTGCTACACTTGAGGACGAAATTAAAAGCGGCAAGTATGAAGGGGATGATCTTAAGGCCCGTGTACTATTGTACATTGTCGGAGTATTCCTTTGTCCAACGGGTAATTCATCCCCGAGCAAGGATAGTATGAAGTTATTGTGCGACTCCGGGTTTAGAGGTGAATTAAATTGGGCTTCATATGTGTATGACAAAATAATTGATGCAATCAAGACTTTTCAAAAGTCCAAAAACCCCTCATACCTCAAAGGATGCATTGTTGTCTTAGAGGTAAACGAGTTGAATATTGGTATTGGTTTAGAAAACTTTGTAAGTAGTTATTATGGAAAATAATAAAGTTTATACAAAATGCAGGTTGCATTGTATGATTTTTGGTCAGATTCTTCTTCTGTGCCGACATTCCGAAAAACCGGAGTGGCACGCATCACTGCCTGGGGCAAGGAAGAAGTTGTTCGAGTTATGTCAAAGTTAAAATTGGAATTACCGAAAAAGAAGGTAATGGTAATTTCAGTATTTATAGATTACTAAGGACTTACAAAAGAAAGATGCTCTAATAATGTACTTTATTTGTGAAGGTTGGCGAGGAGGAAGAGGAGGAAGAGGAGAAGGTAGAATATAAGTTGAAAGTGAATGAAGGGGGAAGTAAATTTGACATATTGATTGCTGAGTTGGCGGAGGTTAAAAAACTCGTTTCTGATTGTTTGCAAAGACAATCCAGAATCGAACAGGCTATTGAGAGCTTAAAGGGGGAAGTAGGGGAAAAGTGTAATGGTGTTGTTAAAGAAGTGGTGGAATTGAGGGGTGAGTTAAAGGGGGTGATTGAAACGGTGGAAAAAAAATTGGAGGAGGGGTTAGATTTAATTCCTGAAATAAACAAAAAATTGGATGAGGGGATACATTTAAGTCGTGAAATAAACAAAAAGAGGAGTTATGTTGAGGCAAAATATGATGAACTTATAAAAAATGATGAAGAAAATGTCGAAGAATTGAGTAAGAGGGTGGAGGAAAATATAAGAGAGGTCCACCATGAAGATAGGAGGACACCGGCTCATGCAATACATGTAGAGCTCGATTCAGGGTGTCCTGCACCAAAGAAGCAGAAGAGTAAAAAGGTAAAATGAATAATACAAATGACATCCATTTTGATTATTGTGTTGCGGCTAATATCTATTGATATATCGTAGGTTACAAAAGTCAAAATACCAAGTGGAATTGATGACGTCGAGGCTGCGATGTGTGATTATGTATGGAATAGTGGATTGTTAGAACCATCGTAAGTTATATATATTGCTTTGCGAGTGATAGATATTTAAATAAATGTGGTGAAAAAATTAATACAAAAAATTGCTTCTATAGAGATGTTATCGTAGATTACGGGCTCGAACACTGCACAGTAGGCGAGCTTGGCTGCTTAAAACCCGGGAAATGGCTAATAAGTCCGATTATTAATTTGAAAGGCTGGTTATTGGGTTACGATTCGATGAGGAATCCTACCATGAAGCGGAAGATTTGCTATCTACCATCCGAATTTGTGGTAAGTTACATGTTTACACATTTTCGTGTCCTATTTGGTCATGGCTGGTCAATTGACTGGAGATTGTTTTTTAAAATGCAGAGCTCGTTCATAATTGACGGTCAAAATGCGCCGTTTCTTATAAACTTCTATTCTAGAACATTGATGGGCCATAATAAAATCACCGATTGTGACATTGTAAGATATTTTTTCGTACATGTTGTTAAGTATTTAAATAATAACAATAAATGTTCTAATATCTTGTGTGACAATTGTTGTAGATCTTCATGCCAATAAACGATTCGAATACTCATTGGTGTCTCTTGGTGTTGGATATGGTTGATGGTGTAGCATCGTTTCTTGATAGTCTACATAGATCTCCCCGGCACAAGACTAGAGTGGAGCAAACAAAGAAAACAGTATGTGTCGATACATTTTGTAATTTATAATGCATAAATTCTTCGTAATCTAATTGTATTTATTTTTTATACGCAGTTGGAATGTTTACAGAAATTTAGTGAGGACGAGGCGTTTTGTGGCCAATTTGGGAAGATTAAGGTCCCACCGAGGGATTTAAAATTCGTGGTCCGTAAGCCGAAGCTGCAAACGAACGGAGATGATTGCGGAATGTTTGTGGTCATGTGGATGGAAGCTATTTCTGAAGGGAGGTCACCGGATGATTTGGTAAGTGGTCGGAAAAGGACTTCATTTTTAATAAAATTTGGGACTGACATTGACTCCAAATTTGAATGTAGGTTGTTGGGGATTTTGATCGTCCGAGAGTTTTAAACGATCTCATAAATCACGATTGTAATAGATTGAGAGCGAAGTTCACAACTGCTTGCCTGGGACGTATGAAAAGATAATTATGTTACCATACTTTTTCCCACTATGTAAATGATGATATCATAGTTAGTTTGTTGTAAATTATGTTAACATATTAGAGTAAAAATATCATACTTATTTTCCTTTAGCTTACTGGAATTAAATTATCGAAACTTTTCTGCCGCAATGTGTAATAATATCAAAACTTTTATACGAAATATATGTATCCTTAGAGTAACAATCCCCGACAAAATCGATACTTTTTTTCCTTCATTATTAAATTATCGAAACTTTTTGACACAGACGGACTTGCTTAGCTTACTGGAATTAAATTATCGAAACTTTTCTGCCGCAATGAGTAATAATATCGAAACTTTTATACGAAATATATGTATCCTTAGAGTAACAATCCCCGACAAAATCGATACTTTTTTTCCCTTCATTATTAAATTATCGAAACTTTTTGACACAGACGGACTTGCTTAGCTTACTGGAATTAAATTATCGAAACTTTTCTGCCGCAATGAGTAATAATATCGAAACTTTTATACGAAATATATGTATCCTGAGTAACAATCCCCGACAAAATCGATACTTTTTTTCCTTTGTTATTAAATTATCGATACTTATAATCTTAATCGGAACTTTAGGTGGGATTTCTATTTAAACCAGCACTTAACTTAAATCAAACATCCATTTAGGAATTTTATCGAAACTATTGCAGAGATCTCTTCAACTCCAACGACGACTTGGGTAAAATCAACACCGACGAGGACGATTACTGCGATCATATTTACAGGTTAGTAAAAGTGACTGACTTTTCGTACTTTAGGGTTAGGGTTTTGCACGATTATGGAGTAACCGATCATCTTCTGCATATAACAGTTGTAATGGCACCCAAAACACGGGCACTCAAACGGAAGAGAGATTCTGCTTCGAAGACAAAGTCATCTTCGAAATCAAGGTCTGCTAGTCAAGTAAGTTCAAGTTCTGCTGAAGAAAATTTGTCTTTTGAATCGCAAAACTTTAGAAGCACCGATGACAAACTGACATATGATAGCAATTTCAAAACAAGGAAGATTCGTCCAGAACGTGTTATTGACTTGAACTTCTTCTTCGATGAGAAAAACAAATTTGGGTTTAAAGATACATTTACAGATTGGGGGTGGCTTGAACTGCTTGGTGTAGAACCAAAATATTACCTCAATCTTGTTAGAGTTTTCTATAGTAATGCAAAATTAGACCCGCATCCTGGTACGGGAAAAATATTAGGATTTACGACTCATGTCATGGGTAAGGACATATATATAGATGCGTCATCTATTGCTGCTGGTATAGGAGTGAAGAATGTAGGAGATTCCGATGAATGTGTTTTAGCTCCTACCATGAAACGTGTGGATCGGAATACTCCCACTCGCCTTGGTGCGGAGGCCAGATTGTTCCACTTTCTTGTCAGTTGGTTTCTTCGGCCGTCCGGTGGGAAATATTCAGAAATTCGAGATATTGATTACTGGTGGTTGTCTAAATATGAATCAAGAACCGCTCCAAACATAGCAAAACTGATATATGAGACAATGCTACATATAGTGAAGAAGGGTGCTTCCATTACAACCTCACTACCATATGGATGCATAATTTGCCATATATTGAGGAAGGAAGGAGTGCAATTCAATCTTGACTGCCCTCTTCGACTATCCAGGAAGATCGACATGATTACCTTGACAAAAGCGGGATACAATTTTATTGAAAACGTCGGTTGGATAAACAAATGTCTAATTGGGGCAGAACAAGGCAACGACCAAGTGGAGAACATTGAAGCAGAACATCACGAGCGGATGCAAGAAGATGAGATCGAAGGGGTCATTACCATGAAGTCAGTGATGGATTACATGGTTCATTTCCGCGAGCAAATGGATGCTCGTTTTGGCGAGATTAATCACCAAATCGGCCAAATGCGAGCAGATATTTCCTCAGTTCGTGCTGACTTCTCCAACTTCCGTAATCAATGGCTTCAAAGCAAATACAAACCCATAGGTAAAATAACCTTTCAATTTACAATTGACATTCGGTTATTTGACTATTGACATGCTTATAACAGAAGTGGACAATCCAGTGGTGCGTGAAGAGGATAATACGGTGCCTGAAGAGGAGAATGATGAAGAGGTACGCAGTTCAGATGAGGATGACAGTGAAGACCCCAGCAGATATATTATTTCTGTAACACAGAACAAAAAACTTGTCATTTTTGATGTCAACGGAGTCCTTGCATATTATACAAAACAAACTCCCAGAGGTAATTAAATTTCTGTAAATCTGCTTACGGCTATAAAGAAAACAATTATGTTTAATTTCCTTTCATGTTGTAGATGTTAAACTGAGGCCAGGTGTAGAAGAATTTATGCAATTTTGTTTAGAGAATTTTGTTGTTGGAATATGGTCATCTAAGTTGAGGTAAGCACCGTTATGATCCAAATTGTTAACATTTAACGTTGACCTCTTAAATAATTTGAAGTTTATCGTGGTAATTGTTCACGATTGCAGGCATAACATTGACCTTGCTCTTAACAAAATACCCGTACAAAAAGAACGATATTTTTTCATCTGGGTAAGATGCTTCTTACATATTCGTAATTGAATTTGTTATGATTCTTACATTTTGGTGCTTTACAAGTTACTATTAACAGGATCAAACAAAGTGCATAGAGGAAGAAGAATACACCTTCTGCAAAGACTTGCATCAAGTTTGGATTGAGTATCCTCAATTCAAAGAGGAGAATACACTGTTGGTGGATGATTCTTCCGAGAAAATGAGGCATAATCCAGTGAGTAATATTTTTTTTACATTCAATTTATTAATAACGTAATATGCTATTATTTTGTTAATTTATCTTTTCTTTATAGGAATACAGCTACATATGTCCGCGTCCCTATAACCAATCATCTTCCAACGACAATGCGTTAGGTATTACAGTTACATATGTGACTAATTCCATTGGTTTATTTATATATTGAAGATGTTGACAGGAGAGTCTGCTAATTTGGGTTATTTTTATATATCCACAGAAAAGGGCGGAAGCATCCGAGAATTTTTGGAAAAGTTGGCGAATGACCAGAGTACTGTACCCGAATTTGTAAAAAATAACTCTTTACACATTTGAATGTTATATCATAATGTTGTATGCAGTCACCATGTCTGTTGATGGGAACTTGCTGTATTCCAAATGTCCTCGTTACCCTGAGACATACAGAAGTGATTGATATTAAAATTAACCATAAACAAACACTTGCAGACAATATGTTGTAGAATAGATATAGTAACTTACATTATAATCCTCATCTGCGGGGCCGTAGGACCATTCCGCATCGTTAGCAAACAAGTCAGTCGAGGTAGGTTGTGTAAAAGAATCCAGACCCAGCTTTAATTTAGGACACGTTACTCTGTTATGTCCCTCATTATTGCAGAAAGAGCAACTCCTACTTTTCTTCTGGACGATCTTCTTTTGGACAAGTTTTCTCTTTCCTTGTCTTCGTTTAGGGTCGCCAACGCGAACTCCATTATCAAATTTCTTCGTTTACTTGAATCTTTCAAACCGAACGAGTGTTCAAATTCGGCAGTTAGTCTTTTCATCTCATCTCTTGCGGTTATGAAAGATGCATCTGTCTTTGATGCAATGTAGCACAAACGACTTGACGTTGTACGTAGGGCCGCGAACCGTGCCATTTGCATAACTTCAGGTGCTACATTGAAGTCAAGGAAACTTGGTGCAGCAGCCTTCGCCTTCTTCGTCCATCGAGTTAGAATCAACGACTTTGGAATACATGTGTAATCCAAGTGCTTCAAAACATGCAGTTGATGGCAACATGGAATTCCTACAGTCTCAAACTTCCTACACGAGCATGTGACGGATTCCGAGACAACATCAAAAGATACGTCAAATCTAATGTTCTTTTCCTTGTACTTTGACAGAACAAAATGTAGAGAGTCATCTGATAAGGACTGAATTTTTTCGTTAATCCGGTACAAAGTCTCCTCTTGAAGTTCGTCTTGGAAGAAACCAAATGATGCTCGCGTATAAATTTGACCAGCATGGCTTTCTAGGTCTGTGAGTTTGGTGATCTGGTAGGGCGTTGTCTGCGAACTTAAGCAATCTGCTTCCAACTCGTTGATACGAATTTTTCGAATTAAATTTTGTTCAATTGTACGAACTACGTCTACATATGTCTTCTTCTGTATCAGGGCACGTCCGAGTGCAGCATTCAAGGACTCGCTTCTTTGTGTGGATCGCAAATTGGCAAAGAAATGACCCGTTTGATATGCTTGAGCCCATAAGTTCCGAGTATTTCCCTTCTCTATAACCCATGGATGGTTTTCGACGTTGAATTCGGAAATCACCCTAGACCATTCTCTATCAAATTCGCTGGTTGTCCACCACGAACTCATACATCTATTAAATGCTGTGCTAAATTTGCTGTCACCAATGTTAGCTTGTACATTGCGAGATAGATGCTAGGAACATAATTTGTGCTTAACATAAGGGAAAACACATTTGATAGCCCTCTGCATTGCCCTATCCTCGTCTGTCACAACTGAAAGAGGCGCTTTATTCAGCATGGCTTGTAGAAAATTTCGCAGCACCCACTCGAACGATTGAGTCATTTCGTCAGCTATGATCGCAGTAGCAAAAACTATTGTGCTATGGTGATGATTGACACCGACAATAGGCAAAATTGGTCGTGCATAGTAATTACCTTTGTAAGTTGTGTCGAAGGCAATAACATCACCGAAGCAAGTGTAATCTGATCTCGATGTTGAATCAGACCAAATTAGATGCTGCAATGCCCCTGATTCATCTGTGGAGTATGTCATAAAAAACCCTGGATCATCATCTTTCTTGTACTCAAAGTAATCAAGGAGTGCATTCACATCCCCATTGACAAACTCCTTTGCTTTACCTCTATCAAGTGCATTGTACAGGTCTTTACTAGTAAATCCAACATTACGAAACCCCCCTGCCTGATTCATGAAATATTTCATTACCTTTGATGTCCCAACACCAACATGTTTCAACGCTGTTGCCTCAGCCACATCAGCCTCAGTCACACCTCTATTTGAACGCATAAATGGTGTCATAAGAGGTGTGCACAATGCATGATTATGTTCGTGGAAAGACTTACTTAGAACCCACTGATCTTTTGTTCTGGTTGCTGTGACAACGATTTTGGCCTTGCATCCTGTTCGTGTGACTGGCGTATGTGCACGTCGACGATTAACATTTTCGACCTTCGAACACCTAAACCCTTGTTTTGAACAACAAAATTCTTGTGTCTTCACATTCCCTTCGCCATCCAGCCGTGATGTTCCTCGACGTGCACTAAAACCTTGTTTCATTGCGTATTCCTTGTAAAAATTCCAAGCTTCCTCACGTGAAGAAAAGAGCTGACCTACCAACCGTTCTGAATCATCAACGGTCAACTTCTCATCTTGCAAATTCCCGCTACAATTAACATCGTTGGATGGAATATCTTCCATTTTCTTAAACACGATCGGTTGAAGTGGTCCAAACTTTTCCTGCACAGGACTTCTGTTGTGTTGCTTTCATTTTCAGGTACTAAATTCGGTAGGTGGTGGTGGTTGATGGTGGTTGATGGTGGTTGAAAGCATTTAGAGCAATTTATTTCTTCCTTCCTACAAAGTTAACGTGCAATAAATTCTATTTTATTATCGATACATTTTTTCCCTCTACTGAAAAAGTTCCGATCCTGTTGTAAAATTCCATGATACATTACCAAATCTGCGCGAAAATATCGAATCTTTCTTTCCTTCACGATAAAATGTATCGATACTTTCAGAAACAATGAATTCTCATAGGTTACTGTAAATAAAGTTTCGATACAATTTTCCCCTTTCTGAAAATGTTTCGATACCGTTGTTAAATTCCCTGATACGTTACCGAATCTGCTCGAAAATATCGATTCTTTCTGTACAGGACGATAAAAATTATCGATACTTTCAGGCAACATTATTCCAACTTACTAAATATGTTTCTATACTATTGTAAAAAGAAAGTATTGTTAAATGAAATGCAAATTAAAGTTTTCATTCCAGTTAAATTTACTTATGTGGTGTTTTGCTTTCCTATAAATACCCACGAATTCCACCATCACTTACTCATTCCAAATTCTCTCTAAACACCGAGCCCAATCTTTGCTCACCTTATGGCCAAATTTCAGGCAACATTTTATTTTCTCGATACTTTTTTTCAGTCAACAATCACCACCAAAATGTCACTGAAATATTTAATACAGTTGACAACAATCGAGGTTAGTAAACACGGCCACAAACAAATTTCTTCTATGGAATGTCGAATCCCAACACCGTCAGCAAACAAAACACACTACGTTATGAAGCTTACGAACGAAACAGACGTTCGTAACATGTATGACCGCCTCAATTCCGTCGGAGCTACAGACGTCCATTTACATGTTAAGTTTGACGACGTCAACGCCGGCGAAGGTAGTTCGTCTGCACCCGTACAACCTGATCCAAACACTGAACGCGCACCGTCTTCACCGGATGTTGATGCGGCTGCGGATGAGCTGCAACTTTTTATGTACATGCGTAGACAAAGAAAACAACAGCTGATCGAAGAACTAAACCTAAGTTCAGACGTGTCCACTGACTACGATGATTCAGATTAACAATAAACTTCTGAAATTATCTTCCAATTATGTTATATGACGTCTTATTTCATCCTTTATCCCTTACTTGTCCACTGGCTCCAAATAAAATTTCGATACATTATTCCCCATTTCTGAAAATGTTTCGATACTGTTGTTAAATTCCATCATACATTAGCGAATCTGCTCGAAAATATCGATAGTTTCTTAACGTTACGATACAAATACCGATCCTTTAAGAAACAAAGGATTCCCATAGCTTACTGGAAGAAAAAGTTTTCGATACAATTTACACACTATTAATAAAAAACCCGATACTTTTGAAAGAAAATCAATGTTCCGGTACGAATATCCTTCGAAAATATCGATGCTTTTACACAAATATCGATAATTAACAAAAACTAAAGGCTTCCCATAGCTTAATGTGAACAAGATTTTCGAAACTTTTTTCCATGTTTTAATGGAATTATCGATAAGTTTGCAAAAACATTCATGTTCCCGGTATATTTTTACTGTATTCTTTATTCATTACATCAATGTATCTGGTTTATTATTACCGTTTTCATTATACACTTCTACAACTTTGCATTCCAGTGTTATGTCATTTCTCACTTGTATCACATGCACCGTTTACTGCTCCTCCTGTATAAAGCTGAAACCCTTAATTCCCCACAACGAATCTGATTCTTCCTTTTCAGTATCGTGTCTTTTCACTTCTACCTCCCTGTATCACGCATGCACCGTTTACTGCTCCTACTTCTCCACATTTACTTCTATAACCCCGGAGAACGAGGAGAAGAACGAATCTGATTCTACCAGGAAGATCGCGTCTTTCCAATGTATCACATGCACCGTTTCTGTTCATGTACCTTCTCCTCATTTATTTCTATAACCCAGGAAACGAGGAGAACGAACGAATCTCTGCCTTTTCAGTCTCATGCATTATCACTTTCCCTCCCAAACGGAAATTGCCTATAAATTAACAACTCCTCTATTTTGCTCTTCACAACATCTTCAATTTTATCTACTCAACCCTTTCCTTTGCTTTTATAATCAGTTCTCTTTCACAATCTTCTATTATAAAATGAGTTCAAGCAGAAGTTCGGGTAAAAATCCTCAGTCTTTCGCAAAGAGGAAGATTGAATTCGACACATCATCAAACAATGATGATGATTTCTATATTGATTCTGATTCTGATAATGACGAACAACTAAGCCACGAGGCATTCAAATCCAGCAAATTCTTCAGGAGTTTCTTCGAGGCCTTCGATCGAATGAACTCTATCAACGACCCTACTACTCCATGGCGGTGTCCAGCATGCCACGGAGGTCCTGGTGCCTCTAAGTCGTTTTCTGGCCTTCAGTCCCTACTCACCCATGCAAAAACCAAAAAAGGAGATAAGCTGAAAATCCATCGCCTCCTTGCTCAGACGTTGGACGAGGAATTACGAAGAAGGTGTGCTTCGGCCACTCCTCAACCTCAACCTCAACGTCACGCTTCAGGCCAATGGCGTGGTCTGAGTAATGATGCTGCTATTGTCTCCCCCCGCCTTCAAGCCACCAGGAAGCTCATCACCCAATACTCTGGCCACCCATGGTGATGATTAGGAACACACAACATCATACAGATGGAGATGGGAAGGTAGTTATATAACTTCTGAATTATGTTTTCATTACTATTATAATACTTAACTTCTTATTTCTTTAATTTTTTGCTTCAGTGGATTGGCATGGGAAACCAAGACCTTCTCAACGCTTTCAGTTCCTATGGTGCTGTTGCCAAGGCTCGCCATTCATATGGTCCACAAGGTCATCGTGGGATGAGCCTTTTGATTTTTGAGAGCACGGCAAGAGGTTATCTAGATGCTCAGCGTCTGCATAACCAGTTTGCTGCCCAAGGTTTCGGGTTAGATGCTTGGCAACGTCATGCTCCATCCCCTCCATCCAGCCAGCGCCAACTATATGGTTACATGGCTGAAAAAGAAGACATACACATCTTCAACCGCCATCTCCAAGGTTTTCTCTATCATTTTCTTCTATTATTAATAACAAGATACTCTTCTGCTCATACTAATGCAAAAAAAATTTGTTCATTAGGCAACCAAAAGGTCAAGTTTGAGATGCGACCATATGCAGAGATGGTTGGACAGCAAGCTGGTGCTGGAACAAGTTCCATGGGTGGCAAGGGGACTTGAAGGGAGGAGGCTTGAAGGGACAATGAATTCAGAATAAAGAAAAGATTGATGGTCTAATATTTATGTGCAGTTCAAAGACCATGCCAGATTGTTTCCAATATCATAAAACTCTATTACATGATATTGGAAACAATCCGGCTTGGTCTTTGCATTGCACATAAATATTAGAAGATCAATCTTTTGTTTCTTCTCAATTTCTTTTTATTTCCGTTGCCATATCGTTTTGTAATCTTTTCATTTTGTAATCTTTTCCTTTCTATCTGATGCACTAGTATTTTCTTGATTCTAATTCATATAAACGATTTAATAGAAGTTTCCATAATTTTTATAAAGTTTCCATACTTTTTCGATAGTATCTCTACCTCTCATAGATGTATCCAAACATTTAATATAAGTATCCATATATTGATAAAAAGTTTCGAAAAACTTTTCAAAAGTATGCAAACTTTCGAATTCAACATATCCGGTACCATTGATAAAAAGTTTCGATAAACTTTTCAAAAGTATGGAAACTTTCGAATTCAACATATCCGGTACCATTGATAAAAAGTTTCGATAAACTTTTCAAAAGTATGGAAACTTTCGAATTCAACATATCCGGTACTGCGTTACCGAATACATTATATACCTTATAACAAATTAGACGCTACCGGTTTTATTATGTCTGACCTTTTACTTAAATTTGTCGGTTACCATTATTTTATCATTTTTTTAGTGGTTTTTACCGGAAAGATCATTTCATATCCACATATCCGGTACCGCTTTACCGGTTACATTACATACACAATCATGTTTCCGGTAACGCCGTATATTAGCCGCATATTAGGCTGCCGCATGGTAGAAAAATCCCGCATCAAGGGCAACACCCAGACGACAAACAACAGCAAAGAAACACCTACCTACAAAACGCCTTTCCCATGCTGCGAAAGGTAAAAATGGAAAGCATATTCCACAAGGTCAAACTCTGTCTCGCCCTAAACTGGAACCTACTGTAAAGGGGAAAACCCGAAAAAGCCACTCTACTTCCGGTGAGGAAATGGCCGGTCCCGAGGTTTTTTGCAGCAGCCTGGACAGAGCTCTGACCCCGTAGGAATCCTTGAAAACCATCTATACCTACAGGAAGAACGAAGCGTTTGAAACCTATACCGCTACTGATTTGATGGTGCCGTAGGAGCTCTCCCATAGAAACGCCTAAACCCGAGGCTCTCTTCCGATTAGCAAAACGTTTCCGACAGCGCCAGGGAGATGGAGTCAAACAAGTGAATGGAGGAGGTGGTAGCAAGACAGTTCATCCCCTTCTTCGTAAACCTCGATCCAATGGCAGCAACGGCAGCATCGAAACTCGAAACAGAGCTCCTGTTGGGCGCTAACCGTGGCGGCGGAAACACACTAGAGCCTCGCCTGGGGAAATCTTCCTTCCATTCGTTCTGACCCAGATCCGCTCCGTAACACTGGACCAAACCACCAGTTGGACTCGACCACCGTGATGCCGGCAACTGACAGCCTTTGGAGGGGGAACTCCGCCCTCCCGCAGCGCCGTTCAAGGGAACCGGATCGAGAGGAACAAAGGACCAGCCGAGGGTCACGAGCTTCGGAGGGGGGGGGTGAGATCTGGAAAGCGCGTGGGTCGCGTTGAAAACCAACCCCATTATGTCGTTAACCTGTTTGGCTGCCTTGCCTTGCCTTGCTCGCAATGTTGCCTTCCATCTCAATTCTTAAAAATGCCAATTGACCATTGATTCAATACATTGCAATCTAGGTTAATGCATTCATTGTTGATTAGATTGTTCATGTAATGGTTGTTATTGTTAGTGTAACAATTTGTCTGCTGAGCGCCGAGTGCCGGGGAAATTTTAGATCAAAAATCCCCTTTTAATTATTATTTAAAGAAATGATCCCCTCATACTTAAATTTAGAGAAATGACCTCAAATCTGCCACATATAAAGAATTCACTTTCTAGGAATAGCGAGTCACAAACTCGCTTTCTGCAAAGAGCAAGATCTTTATACGTGACAACATTTTTCAGAATAACGAACTTAACATGAACTCGTTTTCTGCATAACGCAAGTTCCCTAAGAATTTGATGAGTCAGCTTAATTTATTGCGGGCGATTTAATGGAACTCGCTTTCTGTAGAAAGCGAGTTCTTTGTAAATTGGGCTAGCAGACCAAGCGTCTATAAGTATGCTCGAGCAATATTTTGGGGTTGTTAATCGTATAATTTTAGTAAACATTGAGTTTAGGTACGTAGTAGTGGAACTTGTCTTTCATTCGACACCGATATGGGCAAGTTCGGTGCATTGTAAACCGAGTAAAATTTGTGTTGAAAACGGTTCCATAGCTTATTTTTGTGAATGAAGGAAAATATAAAATGGCGTGATATGCTTGTTTTGTCAATTTTTTTCGGATTTTTAATTCGAGAATTATCGCAATTTTTGAATTTGGAGGCGTTGCAGTGGTTTTGTACAAGAACGACAAGCCGGAAAGAAATTTTTCAAATGAACGAGACCTTATTATCTAAACCGAAACTTGAGGGACACAGTTTATTTACAATCAACGGTAATATTAGGGGTGAGCGTTCGATCGAGTCGAGTCGAGTCAAAAAATTTCGAGTTATTCGAGTTGACGAGTCATATTTTACAACTCAAACTTTATTTGAAATTTTTTCGATTCGAGTCGAGTCGAATTTTCGAGTTCCTATAAAAATTTAATTGTAATTATTTATCATGTTATAGTATGTTTTGATTCAAATTTAAACGGCTTTCTCTAATCATATAAGAATATAAGATATGCATATATATATATATATATATATATATATATATTTCTTCATATTTTTTTTATATGTGGCAATATTTCTTCATATTTTTATATATCGGTATGTATATATCATTAAAAATTGAGGGACTCGTCTTGAACTTAAAAATAAATTTACTAATTACTAAAAATTTCGAGTTATTCGAGTTATTCGAATTTGCATTTTACAATTCAAACTTTATTTGAAATTTTTACGAGTCGAGTCAAGTCTATGAAATTTCGAGTCGAGTCAAGACGAGTCGAGTATTTTCGCCTCGAGTCGAGTCGAGTTATTCGATTTTTTCGAGTCGAGTCAAGTTTTGCTCACCCCTAGGTAATATAGTAAGAAATTACAATCACTTAGTCGATACGAGGGCCCGAGCGATTAGGACACTTGTTACTCGTGTGTTCGGAATTTCTACATGTAGTGTAAAGTTTCTTATTCGGTTCGTTCTCTATGTTGGACCACATCCTCTGCACAGTAAATTTGTGTCGATCGTGGACGTCCCTTTTCTCGTAGTAGTGCAAGATCTGGGCGTATGGTCAGTTTAGCGTCAACGTCATACAAATAAATTTCATTTTTTATGGGAGGAAATTCTTTTTCGTAAACTTTGAATACCATTTCTAGTAAGTATATCGGATCAAGCAGTCTCATGTAGTAAATCCGTTGGGAAGAACAAGTAGTAATGGCGTGTGCACACGAGTATTTAAATGTTTGGAAGACTCCGCACTCACAGGTTATGTGCCTTAGATTTATCACGTACGCGTTGTGTTGTATGCCTTCCAACGACCTCGAAAATTTTGAAACACAAAACGAATGATCTTCTCGAGAGAAGAGAATTGCATTCATCACATTTGAATGGCGCACATAAGTTTGCAATTGTTCGAGGAGGTCCGGGTGAACTTTGTGGCCACCTGTCATGTACTCAGTTGCTTGCCTTCCCAAGGTTGCAAATAGGGTAGTCAAACGATAGTAAGTCGCTTTGACAACGGAAGTGATAGGCAATTGTCGCACTCCCTTAAGTATTAAGTTGACTGCCTCAACCAAGTTTGTTGTCATGTGACCATATTGTTTGCCCCCATCATATGATCGAAGCCATTTTTCTCTCGGGATTTTGGCAAGGTAGTTCGCGTCATCTTTATTCCTATATATCAGTTCTGCGAACAGTTGGTTTACCTCATGTACGTAATGCGAGTTGCCTAGGGAATGACAGTTGAATAGTTAAGGGCGAACAATACATGCAAAGATATTGTAAACGCAGAGGACCTAAAAGACGTACACATTCGAAGCACCGTAACACGTTTATCTTGGTTCTTGTACTTTTGCAAGTAGTTGGTCGCAATGTGTCGTAAGCAGTAACGGTGGTAAATATGAGGAGGCTGTCAAGACCAGCCCAAACGTTGTATTGCGTTCTTGATCGTTGTGCCTCTGTCGGAAATAACACATATCTCATCATCCCTTGTTCGCATTACAAGAGAAAGAATATGTATCCGTAGGTTCTTAAGAAAGAACTCTCAAGACTCAAGATCCTCCTTTCAGACTATTGCGAAGGCTACATGAACGGTTTTCCGATTGTCATCTTGTGCAATCGCCAGAAGTAAGACCTGTGTATATTTCCCACACAACCAAGTACCGTAGATCTGAACTATCAGGTTGCAGTGCATGAATGCATTAATGCACTGCAGAAATGTCCAAAATAATTGGTAGAATTGACAAACACTTGATATGACACGATCATTTTCGTATGCCGGAGCTATCTCAAATTTCGCAACCGTTCTAGGTATGTGTTTCTGCATCATTTTTAGCCATGGGCGCAACTCGTTGTAAGATTCCTCTCATTGGTCAAACAGTCTTTGTACGACCCGCCACTTTGCATACCATGCTTTATGGTAATAAGGAATGTAGTTGTACTACGTTTTAGATGTAGCGATACATGTGGCAACTGTCACACAGGGATTTGCTTTGACCAGTGGCATGAAGGTATCGTATAAGATGTGCACATCCAAGCTCTTGTGATCCTGACTTAGGATGCTCATGGTGTATGTATGAGGCTCATCTAGTTTTGTGATTCTCCACAGCCCGCTCAGCATCTTTAAGGATAATACATGAACCCTTCATTTACATCTCTGTTTCTTGTGGGCGCAATCCGCAGTGTAGAAATTCGGTTGAGTTTTTTTCACAATCAACGTAACTGCCCGGCGAATGTTGTAGTGCTTAATAGTGGCCACATCTAGTTCTTTTGTCAAGAATGTCATCCAATGGCCAGTTTACCATCAGCATGGTGGTTGTAACTGTTAATTGTTGGGTATTGTGAAAATTTTGGAACGTTCAAGGCATCCATATCAACTGTTGTGAAATGGATTGGTGGCTGGTAATAAGAAATTGGTGTGGCCGATACTGGAACGTTGCTTTCTGCCGGCTGTTCTTCGTTGCCTTCTAATCTTCAAAGGACCATGCTGGAATGTTCACGCCTGTTGGTTCTTCATAGAAGGGCCCTTGCTCGTCATCATTGGGTCCAGCTTCCCTAACCTATTCTTCGTCAGAAATATCCCCTCGAACCGGTATAGTTTTGTGTCGTCGACTGTTGTCTTTTTAGGCGAGCAAATTGGTCGTCAATCGCGAGACCACTCACGAACCGTACTACCAAGATCAAAATCAAGCGCACCAGCACAAGAATATCTCCCCATAGATGGTTGAACGTACTCCATACTAGGGACATATGTTGAGTATCGTCCATATGAGAAATCATCGAAGGGGTTGGACGCTTCATGGTCGGATGACCTCCTATAGTTGTGGGATGATGACGCTACCTCCCCCATACTATACGGATTGTACGCTGCATGGCTTCGCATTAGAGAGGATGGTGCACCGAATTCATCGTTCGAGGGCTGGTTCAAGTCTTAGCCGAAACTAGCTATGTACAAATGTCTTGGCACAAAAGATGATGATGCACCGAACTCGTTACATGGACTGTATGTAGTTAATAGGTTAAAATCATTTCGTAAACCGGTCGTTGGGCTATCAACGTTGGCATTAAGGTCGAAGTCGAAATTCGCTAGTCTTCAGCTTGAGATTTCGATACCAACATCAGAATCAGAAAACGACGCATACAACTCGAGGGGCCCTCCAAGTGAATACTCCAAGTGGGTAGCCAGCATCAACTCTACATCAATGTTGTCCCTAATGCGACATACTGAATAGGTTAACGGTTCTAAAGAGATCGACAGACGATACTTCAACTCGTCCAGATTTTCCCCAAGGCCATGCGTGACACTATTTTTTTACTTCCTTAATCAACTTCTTGTACAATAATCTCCTCGGAATTGTTATTCTTACTGTATTCGCGGACTGAAAAATGACGTCGGGTGAGGTATCAGCGATTATCTCGCCGTCGTAGTACACTTGAACAACAACACTTCCTTGTCTCGATATTTTCCCAGCAATTGAAAAACTTTAATGAAAACTATACAATACAAGCATTCCATTTTGCCTGATATAAGAGGTCCAATATTATTCATCCGGAAAATCTAGAAGAATTTTTCTTTTGCAGACATGTCAGAAATATTGTGTCAGGATTACTAACTTTGCAAGGATCTCGCTTTCTACAAAAAAACGAGTTCCTTTAAGATTCTTGGATCTCGCTTTTTGTAGAAAGCGGGTTCCTTGCATAGTCAGTAATGCTGACAGTGTGCTTAACACGTCTGTAAAAGTAAAATTCTTTCAGATTTTCTGAATGAATAATATTGGTCCTTTGTACCTCTTATATCAGGCAGAATGGAATGCTTGTTTGAATAATTGAGGTAATTGGAGGTAATGTTGTTCGAATAATTGAGGTAAATTGTATCTCCCTACCAACGTGCTGGAAAAAGATAATTTAAGATGATTTGTACCGAACAATGTTTCACATAAATAAAAGAGGATAAATTGCAGCGTTGCACATACTTAGAACATTAATATAGGATGAAAAACCAACTTATAAAACATAATTTGATAAGTGAAAGGTTAATCGAAATCGTCGCAGTCAGTTGAAATGTCTGAACTTAAGTTAAGTTCTTCGATCAGTTGTTGTTTTTGTTGTCTGCGTCTGTACATAAAAAGTTGCAACTCGTCGGCAGCTACATCAACATCCGCTAAAGACGAAGCTTGTTCAGTGGTCGTGCGAGTGCGAACAGAGTAGCTTTTACGGGTGCGGACGTACTACTTTCACCGGTGTTGACCTCATCGAACTTAATATATAAATGGATGTATTTAGCTCCTAAAGAATTGAGTCGGTCATGCATATTACGTACGTCGATTTCGTTGGTAAGCTTCGGAATGTAGTGCGTTTCAGCTTTCGTCGGTGTTTGAATTTTACATTCCAAGTAAGAAATTTGCTTGTCAGAACGTTTATTAACCTCGTTTGATATCAATTGCAAAAAATCGTGGAGTAACGTATTGTTGGTGATTGTTGAGTCGAAATAGGTACCGAGAAAATAAAATGTCGCGAAAAACTTAGCCATGAGGAGAGCAAAGAGTTGGATGTTTTTTTCTGGAGAAAATAAAATATTTCTGGTGATTATTGAGTCAAAATAGGTACCAATATTATTCATCCGAAAAATTCGAAAGAATTTTGCTTTTGCAGAGGTGTCAGACACGTTGTATCAGTATTACTGACTATGCAAGGAACTCACTTTCTACAAAAAGTGAGATCCAGGAATCTCAAAGGAACCTGTTTTCTGTAGAAAGCGAGATCCTTGAAAAGTCAGTAATCTTGACGCAGCGTGTCTGACACGTCTACAAAAGTAAAATTCTTCCAGATTTTCCGGATGAATAATATTGGTCCTCTGATATCAGGCAAAATGGAATACTTGTATTGTATAGTTTTCATTCAAGTGTTTCAAGTGCTGAGAAAATGTCGAGACGAAGAAGTGTTGTTCTAGTATACTACAATGGTGAGATAATCGTTGATGTCTCACTCAGCGTCGTATTTTAGTTCGTGAATATTGTAAGAATAACGATTCTGAGGAGATTTTCGTACAAGAAGTTGATTAAGAAAGTGGAAAACAATGTCCCGCATGATCTTAGGGAAAATCTGGACGAGTTGAAGTATCATATGTCGATCTCTTTAGAACTGTTAACCTACTCAGTATGCAGCATTGGGGACAACAGTGATGTGGAGTTGATGTTGGTTACCCACTTTGAGTATTCATTAGGAGGGTTACTCAATCTGTATGCATCGTTTTTTTATTCTGATGCTAATATCGAAATCCTAAGCTGGAGATAGGCAAATTTCGACTTCGACCCTAATGTCAATGTTGATAGCCTGGCGGCTAGTTTACGAAATGATTCCAACCTATTAACTACATACAGTCCACGCAACGAGTTCGGTGCATCGTCATTTTCTGTGCCAAGACATTTGTGCGCAGCTACTTTCGGCTACGACTTGAACCAGCCCCCGAACGATGAATTCGATGCACCATCTTCTCCAATGCGAAGACATGCAACATACTATCCGTATAGTATGGGGGAGCCAAGGTTATCATCCCACAACTGCATGAGGTCATCCGACCATGAAACATCCAACCCCTTCGATGATTTCTCATATGGATGATACTCAACGTATGTCCTTAGTATGGAGTACGTTCGACCATCTATGTGGAGACATTCTTGTGTTGGTGCGCTCGATTTTGATCTTGGTAATATAGTTCGTGAGCGGTCTCGCGAACGACGACCAATCTGCTCGCCTAAAAGGGTAGCAGTCGATGACGCAGAATTATACCGGTTCGAGGGGGATATTTCTGACGAATAAATGATTAGGGAAGCCAGACCCGATGGCGACGAGCAGGGGCCCTTCTATGAAGAACCAGAATACGTGAACATTCCAACAGGGTCCTTCGAAGATTTGGAAGGTAACGAAGAACACCCGGCAGAAAGCAACGTTCCAGTATTGGCCACACCTATTTCTTATTACCAACTTCAATCCCACTTTACAACGGTTGATATGGATGCCTTGAACATTCTGGAATTTTCATAATACCCAACAATTGACGGTTACAACCACCATGTTGATGGTGAACTAGCCATTGGGATGACATTCTTGACAAAAGAACTGGTTGTGGCCGTTCTTAAGCACTATAACATTCGCCGGGCAGTTACGTTGACTGTGAAAAAAACCCAACCGAATTTCTACATTTCGAAGTGCACCCACAAGAAATTGGGATGTAAATGGAGGGTTCGTGTATCATCCTTGAAGATGCTGAGCAGGCTGTGGAGAATCACGAAACTGGATGGGCCTCATACATACACCGTGAGCAGCCTAAGTTAGGATCACAAGAACTTGGATGTGCACGTCCTATGCAATACCTTCATGCCACTGGTCAAAGCAAATCCCCGTGTGATGGTTGTCACCTGTATCGCTAAAGCTAAAACGCAATACGGCTATATTTTTTATTACCATAAAGCATGGTATGCAAGGTGGCAGGTCGTACAAAAACTGTTTGGCCAATGAGAGGAATCTTACAACGAGTTGCGCTATTAGCTAAAAATGATTCAGAAACACATACCCAAAACGGTTGTGGAACTTGAGACGGCTCCGGCATATGAAAATGACCGTGTCATACCAGGTGTTTATCAATTCTATTGGCTATTTTAGACATTTCTACAGTGCATTAATGCATTCATGTACTGCAAGCCGATGGTTCAGACCGGCAGTACTTTGTTGTACGTGAAATATACACAGGTCTTACTTTTGGCGGTTGCACAAGACGGCAATTGAAAAACTCTTCCTGTAGCCTTCGCAACAGTCCAAAAGGAGGATCTCGAGTCTTGGGAGTTATTTCTTAAGAACCTACGGAGACATGTTCTTTCTCCTGTAATGCGGGCAAGGGATGATGGGATATGTGTAGCCCCCTCGTCTCGGTCTGGCCGAATGACCGGTCCGAGTGGGCCACACGGGGAAAACCGAAGCGAAACCCGTTAAGGTTCCCCCTCGGTTAGCAACCCTATTTTTTTTTCTTTTACTTAATCTTTTCTAAAGGTTCAATTAAGTCCTATGTGGTCAAACAGCGGAACAAAATACATGAGACAAACATTCGAACCCAAAACAGCAATTAAACAGCCCACTTTTAATCTTTTAAACAGGCCGTTTCGAAACACCTTGAGGCGTATCGAAACGCCTTGACCAGGTCAACTGTCCCAGAGCCTTTACAAGGGGCCGTATCGAAACGGTGGTCAACCGTTCCGAAACACCTTCAACGGTCAACTTCTCGTGGTCAACGAGATTTTGACCGTTTCGAAATCCTTATACCCGTTTCGGTACACCTTCATCTCGTGAATTTCTCAGAATTCCAGTAGCCAAAACGTTCCGAAACGCGTATCGGAACAGGGGTTTCAAAGGCCATACCGTATCGAAACGCGTTCCGATACGGGGTCCCTGAAGCCTTACCCGTTCCGAAACGACCCAGCCCGTTTCGAAACGCGGGCTGTCTGCAGCCTTTTGAAATTCAGATTTAAGGGTAT
The DNA here is from genome assembly GCA_030270665.1 of Hibiscus trionum. Classification (NCBI taxonomy): domain Eukaryota; kingdom Viridiplantae; phylum Streptophyta; class Magnoliopsida; order Malvales; family Malvaceae; genus Hibiscus; species Hibiscus trionum. The sequence continues at coordinate 11,241,573 of BSYR01000036.1, read as the reverse complement.
TTCAACAAGTATGAAGGTCCCATAGGGCCCCTAAAGGCACACAAAACCATCAAACAAAGTCTAGAGGCATACATCCTAGATTTGACACACTCAAACACATACAAGCATGGATTTAGACAATTCCTCATACATAGCAAGTTACACATTAGGAGCCTTTCATACAAGCATGCTTGAAGACATTAAAAAGAACCAATAAGCATCATACATCTCAAATAAGTTTACATGCCATTCAAAGCAACTTGAGCATTCATAAGACATCCATCGTACTAGCATTTGGCAAGATATATCATGCTTACAAACCAAGTCAACCATAGATATACATCAAGACCCGAATCAACAATTCCTATCCCATTGCTTAACTATTACATTCTATTACTTAAAATTCATACATTGAGCTCACCAAAAGCAACACTTGGAGACCTTCCCTTGCCTTTGCCACCCACAAGCTATTTATCTGCATTGTCGAACAAAAGAGAGCGTAAGCATAAAAGCTTAGTGAGGGTGAGCTCTTTAAAAACAAACCTCGACAATGCAGGGTCCAAGCACGAGCTACAACCACGATAAAATGCATGTTCTTACCTCCGATCCACACGAGCCATAATTCTAAATGATGCATAAACATATAATCAATAACATGTCATGCTCAACATGTTTAAATCCACAACACATGAAATCGCATATACTAAACCATGTTAGCAACACATCCCAAATCACGTTGGCTCACAATTATTCACATATTGGCAACATAAACTACAATCCGTATTGGCACCTAGCTATGACTCGAATACACGGATAACCGTTGGAACTCACATCCAACAACACAACCATTACCTGACGGTGGGATTACACTCATCACCGTTCATGCGGATGGGATTCCACTCATCCTCACGCCTCATTTCACGCGGAGGGGATTCCACTCATCCTCACGCCCCGTCGATGGGATTCCACTCATCATCGACTAATATAAATACAATTTCCGGGCGTACCCGTACTCCTCCTTGGTGACTCAACGCCACCAAGGCCACGCGCGAATTTAGACTCATGTGTGCACACTAACATCCTAATGATCGATCATTTGTACTCAAGCATACTTGTGCCAATACTACACATTTCAATAATCTTTCACAATACCATTTCATAATAACTTTCGTGCTTAGCACGTACTCACCATGACTCACCGTCATGCACAAACCACATTTCCATGCCTAGCATGTACTCACCATGATCCCCGGATCATACAAACACCTCATAATATCATTTCACACGTCAACACCACATGTACATCATTAACAACCATATCACATCATATTTTACACATGTGTATAACCATATCATATCTATCATCTACATGCATATAGCAATGCATCAAACATGCCTCCACATACATGTATAACAACATAAGCATAACCACCATAAGCATGATTAAACATGAGGCATAATTCAACACTTTAAAGATCAACCAAGGTCTCTAACTAAAGTTTGGGATTAGGCCACCACCCTAATTCCAACTCTAGGTGGGTCTACCAATCCCAACCTAGTTCACATGCTTGAACCAACACTTGAAAACCATTTAAAAGTATTTAACCACTCACCTAAACTTCCAAGCTCCAAGCCAAGCAAGCAACCTCCCTCAAATTTCCGGATTTCTTCCCGAAGCTTCTCCAACCCAAATTCCCGCTTCTAAATAACCTCAAACACATTTCAAACAAATCCAAATCAGCCCAACATCAAAAGACCAACCCGAAACACAATTCAAATTCAATTTACAACGTTGCAAGCCATGAACAAACCCCAATATTTGCAATCTCGGACAGCCCCAAAACCCCTTCCAAAATCCATGTTTCCAACACCCATTGCACCCACAAATGATCCCCAAAACAGCCCCCAACTATTACCCTAACATCAACCCTCAATTTCCAACACAAACCACACCCAAAACTCAACTAAAAACCCTCCTAAAAACCCACCAAAACCCAAATTCGGGAATCATGTTAAAATACTTTAAAATTCACATATGTTGGACCTTAAGGGTTGCAAACAACTTACCTAACAATAATAAATCAATAGCTTAGGTTAAAACCCATAAAGTTCTCATTTTTAAACAAAACCCTAAAACTTTCAATTTCAAAATCATGGACAATAATGAGAAATATTGGTACCAACAAGAAGAGGAAGACAAGGCCAAGTCAAAAATATATTTACCTCTAAAAAAGCTCCAAGATTGAAGAAGAAATGGGATGAAATAGTAAATGGAGAGGAGCTCCCCTTTTGACGTGAAGAAAGGAAATAAGAAAGAAGAAGAAGATGACAAGGCTTGTTTAACATAAAAGGGGGTTTTAAATTTGAAAGCTCTCATATTTACCATCTTGCCATTAATGAGATGGCAAATTCTCCTTTATCATAAAATCCATGGGATTTAATTCCCAAACCAATTTTGATCCAACATAAAATTTTTGATTCGAATATCTGAAGCCCAAAATAATACCTTATTATTTTAAATTTTAAAACCGAAACCCGAAACAATATTTTAATATTATTTCCATCCGACCCCCGAACCCGGGTGTTACAACTCTCCCCCACTTAAGGAAATTTCATCCCCGAAATTCATCGATCACGGAGGGCCACTGAGACATGCACCTCCACGCATTCCTCTCTCACCACAACATACTAACCAACTCGAAAGACTTACCACACAACACTTGCTACCTTGCACCTAGATCCCAACTGATTCCTTCAAGGCATGTCAATTTCAACCTCATTTCGATCTCTTCCACAAACATAGCACATAACAGATCTGCCTCACATTCCCGAATCATAGATACACACATCACGTCACAAACCTCTTTCTAACTCTGGTGGTAACCGCAACAGATAAACAACAGATCTAGCCCGATTCACAAACTCATACAACACTGTTTAAAAACTCGACCGATGACTTTCTCTGACTGATCATCTGACTTCCTCAGTTAGCCAAACACTATGCAGACGTCTTCAAAAACAATCTAGCAGAAATTTCGGATCTCTATTACCTACTTCCATCAAGAACCTTCCACGGATGTAACAACTAGAAGTAAACTGGTACTCGGTCTTGACACGCCGGCATTTTACACACTTACCCTTATACTAAACCACATTATTTATCAACTCAATCCAGAAGTACTCATCTTCAACCCACAATACGTCTTCATACTACTCGGATGCAATATAAATGAACTACCGTGTGCTTCGGCCAAAACAATACGTCTCATAACACTATGTCAATCGGTACAATTATTCTGTCTCTGAAGTGCAAAACTCTATCATCTCTGAAACTGTATTCTGAAGGTCTTCCTTCTACCATGCCTTGCACGTGAGGTGCCAAGAACCTGTCTTGCAACTGTTTCTCTTCAAGCATTCTGACTCAATGTATGTTTAACATGAAACTTGGCCACAAAATTACTATCATTCGGTAAACTGAATCCGGCAATTACAACTCGCAACTCAACTACTAATCTAACAACAGATACAACTCGAAGCATTGGTTACTACGTTGACTCTCTTCGGAGGGTACTCAATCTTGATATTGCAGTCTTCAAGCAGTTATAACACTTTATGCTGTTCAAGTTTCAACCCTTCCTAAGTCTTCAAATATTTCGAGTTCTAATGATACGTACATATACACTGTGCATTTCTTACTATACAAGCTTTGTCTATAATTCTTCGAAGCAAATACAACTGTAATTAACTCTATGTCTCATATCGGATAACTCTTCTCACGGTCTTTCAACTATCTCGATGATCAAGCCATAAATATTCTATCTTACATAAACACACAACCTAACTCTACATGTAACGCATCACTATGGTTCACAATTTCCTCCTCTGATAAGCTGATTCAAGGTCAAAGCTCTCTTCAAAGTTTCTTTCAGTTCCTCAAGGGCTCATTGTCTTGCATCTGACCACACAACTGAACATTCTTCTGCAGCAATCTATCAATGGAGCAACTATCTTCAAAAGGCTATTTACAATTCTCTGAAAGTAACAATGCTAGACCTAGTAACTATAAATATCTGTCACAGTCTTCAATTTCTTCCACTCATATCTTCTTTTGCCTACTTGGGATTTACTCTAACACACTCGGCTGAACTACATGTCCTAGGAGAACATCTTCATTAACTCGAAGTTCACGTTGCACAACTTGGTATACAACTAATTACCTAATAGGAACTATAACACTAACTTCAAAGCTTGTCACGGTCTTCTTCGGTACGTGAATATACCCATGTATCATCTATGAGAATTACTACAACTGATTAAGGAACTCGGGAAATTATTCTACTCAACATCTCTTACAAAAGTAACTAACATGCTAGTCAAACAAAGCGGCACAACTCAGGCTCAAAGCGATCGCATCTTGCCCCGAAAGCTGTCTTCGGTACATCAACTCCTCTCATTTTCAACTGGTAATAATCAGGTCCCAAATTAATCTTCGATCAGACTGAAGCACACACTGACTGATCAACAATTCACTAACACTCGGAAACGGATATTAATTATTCACTGTCCCTCGTATCGACTGTATGTAATCTGAACACATTCTCGTACTGTCCCTCTTTCTTCTTCACAATTTACACTGTAGAACTCTGAGATGATGCACTAGGCCTAATGAATCTAAGGTCCAACTAACCTCGAAGTTATTTCTTCAACATTCTCAATTCTTCTGGGATTCATCAGTTACAGAGCAAACAAAACAGAAGCAACCTCGGAGACGGTCTCAACAACGAACTATTCTTCTCTATCAAGAGACAAACCGGATAAATCTCCCAAACACTTCTAGGAAAACACAAACTATTCTAGCATTCTGTGGTCTAATCTTCATTAAAAATCAAATTCATCACACTTGCTACGTAAGCTTGCCAACTAAACTCAATCAATCTTCAACCCCCAAAGCTGAATCAACATTCGACAAGAAGTTCGCCTCCTCGCCTACTACTATAGTCACACAGAAATCTGCAACTTCAAGGCAACTCTCTCTTTGTCTCAACGTATACACTAACTTTGTGCTCTTCAAGTCAAACCTTGTCAAAAGTTACATCGAAACCGTAGGAAGACAATCACTTCACATTTACTAGAAACTAGTAACTCTGAACCACCAACAAACATCTTCTGTACATCTTTCTGATCACTACTATCTCCCCAAAAGGCTAGTCACATGTGTCCCTACGTCTAAAATCTCAACAGAGATACATCAAAACCTTTTGCATGCTCACACAAACGGACGATTCTGCAAAAATTGCAACTTCACAAGTACACAGCTGTTAGTCTTCGGCCCTCTTGTCTTCAGGCTGGTCCTTCAACAAAATCTAACTCTTCTAAATCATTCTTAGAGCATTGCAAAACCTCAAAACTCAATTCTGATTACACACAAACTATTATGCTGGAACCAGTTCTATATCATCAGTCCCGACGACTCAAACATCCCATTACCAAACAATCTGAAATTAAAGCTCAAGACTTCTTTCTCGGCTCCACTACATCGGAAGCGACTTCATCTCTCCCTCTTGCTAGAAGACAACTCAGACGTACACTGGCCCCATCACACAAATCGATTTCCACTCACAGATACTGACTGACTGTCTTGTATGAAAACCATAGGCTGAATCCTAACGATCACCAACTAGCATTTCTGAACTTCAGCTTACTCACACGAGACCCTTACCCTGATCTCGCTCAAAGAACTAAGGTGCTCATACCCACCTCTAACACCTCATCGGGCACATTCAAACTTGCATGCTCGTTAACAATATACGGAAGTACGGACTCAGAACCAATCGGAAGAGACAAAATCAAAACTGTACCAAGGGCTTATCTACTATAACATCGATACCACTTTGACTCCCACTCATAGGTCTTCGCTGCTTTTCACTAACTAATACCAGAATCGGTCAAATCGTCCCTTCACCAACAAGAATCAACTCACATGTACGCAGACTCGAGCGAACAAATTGTACCTCAACTCCGGTACAACCATACTCCCCTAAATATAGCAAAGAACTTCCTCCACATCATCCACATTTTCAAAACCACAACCTCCACTTACCGATTCACGGCCCACACACTGGCTCCAAACTTATTGAAAGCAATAAATCAATCAACAATTTAACATACAAGTTGGGTTAGCAAAGGAAAGGTCTAAGTGGCTCAAGTATGATTTCCCTCACTTAAAATCCTTTTTCCGATGTAATAGAAGCAATGGGACTCTACTCAGCATGTTTCAAACAAATCAGCACACATACATGCTCAACCAAGCATATAACAAGGCATACTTGTTAAACAAGCAAACATATGCATATGATCCAACAACGTACATTCTCAATCAATCAGTCACACATCACAGCATACACGGGTAACGAGTAACATGCTTTTAAACAAACAATCAACAAACTTGTCATACAAGCAATCATACTTACAAAGCGAGCCATCACCGTGCATATCAATTCAAAACTTAAACTTACCTCACTTACCTGCCCAAGGTCTCGGTAACCTTAGGCTCTGATACCAACAAATGTAGCCCCCTCGTCCCGGTCTGGCCGAATGACCGGTCCGAGTGGGCCACACGGGGAAAACCAAAGCGAAACCCGTTAAGTTTCCCCCTCGGTTAGCAACCCTATTTTTTTTTCTTTTACTTAATCTTTTCTAAAGGTTCAATTAAGTCCTATGTGGTCAAACAGCGGAACAAAGTACATGAGACAAACATTCGAACCCAAAACAGCAATTAAACAGCCCACTTTTAATCTTTTAAACAGGCCGTTTCGAAACACCTTGAGGCGTATCGAAACGCCTTGACCAGGTCAACTGTCCCAGAGCCTTTACAAGGGGCCGTATCGAAACGGTGGTCAACCGTTCCGAAACGCCTTCAACGGTCAACTTCTCGTGGTCAACGAGATTTTGACCGTTTCGAAACCCTTATACCCGTTTCGGTACACCTTCATCTCGTGAATTTCTCAGAATTCCAGTAGCCAAAACGTTCCGAAACGCGTATCGGAACAGGGGTTTCAAAGGCCATACCGTATCGAAATGCGTTCCGATACGGGGTCCCTGAAGCCTTACCCGTTCCGAAACGACCCAGCCCGTTTCGAAACGCGGGCTGTCTGCAGCCTTTTGAAATTCAGATTTAAGGGTATTTCAACAAGTATGAAGGTCCCATAGGGCCCCTAAAGGCACACAAAACCATCAAACAAAGTCTAGAGGCATACATCCTAGATTTGACACACTCAAACACATACAAGCATGGATTTAGACAATTCCTCATACATAGCAAGTTACACATTAGGAGCCTTTCATACAAGCATGCTTGAAGACATTAAAAAGAACCAATAAGCATCATACATCTCAAATAAGTTTACATGCCATTCAAAGCAACTTGACCATTCATAAGACATCCATCGTACTAGCATTTGGCAAGATATATCATGCTTACAAACCAAGTCAACCATAGACATACATCAAGACCCGAATCAACAATTACTATCCCATTGCTTAACTATTACATTCTATTACTTAAAATTCATACATTGAGCTCACCAAAAGCAACACTTGGAGACCTTCCCTTGCCTTTGCCACCCACAAGCTATTTATCTGCATTGTCGAACAAAAGAGAGCGTAAGCATAAAAGCTTAGTGAGGGTGAGCTCTTTAAAAACAAACCTCGACAATGCAGGGTCCAAGCACGAGCTACAACCACGATAAAATGCATGTTCTTACCTCCGATCCACACGAGCCATAATTCTAAATGATGCATGAACATATAATCAATAACATGTCATGCTCAATATGTTTAAATCCACAACACATGAAATCGCATATACTAAACCATGTTAGCAACACATCCCAAATCACGTTGGCTCACAATTATTCACATATTGGCAACATAAACTACAATCCGTATTGGCACCTAGCTATGACTCGAATACACGGATAACCGTTGGAACTCACATCCAACAACACAACCATTACCTGACGGTGGGATTACACTCATCACCGTTCATGCGGATGGGATTCCACTCATCCTCACGCCTCATTTCACGCGGAGGGGATTCCACTCATCCTCACGCCCCGTCGATGGGATTCCACTCATCATCGACTAATATAAATACAATTTCCGGGCGTACCCGTACTCCTCCTTGGTGACTCAACGCCACCAAGGCCACGCGCGAATTTAAACTCATGTGTGCACACTAACATCCTAATGATCGATCATTTGTACTCAAGCATACTTGTGCCAATACTACACATTTCAATAATCTTTCACAATACCATTTCATAATAACTTTCGTGCTTAGCACGTACTCACCATGACTCACCGTCATGCACAAACCACATTTCCATGCCTAGCATGTACTCACCATGATCCCCGGATCATACAAACACCTCATAATATCATTTCACACGTCAACACCACATGTACATCATTAACAACCATATCACATCATATTTTACACATGTGTATAACCATATCATATCTATCATCTACATGCATATAGCAATGCATCAAACATGCCTCCACATACATGTATAACAACATAAGCATAACCACCATAAGCATGATTAAACATGAGGCATAATTCAACACTTTAAAGATCAACCAAGGTCTCTAACTAAAGTTTGGGATTAGGCCACCACCCTAATCCCAACTCTAGGTGGGTCTACCAATCCCAACCTAGTTCACATGCTTGAACCAACACTTGAAAACCATTTAAAAGTATTTAACCACTCACCTAAACTTCCAAGCTCCAAGCCAAGCAAGCAACCTCCCTCAAATTTCCGGATTTCTTCCCGAAGCTTCTCCAACCCAAATTCCCGCTTCTAAACAACCTCAAACACATTTCAAACAAATCCAAATCAGCCCAACATCAAAAGACCAACCCGAAATACAATTCAAATTCAATTTACAACGTTGCAAGCCATGAACAAACCCCAATATTTGCAATCTCGGACAGCCCCAAAACCCCTTCCAAAATCCATGTTTCCAACACCCATTGCACCCACAAATGATCCCCAAAACAGCCCCCAACTATTACCCTAACATCAACCCTCAATTTCCAACACAAACCACACCCAAAACTCAACTAAAAACCCTCCTAAAAACCCACCAAAACCCAAATTCGGGAATCATGTTAAAATACTTTAAAATTCACATATGTTGGACCTTAAGGGTTGCAAACAACTTACCTAACAATAATAAATCAATAGCTTAGGTTAAAACCCATAAAGTTCTCATTTTTAAACAAAACCCTAAAACTTTCAATTTCAAAATCATGGACAATAATGAGAAATATTGGTACCAACAAGAAGAGGAAGACAGGGCCAAGTCAAAAATATATTTACCTCTAAAAAAGCTCCAAGATTGAAGAAGAAATGGGATGAAATAGTAAATGGAGAGGAGCTCCCCCTTTTGACGTGAAGAAAGGAAATAAGAAAGAAGAAGAAGATGACAAGGCTTGTTTAACATAAAAGGGGGTTTTAAATTTGAAAGCTCTCATATTTACCATCTTGCCATTAATGAGATGGCAAATTCTCCTTTATCATAAAATCCATGGGATTTAATTCCCAAAACAATTTTGATCCAACATAAAATTTTTGATTCGAATATCTGAAGCCCAAAATAATACCTTATTATTTTAAATTTTAAAACCGAAACCCGAAACAATATTTTAATATTATTTCCATCCGACCCCCGAACCCGGGTGTTACAATATGTGTTATTTCCGACAGAGGCACAACATTCAAGTACACAATACAATGTTTAGGCCGGTCTTGGTAGCCTCCCCATATTTACCATCGTTACTGCTTACGACACATTGCGGCCAACTACTTGTAGAAGTACAAGAACCAAGATGAACGAGCTATGGTGCTTCAAATTGGTACGTCTTTTAGGTCTTCTGTGTTTACGAGATCTTTGCATGTATTGTTCGCCCCTGACTATTCAATTGTCATTCCTTAGGCAACTCGCATTATGTACATGAGGTAGACCAACTTTTCGCAAAACTGAAAGCTAGGAATAAAGATGGCGCGGACTACTTTACCAAAATCCCGAGGAAAAAATGGCTTCGATCATATAATGGTGGCAAATGATATGGTCACATGACAACGAACTTGCTGAGGCGGTCAACTCAACACTCAAGGGAGTGTGACATTTTTTTATCACTTCCGTTGTCAAAGCGACCTACTATCGTTTGGCTACCCTATTTGTATACTTGGGAAGACAAGCAACTGAGTACATGGCAGGTGGCCACAAAGTCCACCCGGACCTCCTTGAACAATTGTAAACTTATGTGCACCATTCAAATACCATGCCTGTAACTCTCTTCTCTCGGGAAGGCATTTCGTTTCGTGTTTCAGAATTTTCGAGGCCGCTGGAAGGCGTACAACACAATGCGTACGTGGTAGATCTAAGGCATAAAACCTACGAGTATGGAGTCTTCCAAACATTCAAATACTCGTGCGCACACGCCATTGCTGCTTGTTCTTCCCAACGGGTTCACTACATTAGACTACTTGATCCAATATACTTACTGGAAACAATATTCAAGGTTTACGAAAAAGAATTTCCTCCCATCGGAAATGAAATTGATTCGTATGTCATTGACGCTGAATTGACCATACGCCTAGATCCTGCACTACTAAGAGAAAAGGGACGTCCACGATCGACACGAATTTATTGTGCGGAAGATATGGTCGAACATAGAGAATGAACCGGACAAAAGAAACTTTGCACTACATATAGAAATCCCGGACACACGAGTAACAAGTGTCCTAATCGCTCAGGCTCGCGTATCAACTAAGTGATTGTAATTTCTTATTGTATTACTGTTGATTGTAAATAAATTGCGTCCCTCAAATTTCGGTTTAAATAATAAGGTCTCATTTGTTTTAAAAATTCTCTTTCCGGCTTGTCATTTCTGCACAAAACCACGTTTTGAAACTATTTTCAATGCAAATTTTATACTATTCTCCATGTATCGCACGTGCCAATATCAGCCTCAGATGGAAGATAAGTTCCACTGCAACGCCTCCATGGTAAAAGTTTGTGATAATTCTCGGATTAAAAACTTTAAAAATGTGACAGAATAAGCCTATCACGCCATTTTATATTTTCATACATTCACAAAACCAAGCTATGAAACCGTTTTCAACACGAATTTTACTCGGTTTACAATGCACCGAACTTGCCCATATTGGTGCCGAGTGAAAGACAAGTTCTAGGACTACGTACCTAAACTCAACGTTTACTAAAATTATACGATTAATAACCCTGAAATATTACTCGAACATGCTTATGGACGCTTGGTCTGCCAGCCTGATTTACAAAGAACTCGCTTTCTGCAGAAAGCGAGTTCCATTAAACTGCCCGCGATAAATTAAGTCGGCTTTCCAAATTCTCGGGAACTCGCATTCTGCAGAAAGTAAGTTCCCGTTAAGTTCATTATTTTAAAAAGTGTTGTCACGTATGGAGATCTCGCTCTTTGCAGAAAGCAAGTTTTGGACTCGCTATCTCCAGAAAGCGAGGTTTTTATACGTGACAGATTTGGGGTTATTTTTTTAAATTTAGGTCTGGAGGGATCATTTCTTTAAATAATAGTTAAAATGAGGTTTTTGATTTAAAATTGCCGAGTACCGGTGACCACTAGTGCTTCGTGTTGCTGAACATCTTGTTTTCTTTTTGGCCGGACCTGATCATCTTGTTGGTTAGAATGTCTGTTGGATTGACATTTATTTGTTCTTATATATGTGGGATGATTCTGCTGATTTTGTCAAGATTGCTTGCGATTTATATTGTCTAGTTCATGTTTAAAAATACTACGAATTCACTTGTCTTGATCTCTTCTTGAAGAGAAAACTGCGTTAACATTTATGATTATTTAACTCTGAACTGCGTTAACAAATATTCAACTAACATGGAAATAAAACATGAAGCTTTAAAAATGCCTACTGAAGCTGCAAATAATAAATATTAACACACACTCACCAAATTAATTAATTATTTTACGTATATATCCAACAACAAAGCGATTAGTGATTGCTATCAAAGGAGGCATAGTTTGGGAGCAGATGATTTCCATTCTAAGTAAAAACGAATTGCAACTAAACTAATCGAAGCAACCGAGTTAAGTGGGAAGCCTCAACAACATCGCCACCTTGTCGTGCCTTGAGGATGTCCAACATCAGAGCCAACCGAATTCGAGTCGTTGCAGTTTGTCGGAATATTTCGTTAGTTTCTTCGGTTATCTGTTCCCATTCTTCTTCTACGTCTCCCATTCTTTCTCGAACTCGCCTCTGTCCTTCTTCGATGCTTTCTTTCTCTTTTCTCATCTCTTCCTTCTCTTTTTTCAACCTCATCAACCTTCTTCTCATACTTTTCTTTGCAATCTCCCTCTGCCAATAATACTATTACATAATTAGAAGAGAAAATCATGGTTATTACATTAAAAATAAAGTAATAATATATGTACCTTTCGGTTGAAGCGTCGACCTTTCTTTGTTCCGATGGATTCGATATTAAGAGAAGGCATGACCAAGAGTATATTGCTTGCTATTTTCTAGGGTTTTCTTTTCTAATAGCCAAGCTAGATGATTGTAATGTGCAAAGCATTATGCCTGATTATGTAGTGTTTCCATGGATTGCTCTACAAGAAATCTATTTTGTTTGTTTGTTACAAACCGATAAAAAAAAAGGGGTCAACTTGCACATTGATGTTCCATCTGAATGCTTTTCAGTTTGTTATATTTTTCTTCCTTAGAAAGTATTATAATGAAAAGGGTAAAGTACACAAATGATAATTAAATATCCTAAAAAATACAAAATAATCATCAAACTTTTAAAAGTTACGTAATGACCATTAAATTTTAGTTTTTGTTAAGTGGGTGATGTAGCAGTAATGAAAATTTAAATAATAACACATTTAATCTTTTAAATTTACACATTCAATTAATTTAGTCCTAATTTAACCCTCATTGTTGAATGTGGATGTCTAAGTTGATTGAATGTGTAAATATAGAGGATTAAATGTGCTATTATATAAATTTTCGTAACTCCTATATCACTCATTTAACAGCAGTCAACGGCTCAGAGACCATTTTGTAACAAAAACTAAAATTTAATGGTCATTATGTAACTGTTGAAAGTTCGATGACCAATTTGTATTTTTGGATATAGTTTAGTGACCATTTTTGTATTTTATCCTAATGAAAACTTACTTAGAAAGTATACGTACGTACATACATACAACTCTTTCTTATTGGTTGTTCCTAACTTTGTCATTAAGGTTTGACACGTATACGCACACTACTAGTACGTTGCTTCCAAAATAATTGTGAAACAAATATATGTGAAAATTTAATCCCGTAATGATAAGGGAATAGTATATAAATTAATAGTGCTTAACTTTTAAATCTGATTTTTAAATACTTATTATTTAAAAAGTTAAATAAATAAAAATATTATTATGATAATATTTATTATCATTTAAAATAAAAATATTTATGTAATTTTACAACTGAGTTGAGATTCAATAACTCGATGAGCAAATGTGAAGGGTGTGACGTATCATTTTGTTAGTTTATTGTTGGGTTGGAATTAGGAATTTTATGGGACTAATCCGCTCGCCGTAAATATTTTCACTAAGAGTTAAACGACGGGTCACTACTATATGCCATTCCAAGTCCGTTTTACGATTCTGGCGACGAAAAAGATTTTTATCTGATGATTTAAAAGAGATTGCTCACCAGCAACACACTGTATTTTACCTTGGACCAACAAGGCCAACACTGGTGCAAATGCACACTTGGATGTAAAAAGAATAATACACAGGAAAAATATTGAGAAGCCTCTTTTCCCTAAGAGAGCTATGAGGCAGAATGAAGATGGGATCCGAAAACATTAGCCGAATCTCATGACTACACAATTCAAAGTTTCAAACATAATGTGACTAAGATGTATGATCATAGAATGCCATAATCTACACAAAGCAATGTTTCAAACATAATATGACAATGTATGATTAAAGAATGACATAAATCATGACTACATAGTTCAATGTTTTGGACATAATATGGCCAGGATGTATGGATGTAGAATGCCTATGAGGATTTGGTTTGATGTTTGATGCATGTATTTCTGTATACAAAGAGTTGGCATAATAAGACTATATAATAAGACTGCATAAAGTTGACACAAATACTACAACTTTGAAGAGAAGTTTCACATTATTCTTCTTTTTCAAGGATTAGCTCATATCGACATCATGCCGGTAAAAGATTCATGTTGCATATGGTAAATCATACAGCTAAACACATGTTCCTCAAGTAACCAAACATTTATGATACGCATCCAAGCATTTGAATAGCACAAACCTATCTCACCAAATAGTTTGTAATGGCTTCAAATGGATGAGGTAAAGTCTAAACCAAAGCTTCTAAAGGAAGTGCAGCGCCTACAAAACAACCACGTGAAGTAATCCCGAACAAAATCAAATTAAAGAAAGGGTAGCCTGACTAGTGATCTTGGCAGCTGCCCTAATATATGAAAGATGAAGAACCAGCAGTGTACTGAAGCATTGTAAGCATCTACAACAAATCTTTTCCTTCTTAACCAACCTCGTAATCTTACTAGTGAAACGATATCCTTCAACAAAACATTATCATCGAGGTGGAGGTTATGCAATTATTGCATATTGCTAAAGCAGAGATGGCAGTCTGCCTGTCTATAAGAAACATAACCAGAAATAAGGTTCAAAAGAATTGATGTAATCATGGAGTACACAAAAATTCAGCCAATAATTTACTAAGGGTGTGATGGCATATAAAAACTAAAGCTCAACCCATATGCTCTAAATTCTTCAAGTAATTGCTGACAAGACACTAGTACGCTGATAGGCATAACAGGGAAAGACAGATTTACCGTAAACCGATATGTTCTTCCTACTCATCCTAACTGATAACATGACGAATAATACATATAAAAGGTTTCCACTTCTAACAGAAATATGATCAATATTTTATGAACTTTGGGAGCATTGATATATAAGCATTAGAACAATGGCATCAGTACAAAAATTTTCCTCCAAAAAATTAGGCATAGAAATAGGGAACATGTTGGAAAGGAACACTGCTAATGCTTATCCATCAATTACACCTGGCTCATCTTATGTTTTGATGCAAACAACAAAAAGATTTGGACTCTACCCAAAAGCAAATTAAAAGCTAACATGTAATCTCAACTTAAACTAATAGGTTAAGATCCTTCCTGTATACATACATATTGACTTGTAAGAACTGAAGTGAACCAAATATGTACAAGTTTCTCTTCCTCTGGCAACTCAACGATTACAAGAAACGAAACCTCCAGCATTCCTGCCTACGTACATACACCTTATCATTTAACAAAACCTTATACCGGCTATTTCCATATCCATTATACAAAATGTAATCTGCTGATACAAGTATACATATTATAAAACTTCACCATATATATATATATATATAAAGTGTGTAGTAATTCAGGCTATGAACAAGTAGCCAAACCATCTTGCGAGAGCGAATACCCTTCTCGATCCACTGTCTCCCTAACTGCATTATAAAATGCGACCCAGGAAGATGGATACATATCCACAGGACCCCATAGAAATGTTGGATTAGGACTAGCCGGGCAGGCAGCAACTAAATCCAACACTGAGGCAGCAGGCTTAAGCTGCTGTGGGAAATTGAATGCTAAATTATCAACCTTATGCTCATAGATTTTCCCATTTCGATCTAGTTTGTACCTCGAAGTGCCCTGAAACTGGCCTTTGGCCTCCCATGGAACTCTAGGGACACCTCTCAAGTTCCATCTAATCAATATGACATTCTCAGAAGGTTGCCAAATCCTAAAAACTTCAAGGGAAATCTCTCTGAACAATAATTTACCATGAAATCTCAATGCCCAGAAGATCAATTTATAGTTTTGGATACCAGAAAATGTATTCAAAGGGTCCAAAAAAGTAATATCATCCCTGACAAAAAGAAAAAAGAAAAACTTCAACAAAAAAAATAAAACCCAAATTGCCAAAAGAAAGAAAAGACACCCCAGAAGAAGAAATTACCTGTAAATATCATAGTTAATATCTCTGGTGAAAAGCAAAGGCAAATCCTCACGAAGAGTCCGAACAGCAAGTCCAAGGTTGACATAAAACTCATCCCTTTGTTGCTGGGATTGGTCGAGCTTGTCCTGATGAAGTGAAGGAGAGCTAACCGGGGAGCCTTGAAGTGTTGTGGATTGAACAGATACAGTTTTGAAACATAGTTTGCAAGTTTGGGCAAAAACGGGTGGCTGAAAGGTTTGTTTTTCTTTGGAACAAGTTTTGGATTGAAGAAGAAGGGGAGGAGAAAGATTTGGTAACACAAACGCCATTAGGGGGCCTTTATTATTCAATTTCTTTGGTCTCCAAAGGCTTTTTTAGATTTTCATGGGGAGGTAGAAAGCGAAGAAGAACAAGAGGGGGGGAGGAAGAAGAAGAGATGATTTTTGTGTGTGACTGTGTGTTTCGCCTTATTTTGTGAAGTTGAGAACAAAACAAGTGGTTTTAAAGGTTGCCATGAAATCTGTTTGAACGTGGACCAAATTCGAGGGCTTTTCTTTGTTGTTTTTTTTTTTAGTATTGAAAATTAAAATTTTGTAAGATGCTAAGGATCTTTAGCCCAAATGTCGGGGGTGTGAATGAATCAAGATTTAATAAATAAGGTTGTATTAAGAATATTTAGCATTCGTGAACATATTCGTTTAGCTTTCGTAAACGTGTTCGTCTATATGTTCGTTTAATGTTCGTGAACATGATTATTTATATATTTAAAAATGTTAACTAAACAAATACTTATATGTTCAGAAAATAGTGAAATTAAGCTACTAGTCTTTAAGTTTCACTGGCTTTATAGTTTGAACTTCAAAGTTAAAGTTTTTAATTCGGTCTATACACCTTTACCAATACAAATGTTTGAAAAAAAAGAAAAGGATACTCGGGTAAATGAGTCGATAAACAAGTTCATTTATTAAAGTAATATAAAAAAAAATTCATACTCATTTATTTAATTTATTAAACAAATATTATACAAAACATATATTAAACAAATACTGTCAATTCATCTCATTTGCACCCCTGCCCAAGTGTTTGCAACTTCAACCAAACGAATAGGGTTGTGGATGGTTGTATACCCCTAAATCTATTATTGGGTAAAGTATATAAATGGTCACTAAATTATTTTTAAAAAATATATAAATAGTCATTAAATTTTAAAATGTTATATAATAAGCATTAAAATTTAGTTTTTGTTATAAAATGGTCACTGGGCCATTAACTATCTTTAATTGGGTGACGTGACCGTTACAAAAATTTGAATAATATAACATTTAATCCTTCATATTGACACATTTAATCAATTTATTCCTAATTTAACCCTCATCATTAATGTCTAAATTGATTGAACGTGTAAATATTAAGGATTAAATATGTTATTATACAAATTTTCGTAACTACCACATCTCTTAGTGAACAACCAAATGACCACTTTGTAATAAAAACTAAAGTTTGGTGATCATTATATAATTTTTGAAAGTTTGGTGACCATTTTATATTTTTAGGGATAGCTTAATAACCATTTGTATACTTTACCCATTATTTTATGGCATCATACAAACCTTATATATACATATATATAATAGATGTGACAGGTGCCCTAATTTTAAGGGTTAGAGATTCAATTTGTGGTTAGTTTATGTTCATGAGCTTAAAATTTAGAGATTGTGGTTTGAATTTAGAGTTTAGAGGTAGAGTTTATGAGTTATAAGTAAAAACCTAAATCTTTAACATATTAACCTAAATCCTAAACTCTAACCTCTAAGCTCTAACCCTAAAGTCTAAATTCTAACAACATACCCTAAACCCAAAACTATGAACATTGAAATTAATCTCTAACCCCTAAAATAAGGGTGCTTGTGAAAACAAAATATTTCTACCGCATAGTATATTTTCCCTTAATTTTATTATAATCTTTTAAAAATGAATTCGATAATTCTAATAAATTTTTTTTCTGATTTCATAATTCTAATAACACTTAATATAAAGCATTGAATACGATAAGTAAATGGAAAATATTTAAGATTTATTTTATTTTTAATATGTTAGTAAAATATTAAATTATTTTATTTTTAATAACTTATATTCAAAAATATTACTAAATATTTGTTTTTATTGAAAAATAGAACATTCAACTATAATATTTAAGATTTATATTCGATTGGCAATGGAAACAAAAAATTCCACAAACACCTTAATTTTATGATTAAATTTTAGAAATTTAAATGTAAGGGTTTAGAATTAAAGGATTGTAATCAAAATTTAAACTTTAAAGGTTAAAAATTAGAGTTTAGGATAATATAATTAAGGATATATATTTTATACACAAACGGCATCTTAGTTTTAGAGTATAAGAAGTTAGTTTAGGCTATAGGATTTAGGAGTTTAGGTGTAGAGAGTTAGAATTTAGGGAAAATTGTTTGGATTTAAGATTTAAGATTATAATTCTACACGCCTATACCTAAACCCTATACTGTAAACTAACTCCTTATACCCTAAAACTAAGGCACTTGTGAAAACTTTCAGTTTCCACCGCCAATGTATAAGATATTAATCCTATAATTAAATATTTAAATTTTAACTTATTAACTTTAAATATTAACCATCAAACCCTAAATTTTAAACATTAACCATCAATTCTAAACCAATAACCTAAACCCCTAATTTCTTAACCCTAAAACAAAAACACATAAAAAATTTATTTCCATTATCCATGTATAAAACAATTACCCATTTATTTAAGTTCTATCAATAATTATTTTTTTATATTATAGGTTTGATTTTGAGTAAAAAAACTTTTTATGAAAAAAACATAATGATTAATTTTAAATATTATGGATAAAATTTTATATAATCCAAACCCATAATTTTTTTACAAAAATAAATTTTATAGTTGAATATAATAGATTAGTGGACTGGCCCATGAGTTTTCATTGGAATCAAATTCTGAACAGAAAATTCAGTTGAGAAGAAGATGAATCAGAGTTCTGGCTTGGAATCTCTAAGGAATTAGAGAAAAAACAAATCGCACAGTATGTTCAGCTTCGATCATCTGGGGAAATAATCATCATTTCCATCTTCTTACACCCCACTTTAAATCATTTACTTATATTCTTAATCTAAAAAAATATAAAAATTCGAACACAAATGCTTCGGAAAAAGAACACTAAAACTGGAGAAAAAACAATTTTCTTAAGAAAAATCAGAAGTAAACAGGCTCAGATAATTAACAGTGTATGATTACATCAACGAGATCAAAAGCTCTCATAGTTTGATGGTATAATTTGCAGTCATCACAGCCTTAAAAAACCATATCAAAAAGAACTGAAATGAGAAAATACACATGAATGAAGAATCAAACTGAACTTTGAAAGAAGGAATCGGAAAATAAACAAGGCAGAAAAGAGGGGAGAGGCGGGAGATAAATGAGGGGATGCAAATTATAAATAGGGAAGGGAAGGGAAAACCCTAATTAATTGTGGCAAGAAAATTACGTCTTTGCCCATCATGGATTCATGGGTTCAGCGTAAAATAAGAAAATTACGTCTTTGCCCAAATTATTTTTTTAAATAGGTGCTTAAAATGTTTTTTTATTGAAATATGTGTTTAAATTTTTATTTTAACTGTAATAGATGCTTAAACTATTTTTTACTTAAAAAAGATGTTTAATTTTTATTTTTAACTTATTTTAAAATCAATTTTAACATCTACTTGAGCACCTAATTCAACAAAAAATAAAAATTTAAGCACTTATTTCAGCTAAAAAATATTTTAAGCACTTATTTCAGATAAAAACAAAATTTTAAATAACTATTTCAGTCAAAAAAAATACTTTAACTACGTATTGCAAAAAAAAAAACATAATTTAAACACTTATTTTAAGTAAATAGTTTAAGCAAAACCAAATTACCAACCCTGTAAGCCACCGTCCACGGCAAGGTCATGGCCGGTGATCAACTCCGAGTCATTACTTGCGAGAAACAGCACCGCATCGGCAATATTCCCGGCTCTCAACGTAGCTCCTTTCAAAACCCTTCCCGTCTCGTAGATTTCCTCAACCTCCTCCACACTTTTCTCGTGCGCCTGGCACGTCATCGGCGTCGCCAAACCATTCGGCGACACGCAGTTCACCCTTATACCGTGAACCCCCAGCTGCTTACTCGCCGATCGAACCAATCCCAACACCGCGTGCTTCGACATGGCGTAATCCGTCCGCCGCCTGGCTCCACGGCTAGCCGCCACACTCGCCGTGCAGACTATGCTTCCTCTCACCCGATTCTCCACCATCGCACGCGCCGCGTGCTTTACACATGAGACCGTACCGCGGAGGTTGACCGCCATCAGCTGATCAAACTGTGGGAAATCAAGGTCAAGAATGGTCTGATCGGATTTACTTATAATCCCAGCATTGCTAAACATGATATCAAGTTGACCGTAATTTTCGATGCTTGATTGAATCAATGCTTTCACTTGATCGTCGTCGGTAACGTCGCAGTTCATGTAAGTACAGATGTGAGAACCGATTGATGCGGCTACTTGTTGGCCGAGTTGCTCTTGGATATCGGCGATGATGACCATACGGGCGCCGTGATCGGCGAACAGCCGTGCTGTGGCTTCGCCGATGCCGCTAGCTCCGCCGGTGATTATGGCGACTTTCCCTGCTAATTTCTTATTGGTTGAGTCTGTCATCTTAGATTACACAAATGAATTTAATTGGTGGTAATTTAACGATCCGAATTGTTTCGGGATAGGTCAACCTCACCTTTTTTAGAGCACTGTAAAGCATTGTTTGATAGAGACATAAGATTCAAAGTCGGAACATTATTTATTTATTCCTTTAAATGTTTCAAGAAAATTTGTCTTCAGTTTTTTTTAATTAAATTAAGTACTATCTAAATTTAATTTTTGTTCAATTTGGTAATTATGACATTTATTTTGTTCACATTGGTACTAAACTTCTTGAGTTATTTTCAATTTAGATCCATTCAAGTTGTGCATACTCGGACAAATTCCAAATTCCAAATGTAATATTTAATTGGATAAAAACACAAATGCCAAATTGAACCAAATAGTTAGATTGAAGTATCGAATTGGATCAAAAATCACAAAAGCGAAATTGAAACTTAAAATTAAGTTCAGATATAAAAAAAAAATACGTCTGCTCTTTATTTTAACGTAATAGAAAAGGAAAAGGGTTATTGTGTGTTTTGCTCATTGATATAATAACATTATATTAAAAAAATCCCATCATATAATTACATTATTATAGTAAAGTCTGACATATAATTGCATACAATAACATTGCAGGCCATAAGGATTAATTGCACTAATTAAAATTTGCTATCATTCTTATACCACTTTGATTATAATTTCTATATATACACAGGCGAATCTATTTATTTTCTAAGAGGGGTGAAATTGAATTGTAGACTTTTAGAGGGTCAAAATGCAATTTTACCACTAGAAGCTTCAGTTTTAATATATATTCTTGCTATTACCAGTTTTTTTATATCAATTTTATTGTAATTTCTATATATATATATATAATTAGCCTAAGTATATATATTTTTAAAAGAAAAATTCATGCATGTAAAACAATTTTTGTACATGTTAACGTTCAAAATTAGCACAGATTTACATTATCTAACAGGTCAATTTTAAAATTTAATTTGTTAGTTATATTATTTGTGAAGTATTTAAAATTCTAAAAACTTTATGGGTACTAATTTAATAAAATTTAATTATTAAATATAATAAGAAAACTAGTAATTTTATATAACAACCGAAGTAAAATAGAGAGAAGTCCATGCGTAGTTAATGACGTAAACTAATGATAAGTAAAATAGGTATAATTTTAGACTACAAAGAGAACAGACCCCAATGGATGAACACATGTGAACGTGGGAAATCAGACCAGCAGCGCATGCACCATGGCTATGGTCAAGACTCAGACCATGGTTTTATGTTCAGGCCTGTGTGTAAACTCAAAATCAATATGCACAAAGGCTCGCTCGACTTCCGGTAGCTGCTCGAGCTTCTCCTGCAGTGTCTCACCAATGTTGTGTGCTTTGTTTAGCAGCATGTCTTCAGGCAACACAATGTCAACCTCCACAAAGTAGTGTGAACCAAAAGTATATGCCCTAACCGTGTCAATGTGTTGTATGTCTTCATGGTGGTTCCATATTAGATATGTCAGTTTTGCTAGAAAATCGGGTGGAGCGGTTCTTCCGATCAGTGACCATACGTTCTCAATCACCGTTCTTGCCCAAGTACTCATCGTGTATAATGCTATCTGCAATTATAGGGTTCGAGATATAAATGTTTAGCTTCTAAGCATATTTATCGCATGAATGCGATTGATATTCGAGAAGGGACTTGAACTCACAATTATAGCTCCGGTTGGATCAATCCACCACTTGAAATGGATAGCAAGAACAGCTGTTGCTAAACCAACAGAATTAGTAACAACATCAAAGAGATGATCTTGTGCGTAGGCTCTGACGATTTCATTTTTGAACTGTCGGCAATAGACCATTAGGACGAACTTCACTATCGTCACGAAAACCATAATTCCGATCATCCATTTCTCTTGATTGTGATTGATCTTAGGGTGGGACTATATGTATGTAAAGAGGCACAACAGAAACAAAATAAGTAAAAGCGTTGTGGCCATACCAAAATGACTTGATGCTAGCCAAGTTTAATTGAATCAAAGTGGCATACCATGGCAACAAGTTCCCTGACAGATTCGAGCAATATTTGTAAGCCTAGAGTTGCCATTACTGAAGCAAAAACAATGATACCCTGGATTATAAAGCTTTGTCAGTACACAATGTCCATTTAATGTGAAGCTAAGATCATGTTTAAGATGAAACATAATTTTATATCGGAGTGAAGAGCAGATAAATAGTTAGCTTACGACGGGCTGCATTCGCTTTTTTCCGATTGGATAGTGAAAATGATTGGGGGTTTTCATGGCATGCGCTGTGAACCAAAGAATAAATCCTGAGAGAAGATCCAAGAGTGAATCCAAAGTCGATGCAATAACTGCCAAAGATCTGCTTGCAATGGAGGCGTAAACTTTGGCAGCAAAAAGCACCATGTTAGCAATGTTGGACGCATGAATTGCCATCCTTTCACTCCTGGCTAGTTGCTCCATTTCATCCTGAATACAGAAGAATTGTATTAATACAACATTTACAGTACTTCGATTTGCTTAGTTCTATTTGATATTTAAGGCAAAATGAGAAGCATATCATAGACTAGAATTTTGATTAAATTATTGCATCTAAGGCCCACAATATTTCATCCATAGATGAGAAAAAAACATTGTGGGGAATAAACTTGTTGAGGATCTTCCGACTCATTCGTGAGAAGCCTGTGAAGTGTTGTCCGCACAAATACCGAACGATTGTTGGGTGTTTGACTAACTGTTGAGCAGATGACACTTAGCAAAGTTCACCATAAAGAGTCGGAAAATCCCTCAACAAAAACAGTGAAGAAGAAACAACCTCGGTTAGGCTTCCAGGCAAAGAACCCATCTCATTCATGGTTTCCATCTCATTAAATCCTGCAAGGAGCCTTTCTTGCTGTTTGTAGTACTCTGAAACCTTGCGCTGTTTCTCTGGAGTAAAGAGTGAAAGAAAGAGAAGCCAAAAACATGCATTACATCATAAGAGATAATACTTGACATTATTTTGACAAACTGACTAGATGATGAAACTATAACTCGTTGGAAAAGTGAAAACAACATAAGAGAACAGTGAAACCGGAGCTAAAAGCATCTTACAGGTATTGACCATATATGTCGATACGTATCGACTTTAAGATAAAACGAAATATTACCGGTAGCATACCATTTCGATTTTATAACACCATAAAAAATCATGTGACGATTTTTGTTTCGTATCATCATAGAAAGTGCCATAGCTAGTGTCTGCTTAGAACTTTGTTTATAATTAATCCCATATTTAAGAAAACCAATTTAAGCCTTAGAAATTCTCAACAAATACAAGAAATTAAGCTTGGAGTGTTCTTCTTTAAGGGCTGAATTAACAAAGAAAAGAGCACCCGATAATGATCTTTTGTACATAGTTGTGGGACAATGGAGAAACACTTCCAGCTTTTTACCAGATAATATGATATTGCTTAGTTTAATAAAAACAACAATGGCCCCTCAGCAGAAGAAGGCAAAAGACAATGAAATCCATCGACTTTAGACAATGCCGTTTTTAAATATTCGATACTTTATGAATAGATAATGAACATGACGACATGTAAGTAAGCTCCCTGTGTCAAGTGCTAAACCAACTTTCGCCAAACATGGCCTAAAACTTTTAGAGACAATCTAGTAGGATTCCACATTTCCACTAACTAATCAGTCCATTACCAACTTAAAAAGTTTCCTCCAATTATTGGATTTCCAATAGCATAAATTACCCAAGGCATTAAACACAAATGATTACCGGAGAGCAAAACATTAGTTCTCAGATATTTAGGCAAAGTTCACATTAGCAATCGAATCTGTACAGGAGAAGGAATATTTAACTTTTCTATTATAGTAAAAAATTCCTATTATTGATTCTCTGTTTGGCAGAGTGATTTCCAGTAAATGAATTCAAAAATCGTTTTGCACATGAAACTCGCGACTCTTGAGTCTTAACTCGGTCACTCAGACAAGGACCACCAACAAATAGAAATTACTCAAAAAAAAAATCTCAGAATATTTCCCCCACCAGTGAACCAGTTGAAACGATTTAAAGAGAAAAGAAAATTACTAGAAAACTCCGTAAAATCTCACGTATTCAGAACTCGTTTTTTGTCCAAACAATGTTCTTGTTTTTCCTCTTAAAAGAACCAGATTAAAAAGCGAAAATAAAGTGGAAAACTGAGAGCTGGATTCAACTGAACTTTCCTCGATATGAGTGAAAAAACATTCAGATTCTCCATTTTTTAAAGTATTCTTGTTGTGTCGTTTCACCAAATACATTAACATATCATGCCTAAGAAAATAGAAATCTGCAAAAGGAAAGTAGAAACAAAACTTACTAGGGGTACAAAGGAGGCGAGAAAGAGAATCGTCATCGGAGTTTAAGCGTTGCTGCGGAAGGCGGAACTTGTCGAGGTTGAGACGCCAAGAAGACGACGGCGACGCTCCTTGTTGGTGAGGGAGAAGTTCCGTGCTGAAATCGTCGACGTTGATGATGCCGGTGCCACTCTCATTGCGCTCCATTACTTGCATTACCAGCAACAACTCATAATAAAACCGTTCCTTTGTTATATATATTGACACGGCAAAGACACCTCCTACTCTCTACTTTTAACTTTTTTTACCCTAAACGTGGCGTTCTCTGACTCTCCGTGGATTATTTGTTTTCTTTT
This sequence comes from Hibiscus trionum, assembly GCA_030270665.1. Taxonomy (NCBI): domain Eukaryota; kingdom Viridiplantae; phylum Streptophyta; class Magnoliopsida; order Malvales; family Malvaceae; genus Hibiscus; species Hibiscus trionum. Next base: position 11,216,048 of record BSYR01000036.1, on the reverse strand, counting down.
TCACCCCAGATTATGGGTTAGATTGCTAAAATGGTGGTAAAATTATATAAATGGTCACTGAACTATGTTGAAATATTTTTTTTGTCGTTGAATTTTAAAAAAAATAGTTTTATTAAACTTTTGATTCGGTTCTAAAATGGTCCTTACTAATTATACATTTTGATAAGTTTAAAGACTATTTTGTAACCGCTTGATAAGTTTAAATGATCATTTTATAATAATTAAAAAAAATTGACAATCTTGTAACTGAATTAAAAGTTTAAACAAATTGTAATTTTTAAAAATTTAGCGATTAAAAAAATCGTTTCAACGTAGTTTATTGATTAAATGACTTTACTCAATTTTAAATGAGTTTTTTAAATCATATGTTTTAGTAATTTTTCATTATATCAAAATAAATACTTTTCCAAAGAAATATCAATTTGTTCTATAATGTAAAAATTTGGGCTAAACTTTTTTTTTATATTGTTGTTGAAAATATTTTATGATGTATTGTACTTTATTTTTATTTCGTGTTCTATCATATTTGCTATAGTAAAAAAATAAAGTTGCTATGTATTTTTTTAACACAAAACTTCAACGTTGGGTTAAATTTAATGTTGGTCAATAGGTTAAAGGAGATTTTTTTTTCTTAATTAACAATTTGACCCTTCAAGTATCTTCATTTTTTTTCATTTTTACTATAACCAATGGGTGATCCAAATGTAATGCATGGTGAGCATGTGTGCCCATTTTAAACTTTTCAAAATTTACATATTTGCCTTTAATTTTAATAATTTTTATGAATTAGTCTTTAAATTTTTATTATATTTATGACTTGTGCTTACCTTAAAATTTTATGTGTGTCCATTGTCAAATGTATTTCTGAATTCGTCACCGACTATTATTTAAAACAATTTATTTTTTACTAAGATTTTTTTTTTTGAAATAATAGAAACACACCATATAATATGTGAGGGAAAAAACTCAAATGTCACGTGATATAAGTTTATCGGTGTAAATTATTCAAGTACAATTAAATATTTTCTAGGGATGATCGTTAATATCAAGTAATATAATATTATTATCATTACTTAGTGAAAAGAAAAATAATAATTTAATAAAGGATATTTTCCGACAAGTAGTGAACTGTTTTTCTTCGATATTGTCAAGAATAAAGAACATTCTTCGGGATTATTAATGCAAAATTCCCTTTCCTGTGTAAACTTTTAATTTTAGGTTTAGTAGGATGTAGGATTTATAATTTAATATTTATAGTTAAATTTTAAGGTGTTAGGGTTATAAATTTAAATTTTAAAATTTATAGTTTAAATATGAAGGGTTATGTAGATTGTTTTACACAATTTATATATTAAAACATAACACTAAGCAACAGGTTGCTCTTCATATTTATGTTCTCTTTTAATGCATAAACAATCGTTGTTGTAAGCTTAACCAACAAGTGTTGGGTGCGTTGGTAAGACACATTGCACTCTCAAGAAGAGAACGTAAATTTAAACTATAGAGATGACATTGTTGGGAGAGACAACATCATATCATGAATATGAACCGTAAGACGGACATGCATATAACCAAAAATTTTATATTATCCTTATATATATATATTCGATTAAAGCTAGTCCCAACTTCAATCAATTTTGAACTCTCAACGTCAGTTCCAATATTCCTCGAATATGTGCGCTTATTTTAAAAATACAATATATCATATAATGTGTTAACACTTATCGTTATTTATTATTTGAAAATAAAAAATCAGAGGTATTAGAATTAAAATACATGAAAGAAGGTCTTAATTATGTTAGTAAGATCTAGACCTTAAGTCCTTAAGCAATCAAGTTAAAGTTTTGTCACGTGTGAATTCTATTCATAAATATTCAACATCTGAATCTGTGCATTTATGCATTGTAATAGTTAATTTTATTAAACGTAATTATAAATGTGATTATACTAATATATTAAACGTAATTATAATTTTATTTATACATTATGCGATTAATTTTTATTATAATCATACAACTATTTTGATTGTAATTAAAAGTCTAACACAAGTAAAAACAAAAAACAATTTAACTTGTAGTACAAGAAAATGAGTGGCATATTGAGGAATTCATAGGGGACCGTTTTATAAAGGTGTGGTATGAGATTTCAAACTATTCATACCCTCTCCTTCACCGGGTGGTCCATATCCGAGAGGGTTCCCCTTATCAAAATCTCTCAAGTTTATCTATTTATTGTTATTGATATATGCACAAATATTATAACATAATTTGTGATACTGTTTTTTTACAACAAATTTAAAAATACAGTTAATTTAGTAAAAATATATTATTTAAAGTTTGGTTTTGAATTTTTTCCTCTTTATCTAATACTTAAAAAAGATTGCCAATGAGAATTCAACAAGTGTTCTAGTAGAAAAGCGGATGATGTTCATCTTAAGAGATACAAATTTAAATTATTCTGTTATATTATTAAAAAGTTTAAAATATTTATGAACATATATTACCTTGTCATCATCTATCTTTAAGCTATTAAAAAGAAAATGCCAATAGAGGATGACTTGTTAGGAAATTTCCCGTCTCGTACCTTAAACAATGCAACTCTTGTCTTTGTTTCTTTTGGTTTTCTTCATTTTTATATCATTGGACATATAGTCCCTATACATATGATTGGATTTTAAAATAGGAATAATGTTGATATAAGTCCCATAATATTTGATTGAATAGTTATTTTGGCCCTTACTCTTTTGAAGCACTTTAATACTCAACATTTTATTTTCGGTCAAAATGGCCCACCGAGGATATAAAATGTTAGTCAAATAACGACCAAAGCCTTGAGATGACTTGACAGAACGACACATCAGCCAAAAAAATAAATTTTATATTTTATATAATTTTGTAAAATTATTTTTAGTTGATGTGTCAATTTTTCAAGCCACCTCTTTCGTCTATATGTCACTATCATGTTAGTGTACAATATCATGTAGGTTTTCACGTCATTTTAAAGTGTTGACTGCTAGTTGACTTACAATTTTCATATTCGAAGGGGCCATTTTGTCCCAAAATGACACATTAAGATTCAAAGTGCCTCAAAAATAGATCAAAGTGATTATTCAATCAAAAGTTAGAATTTTTGTTACATTATGCCTTTAAAAAATTTGATTTCCAATCGGTTGAAGTAAAAGTTTTTTACATTTCAATCATTTTTATAAGTTTACTGTAATTTATTTTTTCGCAATTTTATAGATACTTTGTATCCTTTTTATGATTTATAAAGATTGATTTTTAAGGTTAAAGATACTATAAGATTAATCGTACGTGAGATTATGATAATTGTAAAAGTTTTAAATATTTTTGTGTGCCAAAAATAGTATTAATAAGAGTAAAAAAAACTCCACCCCCCTAAATTGCCCACAAATCTTAAAGTTTTCAGTTTGAATAATCGAATTTAGAATTCGATTTCAGTTTTACATATTTTTTATACAAGCAGGAACAAACACATGATTTTATGTTAGAGCGAACTTATAAAATTTTATGTGGGAAGAGAATAGATTTTTAATAGAAAAATATAAAAAATTAAAAACTTTTAAAAATATATACGAATTACACTTAATTCAAATTTTTAGAGAGAACAACTGTTATCTCACCCCTCGGTCTATCCCTGTACACAATCCTATGCCTACCCATGAAATGGTATTAGTGGAATGTCATCAAGGTAGCAAGCGACAGCAGAAAAAAGTTGAGTACCAAAATCACAAGTTTCTGCACGATTGAAATGCTAGATTAATTAAAGTTGAAGTAGTGCTCCCTTTATTTTACAAAAAGCAACGTTTTTAATTTATATAAAGTGATACATAATAGATTTGAATGAAGGGATAACATACATTTTTCTTTATCATTTCCACGTATGGTCGGTTATGTCATTGGGCTACCTCTTTAGAAAGTTCACACAACTTTTTACACGAATTAAATCGGTAAAGATCGTTTGATATTTTTCGATGTTTCTGTTTATATCTTATTATCAAAAGAATTAAATTTAAGGTTTGCGTTTATGATTTATTATTAGGATTTAGAGTATTGAGCGTACGATGTGCTTTTATAGTTTAAAGTTAGTGTTTATGGTTTAGAGTTTAAGATATTGGATGTAGGATATATTTTTAGGGTTTAAGTTTGTGATTTATAATTTAAAATTTAGAGTTAAAGCATAAGATTTAATTTTTTTAGTGTTAGAGCAAAAAAAATTCATTAAAAATATATGCACATTTTTTTTTTTTGAAATCGAGTTTCGCTTTTTATTAATAGGATCAAACAAAAACATCAGCTTCATTAAAAAATCTCCCTAAAACCTATGGAGGAAAAAGAGTGCACGATGAAAAACATTTGAACGAGTAGTTTCATTATAGGGTGGAAGGATAGAAAATTAAAAACTAAAAAGTGGAAAGATTAGAACGTTTATTTTATGTTAGGCATTAATGATGACAAATCGAAAAAAATATATTTTTTTATTTATTATTTGGTAGAGTTGAAAAAAAAATAACTTTTAAAGATATATATTTTAAATTAACTTACATTTTCTCTCACGTTTTCTTTTCAAATTGAAATAGTTTATTTTTTTTACACATGAAGATGAAACGCGATCATCTCTCATTTTTTTTCTCCTCACTTTTCTTTCTTACCAAATACACTTTAAATTTATTTTCTTTTCACTTCATTCATTATTCCTTCCTTTCATTTCTTCACCCCCACCAACCAAAGCCCATAAATTTGTAAAACAGAAAGAAAAGAAAATTGAAACGAAAAACTAAAGAGTTCAAAAGATTAATTTTTTTTTTATTGGTGTGTTTTGTAGGAATGAATAAATTCGAAATATATTACAATTTTCATTACATTTATTATTTGGTAGAGTTGAAAAATAAAAAGAAAAAAATTAAATTTCAAATATATATATTTTAAACTTACATGTCTCCCACATTTTCTCTCAATCTTTTTCTTTTCAAAATGAAATGATAATACCTTTAATTTTCTTTTTCTTGATATCTTTCCTACTAAACACATTCAAAATTTATTAGTATTATTTTTATTTTAGTCCATCTTTTTATTTTTTTGTTCAACCAAATAAAAGCTCAAGTGTGAGCAAAAACTATGAAAGTAGAGAGAAAACAAAAAATAACAAAAGGATAGAAACCGTCAAAGACCAGTATGGAAGTATATTTTTTTTTTGTTTCCTATTTGTGTATTTTGTAACTTTCTGGTTGATTAATGTTCTGTTACTAGCATAGACATAAAATCTAGTTTCAGTAGAAATATAAGCTTTGAAGATGGTATCGGAGTGGTTGTCGGGTAATCAGGAACCTCCAGTAATAGCTGCTGACGAAATGGAAGCTTTGAAGATGACTTGTAATAGTCACAGTGTACTGATACGAGATGGTGTAATTTAGATGCTGACGCTCTAGCAAATGTTGAAAATCAAGAGCAGCCAAAATTGAAAATGGAAAATTTCAATTTTGGTAGGTGCAGCAAATGGAGAAAAATTCCAGCAGTAAAGGTTGAAAATATGGAATGGGGAAATTGATTTTTGGTCCCTAAACTTTAGGTTATTTATAAGTTAGTCCCTAAAGCTCAACTATAAATAGCCTAGCCATTTGCCATTCTTACACATCCCAAATCATTCTAACATCCTCTCAATACTAGAGAAATTAGAGAGCTTTCATAGAGTTGTTTTCTCCTTTCTTATCAAGAGAGAATTGTCATTGTTTTCTCATTGTTAGATTGAGAGAAGTTGTAATTCCTATTTTCTCATAGTGAAATTCTTCTACCTTTGTCCGTGGTTTTTACCCTATATTATTTAGGGGTTTTCCACGTAAAATCTGTGTCTCTTTTATCTTCATTATTATTTTCTCAAATTATCAGTTGCGTTTTTGCTCTATCCGGCGATCGTATTCCGCAACAATTGGCATCAGAGCCAGATTTGGGTGCGTATATCTACTTACCGTATTCTCTGTTGGTTGCCACTGAAAAGTGGATCCTCCATCATAAGAAAGTAAGTTAGATATTACTCATTCATTGAAGGTGGTGGGCACTATTCACGTCAAAAAGGTGAAATAGTGGGAGCTATCTGAAATAGAAGCTATGGCAACGAAATTCGATATTGAAAAGTTCAATGGGAGAAATTTCTCACTGTGGAAATTGAAGATAAAGGTCATCCTAAGAAAAAACGGATGTCTAGCGGCTATCAGCGAAAGGCCGGCAGATTTTACGGATAACAAGAAATGGAATGAGATGGACGAGAATGCTATTGCAGACCTTCATTTAGCATTAGCAGATGAAATACTATCAAGCATCGAGGAGAAGAAGACAGCCAAGGAGATTTGGGATCACCTCGCAAAATTATACGAGGTCAAATCGTTGCACAATAAAATTTTCCTTAAGAGGAAATTGTACACTCTTCGGATGTCAGAATCTACTTCAGTGACAGAGCACTTAAACACGTTGAATACTCTATTTTCTCAGCTTACATCCCTAAGCTATAAAATAGAGTCACAAGAACGTGCTGAACTTCTACTTCAAAGTCTACCTGATTCGTATGATCAACTCATCATCAACTTGACGAACAACAACCTTACAAGTGATCTAGTCTTCGATGACGTTGCAGCTGCTGTTCTGGAAGAAGAAAATCGGCGCAAGAACAAGGAAGACAGACAAGGAAATCTGCAACAAGCAGAGGCCTTAATGGTGATGAGAGGAAGATCAACAGAACGTGGCCAAAGTAGCAGTCACAATCATGGTAGATCAAAGTCAAGGAGTAAGAAGAATTTAAAGTGCTACAACTGCGGAAAGAAGGGTCACATGAAGAAGGATTGTTGGAGTTTACCTAAAAACTCCAATCCTCAAGGAAATATGGCAAACACTTCAGATGATGGAGATGCTCTCTGTTGTGAAGCAGCAACAGCCATGGAAGGCAGAAAAAGATTTGCAGACATATGGCTTATTGACTCGGGAGCCACATATCACATGACCTCAAGAAGAGAATGGTTCTATAATTATGAACCTATCTCAGGAGGATCTGTGTACAGCTGCAATAATCATGCCTTGGAGATTGTTGGCATTGGAACCATCAAATTGAAGATGTATGACGGGACAACCAAAGTTGTTCGAGATGTGCGACACGTGAAAGGCTTGAAGAAAAACTTATTATCCTACGGATTGTTGGATAATAATGCAAGCAAGATTGAAACACAGAAAGGAATCATGAAGGTGTTCCACGGAGCGCTTGTGGTGATGAAAGGTGAAAAGATAGCTGCAAATTTGTACATGCTGAAGGGAGAGACTTTGCTAGAAGCTGAAGCCTCTGTTGCCTCATGTAGTTCAGATTCTACCATGTTATGGCATCGGAAACTTGGACACATGTCAGAACAGGGAATGAAAGTCCTTGTGGAGCAAAAGCTACTTCCGGGTTTAACAAAGGTATCACTTCCTTTGTGTGAACATTGTATTACAAGTAAGCAGCATCGATTAAAATTCAACACATCAAATTCTAGAGGCAAGGCTGTTCTAGAATTGGTTCACTCTGATGTATGGCAAGCACCGGTTACATCCCTAGGCGGAGCAAAGTATTTTGTCTCCTTCATTGATGACTACTCTAGGAGATGTTGGGTGTATCCTATCAAGAGGAAGGCAGATGTGTTTTCAACCTTCAAAGTTTTCAAAGCGCGGGTGGAACTTGATTCTGGAAATAAGATCAAGTGTTTCAGATCAGATAATGGAGGTGAATATACAAGTGATGAATTTGATGACTTCTGCAGAAAAGAAGACATCAAAAGACAGTTCACAATAGTATACACTCCTCAACAAAATGGAGTGGCAGAGCGGATGAACAAAACTCTGTTAGAAAGAACACGAGCAATGTTGAGAGCTGCAGGGCTAGAAAAAGCTTTCTGGGCAGAAGCAGTCAATACCGCCTGTTATTTGGTGAATCGGGCTCCATCAACTGCAATTGAGTTGAAGACACCGATGGAAATGTGGACTGGTAAACCAGTTGATTATTCAAACCTCCATATATTTGGAAGTATTGTGTACGTGATGTACAATGCCCAAGAAATTTCAAAGTTGGATCCAAAATCCAGAAAATGTAAATTCTTGGGGTATGCTGATGGAGTAAAGGGGTATCGCTTGTGGGATCCCACTGCCCGCAAAGTGATTATCAGCAGGGATGTTATCTTTGTAGAAGATAAGCTACAAAGAAAAGAAGAAGATGATAGCACTGATAAAGAAAAGCCAGAGACTACACAGATACATGTTGAAAATGAGTTTGAACAGAGAGATTGTTCTGAAGCAGAACCAGAGCTCGAGGAATCAGAACCAGAGAATTCTGAAGCTCCAACAACTCGTCAATCAGATCGTGTGAGAAGACGCCCCAATTGGCACTCAGATTATGTTATAGAAGGTAATGTTGCATACTGCCTTTTAACGGAGGACGGTGAGCCATCAACATTCGAGGAGGCAATGAACAACTCAGATGCTTCGCAGTGGATGGCGGCAATGCAAGAAGAAATCAAAGCCCTTCATAAAAATAATACATGGGAACTTGTGCCACTACCACAAGGAAGGAAGCCAATTGGTAACAAATGGGTCTTCAAAATCAAGAGAAATGGTGACGATCAAGTGGAGAGGTATCGTGCAAGACTGGTGGTCAAAGGATATGCTCAGAAAGAAGGTATTGATTTCAATGAAATCTTTTCTCCTGTGGTTCGACTAACAACGGTTCGAGTTGTCCTGGCAATGTGTGCTACATTGAATTTACATCTAGAGCAGCTAGATGTTAAAACAGCTTTTCTTCATGGAGATCTTGAAGAAGAGATTTACATGCTCCAGCCTGAAGGTTTTGAAGAAAAAGAAAAGAAGAACTTGGTTTGCAGGTTGAACAAATCTCTGTACGGTTTAAAGCAGGCGCCGAGGTGTTGGTACAAGAGATTTGACTCCTTCATCATGAGCCTTGGATACAACAGACTTAATGCAGACCCTTGTGCTTACTTCAAGAGGTTTGGTGAAAACGACTTTGTTATATTGCTGTTGTATGTAGATGACATGTTGGTTGCAGGCCCCAACAAAGATCATATTAAAGAATTAAAGGCACGACTGGCTAGGGAATTTGAAATGAAGGACTTGGGACCAGCAAACAAGATTCTAGGGATGCAAATTCACCGAGACAGAAGTAGTAGGAAGATTTGGCTTTCACAAAAGAATTACTTGAAAAAGATCTTGTCACGATTCAGCATGCAAGATTGTAAGCCAATTTCTACCCCTCTTCCTATTAACTTTAAATTATCCTCCAGTATGAGTCCTAGCAGTGAAGAAGAGAGGATGAAGATGTCTCGAGTACCGTATGCATCAGCAGTGGGAAGTTTAAATGTTCGCTATGATTTGTACAAGACCAGACATTGCACAAGCAGTGGGAGTGGTTAGTCGGTACATGGCGAATCCAGGCAGAGAGCATTGGAATGCTGTGAAAAGGATCCTGAGATACATCAAAGGGACCTTAAATGTTGCATTATGTTACGGGGGATCAGACTTTCTTATCAGCGGGTATGTCGATTCTGACTATGCAGGAGATTTGGATAAAAGCAAATCTACAACAGGGTATGTGTTTACAGTTGCTGGTGGAGCTGTAAGCTGGGTTTCAAAACTGCAATCGGTTGTGGCTACGTCAACAACGGAGGCAGAATATGTAGCAGCTACACAAGCCAGTAAAGAAGCAATATGGTTGAAAATGCTATTGGAGGAGCTCGGGCACAAACAAGAGAATGTCTCTTTGTTTTGTGACAGTCAGAGCGCCTTGCATCTTGCAAGGAATCCTGCTTTTCACTCAAGAACAAAACACATTCGGGTCCAATACCACTTCATTCGTGAGAAAGTGGAAGAAGGGACGATAGATATGCAGAAGATCCATACCGATGACAACATAGCAGATTTCATGACAAAAGCAATCAACACTGATAAGTTTACTTGGTGTCGATCCTCTTGTGGCTTGTTAGAGACGTAAGCAACATGGAAAGTACGAGGTAGAAAGAATGGTGTGAAGATATGATTATTCCAATCAAATCTTCAAGTGGGAGATTGTTGAAAATCAAGAGCAGCCAAAATTGAAAATGGAAAATTTCAATTTCGGTAGGTGCAGCAAATGGAGAAAAATTCCAGCAGTAAAGGTTGAAAATATGGAATGGGGAAATTGATTTTTGGTCCCTAAACTTTAGGTTATTTATAAGTTAGTCCCTAAAGCTCAACTATAAATAGCCTAGCCATTTGCCATTCTTACACATCCCAAATCATTCTAACATCCTCCCAATACTAGAGAAATTAGAGAGTTTTCATAGAGTTGTTTTCTCCTTTCTTATCAAGAGAGAATTGTCATTGTTTTCTCCTTGTTAGATTGAGAGAAGTTGTAATTCCTATTTTCTCATAGTGAAATTCTTCTACCTTTGTCCGTGGTTTTTACCCTATATTATTTAGGGGTTTTCCACGTAAAATCTGTGTCTCTTTTATCTTCATTATTATTTTCTCAAATTATCAGTTGCGTTTTTGCTCTATCCGACGATCGTATTCCGCAACAGCAAAGGCCGGGATTGGCTAATGGGAATTTAGAAGTAGAAGATCCATAGGGCAGTTATGGGGTTGCTAAATGTAAAGTTGTGTATTGGTTGTAAATTGTAATGACCCTATTTCGGGGTGTTGTATGCTCGATGCTTTCATTTTGGAATAAAAATAGGCACTCTTCCCTCTCTATTAGGATTAAAGGAATTTTTTAATGAGGCCCTTATTATTTCTCAAAAAAAATTCTTAATTAATATAATTATAAAATTAACTCAAATTAAAAATAAATTAATCTAAACTGAAAATTTTGCCATTTGTCAATTGTTAAGGGGTTACTGTTTAAAATGTCTTGGCTTGGGCATCAGCTGCTCTTTCTTTCAGGGAGTTAGACTACATATGTGGCCCGCCTTCTTGATAGGCCTGTAATATGTGATTACCACTAACCATAAATTGTGCCATTTGTCATTTGTTAAGGGGTTACCTGTTGTGGGCTGCTCCTTATTCAAGCACACATTATAAATAAAAATGCTTGAATTCAATTCTCCTAAAAAAAATTAATTTCTTTCTTCCACTATACAAAAGTAATTTTAATGAATGAATTGAAAAACACTTTTATAAATTGCTATACGATATTTTATAAATATATATCTTAGCATCATTTCTTTTCTTATTTCGAAAATATAACCCCAAATTTTGTAACATTGACACAATACCAGGAGGATGGGTCAAATAAAGAAGCCCAAAGATTTAGCGTTTTAACCTTGAATTCGGCTATGTCTTTGTCATTTGATTTCATACCAAAATGTAAAGCTATTTATTTTTTCAAATAAATTCATTTTTTTAATCTGTAAAATCATTGCAATATAAAGGAATATAAAATAAATTATCATCCCATACACAAATGGTGGAAACTTCTTATTTCTACAAACACCTTATTTTTAAGGTTTATGGTCTAAAGTTTAGGCGCTTTATTGTAAGGGTTAGAATTTATGTTTCATTTTTAGAATTTAAGGTTTTAAGTCTTAGGGTAATATGATTTGGGGTTTAAGTTTTAACCTATAAATCTAAATTATAGCCCTAGACCCAAAATTCAACCAACCAACCCTAAATTCAAAACTACTAGACTTAAACTTTAAAACCCTAAATAAAGTCCGTAAATCATAAAACTAAAATTCTTCTATAAATAAAATTTTCACAAACCTTTGTGCATAAAATAATTACCCATATAAAATTACAACTCAACAATAAGCTCAAAGAAAATATAAATCAAGAAGATAATATAAACGTTTAACTATAAATCAAACTATACCCGACGAACAAAGTACTAATATCTAATTCTAAAAATTTTCCTTTAACCTTAGGAAGTTTTGTCCTCTTTCTCTCTAAACTATCTTTAAATTTTGAGCCGCTTGGGGTGGTCAACCGCTCCCTTCGTCGGCAGCTGGCCAGGACCGTCGTCTTTGACTTAGTCTGTGGTGGATTCCTTCCCCAATGTTTTTCTCTTGACGCCGGTTTTGCTTCGTTTTCTTGGTGGCTCGACTCGGTTTGGCTACTGCTCCTTTTGTCGTTTGAAGGCTGATTTTTCGGCCCGGATATGCCTTCCCGTCCATCACCCTTTGCAGCTTCAAATATTGCCCGTTGGTTTGTTGATGGCCCATCGGACTGCATTCTTACTCGGGTCTTATGTTCCGGCGACAACCGGAATGACAATGCAGTGGCTGATGATCCCGCTGGCTTAGTTGTTTTCAGTTTTTGTTTAGTTGGTTGGCTTGTTTGCCTCCGATTATGTTGTTTGATCTGTTGTGTTTTCCTTTGTGTTGGGGCCTAGTTTGTGTTTGTTTTCTTTTATGCAATATTGTTTTTTTTTTTTACTTTTTCTCTGTTGTGTTGTTGTGTTGTGATGCTCTGCTTGTGGAGCTTATTTTCTGGGTTCGATTTGAGCCTTGTTTTTGTACCTTTGTTTTTGTTTGAATGAAGCCGACTTTTTATCAAAAAAATATATCTAATTCTAAAAGATAATGTAAAGATGGATGAAAATGTTACGGATGTAAACTCAACAACTCTTATCATTAAAAGACACCAACTAGAACTCAACAAATGTTTCGTTGAAAAAACGGATGATGTTTATTTTAGGAGACCCAAGTTCAAATCATTTTGTTTATAAGATGTATGTGCATTGTCAATAAATTAAAAATATATATGAACAGATAATACCATGTAAATCATCTTTAGATTATTAAAAAACAATACCAACAATCAAATTAAAAAAAAATTGTATAAAATGTGGAATTCGTTAACGACAAACAAATCGGTCTTCAAAATCTGCAACAACTCAAAAACCATTAAATGCATCATATTAAACATTGGATAAAGAATTAAACTGGCAAATTATTTTCCGAAATGAGAGTCTTATTGCGTCAAGGAAAATGTCTAGTGGCCGGAGAATGGGAAGGAGAAATTGTTGACCGAATACTCGATGGCCATGTAACCAGCCGGCGGCCACTGTAACAGATTATTAGTACCCCTAAAACCAAATTACAACTAAAGGAGAACAAAGATAAACAAAAGCAAAACTAACGGGATTGGTCCAAGTGGTAAGTAATTTAGTATCGCTTAAGTAGGCCTTAAGTTTGTTTAAGTAGACCTCGTTGAGAGATATACTACCGTAGTCAGATGTACGACACGAGTCAATTCAAATTAATCAAGACGAATTCCTAAAATTAAAAAAAAGCACATCATATGACCACTAAGTTCGCACAAGCACTTTTCTCAAGAACTCTTAAAAGAATGTGGCCTATTGAACTGGAGAGGTCTCTCTTGCTAGCTTTTGGGTCCTACATTTTGGCCCATTTTAATGGGCCAGCCAGAATAAATGTCATCTTGTATGGGACCATAGCATGTAATATCCACAAAGTTTTGGATCAGAATGATACTCCTCTTCAAGGTATTCTGAACCATGAAAATTTCATAATATTTCGTGGCCGAAAGAACTCATTTTATTCTAACATGTACAAGCCTTTCTTAATTTTTAACTAATTTCTTCGTCCAACAATATTTTTTATAACAATTTTTACTAAGAGAAAGAGAAAAGAATGAGAAATTTACTATTAACGAATTTCGAACTCACAATTTAAAAGAAAAAGAGAGAGTGTCAACGGAGAGTTCTAATCACTTGCTCTAGAGATTATTAACAAGAAAATAATTTTTTAACCAATGTGTCCCGGTAGGATATATTATGCTCCTAAAGATATGATTATTTTATGTAATTAAAGAAATATTAATGATATCATCATATGATTTATATTAAACATGTTAGATTTTTCTGTACTTACGATACGGCTGACCTAAAACATTTTATATAATTTCTATTATGTTATGAATATTTATCTATGTGGATGTCTATCATGATTAGAACTTTATCTAAGGAGTTTGATTTATTTATTATTAGGAATATTATCTCTATTAATTAGAGTTTAATGTATTATGTACTTCTTATGCCTATAAATAGATGATTCATTGAAGGCATTGTATATGATTCTATTTTTGAGAATAATACAAATCTCCCTCTTTCTCTCATCTCTTTGTTCTTCTTGTTTTTGTTCGTTGTTCTTCGTTATTTTATTCACAACACGTTATCAGCACGATCTCGCTCGCTTAATTACTGTGATTATTGTTGGTGGTTCTCGAAAAGAATTTCAATTTGATATTGGTGACTACATCTATCATATATTCAGCTTACCTTGGAAAGTATGGTATGTTTTATTTATTTATATACTAATATAATGATTGATTTATCATTCTCCAAAAGTTAGTATATTCATATCTATTATTTGGTTATTATTTTAATTTATTATTATTTTATTCATACTTGAAGTAACTCTTGAATTAACGAAAATTAAAATTATCGTCGTACTTCATTAGATGGATTGATAAAGCAAACCGAATTAAAGCCCTCAAGGATTTCGGCTAAATGCTATTGGGCGCACAAATTGGAACATTTTATTACACAGTATATTAGTTTTATTCAAAGTTTTTATTATTCCATTCTAATTTATAATTGATTCAATTCAAGGATTGTGTTGCCATGTGGTTGTTATATAATTGTTTTATCATTATTATTATTATTATGGTAATTTATATGAATAAATTCGAGATATAAAATAACTTTATTATTTGTATCAATTACTTTGTATGTGAATCAAAGGCAAAAGGAATACGTTACTTTGATGTGTTTATACATTCATCAAAATGTTGTTTGATTTTAACTATGGTTGTTTATAATTTGATCACATCACTTATAGTTATGTTTATTCAACTTGATCTATGACTACTTTTATACTTTTTGATCTAGTCTCAAATAATTTTTTTTATTCTATTGATAAAAGTCGATGCTTTTAACCGTGTTTTGAGTTTTACATGTATTCAAATGAGTTGGAAAGAGACATGGCGTAAAAAAAAAGATTATGAGAAGATGCATTGGTTCATTTGCTACGTCATCATTGAGACGAAATTCAATATCGGTAAACTCTATTTTTATTTTTATCTTTTAAAATACAATTTTAAAGTGCGATAAATCATGATGCTTTTGAATTTACAAGGAGATTATTATAAAGTCTATATTTGCTCGAAAGCAATATTTTTTCTTCGTCGAAAAACTCGACCATAGACTTCTCCCAATTTCAAGTTACGAAAATTCTTCTTGATTCAAAAAGTTTTATGGGAGACATTCCTTGAAGTGAATGCAAAGCATGATGTTTATTCCATGCGATTATCAATGATGGGGCATTCCCTGAAGTGAATGCAAGCATGATGTTTATTCCATGCAATTATCAATGATGGGGCATTCCCTG
Source organism: Hibiscus trionum (assembly GCA_030270665.1). NCBI lineage: Eukaryota > Viridiplantae > Streptophyta > Magnoliopsida > Malvales > Malvaceae > Hibiscus > Hibiscus trionum. The sequence continues at coordinate 11,200,615 of BSYR01000036.1, read as the reverse complement.
AAGTGAATGCAAGCATGATGTTTATTCCATGCGATTATTGGATCTGTTTCATTCCCTGAAGTGAATGCAAACATGGTAAATCATTATTCAATTAGAGACATAATTTCGATATAATCCAAGTATAATTGGCTAGACATCCCGTTCTGCGAGGCTACTGGTCTCAAAGGAGGTTTTTAAATGACCTTGTGGACAGGTTTAACAATGCCGCGTACGAGGATTAAATCTTTGTTCTCTGTGATAAGGATATGTGAAAAAGGTTTTAAAGGCCCACTGGCTCTACTCCATTCCTTGAAGTGAATGTGAGATTATATTATGGAAGGAATAAAAAATCACATTAAAAGTTGTGGTCGTGGTCGAGGCTATGAATATACACATGAAAAATATAGTCGTTTTAAGAATACTTCTACCCGCTGATAGCGAAGTTATAAGAATGACAAGAGTGATAAAGATCATTCTAAGGAAGTGAAATCATTTTACCAATGTGATGTTATAAATCATTGGTTTCGTACTTGTCAAACGCCAAAGTACTATGGACTTTATCCATAATCATGAATGATAAATGAAATAAAATATAAACAAAATTTGTTTATGGCGAAAATAATTATGGCGTTATTGGTCCAACTCAATTGGATATTGTTAATTTTCTCATAACCCTTGAAGGGAATAATTTACCATTTATTTTATTTCCCTTATAACCTCTAACAGGAATAATTGGTTTTTTTTATGTTAATTTGTTTTATTTATTATTTATTTATGTTAGTTTGTTTTATGTTTATTTATTTCACATATTATTTATTTACGTTTTATGTTAATTTATTATTTGAAGAATATGATTACTTCCGGAATAAAATATACAATGAATTGTGGCTATTTATGCCTAGAATTGTGGCTATTTATGCCTAGCAGATAATGCGAGTACTCATATTGTACTTAAGCATAAGAAATATTTTTCCCATTTAAATGCAAGGGGAAATATGAGTAGTATTTTTCAAAGTACTAAAATATCAATACTTCGGAAGAGCACTTGAAAGTTTATCTCTGATAGATAATCGACTTGATATGATGTGCTATATTTTATATTTTTCATTCCTCGAAGTGAATGATACAAAGTACATATTTTCATTACCTGAAGTAAATGAAACAAAACACATTTTGAAAGGTGCACAATTATGCATTTCTCGATTAAAATGCAAGGGAATAATGTGAGTACTATATCCGGAAGTACTAATATCACAAAAGGCTCTGGTTGAGCAAATATGTTATTGTCAAATGGAACTTTATTCCATATTCACATTGCGTTATACTCGTCAAAGTCATAAAGAGAGCAATATGAGTTCGCAAACTATCCCTTTGGGAATTATAGATAACATATGTTATCAATTGGCATTTGAAATAAGTCAATATGGATATAAGTTCTGGTAGCCAAAAAGTCAGTTGAAAGCTCTAGAAGAGCTATATATTGCTACCAAAAGATAATTTCAATTGAAAGCTCCGAAAGAGCTAAATATATTCCTATTTAAAGGAACAATTTTGATGGTCGTACTAGACATGTACGAGTAAGATTGAATTACATGTTATGGTAAACAAGAAGTTTACAAATTCAGAGATATACACACACATATATATAGTTGGCATGATCGGTTAGACCATCCTGATCAATAATGGTGCAGAAATTATTGAGATTTACATGCACATGTATTAAAAGAACCTGTAGTTCTTGTGGTGCTTATTCTCAAAGGAATGGATTAAATTTCACTTATTAAAGAACGTGAAGTTCTTGTGTTGCTTAAAGGAATTGATTAAATTCCACTTACTAAAAGAACATGAAGTTCTTATGTTGTTTGTTCTCAAATGATATAGATGATCCCACTTACCAAAAGAATTAGAACTTAAAGTTCTTGTACTGAAGTTAAGATTGTATGTCTTGCATATCTGAACGAAATATGGGCCCATATATCCACAAATGTGGAAAGTTTTATATGATTTTAGTAGATGCATCTACATTGTTTTATCGACTTACAACTAGAAGTTTGTGAGATTGATTCTAAAAAGATTCAGATTATGCAGTTAGACTATTCGTCTTGAAAAGCTAGTGGGTTTATATTTTAGGCTATATCAGTTGTTACAAAGCCTATTGATTATGAAAAATATAGTTTAGCAAAATTTCAATTGGATGCCTCCTATTTAATAGCTAAACTATGAGAACAAAAGAGTTATTATTTATATGGTGTTTCCATATAGCAACACTTATATGCATCAAGCCAACGAGTTATAATAAACTCCCCGTTATGATTGGTTTTTGGTCAGAAACCATACATTTCCCATTTTATGATTTTTGAATGTGCGATATGAATTGCTCCACCACAACGCACAAAATGGGTAAATAAAAAGGGTTGAGAATATATATTGAGTACGAGTCTCCTTTTATGTTTAAATTCTTAAACATTAATTGGAGAATCATTTATGACATGATTTTTCTCAACATCAGGGGGAGATAATAATCAGCTGGATAGAGGAAAATGAATTATCATTATCTAGATCCTCGTATATGAACTAGAAGTTCATAAGATAATTCATGTTATTACATGTCAACTGCTAGACATATTTACTGACCCAATGAGAGTAATTAAGTCTCATATACCAGCTGAAACGCTCTAAGTTTAAATTACATGTTTGAGCGAGAGAATGTAAATCATGCCTGAAGCATGATAGTTGAAATGGTTCCAATGATCAAAATTCTCGTAAATAGAAACTAATATGAGATGGTCATATATTGGAGGCGGGTGCTCTTGAAGAGACCCAAAACATAACAAATAATAAAACTCTAGAAGAGTTTCAGGTACCTGAAATAAAGATTGAAATCTTGAAGAGATCTCGATGAGTTATGTCATTACGAGAATGGAACCAGAAAATTGGAAAGTTGTCGACAACGATTTTACAAACAATTTTACATAAAATACTTATATAGAAGTAAAGAAAGAAATCGAGAATCTTGTATAAAATCTATCCAGAAGTATATATATTGAATTGGTCTATGTTGAAAGATGCTTTGAACTTCTAAAATAGAAGTATTTGGACCAGCAGTCCAAACACCTAAAGGTATAATGCAAGTGAGGCACAAATAAGTAGTCGTAAATACGACTTGAACTATGATTTATGAAAAGTTTTAATTACTTCATGGTGGATGCAATTACTTTGGCAATTATGAAAAATTTTGCATGCGTCTAATTATTTGTGGATCCATATTTATCCTTGAAGGATTTAAAATGCTAGAAGCATTTGGAAATTTCCGAGGAAATTTATTTAGACATGTCTCATGAATATTTTGGCGCATTTGGTATAATCGCCTTAGTGAATACTAATTGAGCAAATACTATAAGAATGATCAGATTTCCTGATGTATTTTATAAAGGAGTTTGGATCAAGATCCATTATGATAATTTTAGAACTCCTGAAGAGCTTCAAATTGGAAACTCGTGAAGTACTTTCAATACAAGTACTTGAATCTTGACATCAAGTTTATCTCGACCTGAAGATCGAGCATTTTTATATATTTCCTTTTGTCTATGAATAGACATAAGCTGAAAGAATCTTAAAGAAGATTCAATATGAATAGAGCATATCTATTGAGTATCCCAATAGTTGTAAGATTGTTGGATGTGAATAAAGATAATTATATCTTTTCTTGGTTTTGAAGCACTATATATTAGTTGGTCAAGCAATATCCATGGATATACAAAGATCATTACATTTAGATCTTCAAACATTCGTTGATGCCTCCTCAAATTTTGTAGAAATAATTGCTATGCACAAGGCAAGCCAAAAATGTGTTTGGCTAAAATCATTGACCCAACATATCCAGAAGATATGTAGATTTACTTTCACAAGATATGATATGAAGCTATTTTGTGTAGAGATAATGCAAGATGTATATCTCAATTGAAAGGCGGATACATCGTGAAACATATTACTCTAATGTTTCATTCCTCAAGATCTTTAGAAAAATAATATTCAAGATTGAATTATGAAGATTCAAAGATCTTCTGTGATGTTTTCATGAGGGGGAGGAAATACGCGTTGCACTCTTTTTCCCTTAACCAAGGTTTTGTCCCAATGGGTTTTCCTGGTAAGGTTTTTAATGAGGCAACATGTTATGCGTATTAAAGATGTGTGTACTCTTTTTCCTTCACTAATGAAATTTTTTTTCCCACTGGGTTTTTATCTTAGTAAGGTTTTAACGAGGCACATTATCTTCATAGACATCCAAGGGGGAGTGTTATGAATATTTATCTATGTGGATGTCTATCATGATTAGAACTTTATCTAAGGAGTTTGATTTATTTATTATTAGGAATATTATCTCTATTAATTAGAGTTTAATGTATTATGTACTTCTTATGCCTATAAATAGATGATTCATTGAAGGCATTGTATATGATTCTATTTTTGAGAATAATACAAATCTCCCTCTTTCTCTCATCTCTTTGTTCTTCTTGTTTTTGTTCGTTGTTCTTCGTTATTTTATTCACAACATATTAAAAATTATTCCATTATTGTTTATAGGTGAAGTGGTGATTTATTTGTAAATGGATTCGTATTAAATAAGATTTTTAGTCATGTTTTAATTAATTCAGTATCTGAGTAAAACGGTGACATAAATTCACAATAAATTTTATAATAACTATGTATTATATATACGATTCGATAACTTTTATCACCTAAAAGATTATGAATTTTATTTCTTCATGAGATGGGATTGCTGGTGAAGCTCGAAACCCATTTTTTGTTGAAGAATTAATGAGTACTCAACTAACTAATTCGATACCATGTTAATCGAAGTTTATTTATTTTTAAATAATGACAAAAAGGTATACACGATCGATCATTGGTATCGTGACACTGACTTGGAAAGGTGATTGGTGTGTTGATGATATACATGGATGAGAATGAAGAACATAAATTGTCAAGGTGTTGTCTATAGGCAGTCCATCCATATATTCCAACGGTGGCAGACGTGAGATGGCAAAAGGTAATAAATTATCCATCCTCACGGCTTAACTACTCAGCACAATAAACAAGCCCCATTAATACCAACTAGAGACGAACGCATGACTTTATGTTAGGAGGTAAACTTAAAGGTGGAAAACGGGTTATTTGATTTGAGTCTGATTATATTCGTTTAAAATCGGTTCGATTCTATTCAATTTTATTGAAAATCGGTTGCCTTCACTTCGAGTGAAATCGGTTCGATTCTATTCAATTTTGTTGAAAATTGTTTCAGGTACATTCGGTTCAACTGGAATTCTGTTTGATTTATTTCGAGTTTCAGTTCAAATTCGGGTCATCGTGTTTGGGTCGATTTCGGGTCTCCGTTCAGGTAAACCGGTTCAGTTCTCGAGTCAAGTTTACCAGGTCTAGGTGAACCTATAAAATTCTAAGAGGTAAATTTATAAAATTTTAGAGGACAAAAACAAATTCTCCGTATACAATGCATAAATTTTTAATTTGTTTTATAAATTATATAAATTTTAAAATTTTAAGGGTCACTATCTCTAATGCCCTTTTGGTCCATACCTTACCCCACCCATCCGCCACGCACACCGCTCATTTATTATATATATGTATGCCAACAATGAGATATGAGAGTGTGAGGAAAACTACAGGAATAAAGTAAGAACCAGGTTTAAGAATGAAGACGATGAGTTGCAGAGATGTGGACGAAGACTATCCGAGCCATGGTTCAGTGCTGGGTGGGAAGCCCAACCGCTGTGTCATTTATCCACCAAAGCCTAGTCTTGTTGCCGAAGCAGTGGAAAGAAGAAACAACAACTGGTTAGCTTTTAATTCTTCTTCTCATATATGTATATTGTCACGTCCTAAACAGACGAAGACATTAATCTCATGTCATAGGTCTCGGGATATAAAAACGGTGGCGCTACACGTACTAGGTGTTACGTAATTAGTATCTGTGTTAATTTCAATTTTCATGTGCTGCTGCAGGTTCGTTAGGACAAAAGTTGCTAGTGATTTAGTGGTGCAGGTTGGAGATTTCAGCTTTCACTTACACAAGGTGAGCGACAAGTATATATATATATATATATATATAATTGTTTTTATTTAGTGAAGCATGTGATTCATTTTGTTTTTCTTTTATTTTGTATAGCTAGCTATGGTTTCGAAAAGTGGGTATTTTAATAGACTTGTGTTTGCAAAACGAAGTGAGGCACATGGAGACAATGGAGCTGGCTGCCTCAAGCTTGTGCTTGATGACCTTCCCGGTGGAACCAAGGCCTTCGGATCCGTCGTCAACTTCTGCTACGGCTTTAACGTCGATGTAACGGCGACCACCATCGCCCCGCTCTATTGTGCTGCAAATTTGTTGGAAATGAATGATGATCTTCACCATGGAAATCTCATTTCAAAAGCAGAGGCATTTCTCAGCTTTGCAATCTTCTCATCTTGGAAAGACACTTTTAAGGTGCTCAAAAGCTGTGAATCCGTGTCACCTTGGGCCAAACAATTGCGGATCGTGAACCGATGCTCGGACGCCATTGCTTGGAAGGCCTCGACTGTCCCGAAAGCTTTCGGTAGGAACTCGAATGTAGGAGAATCGACCGATACTTGGTGGTTCCAAGATGTTTCCACCCTTCGAATCGATCATTTTATCCTAGTGATCGAGTCGATTAAACAACGAGGGGTGAAACCGGACCTCGTCGGATCGTGTATAGCTCACTGGACATCAAAATGGTTCTTGGGAAAAACATTTATATTCGATGAACTGACGGTACCGAAACATCTGGCCCAAAAGCTACAAAGAATTACAATAGAAAGTTTAATCAACATGCTTCCTACCGAGAAAAACTCGGTTTCTTGTAACTTTCTACTTCACCTTCTCAAGTTAGGGTTAACAATGCATATCAATTCTGCATTGTTGGACAAACTAGAAACAAGAATAGCTTCCATGTTGGAGCAATGTCCTGTTCAAGATCTCTTGGTTCAAAACAATGGAGACAAAGACACCACGTATGATGTTGGAATTGTGATTATGGTGGTCCAAGCTTATGTTGTCTTGTCCATGAAAAACTCTGGGGCAAGACCATGCAATGTCGGAAGGTTGATCGACGATTATCTTGCTATGGTTGCAAGAGATGTTAACCTTGCCGTCGACGATTTCAAATCGCTCGTCGATGCGTTACCGACAAATGCTCGATCGTCTGATAACAGCCTCTATAGAGCCATTGACATGTACCTCAAGGTAAGATAAGTTGTTATTTTCGAATCAATTTTTATACATTCATCATTTCAAGTAAATCTAACATCTTTATGTGTAAATGTAATAATTGTGCAGGCACATCCAAGTCTAACAGAGGAAGAACGAACAAGTGTGTGCAGAGCAATGGAGTATTACAGATTATCAGAAGATGCACGCCGGCATGCGATGAGGAACGACCGATTGCCGTTGAAGATTGTGACGGAGTTCATGCTTCTCGAGCAAGTAAAAATGGCTAGATCAATGTCGGCTACAAGGTCGAACATTGATCCGAGAACGACGACTCGAACGATTTTGAAAGTGAATAATAAGGGTTTAGAGAGGGGATTCATAACACCTCAAAAGGAGATTAAGATGATTAGAAGAGAGGTGGAGAATATGAAGATGCAACTCAATCAATTGCAAATGTGTAAATTAAAGCTTGAAAAACAAGTTAAAAGATCATGCTTCAAGTAGAAAATAAAAGTTCAATCTTATGGATAAATGTTAGATGCACTGATAAATTATATTACACTCTAAATGAAAATGACAACCACAAACTCTAAACATGAAAAAAATCTCAAAAATAAGTGAACGAGGTTTATTTGAGCCGTGTTATAAATGTTCTGATTAAGTCTATTGACAGTCGAAGTAATTGAATTTTAGTTAATTGAATCTGCTGTCCCGAATATTATTTTAAGATATTACGTTTATCAACTAGAATTAATAATTAGGGATAGGCAGACCAGTAAAACAATAGTAGCCACTTAATCTTTAACGTATTAGTGACCAAATTGTTACTAATCGATAATATAAGTGATCAAATCATAATACATGAAAGAAAGTTGAGTGGCCAAAATAGAAGAAAGTGAAACAAAAGTGATCTCTATCTTAGTTTACCCAAAGATATTCTTCCCGTTTCAAACCCAGTCCATTTCTAAAGGGTAAAAAACTCACAGGGAACTGGTCCCTCTACACTCTACACACAAAGAGATTAATCCCAAAACTGAAATCTCATTTCCTCTTTATCTCTTAGTCTGTAGAGCTTTGTCCAAGTTCTTTAACGGCGATTTTAGGGTTTCATTCCCCACAAAAAATATCCAAAATGGTTAGTTCTCTCTCTGTTCTTTTCTTTTCTTTTTACAGAAAGATTTTGGGTGTGTTGGTTTATGTTTAATGGCTGCTTCTTAATCTTATATAGAACCGTCGATTGCTTTACACAAGGTGTTTCGGATGTTTTTTTTTTAATATGGAAGTTCTGCTTCTGGGATATTATAGATATAGATTTATCTGTACTCAGGTTTGGGGGGAAAACCCCGTAGGATTTTGAGTTCTAGAAAGCAAAAATCGAGGGAACTAGCTGAAAAAAAAATAAGGCTTGGGTTTTTGCTGAATTTGAAGAAGGAACAACATAAACGACAGACGGAAGAGAAATCATCAATCATTGTTCTGTTTTTCTAGATTATATTGATTTGTACTAAATTATTTTCATTGTTCTGCGTTGTTTGCTTCTGTTTTTTTCCCTTTGTGTGTGGTAAATTTAATGCCTAAAGCTGAGTTGTTTTCAATTTGAACTTTGCATTATTTAAATGTTTAGCCCTAATTTGGAGATATACCCAACTTGTTACCAACCTTTATCCCCATTTTCTTAAGTTGTTGAGTTCTCTTCATTATACGAGACATTAATTCTTAGAGATGGACTCTATGACATAAAACCATTTGTTATTTTTAAATGTTGTAGCCGCGTGAACCGCATCCACTTAGTGTGTGTGAAAATTTATAGCTTATTTCAGGTGTATGGTTTTGTTTTTTGACAGCACAAATTGGGCCGAAGTCATCGCGACAAAGTGCAACAATTCATGACAATAACCGGTGCGAGGTAACCTCATGCTCTTTGGTGGTTTATTTTACAAAATTATTGTTAACGTGGAGGCAGTTTGAATAGTGTCTGAAAAATGGTTTATGAGTAATGACTAAAAAGAAGGATCAGTAGTATGGGAGAACTTAGAAACATGATATTATATACTAATGACTATTGAGCCTTCATAATCAGCCTTGGCATGCCTTCTGTTGGATTTACTGACTGTTGCAAGTGAAGGATGGTGGCTTTTCCTTTTTCTTCCCTTTTTTTTTCTTCCAATATTAGACTTGGCTTCAGCCCATACTGTCTTTATTTTTTAGCCTAAGGAGTTGATTGATCTCAAAGTTTCACTAAAACATTGAAAGACACTTCTTAATTCAAATGGGTCCTTAGTTTCCACAAATATTGTTCATTTGAAATAGTGATCAGCAGTGTTGATATGATCATATGGGACAATGGTTTTAGAAGTGTTCTCTTTGCTAATTGGCAAGAATGTTGTTTCTGTTTTTGTCTTGGTGGGCTGTAATAGACTCAATCAATGGGATGATGCTCCCGCACCCCTTTTTTGCTTTTTGATGACATTGGTAGTGATTGCTTCCTTATTGAACAAAATACCGACTTTCTTAATGAATTTTGAATAACTTTCTCATTAGTCTATTATTATGCTCCTATGCTAATACCATCTGATTATGTTCATTACGAAAGTTAACTTTTCTAATTTTTATGTTGCCTTAACATACCCATCGGTTTACTTGAACTTGAAACTACCTTTTACCCTTTTATGTTTATGTACATGTAAATGTGCATGCTTTCAAACACGATATCTTTTGTTCCTAGTTGTATAATCAGTTTTATAGAGTTCTTTTGTTCTAAATTACAGCCAACTCCGTATACCATTCTTCTATAAAGCACCTCATCTTCAAAAAGATGTTAACTCTATGCTTATTCACTCTAGCCACTTTTTAATATAAATATTTTCTGTACTTTCCTTTCTAAAACTTGAACCGTTTTAGGTTGATTAGGAATCCTACCTTATAATCTAGTATTACACATTCCTTTTCAATTTAAACTATTTTTCTTGCCTATTGTAAATACCAAGGGTGTGGAATATCCCTTTATTCTTGTTGGATTAGTTGGAAAAACTAGATCAAATATATTCTACTGTTATGGAGGAGATAATATTACTATGTATGCTTCTTAATTAAACAAACTTTGCAACAACTTATAAAAGACCATACATATGATCTTAAATTTTCAAAATACCTTTGAATCCTTATTAGATATTTTTAAGATGTGTATAAATCATTTCTCTATTGTTATTTTAATGTAAATTTTCTGTCATGTTCCTTTCTAAAACGTGAACTTTTTCTGATTGCTTTAGAATCCTATCATATTATCTAATTCCATAAATTCTTTCTCAATTTAATGTACTTTTAATAGCATTTGTAAATACCACGGGTGTGCTATTTCCCCTCATCTTGTTGTTTATTAGTTGAAAAGTTAGATTAAACATACTGTAGTTTGTAATAATGCATTAGTGGTGCTCTCACTTTCACTTCTATTGTTCATGGATTTTACTCATTTCTTTATTTAATTGCAGTGAAAAAGCGGCTCTTCAAGCTTTGAAGGCCAGTGATTGGCATCTTGAAGGAGCTTTTGATTTTTTCTACAGCCAGCCACAAATTAAAAGTTATCCTGATACTAAACATTTGGAAGAGCTTTATAACAGATATAAAGGCAAGCGTTTCTTAATCTTTTTTCCCCCTCTTCCCAATTTGCACTCTGTACTTTCTATGTGCCTTTCTTTAGTGCCATTAAAAAATTAGATAATACTATAAATGGGCGGGTAGAGGTTTCCCGTATTTTTCGTTTTGTTTTAGTATTGTAGATGCAAGGTTAACAGATATTGCCGATGAATTCTCTTGTTTATTGGAGATATTGATATATTTTAATATTTTGATTTTGTGAAATCTATGAAGTCACTATCTGCTTCTTGCTTTCCATTTATTAACACCTTGGCTGTATGTATTACCCTGTTTGATTCCTTTCATAAGAAGACTTAAATGTTTTGTTCAGATCCCTACACAGATATGATACTGGCAGATGGTATTACTCTTCTATGTAATGACCTTCAGGTAGCCTTTTTATCAATTAAGCTTTGATGTGGCATTTTGACCCATTTTATTTGCTTTTCTATTATTTCATATATAGATAAAATTATGTTTATTTCAAAATTTGGATGATGTGGGAACCTTTTTTTCTGACAGGTGGATCCTCAAGATATTGTTACGGTATGTCTGCATCCCGAGGCACAATCAGTTGTAATAAAAAGGCACTCATAATTTCATATGAAGAAAATCGATCATGTTTCTGCATGTATATTATCTGCTTTAGCTTACATTTTGCCAAGGTTCCGAAGTCTTAACAAAAGGTCTTGGAATTTGGCAGAGGCTGTTGGCTACTTTTATCTCTTTGCCGCTTATCTTTTACACTGCATGTGTGCGTTGGCGTTGTTATTTGCTTTTTTCTCATTGTCAATACTCAATACTATTAGTTTCAAGATTTACATACATAGTTGTAGTAGTCTTGACAAATGGTGATAAAATTCTTTCTAAATTATCTTTTAAAGTACCTGTTTGGAATTAAATGGTTTGCTATTTAGAGTTTGTGAAAGCAAGGTTTTAACTTTAACAAAAGCTAATGAGGTAGAAGAATTATAGGGTTCTGAATTTTTGCTAGCACGGATTTTTCTATCTCTTATGGTAATGACGGATGAAAATTACGACAGGTTTTGAGAACTTGAGAATATATGTTATACTGACACTAGAAAGTTATAACCTTGTAGAAGCTTTGACAAGATGTCAATTTATAGTTACAAGTTGTTCCTATCGGATTTCAATATTTTGTGGACAGCTATGCTAATAATGTAGTAAATTGCAGTTAGTTCTTTCATGGCACATGAAGGCTTCTACCATGTGTGAATATTCCAAGCAAGAGTTCTTCACCGGGTTGCAGGCTCTAGGGTAAGTATTTATATGTTTTTTTTTTCTTTCAAAATATTCTAATTTGGAATGGTATTCTTGGACATTTGACCTACTACGAAGATAATGCTGAAAGAAATACTTTTTCTTGGCAGGATAGATTCTTTGGAGAAGTTTCGTGAGAGGATACCATTCATGCGCTCTGAACTTAAAGATGAACGTACGACCAATGCTTCATAGAGTATAATTTCAGTGTTCAATTTAAAAAATATATTTTAGCTTGTCACACACATGTATGCAGACAATTAGCTTGTAAAATAGGTTTGGTTATTATTATGCCGTGACTCTCAAAAGTAAACATATTGTGTTGTTGGTGATGCACACTTGTTTTCATCTTTGCTTATTTTGACTGCAGAAAAGTTCAGTGAGATATATAACTTCGCATTTGGCTGGGCAAAAGAAAAGGTATACCATCTTTTCATGTCAATAATCCTTAATAGTGATTTTTCTCTAGGCAGAGAGAGGGTTTCCACTAATCGAGTGAATGGTTTTGGTAAAATTTGTTTGCATGCTGATTTTTTGGAATGTTGTTCGTTTTTTTTTTTGTCAGTTTTTTTTTTTGGATATTTATGTTACGAAAGTCAAAGTTTTGGCCTTCAGCTTCGTTTTGTTTCTCTGCTATGTATTTAAAAACAAGTCTACTTTGAACTTGATGAATTATATGCTTTCAGAATCAACTAGAATATCATTGTGCTGAAAAGATGCATTGCCCTGATAGTAATGGGTACTTAAGCTGTATGCATGTACTAATATTCTATTATCTGTCTCAGGGTCAGAAGTCTTTGGCATTGGATACTGCAATTGGTATGTGGCAATTGTTGTTTGCTGAGAAGCCGTGGCCATTGGTGGATCATTGGTGCCAGTTCTTACAGGTACCTTAGAAACATATTGTGCTCTTTCCTTCATAGTCATAGTCACTTATTTGGGAGTAATAATTTGTAGTTGACCTGCAATAAATTGAACTTTAGTCTCTATGTAATAATTCTAAGGTATAATATTTTTCATTGTTTAGATTTAAATTAAATTCTGAACAGATATGATGTGACATTTCTGCTGCAAAAGGTGATAATTCATAATTTCAAAGGTCTATTCTTAAAATTAAGTCGATCTCTTAGATAGCCGTTTTTCTAGGATTATCTTTACCATGAAATTTTAGCTGAAAAATTAGAACTTGGTGTGCTTTTTCACTTTTCATTGTTTCTAGGATTATCTAGGTTTTCCAAATATTATAAAATTTTATAAGGTTTCTTGCATTTCTTATGCATCAATCTCTACTTTTAGTTGTTTTCTAATTGGATTTTATTCTATGATGCCATTCAAACCAGGCTCGACATAACAAAGCAATCTCTAGGGACACATGGTCTCAACTTTTGGAGTTTGCTAAGGTAAGTTATAAAATCTTCAATGTCACTGTTTCTTAGATAGTCCTGCTTGCATACACATTTGAATCAGCTTTATTTTGTCGTCAACCGCAAATTATTAGAAAACTTAATGCTACTGCCGGACTATGTTTCCCTAGCTCCATTGTGTCATGCATGGCTCTGTTACTCAAGATTGAATTCCCCATGTCGCATGTATGGATCTAAGAGGCTGGCTTTGGCTTGTACTTGTCAGTATTCAAAATCTGCAATATGGGGATAATGCTAAAAATGTATACAGTGAGGAAGAAATAGTTGGATTCTTTTGTTGCTAATCCCTTTTTTTTCTTTTTTCTCCGTTATGAGCTTAGGCTCTTTCCTTTTCGAGATTGTTCTTGGTTCGTTAATATGCTTTACTAGTCGTCGTTACAGTTGATCATACAGAATATTGTTTCATGATCGATATGGTACGTTTTAAAATTTGGATATGAATGATGCCTTGGCCGATTGTGAATTGGACTTGTGCAACTGATCAATTCTTTTAATGTCGTATTGGTGCAGACAATAGAACCTTCACTATCAAATTACGACGCTGAAGGCGCATGGCCCTATCTCATAGATGAATTTGTGGAATACTTGAACGAGAATGGCATCATCTCAAATAGCCAGTCGATGACTGATTGGAGCCAAAAACGATGAGCCGCTGCTGCATGATTTGTGAGATTTGTGTTGTGTAAGTCTTTGATCTTCTGAAAATAAGATGCAGGGTAACTTATATGGTTCTTACATGAATTTCAATTGACATAATGTACACATTTTTACTCCATGGGATTGTTGGTATTTGCTGATATATATGCATTTCCTTCAAATTAATCTTCCGACTCCAGTTGGCGGGCCTTGGAAATTTCGTTTCTGCATGTCATGTACGATAAGCATGCAAATCTTATAGATGCATGAGTTATTTTGATCTTGGATTGAATTCCTTTCGAGCAAATTAATTCTACTCAGTTTTTTTTTGGAATTTGTGGTTTCATGTTTATCTTAAAAAAATTCGAGTTCAAATGATGTTTATCTTAAAAAATTTGAGTTCAATTGTTTAGCAAACAAAGTATGTGTGCAATGTCATTTCTTAAAAGGTTAAAAGAAAATATAATTAACATATAAATATTTCCCCCCTATTTCATAAAGATGATTTGGTTCAATGAGCTATTTAAAAATTAAACAGCCAATAAAAAAATTGTATTTCACAAATAATTTAATTTTAGATATTTGATTTGAAATTTAGAGTTTAAAATTAGAATTTAAATTTTTGAGTTTATGGTTAAAAATTTAAACTTTATATTGTGGAGTTTAAATAGCTTACATAAAAAAATTACACAACACATCAAATATTAACTCTATAATTATTTAATTTTTTAAATATATCAACTACCTAATTTAAAGAAAAAAATCCACTCACCACTTCACACTAAATCCATCATTTATTACCCCAATAAAACAAACAAATTCGACCAGAAGGTGAATTCTTAATTAATTAACCAGCATAGATTACTTTGAAAGGTTTCAGTGCTGGACAATCAAATGAGGATGAAGATAAAAAATGCAGATGGGCAACTTCCACGACACAAATTTTCATTGGAATTCAAAGGTTCATCATGATCAAAGTTAATACAGCCTGCATTGTTTTTCAAAATTAAACTTAAAATATTCGAAGACGCACCGGATATACCAACACAAAAATTGATAATCAAAACCTCAAATAACAGCTCTTGAAATTTCTCAGATGGCAACTGCAATCCTTCCGGCTACTTGGTCCAGATCACGCTGTCCATTTGATGTGATTCTCCTTCCACTGATGCACCAAAATTCAATATTATGACATTTTGAAATCCAATATTCAAATCATTATAAGAATTCTTGATTTAATCCTAAGAAACCAATATAAAGTTTCTTAAACAGATTAGGGTTTTTGTTACTAAAGAAAACTCACCCTTTAGTGTCGATATCGATGATGTTCACATTCTGCAATTGCTGAAGAATGTGACGGGCAACGGATCCACTGCTCTTGCAGAAATGGCGAGGCCGACTTCCGTTTCTCTTAGCCCCTCCATAAATCCTCCTAAAGGCGCCGACACCGAGACCTCCCCGCAAGTATATCTTCCTTGCCATGGAAGCTACAAAGCAAAATAAAATACAATTGACAAGAGCATAAATATGCATACAAAAACCAAATCAGCGTTGACCGATAAAGCTAAATTATAATTACACATACCAGCTCTGATATAGTACCAATCAGGATCGTATGGAGGAAGCTCCTTGAGTTTACCAGTCTTGACAATATCAGTCCACGGAGGAAGCTCGATCTTTTCATTTTAAAAACAAACAAAGTAAGATTAGAAATAAAGCCTTCAATTTAAGGAGGAACAAACATAGAACCATTGCAAACCCTAAAATCAAAAACTAAGATGCAAAACTAATTAAATCTATAAGAAATAAAATGGAATGGAAGAAAAAACACCTTGCCGGAGCGCTTGAGATGGGCGGCGTAGGCCTTGACGAAGTCATGAGGGGAAACGTCCTTAACTGTTCTGGCTGCCTCCATTGTCTCTAAGTTTCGCCGGAGATCGCTCCTTCGGTGTTAGCCAAATATGCTTGCTGCGGCCTGAGAGGAGAGAAGGCAATATATAAGATTTGAAGGGAGCTAGGGTTTTATGCTTCGTTTAAATAATAATAATAAGGGTAAAGTACACGGACGGTCACTGAACTTTAAGAAAAAAAATAAAATAGTAACTAAGCTTTCAAAAATCACGAAGTAACAATTAAACTTTAAATTTTAAAACAAAACGGTAACTGAGGCGTTAAATCCCGTTAATACCTAACGGAAATTTGACTGAGTATACCACATACCCACCCAGTTTTCCACCTCATATTTAAAAAATAATAAAATCATATTCCACGTCATATTTAAAAATTAAAAATAAATAATTTCTGAATAGAAACCCTAGTCCTCACCCAAATCCCTTTGTTCGGATCCCGCAGTTTCTCCCACTTTCGGATCCTCCATTTCTCCCTCTTCTTCGCCGGCGGCTGAACCCCCTTACGCTACATCTTCAATTTAAGTTATATTGCTTTCTCTTTCATTTCATTTCATTTTTGTTTTGTTTTATAGATATAGATGGGAAATCCGTTAATTGTACGGAAAATGGAGAAATATAGACTAGAGAGGGAAAGAGATTTTAGAGAGAAAGAGATGGAGAGTGGGGCAGGCTTGGATGGAGGATGCGTCGGGTCGATCGTATAGGTACGCAGGAGGAACGGATCGTGGTGGCCGGGGAAGATACTGGGAGTGGAAGAGTTGCCGGCATCACACCTTGCGTCGCCAAGGACTGGAACTCCGGTCAAACTTCTTGGCAGAAAGGATGCCAGCGTGTAAGTCTTATTTTGTTTTTCTTTTCTTAATTTGTAAGTTTTGTTGGCTTAATTTTTTAGCATTGCCTTAAGAAATCTCACAAGTACTTTTAGTGCGAAAAAAATATAGAAGTTTAGTCTTGATGTTTATAAACCAGAGTAGTGAGCATTACAGATATAATTGAACTAGTGGAAGAAAAGAGAATAATGTGATTTAACGTCAAGTTAGGAGAGTTTAGAACAAATGAAGTCAGGATGTTTGGAGTGTTATGAACTCAAACTGTGGCCATTTAAGGTATAGCTGAGCTTTAAATGAAAGGTGAGAATGACTAGAAATGTAAGATGTGATGGACAAATGAAGTATTTTGATTATGCTCTATCACATTTGTTATTGGTTTACTTAGAAAGTTGTGACTGATTGATGGTTTACTCCTTTTTACTCTGCAAAAAAAGTTTTTGTGAAGATCTAAAATATAGCTAGTTGTAGGATCATCTTGCATGGTTCCAGGGTTTGAATGATGTATATCTGTATTTCCATACGATTCCCAATTATAGTGAGGGAGAAAGACTAATATGAATGTTCATTCAAATCTTTTATTCATCTATTGTTTGGATGGTGTACCGTGTACCTATAAAGAGATGCAGAAAACCATTGGTAAAACAGAGCACACAAATGCAGTTTTTTTTTTTCCTCGACGGCGCATTATCTGTCATATTGCTCAATGAAAGCTAATGCAATGCTCTGAAATCATTAATGTCCTTAGAATAATATTTAGACTGTTATTTTTGAGAAGCTGGAAAGAAGATTACTTTATTCCTTGTGTAATACTTGTTGCATTTTGATTGCTCTATGACCTTCCCCCCTTATTCTGAACAGTGTAGCCTAAAAGTATGTGTTGTTTTGTTGCCACTTTTCTATTCATGTTAGAGTGAGAGATGCCACATTGATGTATTCTACATTTCCATTAAAGATTCATGTCAAATTTGATTTTTATTTAAAGCCTTTGTACACAACGATAAGTTAGAGACTGTTTTCATTAATTTCTGCTTGTAAGACAGTGAGCAGCAAAAGTCAAAAAAACCGAGGATCCGAAAGTGGGAGAAACCGAGGGATCCGAACAGAGGAATTCGGGTGAGGATTAGGGTTTCTATTCAGAAATGATTTGTTTTTAATTTTTAAATATGACGTGGAATATTGTTTTATTATTTTCTAAATATGAGGTGGAAAACTGGGTAGGGATGTGGCATACCCAGTCAAATTTCCGTTAGGGGTTAACGGGGTTTAACGCCCCAGTTACCATTTTGTTTCAAAATCTAAAGTTTAATTGCTACTTCGTGATTTTTGAAAGTTTAGTTACCATTTTGTTTTTTTTATCAAAGTTCAGTGACCGTCTGTTAGAGGTGGCAATCGGGTCATTCGGTTCGGGTTCGGTTCGGGTCGTTTCGGTTCGGGTCATTTCGGGTCTATCTAGAATCGGTTTAGATTCGGTTCGGGTCGGTTCGGTTCGGGTTCGGGTCTAATTCGGGTCTGTGATGAGTCGGATTCGGTTCGGGTATTGGATCGGGTCAATATCGGATCGGTTGTTTTCGGGTCGGGTCAATATCGGATCGGTCGCTTTCGGTTCGGGTCAAAATCGGGTCGTTCGGGTCGTTTTCGGTTCGGGTTAAAATCGGGTCAATTTCGGGTCAATTTCGGGTCGGGTCAACATTTAAATTTTTGGGTTAATTCGATTTGAG
This sequence comes from Hibiscus trionum, assembly GCA_030270665.1. Taxonomy (NCBI): domain Eukaryota; kingdom Viridiplantae; phylum Streptophyta; class Magnoliopsida; order Malvales; family Malvaceae; genus Hibiscus; species Hibiscus trionum. The sequence continues at coordinate 11,181,961 of BSYR01000036.1, read as the reverse complement.
TTGGGTTAAAGGTTTGAGGTTTAGTATTTATGGTTTAGTTTAGAGTTATTGGTGTATGAGATTAATTCTGATTCAACTTGTTAATCTATGGATTTGAATTTGATTAAATATTTAAATCAAAGCTTCATGTATCCATATAATTTTTTTGTATAATTATATTAAATCAAAGTTTATAATAATAATAATAATAATAATAATAATAATAATAATAATAATAATAATAATAATAATGTCTGAAATGAATTAATTTATTAAACTTAGGATCTAATTGAACTAACTAAAATCTAAAAGCATAAATCACGGACATAATTAAAATAATTTTAAAACTAAATGTGAAATTTCAATTAAATTAATCTAAATTGAAACTCAATTAAATTAATAAAAATAGAAAGACAATTGGTAAAAATAGAGAGGGAAAAAACAAAATTTTAGAGGGAAATAAGCCACCAATTTTTTAAGCTAGATTGAAAAAAAAAGAAAAAGACAATTGGAAAAAATAGAGAGAGAAAAGACAAAATTTTGGAGGGAAATAAGCCACCAATTTTTTAAGCTAGAGATTAATTACTTTTTAGGTCATGTTGCATTTAAAATGTTACATTTTAGTCAACTTTAAGTTTTAGTTTAATTTAATTTAGTCACAAGTATTCCCACGGTTTAGACTTCGGATATAGAAATCCCCTCCCAGTAGTGATATTTAGTCTCTAAAAATTTACTTTTAGTTGAAATTAACTAATCTTTGTAATTTAGTCTATTAATTTAATATATTGATATTTTCGTTCATTTTAATTTCAAAGATTTAATTTTTAGCCAAAATTGACCCCTATTTATTTATATGGTATAATTACAAAATTGGTCATTGGACTCTCAAATTTCTCCACTTCCAAATTGTCAATTTAGTCTACAATTTCAATTTTATGCTATATTTTATGATGAAATTATAAAATTGGTCACCAAGATCTCAAATTTATATACTTCATTTTATTATTTATTATATTGTTAAAAATAGATATTCGGGTCAAAATCGGGTCAAAATCGGGTCGATATTCGGTTCAGCTTTTGGTTCAGCTTTCGGTTCGGGTAGCATTCGGTTCGGGTCCATTCGGTTCGGGTCCATTCGGTTCGGGTCCATTTCGGTTCAACAAAAAATTTCGGTTCGGTTCGGATCGGTTTGGTTCGGTTCGGGTTTCGGGTCAACTCCGAATCATCATTTCGGGTCAAAATCGGGTTTCGGTTCGGGTAATTCGGTTCGGGTTTCGGGTCTCGGGTCAAGTTTGCCAGGTCTACCGTCTGTGTACTTTACCCTAATAATAATAATAATAGATTTCCCGTGTCCACTCGATTACCGAAATTACCCTTTTTAGATCCATTTTGTTCTTTTTCCTCCTGGACATATCAATGGCTTGGGCTACCCAGCTTGTAGGTCTCAACTTGGCCCTAATACCTCTGTAACCATTGAGATTAAACAATGTTTTCAATAAAGTTTGTTTAATTCACTTTTTGCCTCGTAAACTATACTTTTTTTCAGTTTGGTATTTTTTACGAAGTACTTTAACGTTTTCGACGTTACTTATTCACTCAAAACAATTAATACCGTTAAAAAAATCTGTCCTAACTGATGGCAATCAAATAAAGAAATATATATGTACATGTATATCGTATATGGTTATAATAGTGGTTTAAATTGAAACTAATTAGTATCATAACATTATAAATATTTACAATTAAATTTGAATAGAAGCTTAAACAACTCGACTAGAAAAAATTTCAAATAAAGTTTGAGTTCTAAAATATGACTCGTCAACTCAACTAGCTTAAATTTTTTTCTACTCGACTCGATCAAATGCTCGTCTCTAATATTAAGTCGTAACTTTCTGTTTTTATGGTTTAATTACTTTTTAGGACCTGTTACTTTTCACTGTTAAACAACTTCGTTAATTTCATCTTGTTTCCGTCCCAAGTCGTAGGTAGATCCAATGGAGAAATATATACATTTTCAAAATAAATGTTAAGATTCAAATTCATACAAGATAAAACGACATGAGCATCGCTGACTACTCGTAATTAGTGGATCTCACATTCGTCTCGACTTTAACTCATAGAATCAAATGTTTTCGGCACGGTATGACTTTAATATTACTTTCTTGATTTGTTATCATCTTTGAACTTTATTCATATAATGAGATTTGATATCTCTTTTATGATATTACATGTATTGAAGAGAAAAAAAAAGACAACGCATAAATATTTTGATGTGAGCAATTTGTTTTAAGCTTGTCTGATGGTTTGTTTAACCATTGATGACAAATTGACAATTGCCATCTTTAAATTTATTTTATTTGCAAGGGGAAATAGTTATGTTTTTGGAGTCGTCATGGTCGTGGACCGGTCAAAACGGTAACTTCCTCCCAAAATCCAACAAAATTCGCACCAAACTTTCGTGGAGAGTGAAGAGCATGTCATTATCATGGTAAAAGTAGACCAGCCAAACCTGACCAGAGACCTTAAAACCGAACCGATTCACTTGAACTAAAATCAAAAATCAATTCAAACATAATGACTTAAAATTTGATTCGAAATTAAATCAATTTTTAATTGAACTAAAATGGACCCGAACCGATTGGACCCGAGCCAAAAACAACCCAAAATAAATAAAAGATATTAATAAAAAGAAAAAGAAAAAGATAAGATATGAACAGCCGCATACCTCACCAAAAAGTCAAATATATTAGCTTTATAAAGCCATATGTATTAGCTTTATAAAGCCATATGTATTAGCTTTATAAAGCCATATGTAGGGTGTAAAAAACTAACCAACCTAAAAACTTGATTAAAACCGACCAATCTCCTATTGACCCTAACCGAAATAACCGAACTGAAAATAATCGAACCGAAAATCAACCGAACCGAAATGACCCAAAACACAATAGAACCGAACCCAAACCGAACCGAATCTGAATCAAATAATATCGGACTCAAAATAACCGAAATTGAAATGATCCGAACCCGAACCAATTGACCCGTTTGCTTTAGTTAAAAGCAACCGGCCAGAACGGATACTACTAGATTTTACAATTCGTATATTTTCAAATTAGGTAAACTATCATAAAAAAGAGGGAACATCAAATCAGATCATTCATAGATTTTTCAGATAAAAAAAATACTGCCCAACAATGTGTTTTTGACAAACCTAACAAATAGCAGTCTCAAGGTGCTCGAATTTTCATTATTTCAGAATTGCATTAAGCCCAACGCTTTACATGGACAAGCAATCAGGAAAAAAAAACACACACTTCGGGTATTGTGGAATTTATGTCTGCAGTGTAATCAGTAGCAACAGCATACCTCTCTAAATATTTAGTTGTGTGTTGCTAACACCAGTGAAATGTGCTCTATTAGGTCAAGAACCCGATTGCTGCAACAGGAATTTAAGAAAACCATCAGACAAGCTGATTTGTATTTCGTGTTAGAAAACACAGAACCATTATCCAAATATATGAATGGCCGGTGTGTTTTTGAATCCGTGTGACTGCACATGCAGCGGCTAGTGCACGTAAGTAATGAAAGGTTTGGATGTGACTGAAAATGTAACCATGTTAAGTGAAGGGGGAGAGAGAGGAAATCTTACCTGTAACCCCACTCATTGTCATACCATGAAACAAGCTTCATGAAAGAAGAACTCAACCCTATTCCAGCTTTTGCATCGAATATGCTCGACCTGGTACAAAACAAGGCTCGTTACATCCTCAAATGTCATCGTCAATTAAGCATGAAAAACCACATTTAATTCCATCATGTAGTGATTAACAAAATCTTAATGAAACAAACATGGAAGACTTAAAAAGTAAAATGCTTGTAGGCCTCCACGTCTCCTATTGCATTGCAGGAAAAGGAAAATGGGGATGGATATGTAATAGAGAGAAAATAACAGAGTACCTCGAATCACCAACAAAATCATTCGAGACAACATCCTCATCTGTGTATCCAAGAATGCCTATAAGTGGACCCTCGGCAGCATACCTTTAATAAAAAAAGAAAAACAAAAATGAAACAGAGAAATGAACAAGGATACTTCAGCAACAAATTAGAAAACTCACTTTATGACTGCTTTGACATCTTCATAGGAGGCACTCTTTTGAAGTCGACAAGTTAAATCAACAACAGAAACATTGGGTGTAGGGACACGGAATGCCATTCCAGTAAGCTTTCCATTGAGTTCAGGAAGAACTTTTCCCACAGCCTAAATGGAAAATTACTATTAAAATTTTGCATCTCAAAAACTATGCTTGAATTATAAATTTGGTCATTTATATCTCATACCTTTGCAGCACCAGTTGAACTAGGGATGATATTTTGCCCAGCTCCTCGACCGCCTCGCCAGTCCTTCATCGAAGGGCCATCGACAGTCTTTTGTGTTGCTGGATTTAATAAACTACCATGTTATTATAACAACGCAACATCATGTGCTATCTAATCTAATGAACGAGGGGCACATAATAACCAGATACCTGTAGTTGCATGGACAGTTGTCATTAAACCCTCAACGATACCAAATTCCTCGTGAACTACCTGCAACACGTTACCGTAAAAACCAAGGAAAACTGCCAAAAAGAAAAACAGATATCCGCCGTGGACTCAACACTGGCATATGGAATTGTCTGCCCATGACAAAGGAAATAATGTCCAATAGAGGCATATGGAATTGTCAACCTCCATGAACACAAAGCAAACAAAAGCAGAATCTAACAAAATAAACACAATTGCCCATGCTTTAATCATACCATGTACTTGTGACCATTAAAATTTAACAACGGAAAAATAAAGATTAAAATCTGAGGATGAAAGTAGACCTTGGCAAGAGGTGCAAGACAATTGGTAGTGCAACTAGCATTAGACACTATGTCCATGCTTGGCTTGTAGGTCTTCTCATTTACTCCCACCACAAACATAGGTGCATCAGCTGAAGGAGCTGAAATTACAACTTTCTTGGCACCACCCTGCAGAACAGATTTATTAAACTTCAATTTGAAGCATTTTGCAAAATGCATGCACTCGCAAATGTGTGTGTACTATGTGTTTCCATTAATGTCAATATGCAAAAACGGGAAAAATAGTTAAGGACCTTAGAAAACTAACCTTCAAATGTGCTGAGGCCTTGGCTAATGTTGTGAAAACACCAGATGCCTCAACAACAAACTCAGCCCCATAATCACCCCAAGGGATCTCTGCAGGGTCCCTGGTGATATTGTTTAAATGTTAGCTCAAGCTGAGATGGTTTAATAGAAAATCTTTATTTTTTTAATGAAATCAAATATCACGATTCTTTGTTATAATTTGTAGAGAAGTTAATTCAAATTCCAATAAATCATCAAAGGAAAAATACTCAGAATGATACCTTTTGCCTACAACCTTTATTTGCTTGCCATTAATTTCCAAGGTGGAATCATCCACAACTCTAATGGTTCCATTAAAGCCTCCATGGGTAGAATCGTATTTAAACATGTAAGCCTGTTTTTTTATCAAAAAAAATATGAAGATAAAAGTAAATTTCAACAATTTCTAAGGACCAGGAGAATAATAAGGGCAGTTGTCATGGCATGTAATGAACAGAACATACAAACAAAGAGAGCATTGAGCCCAAACAATAAACACCCATCCAACACCCCAAGCTACAGAGACAATAAGAATAATGGTAAAAATCAGTATTGATAATTTTTGGTAGACAGAAGGTTGCTTTCATTATCAGAACTCAAAAACAGAAGCCTAAAATTTCAAATACCATGCAAAGCTTTGGAATCTGCACATGTTAAACTTTTGTTAGTGGGCGTGCACAAAACTTGATTCGACTAAAAAAATCAAGTTTTTTTTTTAATTTCAAGTTATTCAAGTAAACTCCAATTAGTGGGTCAGTTTTCGAGTTTGAGTTAAGTTAGGATTTTACCAATTCGAAAAAAAGGAAAACTGAATTTCAAAACGAAATCGTTTTTATCTTTAGCTGAGTAATTTGATTTTTTGCAATTTGGTCCTTGATTTCCTTGTTTCTTCAGTTCCTCCTTCGTTTTAAGTCCATTTTTGACCAAATTTGAACCACATGCTCCTCAACTCACAACCACTATAGAATAGCTATGCAACTTCAATTTCTCTTTTTGACAACAAATTTCCTCGTTTTGCAATATAGTCCCACAACTTTACATGATTTTCTTGTTTCTTCCATTCCTCCTTTGTTTTAAGCCCACTTTAGACCAAATTTGAACCACTTGCTCCTCAATCACCGTAGTATACCTATGTAACTCTTTACAAATTATTTCTTCTCATCCATTTAGTCCATCAATTGACTTAGTGTGACCGTAATACATTATTCAAAAAATATTGGTTACTTTCATATTTGTTAGCATCTTTGATAAATCAAGACACAAATTCATGAAAGATATATATCTTAAATGAAACTATATATCAAATCAAAAAGTGCCATTGGACAAGCTTACCATGTACTTAGCATCAACAAATGGATCATTGACTGCTACCACATCGATGTCATCCCTTGCGATTGCTACTCGTAAGACCAATCTTCCAATCCGACCAAAACCTGTAAAGGTTAATTGTGAAAAATGAGTAGTTGCAAGCAACCAACTTAATGTCAAGAGCTAACTAAGACTTAACAATATTGTAAAATGTAAAGAGTCAAAATTCATAACAGTAGTGTCTCCATCAAAGGGGTTCCAATTCGCACATGATGAAGATAGTTCCAATTATCAAATAAAAATAAAGCATGACTACAATCAAAACAAGGAAACATAGTAACATACCATTGATTCCAACCTTCGTCTTGCCACTGCTTCGTGACACTGGACAAATTAGAAATAAGTAAAAAAAAACCAGAGAATCAGTACATACAAATTCTAAATTAATTTGAACATAAACTAAGCCTCTTTTCTCTTTTTATCCTTCAGAAGCATATAGAACACGTACTTGGAACTGTAGGAGGAATTTCAGTAGCAGTGGCTTTGATGGGCTGGATACTACTTGAATTGCATTTACTAAACAAAAAAACATTTTTCTAAAATCATTCAATGCCAGAGTAAAAGGACCATATATTTACACGGTGAAGAAAAATCTGAATAGCTAATATAGAATATCTCAACTGTAAAGAAGATCTAGTTGAAACTGCAACACCGAGACCGGAATTGAGATTCCCAACAAAACCAATGCTTGAAACCTGAAGAAACATTATCATTCAAATTGTCACAAAAGTCAGCTGAGACTGCGTATGGAAATTATTAACATGAGAAATTGTGAAAAACTGTATGATTAAATTAAAAATGATAATAATAATTTATTATACACGAGTTTTTTCAGGCTTATTCAAAATTCATTAAAACAATGAAAACGGCATGTTTATTCACCAAACCGAACAAACGAAATGCGACTCAAACAAACTAAATAATCCATGAATGACGAATGTACTGTAATTCCTAAGACTCAGTTTGGTTCCCAGCAAAACAATAACGAAGTTACAAATTTCACTCGTTCAGCTTAAGTTTAGCTCAGTCATTATTTTTATCCTTTAAAAAAAAGAAATAGTTGTGTTAATCAGGAGGACCTTGAGGCGATCGGAGGGTGAGAGAGAGAGGTCCGAGCGGGCGGAGACATTGACAAAAGTGGCGGCGGCGGCAGTTGATCTGATGAGAGAAGAGAAAGCCATTGTTCCAAAAGCGGCCTTAATCGGAGAATAATAGAACCCTAAGAAAAAACAAACTCAAAGATGGAAAGCTTTCGGGTTTTGGGAGCACCAAATGAGGAATAAATAATAAGAAAGTGGTGTAGAGAACGATAGTGTTTTTCGTTTTTTTCGTCTTAAAAGAAAAGAACAACTGTTTAAGAAATAGAAATAAATAAATAAATAAATAAGCAGAAAATGGAGGAGAGAGCGGAGATTCTTAGGAAGGAGGTGAAAGGCAAATATCAAATAGCTCTAGCTGTTGTCTTTGAACTCTGTGAGTCCGAGATTTGAGCTTTTGTTTGTTTGTTTTTCAATGATCCAAAAAGCTTAAATAAATACCTACTTTCAAATTGGTACTTAAAAAATTCTACTCTTACATTAGTACTTAAATTAAGCACATTCTCTCAAATTAATACATAAAAAAATTTACTCCTAAATTGATACATAAATCAATAACCTTCTCTCAAATCGATAACAAGAGCATGCATTTTATCAATTTATTTCTAATTTGAAACATATCAATAAATTTAACTTTTTTATTATAAAATGCTATCAATGTACTCTTTGTTTTCTCCTAAATTATTTTTTTCTCCTATAAATATTATATTACTTTTTTCTATAATAAAAGTTTCATAGTAATTTGTTGTTACTTTATGATAAAATGCAATTATTCAACTGTTGTTTTAATCTGATAGTCTCGTTTAATTTGATAGTATAGTAAAAATGACTAAATTTATGAAATTTAGAATTACAAAGAGTTAAATTTATTAAATTATTTTGAATTATGATCAAATTGATAGAAAATATAAGTTTTATGGACTAAAATTGTTAATAAAAGTACAAAATAGTAAAAGGTACCAATTTGAGAAAATGTGTCTAGTTTAGATACCAACATGGGAGTAAATTTTTTTGAAGTACTAATTTGAAAGAACATATCTAATTTAGATACCAAATCTATATTTAAGCCATTCAAAAATGTAAAGAAAATAACTGTATGTTTAGTAACTAGCCACCTACCTAACCATCATTCTTTGATTTCTCCTTCTATAAGTAGGTGTATGAAAAGGTTTAATTCACAAATTACCCTTATATTAAATTCGTTTTTCTCAAATTGGTATACAGTTTTTTTTTACCATAAGTACCTATACAACTTCATTAATACTCAATTTAATTTTTATTTGTAAAAAATGTCATGTCGACTATGATATGATAAGAATGGCATGTTCCAAAATTTTATTTCCATATCATTTTTTTCAAAATTGATCTTCACGGTTGAGGTGATTAAGATACTGGAATAATAGAGTAGGGGAACTTCTAATAAAAAAAGTTTAAGTATCATATTGAGAAAAATGTATAGTTTAAGGGGTAATTTATCAATTAAATTTATTTGAGTTGTGTTAAAAAAGTCAAATTAATTAGATTGACGAGTCCTATATTATAATTTAAATTTTATTTAATTTTTTTCAAGTCGTATTAAATTTAAAAAATTTGAATCGAATTGTTAAAATTAAACACACACATATAATAGATTTCCAAGTTAGATCAAATTTTGTTAACCCTAAACACATGCTAAAAAATCCTAAGATAGGCATGGGATGGAGTCCAATAACGAGATTTAATTATTCTTGGTGTGAAATTTTGGTAAATTTTGTATTAATCTTCACTATTCTTTAAATTGTGTGAAATACTCTCGATATGCATCTCATTCAAGATTCGAAAAATAAGAATCCAACAAGTAATTTTACTAAAAAAACGAATGACATTCATTTTAAGAGACCCAAATTCAATCACTTTTTCTGTAATATGTGTATTGTCAAAAGTTTAAAAATATATAACAACGTATATTAACTTAAATTACTTTTAAACTATTAAAAATCAAAAAAGAAAATATTATAATTAAAACAACACGTTAATACTTCGATAATATAATACCCATGGTTGAAGGTCTCAACTAATTATTCAATTGATAAAAAAAAAACTTTTCTTAGAAGTTAAACAATCCACCGTCAAATTATATATATTCAAATGTGGAAAAGTTATTTTTGTTATCATCGGTATGTTATTATTACAAATAAAAATCTTCTACTTCTTTTTTGCATTTCTTTCTATAACTCACACTAAAAACATATTTAAGGTTTAAATTTAGAGTTAAGGTTAATTTTAGTGTTATAATTTAAGGAATTAAGTGTAAGATGTATTTTTTAAAGTTTAAGGTTTATGATTTAAAATTTAAAGTTAAAGCTTAAGATTTAACTTTTTTTAGTATTGAGCACAAAAAGGACACAAAAAATGACAGAAAATTTTCTCCTTATATTACCAGAAGCTCAAAGTAAAACAGAAGGTAATTATTACTAGGGTAAACTACAAGGGAGATCACTTAATTATGGATAAGGTTATGTTTGGGCCACTCAATTATTAAAAGTTATATTTAGGTCACTCAATTACGGGTAAGGTTACATTTGGATCACCCAATTATTACATGTTACATTTGGATCACTCAAGTATGGGTAAGGTTACATTTGGGTCACCCTTCAATCTTCATATTAAAAAGTATATCAATTTGTGTATTAGATTAATTAATAATTTCAAATGAAGTAATATAATGTTGACGAAGGTATACAAGTGATTTGGAAGAAAAATTGACTAAATTGATGTACTTTTTTAAATATGAAGGGTGACCCAAACGTAACATTATTCATAATTAAGTGACCCAAATGTAACCTTTAATAATTTGGTGACTTAAATGTAACCTTACCCATAATTGAATGACCTAACTTTAATTTTTAATAATTAGGTGACCCAAATATAACCTTACGTATAATTGAATGACCTCCACTTTAGTTTACCCTTATTACTATCTAAGAAGCTTCATGAAAACAAAAACAGTAACTCAGCCTCGAAAGCCACGTTGGATCCACGAAGTGGGGCCTACTTTAAGCCTTTTCCCGTTTTAGATTTCCCCGGTTCTGCAGCTCGACTCTTGGTTTATTATAGTGGTAGGCTGTTTCGGCAACATAACTAGACTCAATTAAAAAAATCGAAATTTTCATCTTGATTTGACGTAAAAAAAAATTAATTTGTTTTCATTAGTCATAATTTATAAATTAGACTTAATTTTTTTAATTTTTAAATAAAATTTGAGTTATAAATTAAAAATTTAAATAACTCAAAATTTTAGTAATTAGTGGATTGATTTTTAAGTTCAAACCGAATCGCTTAATTCTGCCTTCTATATGAAATATATTTGTGCATTATTATGGTTAGGAAGTTTTTTTAAATTAGAATTAATTAGTATCATAACATTATAAATATTTACAATTAAGTTCGAACATAAACTCAAACAACTCGACTCGTGATTTCATAAACTCTACTATAAAAAATCAAATAAAATTTGATCTATAAAACATGTCTCGTAAATTTGATTAATTCAAAAAAAATCATAAGACTTGACTCGATCAAATACTCACAATATTAAACGTTTGATTTAAGATTTGAGTGTTTAGTATTGATATCAAAAAATATTTTTGAGAAAGTAAATGATGATTTTAAACATGATATTGTAAGTTAAAAAATATATATTCAAATCCTTTAACGCTATGATGTATGAAATATATCAACTTAAAACATGACAAAAATATAAAAATTATTTTTATTAATAAATAAATATTTTTTGACAACTATATGTATTTCATGAAAACATATAAATTTTAAAATAATTTCATTTAAAAACCTGTAGAGAAAAAATACAAAAAAATTTAAGCCATTAGATAATTTATTAATAGTATAACTATATCTTTGTAAATAATAATTATAAATTATAAAATAAAAATATCATGAATTTAATTCTTGATTTCATTCCATAAAACCGAGAAATTCACGCATTTTTCATCATTTTTATGATTCTTTTCAATATCAGAGCATATATTAACCCTTTTTTTCCGTCCCATTAATTTTGTCTTTTATTGATTTTTTAAAAATTATTTTTAAATCTTGACCTTGATTATTTTAAATATTTTAAACAATTAAATTTTATAAAATATATATTTCAAAACTACTTGTTTATAAAATATATAGATATTATATTTTTATCAATAGTAAATTTTAAATAATAATGAGTCAAAGTAAAAAAATTGATAAAAAAAATCAATAAGAGACAAAAACAATATATCTTTTTCTTGTCGCTTTAATTGTAATTTTAATCCGTTTTTTAATCGTATTATTAGTAGTAGATGAAGTCGTAAGACTATATGATTCATTAGAAAATGGTATGTTTGTTACTTTTTTGTATAACAAGATTATTAGTCACTCATTAAGTTTATTCGGAGTAAATGAAAGTTTTCTTTTTTTAAATAATTTCTACCTAAAGAGAGGGGAAGCGTTTTAACCACATGCTTTAGAGATTGTTGATTAAAATAAATAAAAGTTAAAATTATGATTCAACTCTAAAAATTATTTTTTTTTTTCAAGCGGAAAAAAATAAAAACTTGAACCGAAAAGCATTTTTCAAACACATTCTTTCTCCAAAAATTATCCAATTTAATATCACTTATACCTTCAAAAGCCCTTTCGGCTCTAAAAATGCTTTTAAATGCAACGGTGGACGGTATAGGTGTTCAAATCTGAGTACTCAAAGTACCGGGTATCCAGATCATCATATATTTGGGTATCAGATATAAAAATATGCATTTTTATAAAAATATATAAATATTTTATTAGTTAAATATAAAATATAAAAATGTGTATTTATTAGTTTAATATAAAAATATGCATTTATTAAATATAAAAATATAAAAAATAATTTTTTATTAATATAAAAATATGTATATTGAATATAAAAAATATTAATTTTAAATATATATGAGTATCCGGTTACAACTGGGTACATGGATGGCAAAATAACCTGTTCCCGTCGGCTCTTGACCTGATAGGGCGGGGCGGGTTATTGATAAAATAAAGTTGGGCGAGTACATGTTTAGGGATAAAATTCTACGACCCGATAGATTTATATATTATATTTATTTTTTTTTCGGGGCGAGTCAGGTTTAATCAGATTTTTTTATTAAAATATCGGGGTCGGGTTATGTTTTTATTATGTCAGGACGAGATAGTCGGGTTAGGTAAAAAAATTGTAACCCAAACCCGACCCAAGTAAAAATTTTAAAATAAATATCCGATTATTTATGTTTGGGTAGTCGGGTCAGCTATTTTGAACACCCTAAAACAAGAAAAATTACATCACCGACCTGATTAGTACCCGACCGAGCTCATTTTTTATTTTTAACTCAAATAACTAATAACTTATTTTTTCTATGATTATGTGATCTGACTCGTTGCAACAAAAAAATTCTTATAAAAAATTTGTTATTGGATTGAATCAACAATCAAAAACAGAAATTGCACAATTCATTTTTATGTTAGGACTAAGTTCTTCTGTCGAACCCTATCTATTAAAATTCTTATAACACAAGCCTTCTACGTCATTCATATGACCAATCAATAAAAATCACTTATCTCATTATTTTTACTATGACATATTCTTATCAAGTTAATCTTCACTTGGTAAAAACAGTTTTTAAAATTAATTTAGAGTAAATATGAATAGAGATTCACTTGGTAAAATTATAACATAAAAACAAATAATAAAATAGTAATTTTTATTAGTTAATCCCATAAATGACGTGGCGGTAATTACTGGTAATATAATTTCTCCAAAAACGGTCCTTAGCCTGTTAGGTTTATTTCTCCCCCATTACCTTTTACTTGGTGCACCGCTAGCAGCACAGTGTTCTTCCATTCAACGGTACAGCTTCTTATGCTTCGATTTCTTTTTTTCTTCATCTTCTGTTCAATGTCCTCTCCTTCCAGAGAATTTTCTGCTTTCTTTTTTAGATTCTTATTGGTTCATGCTTTTCTCTGTTTATGATTCCGAACGATTCCTGATTGCGAATTCATTTTAATGGGTTTAGTTCATTCTACTAATTTAGATCTGACCACCCATGCCCGAATTAGTTATTTGTTGTTTGATCCAGAAATTGTTTAGTGTGGCTTTGACTAATTAATGGCAATCTAAATATTTGTTGAAAATGAAACCTGGAGTAATATACAGAGAATTTTAGTGAAAATTAGGGTTCTCTTCTATGAGGGAAATGACATGGAAAACAGGTTTTTTTTCTTAATGCGTTATTTGGATTGAAATTTAGCTTTCCTTCTGATAACATTACTGCACAAGCAGAAAGCTCTTGATGGTGTTTCACTTATAAAAGCTTCTTGTATTATGGTTTCTTTTTGATATAATGAATTCTTAATCTATTTAAGTATGCTTCTAGTTTAACTTCTTAAAAGCAATTGATCTGGCAGTTTAAATGACTTGGTTCTTAAAACAGGAGTTGAAGAAGGAAAATTAGCAAAGATGCAGCGGAGAGTGTCGGCATCCGGGAGGCCTTCTGGTACAGATGGCTCGGATTTCTCGTATCGGATGGTTGTTGATTCCCGTATGTTCTACCTCATTATTCTGTTGTTTTAGATAACAAATTTACTTTATCTGTCATCTTATCGATCAATGTCTTTGTTTCTTCTTCCTGCTAATTTTGCAACAACTTGATCAACATCTTTATTTCTCCCATTTGCAACTTTTTACCTTATTTGACGTTAACCTGTAGGATATCAGAAAGTAGCTCGTACAAAGTCTATTCTGAGTTCATTTTTCTTAGTTCAGGTATGCTACTCTCAACATCTTTTAGAAGTATCAACTTGGCTATGCTATTATTTACCTTTATAGCTTTCTTTCATTGCAGGCTATCACACTTTTGTTAGGACTAGTTTTACTACTGTTTCGATCAGCATCAGAGGATTTGGCTTCCCGGGGCTTTGAAATTGCAACTACTGCTTGTGGTATCGTTTCATTGATAATAGGAGAATTAGGTCACTTGCTAACTCCCATGTTTTTGTATAATTATTTTTGAGGTTGGCATTTCTTTAGCTTAATGCTAGATCTTTGTTGTTTGTTTAAGGTCGGAAGCGCAGTCGAGTGAATTTGTTGAGATTTTTTCTGGTCACATCATCTATTGTTGTCTCCTTCTTGATGTATTGTGCCTTTCAGAAGTATTCAGGATTCATGGTAAGGAGTTTAGTTCCTTCTTTTTGGGTTAAAAATGTCTTTCTTTTTCCAGATTCTTTTTTTTAACAGAAAAGTAGATTTCAGAGTAATTTATTTTGTTAGCATTGATAATCACATTTTTCTATATCTCCTGAAACTTGGCATCATCAAAGAGAGAGAGAGAGAGAGAGAGAGAGAGAGAGAGAATTGGATATGGGGATATGACCTCCAAGGATCCTCCAAATATATAGAAAAACTTAGAAAAATCTAGCCATACGCCCATACCCATGTCGGATATATACTCGTGTCCGACACACCGAAGTCCAAGTAACATAGGGTAGATACTAGATAATAATGAAGAAACAAAACAATGGGATTTCATAAATAAATAATTCCATGAATGACAAATAAAAATAGAAATAATCGTTTTAGTAACCGCTGGAAGTCATTCCATCCCTCCTCATCTGAGGTCCTGGAACATTTTCATTTTAGGCTTTAGTTAATCAATTTTCAGGATGTAAAGAAGGAAATCCAAACTTCTGAAAAGTGTCTAATCGGTTGCTAAATATAGAATGATTGTTGAATTCAGCACATATTTAGATGATATAGCATGTCCTGTTTTTTCTACTAATAACTATTGTGTTGAATTCGTAGAATTATCTCTATTAATGTTGCACTTTTAGTTGAATAGAGGATCAATATCTTTTCCAGTATTCTAAGAGATGAATCCTATTACGATCTTCGGGTTTTTTTTTACTTGTTTTGCCTAGGCTGCCAAAAGCTCAAGTTACTGGGAAATAGTTTTGGAGCTTCCTGAGGTCGCCCTTGCTGTTGTTGGTAAGTTTTGATTGTTTCGGTATATGCTTTTCTGAAGTTTATGATGCTAATCAATGGCCATCTTTGCATTCTCCTTTGTAGGACTAGTGTTTCATCTATTTATCACTGGCTATACACTTCATCTCATTGCTAACATGTCCGTCCCCAAGAGAGCTTCGTAGCTGTATAAGTTTATCGGTCACAGATCCGTACACCTGTGTTAAAGTAAAAAATTTGCTGTTCATTGCCTTAAACTTGATTATGTATTCTACTTCTGACACCCACAAAGGATGATTTGATTCCATTTTTATGAATTAAGCAAAGCAAGCTTAGTCTTTTGGATGCTTTTGAATGAAGGCAATGGTTAATCCCATGCATAGCCTTATTCCTACAGTTTCCTTTGCACTTCACATCAATTTGTAAGGAATTATTCTAAATAGGGTGTGAATGAGTCACTTCGTGCTTACAAGCTACTCGAGCTTGACTCGAAAAAAGTTATGTTTGAATTTGTTTCGGTAATTATTCAGCTCGAGCAGCTTTTAAGTTATCGAGCAACCAAAACTCGAGTATCTTAAATTCTCAATACTAGATTCGAGTAGCTCTGTCTAATCGAGTTTTATTATTTAGTATATTCTATATTATTGAATTACTTTTTTGCACTCGAAATATGTAACATAAATGATTTGAGTAGCTCTGTCTAATCGATTTGGTTTCTGGGTAAGGTTTTTGAATTAAACAACTTGATAAAAAGAAATAATCTAATAAACAATTTGATGATAATTGTGACATGCCCGGGATATTATATTCAATTAAAAATTACATTTTGATGATAATTGATATATTTTTTTTTATAGAAAAGAGGATAATGTTCATCTTAGGAGATACAAGTTTAAATAGTTTTTTTCTGTAAGATGTGTGTGCATTGTCAAGAGTTAAGAGTATGTATGAACAAATGCTATATTGTAATCATCTTAAGATTATATATATATATAAGTTTGAATTCGATATAAAAGTTGAAAATAATTTAATTAAGTGTTATTTATGATATTTTTTTTGATTAAGTAGAATAGTTAGTACGTTCTCAAGTCGAAATTTGAACCCATACAAAATAAAGTAAGATGAGTATTTTTGACCACTCGATCATATCTTTATGATAATTTAATTCACTATGATTAACGTTTCGATAATCCACTAAGGAAATAATGATGAATTATGATATATACAATTTTTTTGAACTTCTTGAACATTATTATGGTCAATGGGGTTGGCCCCCAAGAGAGGGGGTCAAAATAGAAAATTTTAAATTAAATTAAATATTTTTTAAAATATTTATATATATATATATAATTATATGTGTATATGTATAACAATAATTTAAAACTTAAAACATGCAAATATATATACCTTTTAAGTAAAAATGTTTAACATTTAGATGTTTCTAAACTATAAGGCAATTTTTTTTTTGTTGTTTAAGAGAATAATCTAATAATATTTTTGTATTAAGGTAATTTTTTAAGAAAAAAAACTTAAATCTCCTACTGATTATAAATTAAAGACCTCATTTTAATAAATTTTACAGGAATCGCAAAATCTTTGAACCTCACCTAATTATGATTACATGGTATTATTTGTTATTTATTCTTAATTCTTTAAAAATGTATGTACACTGTGTCTAAGAACACTCCTTTCACTTGTGTTATATAAGAGATTAAAAATTGTAAAATTTCAAATTAGATAATATAAATTACGGAAAACTATATAAATAGTATCTCACCTATTCTTGTATTACTGTTTTTAGTACCTGGCTATTATTTTTAATAAAATGGTACTTAATGTTACGTTTTTGTTCTGTTTTGGTACCTTCGCTGTTTAAAATTAACGGAAATGGTGACGTAGTTTGAGTTAATAACAATTTTAGTCTAAAAACTTATAAAATCTGTCAATTTAAATATTATTTTAATTTTTGGATTAATATTATAATTTTCTCATTTTTCTTCTTCTTTCAGTCGAACACTTTTGGGTTTAAAAACACGCAAAGACAATAAAAACTTTATGATTTGGGGATCAATGGGGGCTAATACGAAGTTCATTGAAGGACTCAAACTCTATGAATGGGATACCGTCGAGAATATGAGGGGGTGAGAAAGGGATAAAATTCGTCTGCCCCTTTTCGGTGCCCCTACATATGCCCCAACACTAAAAATCACTACAAAATTAAATTCTAAGCCCTAAACCTAAATTCTAAATCCTAAACCCTACACCTATACCCTAAAAAATACACCCTACCCTAAATTCCCTAAACCCTAACCACAACCCCTAACCTAAAACCATAAACCCTAACCCCTAAAGTTAATTTTGAGCGTGAGAGCATATGTAGGGGTACCGAAAAGGGTAGAGGATTTCCATCCGTGAGAAAGAGATGAGACAAAATGAGATCGAAGCTTTGCAAATCTCTCTAGGCGATAATATATATAAGTGTTTTAGACTAAATTGATAATATATATAAGTGTTTTGGATTAAAATTATGATTATACCAAGTCAATTTTGAGAAGGCAGATGACAGAAAACATGGTTGGAAGTTGACATAGAGGCACTCAACCTCAACGGAGATGATGAACGACAAGTGTCGTGGTGTGCTGCGATGCAGTTCCATTCCATTTGGCCAACGCCACCCTCTTTCTATTTCCTTAATCTTCACCCTTGAAAAATGGAAAGCCAAATTTTAGAAACCAATGCCGGTAACAATGGCATACCCTCCATTTTACCCTTCTTTTCTTTGTTTCCAACTTTACATTTTCTCAGCCCTTCCAGGAACTAGCTTCCTTCGTTTCTCCACCCTCTGTTTTATGGTATCAAGCTCCCTTTTCCCTGATATCTTCAATACAAATCATTCAGGTATCTAAATAACCATGTTCTTTCATTTATGGGTTTTGTTCATCCTTGGTGTTTCTGCATTTTAACATCAAGATTTTCACTTTAATATGTTCTTGGGATTTGTTGATAATTCTGTTGTTTCAATGGAATAGCTTCATACTTCATAGTTCAACTTTCTTTCCCTTTAGGGAAGAATGCAATTGAAAGAGGAAAAAAATAACTTCTTTAGCTATCTATTTGCTAAATTGTTCCTCAACAAAGAGTGTGAGCTTTTGAAGGAAATGAATTTTCCATTGTTCCTTTCCTTGTTTACCGTCTGGTATTGTATATAAATATTGGATCATTAATCAAACCTGATTCTATTCTCATTGTTAGATGGCATAAGAAAGAACTGAGCATTCCTGTGAGGATGAGTGTCAGTTTCAAATATTGGGATGACTGTGCCGATGCCGAGGACTTGGAAGCAATGTGGAACCACCCTGATGTGAGACTAGAGTGGGAAGATGCTGGAGAGACTAAAGGATTGAGAGTTCACTTATCAAGGGATCCTGATGGACAGCCTTATTTGACACAAACAGAGATGAGGGTAACTTACTTGAATGGCATTTCGATTAATCTCAATAACTTGTCCATCCTTTTCGGATAGACAACAAGACTTCATAAAGTTCCTCTTTATGGCATTTCATCTTGACAGTGTTTTTCCTAAAGTTTGCTTTGTTGAGAAGTTATAAATTCCTTTTAGTATATTTAATCTCATTTTGGTTGTTTATTAGTAGATTTCTGCTTGTTGCTCTTTCAGGCCGTGGCTGAAATCGTTACAAGTAGACAATTTGATTCGCAGATAGATCCGGTATGTCACCTATAACCCGAATTCAAACTCTTTTTCCTTCTATATCTTTATAGAAGTTTGTTAATCATTTTTTTCATACATTTCATGAAAATTTAAACTGGTATACAAAGACTCTTCTTACTAATTCAGATATAATGAATGGTAAAATATTTCTTGTCAGTTCTTAGTTCTAGTGATGAGGTTATGTTTAATATTAGGTGTAAAAATGGCACAATTTTGCATAAAAGACATGTCCTGAGGATTGATAACATTTGAAGCATTAGACAATGGTATTCCAGGTAGAAATATAGCCGAGGTGCAACTTAGTTTAATTTAGTATAGCGTAGTGATTTAAATCATTATATTTTCAGCCTTTGCTTATTCTTCTCTAAGTTTTAGGCTTTGATCATTCACTTTGAAATAAGGATTAGCCATTGGGGTTTGACTAAAGGTGAATATGACATTAAAGATGTAAGGTTTTTACTCAAAGATATATCGTGAAGCCCTTGTATGCATACTTCGTTCTGAAGAACAGATGCTGCATCAGCTACAGGATGCCAAGTTGGGAAGAAAAGCTTAAAACATTAACAATCCAATTACATACAGTAATATCAGAAAAGATCCTCTTAAAAAGTAATCTCTCTTTGAAGCGAAGTGGATGGGAGTATGCACAAAAAAGATAGGCCGCATAAAATCCACTGAGTACTATTTACTTTCTAAGAAAATCTTGTATTCAAATAAAGTGAAAAACCATGCGCTCAGTGAAAACTAAGTGAAGGAAAAGGAACAAATTTTCTGTGAAATGTGAATTATCAATATTTCCCTGCATTACATATTTGTCTTGTTCTAGGTATGTCATGTACCTATTCCTCAAGGTATACCACCTGGGTACTTCACTTAATCTAAAGTGTCCATATAAAGTAACTAAATTACATTCTTAACTAAGTCTTCTTTAATCAGCTAGCACATAGTTGGTCTGCATATGAGTTTTTTTTGGATAAGTAAAATTTTCATTTTGCCAAAAGAAAATGCTGGCGAATCTGTATTTTACTAGTTACAAGCTATCCTGCTCAAAAACAGTTGATAAGATGACAAGAAGATCAATTACTAAGATTTCCAACAAATTGAGGATGGCATAAAACTTGCTCTCGAACTAGTCCAGTGATTAGTTTGAATAGAACCTCGATCTGTCTGGCGATACCTCCATGAAGTTAACAGTTACTTTCCTGACACAATATATATATATATATATGTTTATGTATATGTATATGTATATGTATATGTATGTATGTATATATACACATTCCAGAGAAATCTAAGTATAGCTAAGTGATTTCCTTTTGTTATTCAAATAGCCCACTTCAGTACCTCCTGCCACGATTCAACATTGAAAGTTGCTCCACGATATTGAAGAAGTCTCTTTGAAACTTGCTTTGATAAGTGACACTCAATAAACAAGTCTCTCGTTTCAAGTTCCGTCTTTCTCAAGAGACATTCAGTGGGAATAGGATATCCCCATGATTGCAGTTGGCTCCACATATATAGCCTATCTAGGACTGCCATCCACAAATGAGTGTCTTAGAATGCAAAATGACACCAAACCATTCGGTGCCATTGACCTTCTTGTATCTTTGCCTCAGAGGCACTAAATTTTGTACCAGACCAATTCCAGATAATCTTATTCTCTTGCCTCCTCATTAGATGCGGTAAAATAGCTCTTAATTTGAGCATTCTTTTCCAGCACCGGTTATGTCCATTCTTAGGGGTTAATTATACATCCTCCATAATCTGTGCAAAAATGAAGTTAATTATTTTTAACTTTGGCATCTTTCACTGTTGTGCAGGAGATGATTTGTGCTATTGCAGAACTAGAAAGTGACAGACATCCTCTTGCAAGGCGATATGATAAGAAAACCAAGCTGCTTACAATAGGACTCATGCAAGTAGCACCTAAACTAGCAGAGTGGATTGTCAGGTAGAATTCTATGTTTTGTTCGTCTAATGGGTGCATTCTAACTAAGCTAACACTAATGAAGTTGTAGTTTATTCTGGTAGGGAACAAGATTATTTATTATTTCCAGTCGAAGATGATCCAGATATTCTATACAGGCCTTTTGTAAATGTATATTTTGGAGCATCTTACCTAAAATGGTTATCAAACTTTGACGGCAAGTGAGTTAACAGTAATCGGTTTGGATCCATCTTGAATGTTTATCCCATTTTAATCAGATTATAGAATAATGTTGCATTTTTTTCTCTCATGAATGTTGAATTTGCAGAAGTAGGTCTGAAGAGTTTGTTGTCAGAGCATATAGAGGTGGTGGTGCAAGAAAAGGAAATCATAAATCAACCCTGCCTTATTGGAAGGGTTATCTTCAAGTGAAAGAATGTTTTCAATCAAGGTTTTTATACTCCCTCTTATAAGTTCTCCATTTAGTTATGAAAAATTTCCAAGGGATGCATACAGGTTGCTCAGGTATTTGATTTATTAGAATTTACTTGTTATCCAGGAAAATCCTTCTTTTTTTGTGGTTCTGAAATTTGTACTTAGAATAACATGGCTGAGAATCATTTTACAAGCAGGATTTGAACTATTAGGGTTCAGTTCAGATCATAGGGATTTTCTTTATGTTCTGTGCTAGTCTGGTCTAGTCTTTTCTTCTCATGAAACTGAAACTATTTGCCTTGACTTCCTAGCATATCTTGTTTAGCTTATAAATAGCACATAAATGTTACCCCATTTGAAGTTATGCTAGCTTGCGAAACATATTTCCAGGAGCAAAAGTGAAATGCTATGTTAATAGAGCTAGCTCTCAGCAGTACAAATGATTTTGTATGTCATTATTGTGCAGAAAACATTTTGATGGTCCTTCACCTATCGAAGCACCAACTTCGCCAGCTTCACCATCTTCACCGACTAAGGGTTATTCTTTGCTCATTTACTTGTAGTTATATGGTGCTACTTTAAGTCATTATTATCAGTCTTATCTCTAATAAAATTTTATTTCATCACATCTAATCATGCTGGCTTGTGAAGAAAGCTGAAGAATACCAAACAAAACCCTTTCCCCCCTGAAATAAAACAAGACAAAGTGAAGCCACCGCTGTCTCCGTTTTACAAATTGTTAGATTTTATGCTCTGTGTAGCATGAAATGTAGGTTTAATTTAAACAACTCAAGTAGTGAAACAGTAACTACTAACTATACAGTCTCTTTTAAAATGAATGAAACAACATGTATGGATAATCTACTAAATCTAATCTTTGACTCCGTGAAAAAACGGAGCACGTAAAATCTCTTCAACTGGTCTTTCCCTCTTTGAACATTATATTCTACTTATGTGTAGTTCATCTCTATATTGCTAGCTTTGCTAATATGCCTGTTTTCCTTAATGGTGGATATGCAGGCGATGACCTATATTGGGACACTAGAGTTTCCCCTGAAGACATGGAACAGATGTGGAATCATCCTGATGTGTGCAAGGAATGGACTAAATCTAAGGAAATAAGGGGAAATGTGCGCTTTTCCTGTGATAGAGAGAAGAGACCTTATCTTTCTCGAGTAGAACTGAGGGTATGAATCCACTTAAAATTAATATCCTAACAATTTGAATAAATATTTTCTATTTCATCTTTCTAATTACCAAGCTAAAGTGTTGTTTTTGAAATTCTTGACATGGAGCTCCAATTGTAGGCGATTGCGGAAATAATTGTTTCCAAGTACTTCAGTACAAGGGGAATAAATCCTGTAAGTACATTATTGGATACAGAATACATAAGAATAGGACTTGAAATGTTACCAGACAGTTAGTTATATATGTTTTTTTCCTTTGCCAATGACTGTTTCATGTAAATTTCGAACCCGCAGGCAGTACTTTGTGCTCTGGCTGATATTGTTAGCATGCGCTTTATAGACGGGGATGAATCATCAACTGGACTAATGGGAATTGACTACTCTACTGCTTTCTGGCTTTACACGTGAGTGAAAATATGGCAAACTGAGTGTCTTTGCTATAAAGAAATGTGTGCAAAAGAACTTGAATTCATAGTATTAGTATACCTCCGTTCTACCTTGGGTTCGAATGACAGTTATTCCGTGCAACCTGGAGGCATTATGAGGCTGATACCAAAACATTACTATACATTTTCGATCTAAAACTGTGGTTTAGCACACGATTATTGGCTTCTTAACATAGAACTTAGCTTGTTTCCTTAGTTTCCCTTTTGTTTAGCACTTTTTAATTTTATAACAATGACCAAATATTTCTGAAATTCCTAATTTGTCTGTGAAGAGAGATGCGGTATAGGGCTTATCGAGTTGATTATGTAGAAAACCTGACGAATCCATTCGTGTCCATGTATTTCGGAGCGGCGTATTTGGCTTGGTTATCAGAGTATGAAGGGAGGTAGGTTAAACTCCATAAATATCATTTATTAAGGTCGCTTTGTTTCCACAGCCTAACATAACTTGTGGCTTCTCTGATTATGGCAAAGCAGGGAGAGGAGTCTGCACTTCATCTTTCAGGCTTATATTTATGGCCCCAAAAGTGTACATCTCGAAGAGACGTGTCCGAAGTGGCTTAAATTCGAGCAAATTTTGTCCCGTTACGAACGAACGATAAGGTATGTGCCATATCTTGTATCCATTTAACAAGATGCAGCCGTATGTTCCCTAAACTGACTAATCATTGGTCTCCCTTCAGCCGTCAAGGAAGCTGCAACATCATTTAACCCGGTAGATATCATCCGATGGCCAATTTTTTCGATGGTTGGACCGATCGATGAAGTTGTGTGGAATGCATACGATGCTGCTGTGATAAAAGATGGGTTATATTTTTTTTTATGTTAATACTATAAGATATTTCAAAGGAAAAGAGGAGTTTTGTTTTGCTTTTACCTGTATGTGTGTATATTGAACAATGTGTATTGCCTGTGCCATGTACTAATAGAACAAATAACTAATAGTTCATTTCAAAACAAAAATGAACACTTTAATCGAATTATCAGAGCCAGGTTTCGATCCTGGGACCTGTGGGTTATGGGCCCACCACGATTCCGCTGCGCCACTCTGATCCGTTGAGATAAAATAAGCATCAAATTATATTTAACTGATAGAACTGAGACAACTCAACACCATTCCCTTTTTTCGTTTTGGGCCAGTAGGCCCAGTACCATTCTCTTTAAAAATATTTACTATATGTTTTCCAAATTTTAAACTAAAAACTAATTTGAAATAACAAATTACTCGGTTTTTAATTATTTTAATCACCAATAATGATTTATTTAAATCATTTTAATATATTTTTGTTTATGGACACGAAGCTGATACCAAGAAAACTTTGTAAATGGCTTCAGTCTAGTTTTAGGGTTATTTGATTTGAGTCGGTCGGATTAGGTTTAATTAAATTTGTTTTCTTTGTTAAAAAAAAGAATATTTAATCTCCATATTTAGTTTCAAACTCAATTATTACAAAACAAGTTTGAATTTAATATTCTTATGTATTAATTTAGGGTAATTTTCACCCCTAGTCCCTTTTGTTTGGGGTTTATTCTATTTTGGTTACCCGAATTCAAAAAAATCATTCTTGCCACTTACGTTTTGAATCGTGTCTATTTTGGTCCCTTGGCCGTTAACCTCCGTTAATTAAAAATAATAATTTCTAATTTAACCCCCAAACTTTTAAAACTTTATTTTTCACCATCTTCCCCCAAAACTTGAAAATTTTATTTCTTTGCCCACAACTTGATCCCGACCCTCTTTCTACCGCCATAGGTTCGCCACTCTCCTCCGCCATAGGACATACTCTTTATTTCTGTTTAAACTTCTTGTATGATTACATATTTGCCTTGAAAAAATCCCAGCAAGATCACTTAAATCTTTAAGAGGACAAAAAACACTAGTCCATCTAAAATGGTATATTGATATGAACAAAAAAACAACTAATTAGTCGGGTGAATATTACTAATTTTGCAGGCAGAAGTTAATATGAAAAGGTTCCCGTTCGGTTGACCACAAATGGATTGATAGTTTGATGCTATAGAACTTCTAAATAAGCATATTATCAACAATAGGAACTGTTTCTATCATAAATCTCCTTGATTTCAAGTTGTGTACAGGCTCAAAACCTTGTGATGTTAGCTTCTTATGTCTTCTAACCAAACCCCACCAGAATGCATTGAAACCACTCAGTCTGGAATTCATTAGATTCCAATATACATTCTTCCATATATATATATATATATATATATATATATATATATATATATATATATATATATATATATATATATATATATACATATTATTCACACCACAGCCAAGGCATTCTCACATACTCGACTACAAGCAAATCTTATCGTTCATCTTTTGTAGTCTTCTTTGGTCTTCTTCATACACCAAATTAATAACAGTAATGGCTATCTGTGTGCCAAGAATTATGCATGCTAAGCAGGTTCTTCGTCAGTCTAAACTAGTGAAAAGAGGGTCGGGATCAGGTGGTGGGTTGAGAAATAAAATTTTCAAGTTTTTGGAAAAGATGGAGAAAAATAAAATTTTGAAAGTTTGTGGTTAAATTAGAAATTAATTTTTTAATTAACAGAGGTTAAAGCCAAGGGACTAAAATAAACACAATTCAAAACGTAAGTGGCAAGAATTATTGACAGGTCGTCGTTTACCCGTCAAAATAAATAAATAAATTAACCTCTTTCGACTAACAATAAAATAAAAAAATTAAGTAGATATAGGGAAAGAGGGTCGATCCACAGGGAGATTTTTCAGTTTAGTGACTTGATCATGTTAGCCTTTTTGTCCAGGAATATCTGCAAGTAGGCGTTAAAAGGAAAATGGGGGGGGGGGGGGAGATGTTTGAAATGTTGAGCAAGAAAATAAATAAAGTGCGGATAATAATAAAGAAAATTCAAGAATGCAAAATAGCCTCGAACCAGCTCCTTCAATTCTTTCGATCACTGAAATAGATTTTTATTTCGGGGATTATGTCGGTTACAGTCTACGAGGCCCAACCCATCGTAACTTGTTCTTCTCTCGAGTAACCAATCCTCCCAAGTCTATCTTCGAAAGACGGTTCTTAAATAAATCAACCACGACTATCGCCATTAAAGTATTTAGTATAAAGCAGGAAAAACCCGACTCAGAAATTGTCTAAAAATAGAATCGCTTCTGATTTTATCTTTCCTTAGCGGACCGCCGCTAAGAGTGTTCATAGGAAGTCGAAATTTGCCACAAGCCGATCCTTCCTCCCAACTGTGTTTTTAAGCGAATTCAGACCAAAGGGCCCTTTTTGATATGAAAAACGATTAAAAACTTTTAGTAAGGCCGATTGCCAAACTATCTAAACAGAAAGATAAAAATGATTTCCCAAAAAAAATTTAAGCAAGTTCAATTCTCACGAATCGAATTGACTTGGCTGGTTCTTGGCTTAAAGGATTTAGCTAAGCATGATATTGATTATCATACTTAACTTGGTTTTTAGAAAAGTAATAAAATAACATAAAATAAATGGAACAAGAAAAATAAAGAAAAAAACTTTTATTAAAGCTAAAAACTATTTACAAAGGAAAAGCTAAAAAAAAAACTCAAAGCTAAGAAGATGATCACTCAAAATGATTGATTTATCTAAGCCTTTACCAAGGGTGGTATTTATAGGCTTAGATTTACAAAGATAAAATGATGAGATAATTCAAAATAATAAACAAAAGATAAAACAATTCAAATGTTTTGAAATTTAAATGCAGGAATATAATCGGATAAGCTGATAAGATCTCTCAGAACGTTCCAGAAGCTTCTAGAAGTCGCCACATCATTGCCACGTCAGACGCGTCGTGCCCGGTGTCGTGCCCATGATGCCAATCATGACAGAATCATAATAAAAACTGCAGAAATGCCTCATTTTCATTGCTATTTCCAGAATTGGGTCCCTGCACAAAATATAACGAAAACAACATGGATTAAGCAGCAAGAAGTCCCAGTAGCTAGAAAAATAACAAATGAAATATGTCATATTTGAGCACTCATCAATTATCTTTTTTTTTTAAATTCAAGTGATCAAAATAAAACAAACCCAAAAAAAAAAACTATGTGTGAAGATTACTATTAATTTAACCTAAAAATGTTTGGTACCTTAGGAGTTGCTTAAATTAAGCATGAAAATACCTAGAATTTAATAAGGGCAACCACCATACATCTGGCTCTTTGATACGAGATTGTCTCTTACTTTTGTTATATATTTAATAAAATTTGATTCGAAAAAAAATTATTACTCCATTATTTTTTAAAAATTTTATATTGTTCATGTTATTTGAGTCAACTCAAATTTTTAATTTGGGTTACTAGTTTGAGTCTAATTTAAATTTTAATATTTCGAATAATTGAATAAATGGACATTAAAACAACATCGTTTTGGTCTTTAGCTAAATAATTTGATTGTCTTGTGTTTTGATACTTGATTTCCTTGTTTCTTAAATTCTTCCATCGTTTAAAGTCTATTTTTAGCAAATTTGAGTCACATGCTCCTCAACTACTTTATACCTATGTAACTTCAATAACTCTTCTAGATGGTATTTTTTTATTTTTGTAATCTAGTCCCTTAACTTTGCATGATTTAGTTTTTTCTCCAATTCCTCCTTTGTTTTAAGTTCATTTTGACAAATTCGAACCACATGCTCCTCAGTCCTCAGTCATTTTAGGATATCTATTTAACTTCAATTCAATTTTAACAATAAATTTACTATTTTTGGAATTTAATCTCTCAACTTTATATTTTATTTAATTTATCCTCTAATTACAACTCTTTGTGAATTCTTTTTTCCATCAATTCATTAACTCCTTTATTATCTTATCAATATTTTTCCTCACAATCACTTCTTAAAGTAACATTATGAATATATTATATAATTTTAGATTATATTTAATTTATTAAATAACATTACAAATTTTTTTTACACATGTGTAAAAAAATATAAAAGGCTTAATATAAAAATAAATACTCAAGCTATACCTCTTTTTTGTTTTAGGGATTTAGGAACTATTTTAAGAATTTTTAAGAATTTGGGGATTTAAATCTTAAATTGTTATTTTAAAAAAGATAAAAAGAAATTTTAAAAAATGTTGAGTGTTATGTTTTAATTAGATAACGATTTTTTAACGGTCAGACGGCTAAAGTGATAACTGGTAAAACGATAGACACATTTTTACCAAAAAATATTTTAGGCATCTAAAACAAAAAAGGTGTATAGTTTGATTACCTACTT
Source organism: Hibiscus trionum (assembly GCA_030270665.1). NCBI lineage: Eukaryota > Viridiplantae > Streptophyta > Magnoliopsida > Malvales > Malvaceae > Hibiscus > Hibiscus trionum. Next base: position 11,153,363 of record BSYR01000036.1, on the reverse strand, counting down.
TTATATTAGGGTAAAGTACACCAGTGGTCACCGAACTTTTAGAGTGCGTTCATTTTAGTCACCAATCTTTTAAAAGTTTCTTTTGGGTCACCCATTTTTTAGTCTGCTTTCATTTTGGTCCCTCCCGTTACCCTCCGTTAAAAAATACTGACGTGAACGTTAACTTTCTTCCTCCTTAATAAAATAATATATTTTGTGGGTCCCACCCACTGTTGACTAAATCATGTTCTTTTTTTATCAAGAGGCAGAAATTCATTTCACAAAAACAAGTTACAGATACACCCGAAGGGGTGGGGGCACTTGAGGTCCCCAAACAGTTTTACACGTAGAATTTCTAGTAAGTTTTGCTAAACAATCCGCCGCTTGATTACAAGATCGGGGGTAAAGGAGAAGGAGAAAGAGACAAAAAGTTTGACTTGCGATCTAATGTCCTCCTCTACAGCTGAGGAGACCCAGACAGAAGACGTTCCTGAACAGAGTCTTTCAATTACGGCCTGACAATCAGCTTCGACGATGATGTTGGAGAAGCTATTATCAATAACAAGAGAGATACCAAGTCTAATGGCCAGAGCTTCCGCTACCATTGCTGAAGGAGCTGTTGCTGGTACGGTTAATCCTTGGATAAAAGATCTAGAGCAATCGCGAGCAATTGCCGACAAAGAGGCCTTGCCTGTGTTTATATCAAAGGTTGCATCGCAATTAACTTTTATCGGGTCTGGAGGAGGCGGGGACCAGTCTCTTGGTTTGTTGGACTTATGGGTCTTCACTGGATTGCTAGCTAAAGTAGCAGTGGAAAATTCCTTGAAATCTCGCTCAGCTCGTAACCACACCTCACAAGGGAGGTCTTTCCTGCCTTCAAAGACCCAGACATTTCTCGATTTCCAAATAGCCCAAAACAGGAAAGCCATAAGAGCACTACTATCTTCACCTTCACTATCTTTTCGAAACTCTTGAATCTTAAGCCAACATTGAGGAAAGCCTGAGAAGCCAATGATTGATGGTGAGTAACTAAAACAAGATGCCTTCCATACCGCTTGAGCGAAGGGACAGAAAAAGAGGAGGTGCTCCATGGATTCCTTCTGTTCTCCACATCTAGGGCAAAGATTCGTGTCCAAAAATTTTCCATGAAAGCGGGCCGCAAGGGTGCTTTTAGTTGGTACAATGCAATGACAGAGTTTCCAGAGAAAAGATCGTATTTTGGACGGGACCTTTAGGTTCCAGATGGATTTCCATACCACCTTGTTGTTACCCGGGGAGGTGCTAGAAGACGGCTCCGATGAAGATCCAGAACTTTCCTCAATGAATCAATAACCTGATTTCACTGAGTAATCCCCATTCTTCATATCTGCCCAAATAATTTTATCTTTGACCTCTGGTCCTCATCGGGATAGCCAAGATCGCATTTATTTCCTCCCGGGAAAACAGAGCCTCCATTTTGAAAGAATCCCAAGATCTTTGATCCGGTGACATGAGACTGGAAACGGAAAGGTGGGGGCAGTTGGGTGGAGGCTGAGAAATGACCCTTAACTTTGGAAGTTTCAGGATCCAATTATCTTTCCATGTAGAAATGCTCCGTCCATTTCCTACCCGCCAAAGAGAACCTTCCTTGATCACCTCAATCCCTTCTCTTATTCATGCCCAGGCCCAGGAAGGGTTTTTGATTTTAGAAGCATAAAAAATGTTTTCATTTGGAAAGTAGATACCACAGAGGGTCTGAGCAAGAAGTGACTCCGGTTGTTTGACCAGTTTCCTTGCAGCTTTGGTGATTAAAGCTTTGTTAAAACTTCTCAGATTTCGGAATCCCAAGCCCCCTTTATCTTTCGGTCGGCAGAGGTTCTTTCAGTTTATCTAGTGAATACTTTTCTCCTTGTCTCCACTGTTATTCCACCAAAATCTGGCCACAAGCGAGCAAATCTCATCACAGAACGTGACTGGAAGAAGAAAACATTGCATTATGTACGTAGGAATAGCCTGTGCCACAGCCTTGATGAGAACTTCTTTACCAGCCTGATTTAACAGTTTAGCTTTCCACCCTTTCAGCCTGGCCTGGACCTTCTCCTTGATAAAAGCCAAAGCCTCTCTTTTACTTCTACCCTAGAATGATGGTAACCCTAGATATTTGTTGTCCTCTTCTATTGGTCCCAGAGTGTTGAAGAGATGATTTCTCTGATTATTGCTGACATTTGGAGAAAAAGTAACTGAAGATTTCTGAAAATTGACCGTTTGGCCTGTAGAGTTTTGGAAAAAATCAAGGATACGGAGGACAACTTGACAATTTTTATGGTTTGCCTCAGAGAACAAAAGACAGTCGTCGACAAAAAGAAGATGACTCAGCACCAGACATTGGCGCTTAATTCGAATCCCATTAAATTTTTTCCTTTCGACCTCATTGTTTAAGATCTACGTCAGAATGCTGAGACAAAAGTGAACAGAAATGGAGAGAGCAGGTCCCCTTGTCTTAAGCCTCTTCCTGCGGAAAATTCAGCTGTTTTTTCCCCGTTAAGGACTAAGGAAAATGAGATGGATGAGACACATTCCATAACTCTATCAACCCACCATTCACAAAACCCCATATGTTTCATAACATATCGGAGTAAATCCCAATCCACTTTATCATAAGCTTTCTTCAGGTCGATCTTCAGAGCCATACTTCCCTTTTTTCCTTTCTTAGCACGTTTAATCACGTGGAAAACCTCATTTGCGAGAATGATGTTATCCTGAATCGATCTGCCTTAGACAAAAGCTGACTGAGAGTGAGGAATAATATCCGGAAGGCAAATTTTCAGTCTTGTTGCCAGGATTTTAGTGATCACCTTCATCGAGAAGTTACAGGGGCTGATGGGTCTGAAATAGGATACCTCCGACGAATTTTGTTTCTTAGGGATGAGAACGATGTCGGTTTTGTTAAGCCTCGACTCCAGTACACCTTCATTGAAGAAGACATAAACCATCCTATAGAGATCCACTTTAATAGTCTCCCAAAAAGATTGGTAGAAGCTTTCCGGAAACATGTCAGGTCCTGGTGCTTTAGACGCTCCCATAACAAAGATTACCTTCCTTATCTCCTCCTCCAACACAGGTTTACTCAGGTTTGAATTCATCTTTTCGGTTACCAGCTGGGGGATGTATTCTCTGAGTTCTTGGACATTAATGGCTTGGTCCTTGGAGAACAGACTCTGGAAGTATAGCTTAAAATGATCTGCAATATTTGAGAGATCCTCCAACCATGCTCTATCATCTCTCTTTATCCTGACTATAGAATTAGATCTTCGGTGTTGGATGGTAGTAGCATGAAAAAATTCTGTGTTTCTATCTCCCCATTTAAGCCAATTGACTCTTGATCTCTGATGCCACTACATCTCTTCTTTCTCCCATTCAGAATCAAGTTGTTTCTTCATTTGTCTCAGTTCCTCCATTTCTGACAAAGTGTTTCTCCTTCCCTGGAGATTCTTGATCCTGGTCATTAACTCCCGCTTTCTTTCATTTTTCAACTTGGTTTTCGTTTTGCTCCATTTAATAAGAGCCCTTCTAGTGCTTCGAATTCTCCTCCCAAAATTACACATAGCTCTCCCTACAACGGGCCCTGACCATCCACTAGAGACTGTTTGGGGACAGTCCTCTTCCAATAGCCACTTATTTTCGAATTTAAAGGCCCTCTTATATTTTCTAAGAAACCCCTCCATGATTAAAATAATTGGGGCGTGATCGAAAGCCATAGCAATATCTGATATTCCCAAAGATTTAGGGTAAGCCAAACTCCACTCCGTCGACATTAGAACACGGTCCAGTTTCTCGTAAATCGAGCTTTCACCACTTCTTTGGTTAGACCATGTGAAGTTGCCTCCCTTAATAGGAAGTTCTATAAGGCCAGTACAATCGATGAAATCAAGGAAACTTTTAGCCTCATCCAGATTGCCAGGTTTTCCTCCCTCCTTATCTTCTTGACGAGCGACTACGTTAGAATCTCCCATGATAAGCCATTTATCGGTCGGATTTCTGGTTAGCTTATTTAAATCTTCTCAAAACGCTTGCCTTTCTTCTTTGTACGGGGGGCGTAAATAAATGTTCCGAACCACTATCCTCCATTCCGAAGGACCACTTTCGTGTCAATGAAGTTCTTATTGTGACTGAGGATAGAGATGTTTACCTCTTATGTCCACCAAAGAGCGAGGCCTCCCGTTATTTCTCTTGGTTCAACTTAGAACGAAGAGTTCATTTTCATCTTCATTTTAATTTTTTAAGGTACCTCTTTTTTTGCTTCGTCTCACTGAGAAAAATAATCGTTGGTTTGTGCTATGTGATCGAATAATGGAGAGCTCTGATCGTTTCTCTATTCTCCAAACCGCGTACATTCTAGGCCAAAATAGACATGCCTGAGATTGCAAGATTTCCTAGAGCTCTCAGAAAGTTCGTCGGAGCCTTAAAATAAAGAATTCCTACGTCTCACAACTGACCAGCTCTGAAGAACAGGACACAAAAAAACCAAACAGAAAGATGCCTCGAAGCTAAGCAAACGGAATAAAGCACCGCAGAAAACCTTACAAAGAAACTTCGAAAAAGCAAATACGATTAACGCACCTCTTCACTGGCTAACTCTGATCAAGCCACTTATGTCATCATCATCATTCTGATTAAACTAATAGGTCATTCGGCAAGTGAAAACTCAATCTTGTAAAAAGATAAAGACAATACATAGAAATCCAGCGAGGATGAAAACTAAGCTCAGCGAATCACTACCAGAGAAAACTCGAAGAAAACAGTGAGAGAGCAACTGACAGGCACAAACATCACCCAAATATCAACCTCATTCCAATAAAACACCAGATCATGATCGATCAAGAAACAGAATTAAACCACCATAAAAACATGTCATGTCAATGGAAGAATTAAGGGAAAAGCTAGGGTTTCAGAAGGCTTGTGGAGATCGAGCGTTTGAAGAAAGGTTTGAAGTCGATAAACAAGATTTACGACTTAATTACTATCCTGGGGAAAACGATGTCATCCGAGGATTGAGCTGCGATGCTGCCGAGACATTGGATCAAGTAGCAGGCCGGAGTGTAAGCCCAAACGGAGTCAGCCCAAACGGAGTCAGCCCAGACAAGCAACCCAAGATGGAATAAATTATCAGAACATAGCTATTACAGCTGGAGAGTTTGTTATTCTGTTATCCACATGTCATTAGATTATTGGATAGCCGTTTTAGCTGTTTTCTTTCTATTTTATATTAGGGTTGAATGTAACCGGAGGAATCTATCTATGCAGAAAATACACAAGTTTCTCTCTTTCTTATTCTACAATTCTATCTGCTTCTAAATCCCTTTCTTTTTCCATAAATCAAACATCAGTTCGTGACAAATTGGTATCGAGAGCCGAGTTTCGATCATCCGACAAGCTGGGGAAACCAAAGAAGAATCAAGTCATGGTGGAAACAAAGTCAGCCGCAGAAACCAACATCGAAACGTCCAGTGAAGTGGAGACTAGTTCAAAGAGTTGGATGGAGACACGAGTTGAGTTGGAGAGGCGTATGGCTAGACTGGAATTCGTGATAGAGGACACTACATCAAAAATAGATAAGAACAACCTTCTTCTGGAGAAGCTACTGGCAATAGCAGCTGAAAAAGAAGGGGAGCAAAGTCCTTCCCCAATCAAACAGAAGAACAGTCAGGTAAACTTTTCAAACCCAGAAAAACAAGAAGCAAAACAACCAGTGCATGTTACAGTAATAGATGAGCATGAAAAGTACTCATTCAAGATAGGTGAGGCTGGGATATTATCTGGGGGACCTGAAATTTTTCCTAGGGGAGAGACTCTATATATGGGAGAAAAATCTACATGCCAAGAGAATGCTAAATCTGAAAAACAGTTCACTAATGGTTCCATAGGAGGGTTTGGTAACTTCAACAATAGACCAAAAATTGAAATCCTATTTTTTGAGGGTCAGAATCCGAGAGGTTGGGTTAGAAGGTGCCAAAAATATTTCCACATCTATACAGTACCAGAAGATCAGAAGGTGGAATTAGCATCTATGTATTTAGCAGGCAAAGCAGAAACATGGTTTGATGCTTACATTACACAAAAGCATAAACTAACTTGGCAGGAGTTTGCAGATGATCTATGTCATCGGTTTTGTGACAAGACATATGTAGATATTGTGGAAGAATTTAATAAGTTGACATAGACAAGTTCAGTGGAGAGTTACCAGGAGAAATTTGAGGAACTACAACCTTTTATGGTTCAACAGAATCCTCACTTGACTAAAGACTACTTTGTATCCAGTTTTATAAGTGGCCTTAAAGATGAGTTAAAACACAGGGTCAAGGTGCTTCAACCCAAATCAGTGACTGATGCATGCAGACAAGCTAGACTATATGAATTAGCCGTGGACCTGGAATCAAGAAAGCTGAAGTATACTTCTAAGCCTGCTCTAACAAACTATATCAATACATCTACTCTACAGAAGAACAATTCCACAGTTCAAACAACCATCCAGAAACAAAGTCCTACAGCTCAGAGTGCTAAACAGTTACTACTTGATTACAGAAGAACTCACAATTTATGCTTCAGGTGTGGGGAGAAATTTAATCCTGGCCACCAATGCAAAATGAAGCAGCTTAATTGCATGGAAGAAGATGCTGAACCTGTAGAGGAGACAATCAAAGAGGAAGAGTTATTACCAGCTGAACATGAGGAAGAGACAGATAATCTAGAGATTTCTATGAATGCCCTAACTGGTAACACTGGTTACAACACTCTCAGGATTCAAGGCTTTGTCAAAGGAAGGCCATTGAATATCTTAATTGACAGTGGGAGTACTCACAGCTTTGTCATTCCTAGATGGGCCAAAGAAGGATTTGAAGTATTACAAACAGATCATTTGACCACTACTGTTGCAAATGGTGAAAACCTCTATAGTAATGCAGTCAGTAAACTTTTAACATGGAAGATGCAAGGACACATCTTTCAACATGATTTCAGAGTCCTACAAATGGGTGGCAGTGATATGGTACTAGGGGTGAATTGGGTGAAGAAATATAGTCCAGTGATGATGGATTTCAAACAGATGACATTAAGTTTCAACAGTGAAGAAAAACCTATAGTATTGAAAGGAGGAGAGAATTTTCAGAGGCTTAAGGTAATTTTAGAAGCTAAACTTCAGAAGATAGCTGCTAAGGACCCAGATTGCCTTGGTGAACTCTTTCTAATGAGTGTTGATAATCCTCCCATCTCTGTTCCAACTGAGTTACAGTCACTGTTAGATGAGTTCAAAACTGTTTTTGAAGAACCTAAAGGCCTACCTCCCCCAAGACTACAAGACCATGCAATTGAATTACAACTTAGAGCTCAACCAGTTAATTTGAGACCTTACAGATTCCCTCATCATCAAAAAACAGAAGTAGAGAAGCAGATTAAAGAAATGTTATCTTCCTCAATTATACAGACAAGCCAAAGCCCTTTTGCTTCACCATGCCTCCTAGTTAAAAAGAAAGATGGCACTTGGAGACTGTGTGTAGACTACAGACAACTTAATTCTATGACAGTGAAGAACAAATTCCTTATTCCAGTGGTTGAAGACTTATTGGATGAACTCACTGGGCTAATTTTTTTTCAAAATTGGATTTGAGGTCTGGATATTGGCAGATCAGAATAAAGAAAGAAGATGTGCCTAAGACTGCCTTTAGAACTCATCATGGCCACTATGAATTTAAGGTCATGCCATTTGGTTTGACAAATGCACCTGCAACCTTCCAATCTCTTATGAACCAAGTCTTTGAGCCCTTCATAAGAAAATTTGTCTTGGTCTTTTTTGATGATATTTTAGTCTACATTCCTACCTGACAATCACACTTACTTCATCTCAGGACTGTGCTTCAGGTTTTAAAGGCACATCAGTTGTTTGCTAAACTCAGTAAGTGTTTCTTTGGTCAAGAGCAAGTGGAATACTTGTGCTACATTATTTCTGCAAAAGGTGTTGCTACAGATTACTCTAAAATTGCTGCTATGAATGAGTGGCCTTTACCTCACAACCTCAAATCCTTGAGAGGATTTCTGGGCCTTACTGGTTACTACAGAAAGTTTATTAAAGGCTTTGGGGAAATAAGCAGGCCACTGACTCAGATGCTTAAAAAAGGGAACTTTGAGTGGACTCCTGAATCTACAGAGGCCTTTGACAAGTTGAAAGAAGCTATGTGTAATGCTCCAGTACTTGCATTGCCAGATTTTTCCAAAATATTCTGTTTGGAAGCAGATGCCAGTTCTAAAGGCATAGGAGCTGTTCTTACACAAGAAGGAAGACCCTTGGCTTATCTCAGCAAAGCATTGGGACCTAGACATGCTGATTTATCAATTTATGAGAAAGAGTATTTGGCTATCTTAATGGTTGTGTCTAAATAGAAACATTACTTTGAAGGGGCATCCTTTGTAATCAAAACTGACCATGAACCATTGAAGCATCTTCTAGAACATAAGCTATCTACAGCTATACAGAAGAAGGGCCTTTCTAAACTTCTGGGATTAAACTACAAGATACAGTACAGAAAAGGGAGAACCAATATTGTGGCAGATGCATTATCAAGAATTCCTGAATCTTCAGCTGAGCTTCAACAGATTGGGGCTACTGTTGTCACTCCTACTTGGTTAACTGAGATTGAAGACAGCTACAAAGATGATTCTTTGGCACAAGAGAAAATTACAGCTCCCTCTATAAGTGAGGGGGCTGTATTGAATTGGGAATTTTCAAAAGGTGTACTCAGATTCAAAAGGAAGGTTTATGTTGGGCCATATGGTGCCTTAAGACTTCAACGGCTCAAATCCTTACATGACTCTCCTCAAGGAGGCCATTCAGGTGTCCAGGCTACATTTAAGAGGCTCCAATCCTATTTTTTCTGGCCAGGTATGAAAGCTATGGTCTCTGCTTATGTCATTACTTGTTATGTGTGCCAAAGAGTTAAGGTGGAGCATATTCCTAAGCCTGGTTTGTTACAACCTATCCCTATTCCTCAAGGGGCTTGGGAAGTCATCACAATGGACTTCATTGAAGGGTTGCCACACTCGAAAAAGGCTAATTGTATTCTTGTCATTATAGACAAGTTTACTAAGTATGCACACTTTATAGCGCTGTCTCATCCTTACACAGCTATAGAAGTGGCCAGATTATACCTAGACCAAGTCCACAAGTTGCATGGTCAACCTAAGGTAGCAATTTTAGACAGGGACATGACATTTACTAGCCATTTCTGGAAGGAATTCATGCTTCAGCTCGGTACTACAACCCTATTTAGTACAACATACCATCTAGAAACTGATGGTCAATTTGAACGCCTAAATCAGTGCCTAGAACACTATCTACGCAGCATGTGTTTTCTTAAACCAAACACATGGGCTAATTGGTTATCCCAGACAGAATGGTGGTACAATACTACCTACCACACCTCCCTGGGCACAACCCCATTTGAAGCACTGTATGGCTACAAGCCACCACTCTACGATTGGTCACACACATCAGTTAACAATGCAGTCCAAGAGCTCAGTGATAACAGACAAGCTATTGCTAAACTACTGAAAGAACAACTGGAGAAAGCAACCAATCGCATGAAACAAATGGCAGAAAAGAAACGCACTGATAGAGAGTTTGCAGAAGGGGATTTTGTTTACCTAAAGCTGCAACCGTATCGTCAATCGTCCGTTGCTCTCCGTCGGAACTTGAAGGTTGCTGCTCGCTATTTTGGTCCTTACAAAATCGACAAACGAATTGGGTTAGTGGCATATAAGTTACAACTTCCCCCTCACTCCCGAATTCACCCAGTTTTTCATGTAAGCCTCTTGAAGAAAAAAATTAGAGACAACCACATTACCTCGATTGATCCGCCTGAGATTACAGATGATGGCCAACTGAAGGTTTATCCAGCAGTCGTCCTCGACAAACGGATGGTGAAGAGGAACAATGTTGCAGTGACCCAGCTCCTCATATAGTGGTCGAACTTGGGGAAAGAACATGCAACTTGGGAAGACTATTCGGTGCTGAAATCACAGTTCCCAGATTTTGATCATTGGGGACAAGGATCTGGTGCAGGGGAAGGTATTGTCATGTCAATGGAAGAATTGGGGGAAAAGCTAGGGTTTCAGAAGGCTTGTGGAGATCGGGCGTTTGAAGAAAGGTTTGAAGTCGATAAACAAGATTTACAACTTAATTACTATCCTGGGGAAAACGATGTCGTCCGAGGATTGAGCTGTGATGCTGCCGAGACATTGGATCAAGTAGCAGGCCGGAGTGTAAGCCCAAATGGAGTCAGCCCAGACAAGCAACCCAAGATGGAATAGATTATCAGAACATAGCTATTACAGCTGGAGAGTTTTTTATTCTGTTATCCACATGTCATTAGATTATTGGATATCCGTTTTAGCCGTTTTCTTTCTATTTTATATTAGGGTTGAATGTAACCGGAGGAATCTATCTATGCAGAAAATACACAAGTTTCTCTCTTTCTTATTCTACAATTCTATCTGCTTCTAAATCCCTTTCTTTTTCCATAAATCAAACATCAGTTCGTGAAAAAACCAGAGCGGGAAAGCACACAAGAAAACAGGGCCAGATGAGGGGAAGGGGAAGAGAACCAGAAAAAAGGGGAAGTTGCCGAAAAAGGGAGAAAACAGAAAAAACCAACGATTACTGGTGACAGTGACGACAACAAACAACCTCCTAAAAGATTGCCAGGAAATATCCAGATTAGACCGACAATCGTCCCAGAAGCCAACAACAAAAGACCTGACCACCCCGAAAAGCTTCTTGGAGCAAACCAAATAGGCGTCGTCGATCACGGCAATCACCTGCACAGTAGAGTCCTGTAAACGGGGCGACGCCACACGTAAAACGGGATTCTAAAACAAGACTGTGTTGGGCGATAATACGAAGCAAAACTGCTGAGGCTCAAGAAGTTTACGGCGTAGAAAGGGGGAGAATTGAGGGCGCGTGATTGTTAATTTTGACTAAATCAAGTTCTTTCTCCTTATTTTTCTTCTCCTCCAAATCTCTGCAACTTTTATTATCACACCCAACACAATGCTTATCAAACCAAGTGATAAACTTCCTTAACTAATTATCTTATACTTTTCTGAAATTAGCATAATACGCGAAGGAAGCCTGAACAACGTAATTCAGGAAAAAAAGTGAACAATAGAAAGGTACGTTGATGAATTTTGTAAAATAGTTATTGATTTCTTACATTATTTTGCACCTGAATGAATTTGCACATGTTACTTAGATGTGTTAAAGCATGTAAAATCTAGATGATGGAATATAAAATTTAAGGATTGAATTTGCACATTTTACTTAGATGCTTTTACCTGTATGTGTGTATATTGAACAATGTGTATTGCCTGTGTCATGTACTGATAGAACAAATAAATAATAGAGCCTTGTTCATTTCAAAACAAAGATTTGTATTTTGCTTGCAAAGGTTGAGGATGTATTGTTTTTTTTTTGAATAAAAGGGGGCAACCACTACACACCTCAGTAAAAAACCTCCCTAATCCTAATGGAGGAAAAAGAGTGTGTGTAGTAGTGCAAAGATAACAAGAAAATCATAATAAAACCAAGGTACAAAAACACAGCTACCCTCATCTAACGCCATCCAACAAACTCCAAACTATCAAACAGAGCAGCAGCCCGGGGTGTACGTTCGCAGCAGCATCCATAGAGCATGGCTCACAGCAGTCTCCAGTAGCACCCGAGCACAACCAGCAAGGTGCAGCTAGCCAATACCCTCTTCCGTAGTGCAGTCCAAAAGGTCCTTGTGCAAACGGTCTCGGACAACCAGGGGGTTCAAGAAACCGATAATACGTCAAATGAAGGTCCTTTGCCAATTTCGCGAGCATATCCGCAACCATATTAACCTCTCGCTTAACCCAAGAGAATTGGATATCCCAACTCCGCGCCACCATTTCCTTAAGATGTACTCGAAGACTCTAAGGAAATTTTAACGGATCACCTAAGACAAAACCTTCATACACATCTCTATTATCCGTTTCAACAATAATTTTATGAAAACCAAGAGACCAGGCCGTCGAAAGACCCTCGTACACTGCCCATAATTCGGTGTCAAACACAGAGCAAATCTCAATTTTCTTTGAGAACCCAAAACGCTAATGCCCGGAGTTATCTCGACCAACGCCACCACAAAACGCAGCTCCAGAAGTCGTGTTCCTTGCCCCATCTACATTTAATTTAATCCAGTCCAAAGGTGGCTGCACCCATCGTGCTACCTGGGCAGTACGCAGCCTCCCAATTGCATGCTGATCACGCCGCTCAACCGCCCGCAACACTTCCTCGCAGCATTGACAAGCACGCTGCAGCAAAGGTTTCTGGCAGCCGGATGTCAAGCCAAAAACAGTAGCATTGCGTTGCTCCCACGCTAACCAAATCAAGGTGCCAAATAAAATATCCCAGTTCGCAGGACTCCTAGGATATTTCTGCGTATCCGTAATATTCGAATGGATCCATCGCACCATAGATAACCCGAAAAACTCAGCAACCATACCCGGTTTTATAATCTGTAGCCACACCGTTCTAATCGCCAGACAGTCCCGTAGAATGTGAGAAATATCATCAATCGTAGCCCCACATAAAACACAGCTAGCATCATCCGCAAGGTGCCGTCGCACACGTTCCGCATTTGTCATCACCCGACCATGACAAACTATATTGATTAAATTCTAAAGTTTGAAATAGTATGGTAACCTTTAACTTAATTTATGGTACTGTTCTAGGTAAAATCTTGAACATGCATAAGCCTAATTCTCTAAACGAGATTGGTCAAACAATATTTTTATTATTTATTTTAAATTCTTTTGATTAAATGTTAATATGAGTTTACAAAGTGTTTATATTATAGGTTTAATGTACATTTTACAGTTTATTATACTTTTGTTGGGGAATTATAAAAGAAGAGAACCCAACAACAAAAATGAAAATTAGAAGCCCACACCAATTTTGTCGGCCCATATGGATAGTTCATGTCGTGAAATAAAAATATATTGTAAAAAATACAAGTAGCTTTAAATGAATTATCAGAGCCAGGTTTCAATCCTAGGACCTATGGGTTATGGGCCCACCACGCTTCCACTGCACCACTCTGATCTGTTGATATGAAATCAAGCATCACAATTTATTAAAGTAATATGATTGAACCAACTCAAATCCATTTTCTCTTTATCGTTTTTGGCCAGTACAATTCTCTTTAAAATATTTACTAGTCTTAGTTTAAGGTATAGGGTTTAGATGTAGGGATTTAGCATTTAAGGATATGGATAAAAATATAGAGATTAGAAGTTATAATTCAGGGTTTATAAGTTAAAACCTAAATTATAATCATATTACTCTAAAAAATAAAACTCCAACCTCTAAACCCTAAATTATAACATCAATCTCTAAATTCTTACCCATATCCTTAAATTCTAAACTCTTACACCTAAACCCCTAAATCCTACACTTAACCTAAACCCTAAAACTAAGGCGTTTGCCCGCCAGTGTATAGGATATAAATCCTAACAGATATATCAAAATGATTTAAATAAATAATTATTGGTGATTAAAATAATTAAAAATTTGAAACCAATCAACATCATAACATTATAAACAATTACATTTAAATTTAAACATAAACACAAATAAATATATTCAATTCAATATAACTCAAAAAACTTTTAAATAAAATTTAAATAATAAAATAATATTATAAACTCGACTAACTCGATTATTTTTTTACTCAACTAGCTGGATCCAATACTCCCCTTTATCACGAAAGCTTCTAAAAGAGAATCTTGCAATCCATTTTGTCGAAGGAAAAAGGCATCTAATCAACAAGCAAAAAGACTGAAGTGAGTGGTTGGTTGATTTTGGAATGACTTGAATGCTAATATTTTATATACTAAAGATCCCGACGGTTCCTCATGCAAAACAAAACACTTGAATCCTTCTAGTCGGAATAACACTTGGTTATGGCAGAGCCCCAGATTCCCACCGTCGATCTCTCGCCATTTTTCACCGAAGATGACGAGGACGGCAAGAACAAGGCCATGGAAATCATTACAAAAGCCTGTTCCGAGCACGGCTTCTTCCAGATCGTGAACCATGGTGTGCCCGTAGACTTGCTGCAGCGTGCCCTGGAACTGTCCAGGGTTTTCTTCGAGTATCCGTCCGAAGAGAAACTGAAAAGCAGTGCACCGCCGGATGCGCCACTCCCTGCCGGATACAACACCCAGCCCCAACAGTCGCCCGACAAGAACGAGTATCTTCTGATGTTTCCACCGGGATCTAGCTTCAATGTTTTCCCTCAAGATCCACCTCAATTCAAGTATGTTTTTCTAAATTTAGTTAAATTGGCCTCAAAGTCTCGTATCTCCTCTCATCTGATTTGATTCATTGTGTTTGGTAGACAAGTTCTGGAAGATGTTTTCTCCAACCTGACAAAAACGGCTGCAGTTGTGGAGACGGTCGTGAACCAGTGCTTGGGTCTCCCTCCAAACTTGCTCAAAGAATTCAACCACGAAAGGAGCTGGGATTTCATGGTGGCTCTCCGCTACTTCCCGGCGACTGAATCTGAGAACAACGGGTTAACACAGCATGAAGATGGCAACTGCTTGAGCTTCGTGTTCCAGGACGACACAGGTGGCCTACAAGTTCTGAGGGATGGGGAATGGATTCCGGTGATCCCTACAAAAGGCACATTAGTCGTCAACTTAGGCGATGTTATTCAGGTACAACTTCTATTTTCTTCTCTCCTACTTCCTTTGCCGGATGAAAATCATCTGCCCCCAAAGTATGCCCCATTTGTGCTCCACTTTAAAATAGTGGGTTTAGGGTTTATGGTTTGGGGTTTAAGGTTAGGGCTTAGGGTTAGGGTGTAGGGAATTAGGGGTAGGGTGTATTTTTTAGGGTTTAGAGTTTAGGGTTTATGATATGAAAATTAGGGTTATGAGGTAAGATTTAATTTTTAAGTATTTTTAGGCAGGGGCACAAAAGGAGGTATAGTTAGGGGCAGAAGATTTTTACTCTCCTTTGCCAGCCGCAAAACTTTATATTATAAAGGATGAACCTATAAAAATTGAAGGGAGGTGAACTTATAAAATTTAGAAGGTGAAATAGATTTTCAATGTGAAATATATAAAAAATATTCTAAATACAGAAATATATAAAACACACTCTATTCCTAATTTTCGAAACATCATCCTAAATCCTAACTTTATACCTTAATTTTAAACCTAATTTTTTAGTTTGTGATATAAATAAGAGCACAAAAAGAAACAGAGAATTTCTATTCTTGATTTTATACGCCAACATAACAACATTCTTTTGGGAAAAAAATATTAGGAGAGAAATGAGAGATTTTCTTCCACCCATAGATTTATTTGACTCTTCCATTTCAAACAATTTGCATGATACATCATGTATTTCTTTTATAGATATAGGATTTAATGATTCTTAAGATAAGAGGAGTATTTATTATATGACATAATCTAATAAATATATTAACTTTATAAATATTATTTTATAATTTATGTTATAAATTTAAAACAATATTTATTAATTAATATATATAATATAATAATATATTTTATAAAATCATATATTCAAAAAATAATTTATAGAGATATATCTTATAAAATTATAAGAGGAGTGAATTCAGCTTTTCCATTATACACCCTTTCCTTTCTCTCTAAAGTTTGAAATACCCACAACTTGATTCCCTTTGGATACAAACAATGGGGCAACAAGACACGTGAAGGAGGCAACTAGGACATGGATATAAGATTAAAAAAAAAACTTTTTCTTTGATTATAAATATATTATTACAATTATTTAATAAATATTTTATTTTAGATTTGTAAGATAAGTTATAAATAATATTTATAAAGTTAAAATAGTTATTAAATTATATTATAAAATTAATCTCAACTGTGCAGTTTAATATATATTATTATTGTTATAAATATAAAGAAATAAAATTTGGATTAATGGTTAAACCTTAGTTTTAGTTTCCAAAGTTCCAATTTCAAACCCCGACAAATGCCTTTTATTTTAATCAATTTTAATCCACCAAAATGGTATAAACGAGATAACACTTAAACTATATTCCTTCAATTATCTACCAAAAACAAATTATATATAATTCTACTAATCGTGGTATACTGATATTTTTAAACAGAATATTATTTAGGCATAATGTCAAAAATGTCTATAACGTTTGACTGAATAGTTATTTTAGTCTTTATTTTTTTTGAAGCAGTTTAACCATCAATGTTTTATTTTGAGTTAAAATGGCCCTTTACGGATCAAAATGTTAGTCAACTACCAATAAATGGCTTGAAATGGCGTACCAAACATACGTAACAGTGCACTCTGACATGATATTGTCATATAAACAAATGTGTTGACTTCAAAGAATGTCACATTAGCCAAAAAAAATAATTTTATAAAATTATATAAAATTATTTTTCTGTTGATGTGTTATTCTGTCAAGTCATTTCAAGCTATTTGTCATTAGTTAACTAACAATTTTCATCTACAGAGAGATTATTTTAATCTAAAATAAAACTTTGAGAGAAAATTTACTTCAAAAAAATAAAGATCAAAATGATTATTCAATCAAAATTTTGAAATATTTTCTGACTTTATATGACTATTATTTATTGAAAAACTAAGTTTTCGGCATATTTTTCTCTAATAAGTAGCTAATAATATATGAGTATATTAATTAGAAAATAAGTTATACTAAAAAAATTATAAAATATATTTATATTAATGTAAGATTATAAGAATATATGTGTTAATAATATATCATGTTATTGTCTTAACTTGGTGGTTAGATATTGAACTTTTCATTAAAGACTAGAGATTAAGTCCCATCATATATATTTTATAATTTCTAATCTTTTCCATGAGATGATGACACAGTCACATAGTGTCGTTTCATTGGATGTAATTAATTTAACAAAAATAAATAATATTATAGAATAATTTCTTAATTGACGTCATCAATTTGGACATGTGCCACGCCAACAATAATAGTTGATCGAAAGTCAATTAACAGATTTTATTTAGTCGTTAGCATAGTATTAAATAGCGATCGCAATCGTAGAAATATGTCATAATTTTTGTTAAATAACTACAATTTTAAATAAGATTGCGATTGACGACGACCTTCAAAATCATTATAATATGGTCATTTTGTTGCCTTGCGACCACAATTTCTTACAAAAGAAAACCGCCTTACTCATAATGAATCGTTGTAAAATCGACTCAAATTTTGCTATCATTAATTAATTCAATTTGATTAACTGTTTCGGTGTTGGAAATGTTATGAAAAAGGTATTGAGCAACAATACATTTAAGAGCGCGACTCACAGAGTGGTGAGGCCTAAAGGGAGAAGTCGGTATTCTTTTGCCTTCTTCCATAACCTGCAGGGAGATAAATGGATTGAGCCACTGCCACAGTTCGCCGGAAACATTGGCAAACCCCCGATTTACAGAGGTTTCCGATACAGTGAGTACCAGCAGTTGAGGCTGAGGAACAAGACTCATCCTCCCACCACACCTGAAGATGAAATCAGAATCACCCATTACAAAATTTCTTCTTAAATGTCTTGTCCATTTTCATATATGTAATCGTTCTCGATTTACATTTCGTGGCGATAAAAAATGGTAATTATTCAATGTACCGACGATGAAAACAAAATGTTTCAACAAACGCTTTAGCTCTATGGTTTATTGATTTTGTTTTGGGTTTATAGGTTTAAGTTTATAGTTTTTGAATTTAGAGTTTGTAGTTTGAATTTGGGGTTTAAGGTTTAGCATTTATAGGTTAAAACCAAAATACGTAACCATATTACTCTAAACTCTAACCTTTAAACACTAAGTTCTAACCCTAAATTGTATATTCTAAATCTATAAACATAAACCTTAAATTGAATCTCTAAATTCTAAAACCACATTAAAAAAAACTTGGAAAAGTTATAAGTCGGGGAGGCTTTACGTTGTGTGTTTCTATTTGCATGCATATATTTCCATTTGGAAATGTCAATTTGTTGCTTTCAATGTGTGCTTTTTTTTAACGTACACAGCCTGATATAATTGTCACGGGGCTAGGTTTCGACTTGCTAACCCGTGCGGCCTTAGTCGTCGATCTTAGGTCGGGGACTAAGTAAGCCTTTGAAAAGCTAAGCTGATGTGCCTAGACGGTGCTGTGCAGAAGCTTTGGAAAAGTAAGGATGATGGCTAAGCAAGGCAAAAAGGGAAAGAGGCGAGGGATTTAAACAAGCAACGAGCCTCGTTAAAAACTCCTCCTAAGCCTAGATGAGGAGAAAAGAGTACTTGAGCCCTCTTGTATTAAGAAAATGAGAAAAGAACAAACAAGTGAAATATGGAGTGCTTACAATGGTTGGGCAAGGCTCTTATTTATAGCCTTGGCCCCCTAGATCTAATGGCTAGGAACGACTCGATCCAATGGCTATGGATGAGTCTTACAAAGAGAATCAACTATACATGGCAACTAAATCACTCTATTACATGGTTGCCTAAGATAAGTGCTCAATGACATCATAGTCTTGGTGGCATTGGCTTGTTTCCTCAAATGTGGCTTCAAGGATGGAAGCTTTCCTCGAATAGTCTCCATGGAAGATACCTTTCCATGTGCGTTGGTCCAAAGATGACTCCTTGGCTTTGGTCTTGGATGCTTGGGCGGATTGGGCTTGGTGTGGCCCGGATCTTGACTCCAAAACCTCCTCTTTAGCACGTTGGGTGCTAAAACGGGCCCTAGGGGTGTGGGCAATGCGGATGGCAATCCCCTAGGCCTCTTGGCATGCACATCGGATGCGGACTCGGCCTCATAGGCGTGCACGTTGGGTGCGGGCTTGAGCTTCATGGCTTGGGCGGCATGAAGACAAGGCAAGGCCCTCTCGGATGCGGACTTGGCCTCCTTAGTGTGCACGTCGGGTGCGGGCTCGGGCTTCATGGCTTGGGCGCCATGTATGTTGGATGGAAAGGCCCCCTCGTGTGCGGACTTGGTCTCCATGGTGCGCACATCGGTTGCGGGCTCGGGCTCCATGTCGTGGCCGGCATGGAGGGTGCGTGGCAAAGGCCCCTCGGGTGCGTGTGTTGGGCACCCTCGGGTGCAAGGCTTGTGGGCAGCACATGGGGTGCTTGACAAGGCCCCATGGTGCGGACGAACTGGCCCAGAACGGATCTCTTGGGCGCGGACACCACCAAGGGCGTTGTGCATGGCCCCTTGGTGCGTGGAAACAGCAGCACTTTGTGTCTCTCGGTCAGGTGGTGCGAGTGGTGCGCGAAGTTTATCACCTATGGGTGCGGGAGACTCAATCTCAAAAAGTGAGTCGGTAACATTCTCCCACACTGAAGCTATCGACGTCCTCGTCGATTGGTAAGGATGAGGCTCGGTCGCCTTGTTCTCGAACGGCCCCGGCTCATCGTCTCGTTCCCGCTCGGCTAAGGGAACTAGGTCCTCGAACGATTGCCTCTCCTTGGTAAACTCTCGATCATCCTCGGCTTTGAGATGATTCGTCCAAAATGCAAGGCTTTTGTGCCTTGTCGATTGGCCCGTCTCGATGGTTGGTCTCACCTTGCTTTGTGCTTGGCTCGATTGCATCGGCGGCCTGAAAATAAAACCAGAGTAAGTCAGTCTCAAATTATCACAAAAACATGGCTTACTTACCTCGGACATAAAGTCCTTGTTGGCTTGGGTCACTTCGTCTTGTCGATACTCAAGACAAGTGATGATGGCGGGGTCTTGAAGTATGTCCCCTTCGGTGCTCTCTAGCACTCGTCTCTCGTCATGGATGAAGGTTGGATTCTTTCGGCTTGTTCCAACTACTTCATCACTCGGCTCCTTGCTTGGCATAGCAAGCAACCTGCGGACAGAATCACAACAAGTTAGATCTGAATTCAATTGAAAAATTGGATTGCTTACCTCGTCGCTTGATTCTTCGTTATCCTTGTCGCATGATTCGACTAGGATGACTTCTCGCCCCACGTCTTGATTTGGATCTTCATTCAAACTCGTAGGATGCCTACAAAAATCCAAAGGACAATGGGTTAAAAAGGATTCTTTAAACAAAGAACCACTTACCTCAGACTCAAGGTCCCTTTCGTTTCGATCCACTTTGCCTTGTCGATACCCAAGGCAAGTGTTGGCATGGATAGGCCCCTCTTCAATGGGCTTGGGCATCACGGTGCTTGATTCCATGGATTCATGCCACTCGTCCATGGAATTCGTCCATTCATCGAATTTGGCTTGCACTTCCTCAAGGAAAAGTGCTAGCTCATCTCCATCGGCTTGATCACCAAACTCGGATGGCTCTTGAAACACTTCATCAAACTCGGTTGGCTTGGATGGGTACTTCATCTCTTGAACCACTTTACTCTTTGGCGGCTCCAAAGACTTCCCGTCTTCGTTCTCATGGTTCACCTTGCTCATTGGCGGACAAGTAGCATGCCCCACCTTATACCCTCGGCTTGAGGCATTGGCTACTTCCTTCGAATAGCTTGGGTTGCATTTCCAAGCAAAGTCGAACTTTGCAAGGATTTTCTCCCAACGAACCTGCTTAGAAGACAACTTGGCATGGGTTAGAAAATAATCATCTAATGGATTTGCGGAAAAGATATCAAACCTCGACCCATTTAAACGTTGTCTCCAAGTGTGCAAGCAATGCACGAATGCGATAATCTCTTTGTCACGATCCGGGTAACTCTTCTCGGACTCGTTAAGCACTCGACTCTCTCGAGCAATCGGAACTCCCTTCTCTAAGAGGATTCCTTCAATGAAGTTGGCATTTGCGAAGGTATGGACTTCGAATGCCTTCACGTCCTTGATCTCAACAAAGACTTGTTCCGTTGTGTCGGAAACATCCATGGATTCTTCCATGGCTTCATCATCGTCGGCTATCTTGGTTGAACCTGCATAATCCACATCGTCGGATTTTGGCAAATCAAGTGCATTAATGTGTTCTAGACAAGATAAACCAAGAATAATTTCATTTTCACCAAGAAAACGACAAGACATTACCGTGATGGTTGCTGTGTCTTGAAAATTGTTGATTTGAATGTACACATCCTTCGCGATTCCCACAATTGGCGCATGACCAAAGTTGACTCTTTCAAATTCTTTATTTACCTTCTCAACTTGAAGGTTTAACGTCTCCGCAATTCGCTCGGACACGATCAACGAATTTGCACTCGGATCCACTAGTGCATTTAGTGTAGCATCGGAAAACACTATGTCTACAAACATAGGTTCCTTTTCTTCAAAGTCACTTTCGACTTCACAAGATGACTCATCATCGTCATCGTCGCTGGAATACTCCACGTAATATGTGGACTCGTTGCGCTTTTGCAACCTTTCCTTAATCAAAGCTGCGCTATCGAACTTTGACGCCCCAACAACCACCAAACTAGGTGATTCACCGAACAAGGAAGCAAGCTTCACGGCCTCGGTCTCTTCGGGCAAGACATGCTCCTTGAACGCCTCTACCATACCAAATGGTAGCACATTGCACCTTTCATCAAGCTTCAAAGCCTCGATCTCATCGGACTCGTCCCGTAACTCAGACTGCTTGAATTTGTGCGGGCATTGGAAAGACAAGTGTGGATTTTCACACATCCAGCATCTCGACGGCCTCCCATTTGGGCAGTCTTCAACATCATGATTGATCCTACAAAGGGAACAAAACCATGAGTTAGTAAAAACACTATTCAAACGTGATTTACTTACCTCGCTTTCAAACGAGAAATTTGGTGACTCCACGTCCATCTTTGTCGCAACGTCCTTACTTCTTCCTCGCGCCATCTCGTCTCGGATAGGAGCAGAACTCGCTCTGATACCACTTGTCACGGGGCTAGATTTCGACTCGCTAACCCATGCAGCCTTAGTCGTCGATCTTAGGTCGGGGACTAAGTAAGCCTTTGAAAAGCTAAGCTGATTTGCTTAGACGGTGCTGTGCGGAAGCTTTGGAAAAGTAAGGATGATGGCTAAGCAAGGCAAAAGGGAAAGAGGCGAGAGATTTAAACAAGCAACGAGCCTCGTTAAAAACTCCTCCTAAGCCTAGATGAGGAGAAAAGAGTACTCGAGCCCTCTTGTATTAAGAAAATGAGAAAAGAACAAAGAAGTGAAATATGGAGTGCTTACAATGGTTGGGCAAGGCTCTTATTTATAGCCTTGGCCCCCTAGATCTAATGGCTAGGAACGACTCGATCCAACGGCTATGGATGAGTCTTACAAAGAGAATCAACTATACATGGCAACTAAATCACTCTATTTGTTGAGTTGAGTGGGGCTCGATTCGATCAACCAATGTTGCTCACCAAGTGGTGGAGAGGTGGATTTTTGGGTGTTAGGGTCTAGGAAGCTAGAATGGAAATGGACACAATGATTTATAGTGGTTCAACCTTCTAACCAAGGTCTACATCCACTACCTTAGCTCCCCACTAAGGATTTCTCAATCAATCCACTATTGATTCGTCCCCTTTTCTAGGCTTAGGAGGTAACCCTTACAACCGATCAAGCTTCTACCCAAAGCCTTGATCAAAACCCTCTTTACAAAGAGACAATTAAAAGCAAACTTAAAACCCTCTAATAGGTGTTTGTTTGCACAATTAAGCACTCACCCAAAACCTAAAACACTTGAGCAAATTTGACAATTTTGGCTCACTAGTGTTTGTCTATACAATAAATGACAATTTAAGTACAAAGACAATCTTTGATCATTTGATGTTTGATAATATGAGCATTAGCCTTCTCTTGATACTTGGAGGTCCCTTTTATACTCCCAAATGAGTTTGTAGCCGTTACTAGCCGTTGGGATCAAATTGGAGCCGTTGAGGACTTTAATTCCCACCATAAATGCAGCTCTGCAGCTCCCCGTTTCGAAACGCTCGAAGCCGTTTCAAAACACTCTCAATGTAGAAAGAGCCGTTGTAGTCTGTCAGGGTACCCGTTTCAGAACACCCCCTTGTCGTTTCGAAACGCGTATCGAAACGCTATAGGCCCGTATCGAAACGCCTGCATTTGAAAGTTGGTTGGGAAAGAGCCGTTGGGGTATATGACCGTTGTGGTCAGTGCCACGTAGGCGTATCGAAACGGCCTAGCCCGTTTCGAAACGCTGGGCAAAAATCCTGTCCAAGGAAAGCCCGTTTCGATACGAGTATCGAAACGATTTTGCCACTGGAATCCCCTGTTTCGAAACGCCCTAAGGTGTTTCGAAACACCTGGACAGTTTTGTTTAGATTGGCTTTGAAAAACATGAAAAACCCTTTTAAATGACACCCTAAACATAATTTCAAGTTGTTTGGACTTTAGAAATGTTTTAAATACTTTTTAAATCAGTCCAAAACATTTTTCAATTATTATATCAATACATTAGTTCTACAATCTCCCCCTTTTTGATATAATAAAACTCACTTGAAAAATTGTTTGGGATTCTCCCCCTTTAACTTTAAAAATGTGAATAAGATAATAAATTTTTTAATTCAAATAGAGCTCCCCCTTATTCATTTGAAAATTCAATTTTTCAAACCATTTCTCCCCTTTTTTTATATCAAAAAGAATTTAAAACATTAAGTTCAAAATAACAATGGAGGTAAAAACTTTGACAAAAATAAAAATTTGGTTTAAAAATGGCTCCCCCTTTCTCAAAGCATCATTAAAAATGTTAGTCCAACATTTATGATCATCTAGTTGAATAAACTAAAAATAAAACAAATAAATGCTAAAACAACTAGATTTTACCAACACTTGAACCCAAAGGAGGATGTGAAGCCTTCCTTCTTCAAGTGTTCTTCCTTGTGTGCATGGAGCTCCCCCTCAATGTTTGACCTATTGAACAACTCCATCACACCTAGCAATAGACAATCAAGTAATTTTTGGTATCCAAATTGCTTTGGATCCATGAACGTTAGTAGCACAAATTTTAGTCCCCTTCGAAATCCATTTTTCAATGTCATCCTTTTTTATTGAAGTGCTAAGTCCTTTTGGGACCCAAATACTTCTAAAACATTTTCCTTTAATAAATCTAGGGGCACTAGATTGTCTAACATAAAAATTTGATTTTCCAAAATTGTTTTTCTTTTCAAGCTCTTTGGAAATCAAATCTTTTTCTTCTTGAACATTTTGAAGCAATTTTTGTAAATCAAAACATTTTAATTCAAACTCTTCAAGTTTTGCTTCAAGTTCAAGTTTGGTTTTAGAAAGCAAATCATTTTGAATTTTTAACTTTGAAATCAATTTATTGTTTTTCAAAATGTGGCTTTTAAAATCTAAAACCAAATCATCATAGGCATCTTGTAATTCATCAAAGGAATAAGAACATGAAGTAGACGAATTAGAAGTTACCCTTGAATCTTCTTCGATGGCCATAAGGCAAAGGTTGGCTTGTTCATCGTCGATGGAGTCCTCATCACTCCAAGTAGCCACATGTGCCTTTTTCTTATGGCTTGAAGTGCTTGCCCTCTCCTTTTTCTTGGAATCTCGTTCAAGCTCTCTCAAAGCTTTCTTCATGAAAGGGGCACACTTCTTGAAGAGATGAACTATCTCTTCATCTTCATCCTCCTCTTCACTAGAATAGACATGATGGCAAGTGGAGGACTTGAGAGCC
Organism: Hibiscus trionum; assembly: GCA_030270665.1. NCBI lineage: Eukaryota > Viridiplantae > Streptophyta > Magnoliopsida > Malvales > Malvaceae > Hibiscus > Hibiscus trionum. Next base: position 11,128,709 of record BSYR01000036.1, on the reverse strand, counting down.
ATGGCACTAGCATTGATGCCAAGCCCTTTGATTTTCTTCTCTCCCATAGCTCTAATTTCTTCCCTTTTCTTCTTATCCTCTTTATTCTTCTTCATGATTTGATGAGTAAGGAGTGACCCCATGAGTTCATCAAGCTTCAAAGTCTTCAAATTTTTGGCTTCGATGATGGCGGTCCTCTTTGAGTCCCAAGACTCGGGAAGTGAGTAGATGAGCTTTCGAACAAGCTTTTCCTCCGGGATGGCTTCTCCATAGCCTTTGAGACCATTGGTGATAGTGGAGAACCTATCAAACATCTTCTCGATGTTCTCTTCCGGATCCATTTTGAAGTTCTCATACTCTAAGGTTAGGAGCCCAATCTTGGTCTCCTTGACTTCATCGGTTCCCTCGTATGTGACTTCAAGCTTGTCCCATACCTCCTTGTCACTCTCACAAGAAGACATCTTCTCATAGATGGTTGGGCCAAAAGCACAAAACAAGATGTACAAGGCTTTGCAATTAAGCTCCATCTTCTTGCGATCGTCGGCACTCCACTCCGCTTTGCTTCTTTGAGGCACGAACGGACCATCTTCAACTATATCACATAGCTTGTAATCTCTAGATTTGATGAAGAACTTCATCTTTGTCTTCCAATGGGCATAGTGGGTTCCGTCAAAGAAAGGCGGTTTGTCGATTGATTGTGCCATTTGAGCCGGTTGATGAAATAGTGATCGAGCCGTTTGGGTGGTTGGAGACATAAATGGAGCCGTTGGAACCCTCTCTTACCACCATAAATGCACTTCTGCAGCTGCCGGTATCGGTACGCGGGAAGGGGTATCGGTACCTGTCTCAGAAAAGAAAGAGCCGTTGTGTGCATTTAATAAGGGGTATCGATACGCGCGTAAGCGTATCGGTACTGGGTATCGAAACGGCAAGGGTCGTATCGATACTATTTTCTGAACATAGCTCACTGTCAAAACTCGTATCGGTACGGGGGTTAGGCGTATCGATACGGGTCAACGAACTTTTAAAGTTTGGTTACCAACCAACTGACACCAACGGTCATATTTTTTAAACCGACTTAAACCCTTTAAAAATTATAAAGCCCGTATCGATACGGGGGTTTGCCGTATCGGTACGCTATTCAAACTCTTTGAGATTTAACACAGGGGCGTATCGATACGAGGGTTTGCTGTATCGATACATGTTCCTCCAGTAACCAAGTTTGGTAAAATGGTATCGATACGCTTGGTGCTGTATCGATACGCCTGGGCGATTTTCAATGATTTTGCCTTGGAACACTTAGAAAATATTTTGAGTTTGAGTTTTATAAATCAGTTTTAAAGTGTTGGTGTTTTAAAACTTATTAAGGGATTTATAAAAACAATTTTAAGTTTTTCAAATCGATCCTTAAAGATTTAGTTATATCAAAATCAAACATAGGTTTTACAATCTCCCCCTTTTTGATATAACAAAACTAAAACTTAAAATTTTTGACACTTTTGAAAAACTTTACAAAGTTAACTCCCCCTTAATATAAACTTGGTAACCTTTAAATTAAAATCAAAATATTTAAAGTGTGAGCTAGTTTCTTCTCCCCCTTTTTGTTAGATCAAAAAAAGTCTTTGAGACAATTAAGTGCATCAAGAAATCAAAGGTATAATAAGCAACATAGATATTATTCATTAAGGCAACATACTTAAAATTCAAACAAAGGCAAAATAGAAATCAAAGCATAGGTTTTAATCCTAAAACAACCTTAATCCTAAGAACATAAAACATAGGTACATAAAAATATAAAATCCTAAATGATATGCATGACAAACAAGAGAAAACGCCATTCATCATGGAAAGTGGCAATGGAAATATTCAAGGAATTGTGCCCGCTCTTAAGAGATGTAAGGCGATTCTCCATACCCGTCATCCTAGTGTCAAAAGTAGTTTCCATGGATGTGAGACGAGTATTCATGTCCGTGCGCAACCCGGTAAATTGCTCATTGAGATAGGTCATGAGAGCATCCATATTGGGTTGTTGGACTTGAGGAGCTTGAGGAGCTTGAGCCTCTTCAAACATGGCGGCGGCTTCCGGTGGTAACTCGGCAAGACGTATCCATTCACCATTAACATAAGAGAATTTTTCCCGAGCAAGAGATCGCTCATCAATGGGATCGGTGAGAGAAGTTGGATAGTCAAAAGAGCAATCAATATCCTTTTTAACAAAGAAATAGCTCAAAGTCGTACCGTATGTGAAGGAGGTGACATGAGGAGTGTGACGATTTTGAACGATATAGACGATCTCCGCGAACATGAGACGAGCTAGATTTGGTCGCTTGCCTTCACGGAAGCATCGAATCCAAAAATTATCCACTTGACGGATGGTGGAATATTTCCCTCTGGAAGGACGAAACCACCACGACACCATCAAATGTAGAATTCGATCATGGGCATTAAGGGCGGTGACGGAACCACTAAGAACATGCCCTATACCATGCTCATCATCAAGGCCTTCATCATCCAACTTAAAGACATCACAAATAGACTTGACATCAAGGATTAATTTCTTCCCCATAAGAAAAGAGCTAATAGCCACAACTTCCCCATTACGAGAAACACATCTTGCATTAGCATAGAAAATCACAACCAAGAGACGATAGTAAAAACCCGGAATAGAGAGAAAATCCATGAAATTCCAACGATGAAGCAAGGGGAGGTATTCAAACTTAAAACGCTCCGAATTGAGAAAAGGAATGGATATTACCCTTTCGGCACGGATCTTGTAATTCTCATATTGACGAAAGTGAGCGAGACCCGCATTGCCGGGAAAACATTGATCATAGATGATGAAATAGTTTGGGCGAGCAATTTCTCCACCGGTGGAGGAATCACCGGCTTGATTAGTCCTCGGTCGCTTCCTCGATGGATCTTTTGGTGCCATGATCTAAAAGAGAAAATAAGCAAGGGTGATTTCTTCAATTTGAGTAAAAATCAAGGTAAAAGGAATTTTAAAAGAAAATTTTAAAGAAAAATTTTGAAAAGAAAAAAAAATCAAGAAAAAGTTTGAGAAGAAAAACAAAGTTTAAAAAAAATAAAAACAGAAAAAAAAATTAAGAAAGAGAAAGAAGGAGATTACCTTGATAGAAACTTGAAGGTTTGAAGAAAACTAGCACAAAGATGAGAAAGAGAGCACAAAGCCTTGTTTGATTCAAAAACTCTTTTAGGTTTGAGTTGAGATGTGAAAAATATGAAGGAGGAAGGGTCTTTTTATAGGCAAAAACGGCTAGGGTTAATTAGGTTTTCAAAAGTTTGAATTTAGGTAAAAGTTGAATACATTAAAAGCCTAATTAAAGCCATCAGCACAGTCGAGTATCGATACGCCCGTTGGAGTATCGATACGGGGATAAAGATGTCTTTTTGCAGAAATGCCCGCTGGAAAAGTCGTATCGAAACGGAGGGGTCCGTATCGAAACGACCCGTATCGATACGGTATGAATCGTATCGATACGCGTGAAGCGAAGAGAATTCTGGGAAACGGAATGAAGAACAGGTATCGATACGCGTAGTGTAGTATCGATACGGTATGCCCAGAAATGCATATTTGGTTCAAAGAACAACCAAAGGCTCGAACCTAACCTCTCCTATGAGTATGCAAATGATGTATGAGCAGTTCTAAGCATATTTTAACAGAATCATACTCCCCCTAACTATAGGCATGGAAGAAATTGGGAGTCTAAGCATATAAACATGGCATTTCACAAGATCAAGCATATTTAAGCACAAAAGAGGTCCTAAAAAGATCAAGATAGGCTAGCTAGACCTAACTCTCTCCTAAGGGACCAAAAACGCTCTTTGTCTAAGGGTTTTGTAAATATGTCCGCTAATTGATTCAAGGTGTCTACATACTCTATAACAACATCTTCCTTAAGGACATGATCTCTAATGAAATGATGCCTAATTTCAATGTGTTTGGTTCTAGAGTGTTGGATGGGATTTTTTGTTAAACATATTGCACTAGTGTTGTCACATTTTAGGGATATGGTTTCAACTTTAATTCCATAATCTAAGAGTTGTTGCTTCATCCAAAGGACTTGAGCACAACAACTCCCTAAGGATATGTACTCGGCTTCGGTGGTAGATAAGGCTACACTATTTTGTTTCTTAGAGAACCAAGATATGAGCATACTACCTAAGAATTGGCAAGTTCCTGAAGTACTTTTCCTATCAATTTTGCAACCCCCATAATCCGTATCCGAGTAAGCATGAAGGTTGAAGGTAGAGTCTCTAGGATACCAAAGACCTAAACAAGGAGTGTCTCTAAGGTATCTAAAGATTCTCTTAACGGCTATAAGGTGAGACTCTCTAGGACTAGCTTGAAACCTAGCACACAAGCAAACACTAAACAAGATATTCGGTCTACTTGCGGTAAGGTAAAGCAAAGATCCAATCATAGAACGATAAAGCTTAGAGTCAACACACTTACCTCCTTCATCTTTGTCAAGCTTTGTAGATGAGCTCATAGGAGTGGCTTGAGGCTTTGCATTCTCCAAGCCAAACTTCTTGAGCATATCCTTTATGTATTTTGCTTGGTTGATGAAGGTGCCATCCTTCTTTTGCTTGATTTGGAGTCCCAAAAAGAATGAGAGCTCCCCCATCATGCTCATCTCAAATTCACCTTGCATTAACTTAGCAAACTCTTGACAATGACATTCATTAGTAGAACCAAAAATAATATCATCAACATAAATTTGAACTACTAAGATATCATTTTTATACATTTTTATAAAGAGTGTAGTGTCCACCTTACCTTTTTCAAATCCTTTTTCAATCAAAAAATTTGAAAGCCTTTCATACCAAGCTCTAGGAGCTTGTTTTAAACCATAAAGTGCTTTGGTAAGTTTGAAAACATGATTTGGAAATTTTGAATCTTCAAAACCCGGTGGTTGTTCCACATACACTTCTTCATTTATAAAACCATTTAAAATGCGCTTTTAACATCCATTTGAAAAAGCTTGAAATTATGATAACATGCATATGCAAGCAACATCCTAATGGCTTCCATTCTAGCTACGGGTGCATAGGTTTCATCAAAATCTATTCCCTCTTCTTGAGTGTAACCTTGTGCTACAAGTCTAGCTTTATTTCTCACAATGTTACCACTCTCATCTAGTTTGTTCCTAAAGACTCATTTAGTTCCTATTGTAGATTGATTACTAGGCCTATCAACTAATGTCCATACATTACTTCTCTCAAATTGATTTAACTCTTCTTGCATAGCCATAATCCAAAAGTCATCTTTCAATGCTTCTTTTATATTTTTAGGCTCTATGCATGAGATAAATGCAACATGGTTCATTAATCTAAGAGAAGAACGAGTGGTTACCCCCTTGGATGGATCACCCAAGATTTCACCATCTTTGACATAGTTCAACTCCCTTGGGTAGCTCACTTCCTTTTCCTCAATGGCCAAGTCCTTCAAGGCTTCAAGAGGTGGATCTTGTGAGTCATCTTCCTTTGTTGGAATCTCATCCTCCTTTGAAGTTTGACCTCCATCAAAGGCATTTATGATCCCTACATCATCATCATCACAAGAATCCTTCCTAGGAAGGAGGTTATCATCGAATACAACATGAATGGATTCTTCTACTACTAAAATTCTTTTGTTAAATACTCGATAGGCTTTAGAGGTTAAAGAGTAACCTATAAAAATGGCTTCATCACTTTTTGCATCAAATTTACCTAAGTTGTCTTTTCCATTATTTAAAACAAAACACTTGCACCCAAAAGGGTGGAAATAGCTAATGTTAGGCTTTTTAGATTTTAAAATCTCATAAGGTGTTTTCTTTAAAATTGGCCTAATCATTACTCGATTTACAATATAACAAGCGGTGTTTGTGGCTTCCGCCCAAAAATATTTAGGTAAATTGTTTTCACAAAGCATAGTTCTAGCCATTTCTTGTAAAGTTCTATTTTTCCTCTCAACTACCCCATTTTGTTGAGGAGTTCGAGGAGCCGAAAAATTATGGCTAATACCATTTTCATTTAAAAAATCTTCAAACCCTAAATTTTGAAACTCGGTTCCATGATCACTTCTAATATGTGAAATTCTAAGTTCAAGATCATTTTGGGTTAGTTTTGAAAATGTGATGAATTTTTCCAAAGCCTCATCTTTAGTACTTAAAAAGAGAACCCAAGTAAATCTAGAAAAATCATCAACTAGCACAAAAGCATAAGACTTACCACCCAAGCTCATAGTCCTAATTGGCCCAAATAAATCCATGTGAATTAATTGTAAGCATCTACTAGTAGAAACATCATTAATGGATTTAAAGGAAGACCTATGTTGTTTACCCTTTGAGCATGCATCACAAATTTTATCATTGGAGAACTTTATTTTGGGTAAACCTCTAACTAGATTTAGAGAGACTAGTTTTTCTAAAACACTTATGCTAGCATGTCCTAGCTTCCTATGCCACAACCATGCATCATTTTCATTTTGAGCAACTAAGCATGCATGAGATGTATGTATGTCATCTAGATGCACCATGTATATATTCCCTATGCGATGACCTATGAGCATAATATTATTAGATTTAATGTCTACTATTTTACAACCATTTTTATCAAACAAAACATTAAATCCTTTATCACATAGTTGACTTATGCTCAATAAATTGTGTTTAAGACCATCGACATATAAGACATTTTCAATAAGAATGGTAGAGTGATTACCTATGGAGCCAATACCTTTAATGTGGCCTTTGGAGTTGTCACCAAATGTTACTACTCCTCCACTTTTTGGCTTGAGATCCATGAATCGACTCTTGTCTCCGGTCATGTGTCTCGAGCATCCACTATCAAGGTACCATGAGTTTTGACTTTGTGCCTTGGCCTTGTAGCAATGCTCCCCCTACAAACAAAGATATTAAACTTTGGTTTTTGGTACCCAAATCATTTTGGGTCCATGAGTGTTAGCTCCCAAAACCTTGGTTCCCTTAGGAATCCAAGATGACATAGCAATAATATTATTAGATTTTACAAGTTCCTTAGGAACTCATACACTTCTAATTCTTTTAGCTCTACTATGTCTAGGGTAGCTACCTTGTTTGTAGTAGTTAGTCTTTTTCCTAGGTTGGTGTGTTCTAGATGATTCTCCTACTTCATGCTTAGCACTACCAACATTCTCTAAAGACTTTTTGAGCTCATTTAGCTCACCCAACACCTTTTGGTGTTCACAATTACATTGAGATAAAAGATTATTAAGATCAACATTTTCATCTTGAAAAAATTTAAGTTCATCTTTTAATCCTAAAATCTTTTTCTCAAATTTAGAATTAGCTTGAGTAAGTGAGTCATTTTTCCCATTTAGTTCTAGAATGATCTTTTTATTCCTAATGACCGACTCCTTATACTTCTCAATTAATTCATCATATACCTTTTGTAACTCATCATATGCATCATTTAATTCTTCATATGAAAAATCTAAAGTAGATGAGTTAGGGGTTACCATGGAGGAATCTTCCTCAAGTGCCATGAGGCAAAGGTTAGCCACTTCTTGTTCGTCATCCTCCGATGACTCCTCATCACTCCAAGTAGCAAGCTTGGCTTTGAGCTTTTTCTTCTTCTCAAAGCCCTTCTTCTTGAGTTGAGGGCACTCCGAACGTATGTGGCCGGGTTTATTGCACTCAAAGCAAATGATTGGATCCTTTCCATCTTCCTTGTTCTTGCTTTTGAAGTCCATCTTCCTTTGGATTTTTCTTCCCCGGTTGGACCTCATAAAGTGTGAGAATCGTTTGGCTATCATAGCCAATTCTTCAAGTTCATCCTCATCACTAGATGAGCTCTCATCATGTTGTGAAGCTTTAGCCTTGAGAGCTATTCCCATCTTTTTCTTCTTCTCTACCTCAAGCTTCTCTACCCTTTTCTCTTCTTTCTTCTTCTCATCTTCCCTTCCTTGCTTCATGATCTCATGAGTAAGGAGAGAACCCACAAGCTCATCAAGCTTCAAAGTCTTCAAGTTCTTTGCTTCGATGATAGTGGTTCTCTTCCCATCCCAAGACTCGAGAAGTGAATAGAGTAGCTTCCGGACAAGCTTGTCTTCCGGTATGATTTCTCCAAATCCCTTTAGACCATTGACGATCGTGGAGAATCGATCGAACATCTTTGACACCGTCTCATCGGACTCCATCTTGAAATTTTCATAACTAAGATTGAGAATTCCAATCTTAGTTTCCTTGACATCATTGGTGCCTTCATAAGTGGTCTCAAGAGTGTCCCACACTTCCTTGGCACTTTCAATTGATGAGACTTTTGAGTAGATGTCCGGACCGAAATCACAAAATAGCATGTGGAGAGCTTTATCATTGACTTGAATCTTTTTCCTCTCCTCTTCACTCATTTCGGCTTTCTTCTTCAACACCATCTTGCCTTCACCGTCTTGCTTCAATGGAATGTATGGCCCATCCTCAATGACATCCCACACAAGATAGTCATTTGACTTGATGAATAGACGCATTCTATTCTTCCAAAAAGAATAGTTATCACCGTTGAAGAAGGGAGGCTTTGTGGTCGATTGTGACTCGTACATGCCGGAACCGGAGGTAGAAGCCATCTCTTGATAATTTGATGATCACACTCTTCCAAGGATCTCCTCTTGTGGTTGTTAATCCTCAAAGAGTTAAGCTCTGATACCAATTGTTGAGTGGATCACAAGATCGAAATTGACCAAGAGGGGGGGTGAATTGGAAATTTAAAGGTTTGTGGTGGAAGTTTGCAAATTAAAAATTGATGGACAAGAGATTTAGAGTGGTTCAAGTTCCAAATGAACTCTACATCCACTACCTTAGCTTCACTAAGGATTTGCAACAATTCCACTAAATCGTTCTTCCCCTTTTTTAGGACAAGGAGGCAACCCTTTACAATTTCGGTTGATTTTTCTACCCAAAAATCAACCCAACCCTCACACAAGAGAACAAAGAAATTTGAAGGCTAATAAGGTATCTCTCAATACAAATGATAGCCCCAATACAAGCACTCAACCCAATTTGACAAAATATGAATGAAGATTACAAATGGGTTTCTAGACTAATATGAATTTTGGCACAATTGCTTGGATTTGATGAATAAGTGTTTTCTTTAAGATCAATAGTTGTTGTTGTAGCTTTTGGATGTGTCTTTTATACCTCCTCATTGATTTCTAGCCGTTTGGGTGGTTGAAGACATAAATGGAGCCGTTGGAACCCTCTCTTACCACCATAAATGCACTTCTGCAGCTGCCGGTATCGGTACGCGGTAAGGGGTATCGGTACCTGTCTCAGAAAAGAAAGAGTCGTTGTGTGCATTTAATAAGGGGTATCGATACGCGCGTAAGCGTATCGGTACTGGGTATCGAAACGGCAAGGGCCGTATCGATACTATTTTCTGAACATAGCTCACTGTCAAAACTCGTATCGGTACGGGGGTTAGGCGTATCGATACGGGTCAACGAACTTTTAAAGTTTGGTTACCAACCAACTGACACCAACGGTCATATTTTTTAAACCGACTTAAACCCTTTAAAAATTATAAAGCCCGTATCGATACGGGGGTTTGCCGTATCGGTACGCTATTCAAACTCTTTGAGATTTAACACAGGGGCGTATCGATACGAGGGTTTGCCGTATCGATACGTGTTCCTCCAGTAACCAAGTTTGGTAAAATGGTATCGATACGCTTGGTGCTGTATCGATACGCCTGGGCGATTTTCAATGATTTTGCCTTGGAACACTTAGAAAATATTTTGAGTTTGAGTTTTATAAATCAGTTTTAAAGTGTTGGTGTTTTAAAACTTATTAAGGGATTTATAAAAACAATTTTAAGTTTTTCAAATCGATCCTTAAAGATTTAGTTATATCAAAATCAAACATAGGTTTTACAAAAACCCTTTTAAATGACACCCTAAACATAATTTCAAGTTGTTTGGACTTTAGAAATGTTTTAAATACTTTTTAAATCAGTCCAAAATATTTTTCAATTATTATATCAAAACATTAGTTCTACACTATTACATGGTTGCCTAAGATAAGTGCTCAATGACATCATAGTCTTGGTGGCATTGGCTTGTTTCCTCAAATGTGGCTTCAAGGATGGAAGCTTTCCTCGAATAGTCTCCATGGAAGATACCTTTCCATGTACGTTGGTCCAAAGATGACTTCTTGGCTTTGGTCTTGGATGCTTGGGCGGATTGGGCTTGGTGTGGCCCAGATCTTGACTCCAAAACCTCCTCTTTAGCACGTTGGGTGCTAAAACGGGCCCTAGGGGTGTGGGCAATGCGGATGGCAATCCCCTAGGCCTATTGGCATGCACATCGGGTGCGGACTCGGCCTCATAGGCGTGCACGTTGGGTGCGGGCTTGAACTTCATGGCTTGGGCGGCATGAAGGCAAGGCAAGGCCCTCTCGGATGCGGACTTGGCCTCCTTAGTGTGCACGTCGGGTGCGGGCTCGGGCTTCATGGCTTGGGCGCCATGTATGTTGGATGGAAAGGCCCCCTCGTGTGCGGACTTGGTCTCCATGGTGCGCACATCGGGTGCGGGCTCGGGCTCCATGTCGTGGCCGGCATGGAGGGTGCGTGGCAAAGGCCCCTCGGGTGCGTGTGTTGGGCCCCCTCGGGTGCAAGGCTTGTGGGCAGCACATGGGGTGCTTGACAAGGCCCCATGGTGCGGACGAACTGGCCCAGGACGGATCTCTTGGGCGCGGACACCACCAAGGGCGTTGTGCATGGCCCCTTGGTGCGTGGAAACAGCAGCACTTTGTGTCCCTCGGTCGGGTGGTGCGAGTGGTGCGCGAAGTTTAGCACCTATGGGTGCGGGAGACTCAATCTCAAAAAGTGAGTCGGTAACATAATGCTTAGATTATTTAATATCTCTTCATCTATTATAGAAAGAACATTAAGCACTCAAATATGATCGACTCTACGTTTTCAAGTATTGTATTAACAACATGCTAATAAAATTAAACTCAAAGGATAATTTAAAAAGCTTTTTAGTCTACCAGTAAAGGAGTTAATAATAATAATAATAATAATAATAATAATAATAATAATAATAATAATAATAATAATTTGTAATTATAATTAAGTTTAAATACATTCATTTACATTTATTTATAAGTCCCTCGTTAAATTTTTATTCTCCTCATTAAAGCCCAAATTCTAACAAAACCTTAAACTTTAAATCCTAAATCATGTATAAATTTTAGGGTTTAAGATTTATAGTTTAGAGTTTAGGGTTTAAGGTTTTGTTAGATTTTTTGGGATTTTGAAAATTAGTCTTTTAGTTTTTATAATAATATTTCAAACCCCAAAATTTTCAAAAACCCTAAACCCTAAAATTTAATAATAATTTAGTGTTTAGAGTTTAAGGTTTTGTTAGAATATGGGCTTTTTGAAAATTTCGGGTTTTGAAAACTAGTTTTATATTTTTATAATAATATATTTATCTATTTATATATTTAATATTATTTATAATATAAAAAATATTTATATATATTTTATTTTATTTATTATTTATATATTAATATATTTATAATATATTTATATTAGAAATAATATATTTATATTATTTATATAGAGTAATATTATTTATATGATAAACTGCAGTTTAGAATATATACTATTTGTGTTGGAAGTAAAACAAAGATGCTAATTTGGCTTAGTGGTTAAGATAATGCCTTTGATTCTAAAGGTTCCTAGTTTGAGTCTCATTGCTTGCATAATTTTTCATATTTTCCTCCAGCAAAACGACGCCGTTTTAGTCAATTTAGTATCAAAATAGCGGCACCAAAACGACGTCGTTTTGGTATGTGATCCAAGTCATCAGGACGATAAAAAGTTAACGGCGCGATGGTATAAATGAGTCAAAAAATAAAGTTTGGTGGTAAATTTGGACCAATTTAAAATTCAATGGTAAAAACAAGTCACCCTCTATAGTTCAGTGGTACTTGGAATAGTTTACCTTTTTTAATTCCCTTCATTTACAATTTTTATCAATTTATGGCATTAAAATTTTGAACAGGCTTAAGCCTAATTCTCTAAACAAGGTTGTTCAAAACATATTTTTGATAATATATTTTAAATATTTTGATTAAATGTTAATATGAGTTTACTAAGTGTTTATGTATTATAGATTAATGTACATTTCACATTTTATTATAATTTTTGTTGGGAAATTTTAAAAAAGAAAGAAATATTTCGGTCCAAAACAAATATAAAAATGAGAAGCCCACACATTATTATCGGTCCATATAGATAGCCAATGTCGTGAAATAAGAAAAATAAACGTACAAAAAATGGAAGGAAGCATTCACTGAAATATCAGAGCCAGGTTTCGATCCTGGGACCTGTGGGTTATGGGCCCACCACGCTTCCGCTGCGCCACTCTGATTTGGTGATGTAGAATTGAACATTACGTTATATCAACAGAAATTTATTTGAGAAAGCATTTGCTTAGAATATCTCTCAAGTAAAAACGCATTTGTTTTTCCTTCTCGTTTCAAACCCCCAATTAACTCCGATGAGAGCATTATATCTCAAACTTCCATCTAGCTATTAAAAGGAATATAATTTTATAATTATTGACCCTCTGGGAAATTAATAATTCGATTGAAAGTAATGTTTAACTTAACCTCTTTAAAATTTTATAATTTTATCTCGTCCTCTCAACACATAAATAAAATTATGACTTCATCCTCCAAAAAGGCAACTAGCAATATAAAGGAGATACGTTCACAAGTCAAACTAAGTAACCAAGTTCAATATTATGACGTGATTAAATATCATTATCGAATATAAAAACAATTTAAAAACAACTATTATCACAATAAAATAAACCTTTGCAAACGTATAGCATCTTGAAATTATATTTCTTTCTTTTCCAAAAAAAAAAGTAAATTCCTCCGCTCGGTAAACTCGAGTGCGTAGAAAGAAGAAAGCAACTGTCTGCAAGGGAATTCTTTGCACTTGACTATCGGCTTTTTTGGCTACCGCCGGCCACATGTCAGCCGGAACAAATAAGCTACTCGTAACTTGCATCGCCTTTGTTCTATCAGCCGTTCTTTCCCTATATGAAAAAAAAGCAAAGAGAGGTGTAACGCTTGTGTATATATGCATAATATATGTATTTAAATTTATATAAAAAAAGCTTGAGATATATAATATGATAATAAACTATAAAAGGTGGTATAGTTTATCTAAATTTTTCTAATATTATGGATGGGCCAATTTACATTATTTACACTATATTCGCAGTAAATGCACATCTAATAGAAAAAATAGTAAAAGAAATTAAAAATGAAACATCAACCGGGCCCTTCTTGTTTAGGCCTATCGCATTTAAAAATAGGGTTAACATAGATTCACATGGTAATAAAAGAAGGCTGCAAAAGCCTACCTTCAGAGGTGGAGAGTGAATCCTGCAAAACTTTCTGACTTTTGACTTTTTAACTAGGTGTAATCTCTGCCTGGAGCTTCATTTTTACTTCATCAAGGCAAGTTTCAAGGTTCCTGAATTCTTCGGTGTCCGAAAATGTCCCAGCCTAAAACGCCACTTACAACATGATTAGAGATAAATTCAAGTAATTCATATTTCTACCGAGCAGTTACTTACAACATGACTAAGGATAAACATAAGTAACTGACTAGAGACTAAAAATCAGTCAAGGTCAACTACACTCGAGTAACAATTATTTATTGCAAAGTCATTTCATTTTGACTTGTTTTAGTTGATCAAACCGTTGGACCTAATGCTCGATTTACGTAAATTATTGGATCCATCACACATTTGGGGCCTAAAGGATCTTCAACTTCAAACGTAAAATGAATGATGAGAATGCATATATTGCAAATCCTTACAGCTTAATCAGTAGAAATGAAATACAAAAAAAAGTTGGAAAAAGTTCAACAGTTAAAACATAGAAAAGATAAATCATAAATGCAGCAAAAATGCAATCTACAAATAGTAAAACCAAACAACTTGCCTGTCTTAGCGTGTTCTTCAAGTGCATCTCGGCCGTAAGTAGTTCTCGACGACTATTGGTAGAGGAAGAGATATCCATGTAGACCTTACAAAGATCCAAAGAGGCCTGTGCAAAGCTTTTAAAACGGTCTCTATCTTTCCACAAATCAGATCCCTGAGAGAGAGAGAGACTTAAATTCATGGCATAACAACAAAAAATGAAGGAAATTTAAAGCAATTATCAACCGTAGGATGACAATTTTGTTAAACACGTCATTAATTTCATTTGATTAGGACAAAAACCGATGCTTGAGAAAATAAGACAGCAAAGATTGAATAGACTGCTAATGTTGTCATCATGGTTCAGATTACATTCAAGGCATGCTAAAGTCAACTCTGAATTACATATATGATATAACACAGATAGGAATCAGATAATATTTACTGCTGTTTCTAGTAATATACTAAAAAGGAAAAATAGGAAGTGCCATACTAGTTAGTATTTTGGTCCTATCTAGAAAAATTATTCTGAGCGAGAGAAAAGTACAGTAGTTAGAATGTAGGAAGGGGGAGGAAAGGAAATGGCAAATGTAAAGGTGTTAGTACAATGACAGAATAAAGTACAATGCCAGGCAAATCAAAATAAAATGTATACCGGCAGTCAGCATCCAAGCAGGCACATAACCTCAGGCTTGTTTATAACCAACGTTTAACTTAACTGAAGCTTGGCTTTTTTGAAGGAAAAAAAAAAAAGAGTTCCTCAAAATATTCCATAACTCTTTAACCATCATGACAAATTTTGGCCTTTTAACTTTTAAACTTCTTAATTTTGATTGAAGAGAACCTCATCAGAGTCAGAATATACGTCAAAAAGTACACTTTTATTCCAGTCTAGACCATAAAATCACTAAAAATCTCTCCTGAGGAGGGAAGAGTTGACAACTTATCCCAATCCAGAATCAGAAAAATAAGCATGAACATTCTTCAAGGAAAATAATGTGCTTGGAGGATCATAATGCTTTAAAAAAATTAAAATTATCAAATTTACAATAGCAGCATATAAGGCACTGTAAACGTAAATGGAGATACCTGATATGATCTAACTTGCTTCAAGAGTGCTTCACAACACATTGTGAGGTCACCTTTCATTCTATGCCATCTTGCATATAAGCCCCACGATTCTGGCCGACTTTCACTTCGAACTATCTGTATCATTAAAGTCACATGCATTAGATATTGTGGTGATAGTAATTAGTAATTACTGTTTCCAAATGCGTAACTTATTTACTTTTTTGTGCATATCTTAGCTACATCTACAAAGAGAGTAGCCTCACTTCAATTAGAAACAAAAGTATATTATCAACATAGGAATAATTTAGCCACACCGGCACAGCCCAAGTAACGCCTGCCTAAAGTAGCATGTTTAAGTACAGATCCATATGGCCACAAATTTAAAAGTTCTGTGATTGGCGCTAAGCATTAGAATCCTACAATGAGACAACTTTTAACTCTCAAAATAAGAGAGTTCACCACCACTCGTAATAAGGACAAAAGATACTAGAACATAAGAACCATGAAAGAATTTGAAACCTGTTGTATAATTTTTCCAAGAAATTCCACCAAATGCTCATTTTCTCGCAATTGTCCAGCAGTCTGCTCAGCATTTCCAGATGGGTTAACAGAATCTACAAGCGAATCAGAACTGGTCTGAATGGAAAGATCATCAACATTGTTTACAGCAGGCAGTCTAATTGAAGTCCTTTCCTCCAAGTATTGCATGATCTTTTCGAGTAATTCAACATCATTTCTCTTATTATTGGTCATATTTAAAACCATCTTAATAGCTTCCAGAGCCTACAAAGAATAAAAAAAACAAATAGAAGTATATTCATAATTCAAAATGAAAAATAATAGTCATTCAACTAACAGCTATTTGAGAAAAAGCTCACATGCAAAGAATCTTGAGACTAAGAACTAGAAAGAATAGTCACAAGGTCTCATTTAAAAGCAAAAAATCAATCGTCATAATTTAAGCAACTTCCATGTATATCCAAAAAAGTCTAAATTTAGCTTACCAAATGGTCTCATTCAAAGTCATTTCCATTTATACACCCCGTTCTCTATTTCATTATTTAGCATCTCAGACAATGGGACAGATTCATATAGTTCATACCAGAAGCGCGGAGAAGACTTGAGTACAGTGAACTATCTTGTAACATATTACAAGCTCTTAGGATTTAGGAATAAGCTTTTTCTTCTGGGTTCAAAGAGGACCAGGAAAAGGCTAACCTGACCAGAATAACCCAACCAAACAATCTGAAGCTTAACGCCTTAACCTAATTTAACTCTTTAAGGATTCGCTTGGCACTGAAAGGATGGAATAGGGGAAACAAAGTGGATCTTAGGTGTGCTTCGATACAAGAGAAAATCAGCGAAAAGAAAAGGGGGGAGATGGATGTTTTCTTCCCAAGCCCACAAACTCAATCCATCCACATTTAGTGAATGGAGGGAGAGAAAATAAGGCATATTTGGATAAAACCTCTCAATTTAACCTTTTTCACTATATTGGACAAGTAATCCATAAAACCCAAGCAGTGGATGGAAAAACTAGAAAAAAATTCTCCATTTTGCATTTTTTTTATACAGAGCACATCAACAGAAGAAATAACATGTTTTCCATCCTACTTTTTCTCCTCTCTCCAGAGGTTTTTCTTTCCACCCTCCAAGAAAAGCCTAAATCTCAACAACCCAAACCTGAATAAACAGAGAAAAAATTGCAACCGACCAACTGAACGGATTTTGAGTAAACAAAAACCTGAGGTAATCCAGACCCAGATCAACCAAAAACTGACCCTCAGCTGAAGTCAAATGATAACACTAAACCAAAATCAAGCATACTTTATATATAAGAAAATAACCTGAAGCTCAAAATAATCTGAAGCTCAAAATAACCAGCTAATGATAGTTAAATGCTATAAAATTTTACCCATTATCTGCATAAAAATACAAGAAAAAGTTCTAATAATGCAATATTCATATGAATCAAGCAGAGCTCTCAAATAAGGTTGCGCAATGTTATACCAGATAGGGTATAGTAACATGGTTAATTCTTACCAGCTAGGTAACACCTCAAAAACCAAACAGCTTAGGCAGGATTATTACCTGACCAGTATTGCCAACATCAAAAGCAACATTGCTGTAGTTCTCCCACATCTGCCAGCTGTCTCGTCTGTCACCAACACAGGTTGTCAGTGTCGCACAGCAACAAACAGTGTGTTTGAAAATACAGGCCTGGTGTGTGCATAATGTGTGATTTAATCGAAGTTCAAAAGCAGTACTTATATTTCAAGGCCTCCTTGAAGGCAATAAATGACTCTTTGTTCTTCTTCTTAACCATATGCCTGCATCATCAACAAATATTTTCCAATTGATTAAATTTACCATGAATCAATGTCTATATGATAAAATAGTGACACAATTTCCATCAAAATGAATAAGAACTATGAAGAATAAATTCCCACATAGAAGGAAGCAGAAAACTCAAATAGTGATATTTGATTCAGATCAAAAGATATGACAAAAGACAGTTCAACAAAGATATATCTCAAGAAGTCATGGAACTAATCTTCAATGATCTCAAAAGTCATCTCTAAACTCCCAAACGAGCCTAAATGAAACTTGAACATGTTTTTGTTAGTTCCAAAATAAACAATTGTTCCTTAGTATGACACCGGTAATAACTTTCTTCAATAGTTGCTAGAACCAAACAAAAATATTTAGATAAAATCCCATTTGTAAGTCTTTATTTCCACTTCAAAGATGTCACTTTTACAGAGTAATTTTACTTTTTGATTACATGTATAGCACAGATGTAGAATGTTATGTTGCTCCAGCTCTTCATTTTTCATGAAGCATCCATGTCCAACATTCATTTAAAGGACATGGGTAGAGAGCTCTTCATTCAAATAGAAAATGTTATTAATCCAAAGTTAAGATGCATGTATAAGAAAAATAATAATTGGAGCCTATGAAAAATGTCAAAGCTGCAAAAAATAAAAACCAACCCCATGTTATTGGAGAAATTCCAAACACAGAATTATCCCAAGGATAAAATCAGTGATTGGCATTGCCAGAAGAGAAGAAAAGTACAAATATCATGGAGAAGAAAATGAAACACATGATAAACGATCAAAGAGAACGGAGCATACAAACAAGCAATATTGTTCCAAGCCTCTCCATTTTCAGGATCAAGTTGCACCGCACGAGTAAAACCATCAAGCGCCTTTTCAATATCCCTAGACTGTACATGATAACGTTAGTCATAAGTTTAAAAGGTTTATAACAAAGAAACAAACCTGCATAATCTTTTTCTAAACAAACCTGATAAATAGATCGACAAGTTGCCTAGCATAAGAAGCAAAACAGAAATATCAAGCCGCATACCTTCAATGCAGCAGCACCAAGTGCAAACCATCCATTTGAGTACAATGAATTCAAGGCCAGGGCAGACTCCCTGATTCAAGTGTAATCAGTTTTTCAGCCAAGTAATACTTTTTGTTTTATGTCGAGCCAAATAAATTATAAATTACAAAAACTACGAGTCCTATTGTAACAGAAAAGTAGAGAAGCAATAAAGTAAATGTACCATAGGATCTTAGACTTCTCATATTCTCCTCTTCCATATGCATTATAAGCAAGAGATCGCTGGCACACACAAAAAAAAGGTAAAAAAGAAAAAGGAAATAAAAAATTAATTAAATACCATTATAATGAAAATACTAAAACAAAACATACTAAAACCAATTTAATTATAAGAAACCTAAGTCAGTCACCTTAGCTCGCGCGGACCTATCATTTGAAACTTCCAAGGCTTTCTCATAACAGGCATCACTATGTGTAATATCACCCAATGAACACCTACAAAATAAAAATTACATTTTAATATATGACATTAATTTTTATATTATGATCAGTACTACATTTTAGTTATTTGTTCAAGTTCAATTAATTATGATCAAAGTAAAAGCAGGTAGAAAAAAGCAAGTTAGCAAGCAATAAAAGTTACAAGCCAAGTTAATGAGACTGGCATTGTTAGCGTAGGCACAAGCTGTGAAACAAACATGTTTAATTTGAAATAAAAGGAATAAAAAAATACAATAAGTGAAGATCAATAAAATAGATGAATCCACATACCATAACTTTGGATCATTTGGTGCTCTAGACAGCTGCTTCTTGATGAGTTCAACTGCAGCTGCTTTCTTCTCTAATTTGCTGTTTAAGAATGCCACATCTCGCATGAGATTGAAATAGGACACTGAGAATTCCGAAAAGAAACAAAATGTACAGATAAACAAAGGAAATCTAACGCGGACAAGAGACGCTAGAGTTCATAATACCTGTAGCAGTATATTACATTATCCCACAACTCTAAACCCTCAAAGACTTTAAGCGCCTGTCCAATCAAACCACAGCTAACCAAAATCTCACCATATTGCCTAAAATCATGAGGAAAATGAGAAAAAGTGAATAAATGTTAACTGCAAGAAATTGTTAAAACAATTGGCTCTATTAAAGAAGATATATATACAAACTACAGAAAACAAGATTATAAATATGTTGCAATTTAATGCAAAAACAAAAATATATTTACTTCCGAAGAGCAGGAATTGTCGGGATATAAACAGCATAACAAAAAGGAAGCCTCAGTGGAACCCCAGGGGAAGGCTTATGAATACTCTCAACCTGAAATAGTGCAAAAATAATTTTGTTAAAAAAAACCAAATGGACTCCATAAATACTAGAATTGAAAAACTTGATGCCACAGAGAGTAAACTTAAGAAAAGAAACCAAGATAAAAGAAGCAGAGCATCTTATAAACACCAAAAGTCAACTTCTTAGAAAACTCTTGCCAATGTCATAGAAGGCAACTAATAAAGACAGGATGCATGACAAGTTACTCAACAAAAAGGTAGAAAGGGAATCAAACTTTGGCATTCATCATAATATTTCTAGTATAGGGTATCAATTAATATTTAAACTTTATGAGTGTATGCTGCAAATGAAAACTATATGTTCAATAGTAATTTATGAACATTATTAATTGAACATTGTAATTACAAGAACAAACCGAACATAAGCAAAGGACAAGCACGGATATAAAATGGAAAAGCCGCACTATATTTTTAAAGAGGCCAGAAAAAGTATTAGTGCATGGACACTGGTCTTACCAAGTTATCCATCATCTGTAGTGCACGAACCTTTGTGCGACTGCGAGTTGACTCCCATCGAATTCGTAATACATTACAGAAACACTTCAACTGAAAAAAGTACAAAGCAAGCAGCAATCCAAATTAATAACGTTTAAGATCAATTCAATGCCAAACAAATTTCTGTGATTAAAAAAACTGATAGTTCATCAAACACATAATTCTTGTGGTGGTTAAATCATCCTTCTTCTTATCAACAATCTTCATTTTACTATCCCGGCTGCATTAAGATTGCATATTCAATCCCAGCATACTTAGTTTACAGAAAACTCCATATGTAAAGCAAAAAAAAATCTAGGAATATAATTCATATTTAATGCAGTTAGATATTAACTATTTAAACCCCAAAAAAAACTTGTGCACAAATTTGTTTAACCCAGATAACTGGATAATTTTGCAATAATCAGCTTACAATGAAGTGCGAAGATTTTTGAGAATCAATTGCCTCTATATACGGAGCCATGTCCCAACCTGAAACCGACATAGAGCAGTAAGTAGCCTAGACATTTAAAGTAACTTTCTGATAGGAAAGATAGGTAATTAAATTAATTCCTATTTTATATGGATAGTTTCTGAGTTTGCCGGCATTTTTTCAGTCTTTTTAAATAAGGAGATATCCATAATCTCGTTATTATGTAGTGAATGTAAATCTCTTAAACTAAGGGCTCATACTGTGTTGCTAGGATTAAGGAACTCATTGATATATTTGCTTCCATACTTGTATATTTCAGTATTTTATATTAGCCAATGAAGAATTCAGTTTATTTTTCTAAACTTATATAATATCAATAACAGGGTTTAAGCAACAAGGAGCTGTGGTTTAAGCAACAGGGTTTTACTTTTTGGAGGCTATAAATCTGATGCTCGCACAAGAATATGAAGAATCTAAGACGAATAGGTGTAAAATATACAAGATGAGACTCTATGACGAACACAATATTCATGTTTTCACAACATTTTCCTAGCTTAGATGACAACTTTAAGCCTATTGTCCTTGCTTTACAGAAAGAAGGCACCCACAATGAATTCAAATTCATACCTACTGATTACAGGAAGATGTTATTTTTCTGAAGACTCCTTGCCTTAGCAAAATAATTATAATATCATGTTACAAAATCCAAAGCAAAGTTCATACCAGCAAAAGGGTCCAATCAAAAAATATTTGATCCCCTTACCTTGCATTTCACCATGTGGACTACCCTTTTCAATTAGCAGGCATTGTGCTAACACCACAGCCTGCTGAACTGCTGTTAAAGTGGAAGCAACACCACCACACTCATTCTTCCCAAAATCATTAGTACCATTCTCTATCAGCTTTGGAGTCATAAATATGTCAGACGCTTCACTGAGATCTTGACCAGTCAACTGTATGTCAGGATCTATGGAAGTGTTTATATCACCACTTCCTGATTTCGAGCTTGTATTTGCAACCAATATCATTTGTGCCTTTGGTTCTACCTAAGGAAAGATTATTCCTAATATTAATAACAATTGAACGAATATTCACAAAAACGCATTATTAAGACCTTCTCAACATTTACCTGATGTACAGTCCGTAAGCCAAGAATGCCAGTAACAGAGAGCTGAAGACCAGCTGCCAATTCAGCCGACTCGAAGTCTAACCTGCAACGAGGAAAAGGATTTAATGAAAAAAATAAACTTCAAAACAGAAGAACCTTGTACCACTAGGAACCTCAGGCAACCCATCAAATAATCATGGTTTGGTGTTAAAAAATGTTTGTGCTGAAGAGAAAAACTGCAAAGCATAGCATGACCTCCCAGAGTGAGAATACAAGGTTTTCAATATTTCCCTATTATTGAATAAGCACATTTCTCTTCAGATTTCAGAAATAGCATAAAAAGTTGACACTCAATAAAAATTCTAAGCAACTACCATGCCTTGAGAAAAGGTATGGTTGACAAGGTAAACCTTTTCAAAACAACTATTTCTTGAGTAATACCACAAATACAAATTAACAGGCAATAGATAGTGACTTGGAATAAACATATCTCTCAAATTCCGAAACACGCAACAATGGATCAAATAATGAGCAGTTAATTGATGTTTAGTCAATTTTTTTTTATTTTTTTTTTATTTTTTTGATTTAAAATTTAAGATGAGGGGAACGGACGGGAGAGCATCAAGACGCTGCTGGACCTTATTCGTCGGAAACCTACCGGCACAACTACATTGGAAAGGGGTTTGGCAAGTCTTCGATAGACATGGGGTGGTGGTGGATGTTTTTGTGCCGACAAAGAGGGCGAGGGATGGATCTAGGTTTGGATTCGTTCGAATGAAAACGAGGGCTGAAGCGGATCGTGTGATCGAGAGGTTCAATGGATTCCGATTATATGGCTCAAAATTGACAGTCCAATTGGCACAACGAGACACGCGAGATGCTTTTTGGAACCGAAAACAAGGTTTTTTGAAGGATGATGGGGAGGTTGCGGCGAGAGTTTCCAACAAGGACAAAGCAGCGGCTAGTAGTAGGGTTTCCAAGGACAACAAGACAACGCCTAATGATAATACAAAGGAGGATCCGATAGCGATAACGAAGGAGTATCGCAGGGTTGAGGGTGTAATTGATGCGGACAAAATGGCAATTCTTAAGAAATGTGCAGTGGGATTCTGTCGGCAGCCGCGAACGATAATGGAATTGGCATCAGACTTACGAACAACCAAGAGGGAGTTTTCTTTAATGCGAATTGCGGGATCGCTTGTTTTGTTAATGTTTCCCAATGGGGAAACGAGGGATGAGTGCATTAAATCGGGATGCTTTACGCCATGGTTGGAAAATGTGTCCGAATGGTCACCTGATTGTATGATTCCCAGTAGACGTGTATGGGTGTCGGTGTGCGGATTGCCAATTCATGCATGGTCCGAGGGCACCTATCGAAACATAGCAGCGTTGTGGGGTGAATTGAATTGTGTAGACGAGAAGACGGACGCTCCTGCATCATTTGAGAAAGCACAATTTCTTATCGAAACGGACTGGTTCTTGCCGATAGAGGAAACAATTGATATTGAGGTTGGCGATAAACAATATAGAGTACGAGTTCATGAGATAGCTGACCACAATTTGATGACTAGGAATGGGGATGAGGAGGGTAGTAGGGAGGAATCGGAGGGGGGGGGGGAACTTTCGATGGACAAGGACGATAATGAGGAGACAAGGGTACAAACGAACACTAAGGCAGATTGCCACGATGAGGAGGAGACGGTGGTTCCAAACTCGATTAGTATGCCTTCACCGAAAAGTTGGATGATCAATAGATTATGGGACGACAATAAAAGGAGAGATGATAGGGTAATTGACCCAAATTCGAGTGAGGAAGTAAACTCCGGAAAGGAAAATTCGGGTATGGCGGATGAGGAGGTGGGCATCGTTGAAAGGGAGATAATCGACCATCGTAGTATGGATATTAGTGAATGCGAATTGCGTGATGGCAGCAGTGATAAAATATCGGACAGAGCTGCTAGTGAAGGAAAAGCCCCCGGGGGCAGTGGGAGTCAAGGTTTGGAGACGGTGATGGTTGCGATGCAACACGAATACACAGTGGAAATTGGGCCTAGCTCTAGGGCTGGAATTGCGGCACTAATAGAATATAAGGGCAGACAAAGAAGAGTTCGACACATTTCGGAGATTTTAAACTCGTCGGGGAAGGAGGATAGCATGGGGATAAACAGTGTGGCAGTGGAGAAGAGGGGAAGAGGACGCCCACGAAAAAATCCCAAACCACCGTCGACGGAAGTGGCTAACGGATCTCTCTCGGATTCGGATTTTATACAACGAAAAATGAGCATTCTTAGGGAGGCACAGGAGACGTGGGAATTGGGAAAATTGCTGGGAGCTGAAACAATTGGGAACGAAGAGAACGTCATCAAGGATATCGCTCGCCTTATTGAGGCGAGAGAGCCAATTCAATTGTAATCGAAAGATGCGAATGTTGTCGTGGAATGTGCGGGGATTGGGTACTGCGGCGAAGAGGAGAAGGGTACGAAATTTAATACGGCAACATCGGGGGGAATGTGTGGTAATCGTAGAGACAAAGCTGGAAAATATTAACACGGCGTTGGTGAGAAGTATTTGGGTATCGGACACGTTTGACTTTGTTTGTGCGCCATCAATAGGACGATCGGGGGGAATTTTGTTATGTTGGGAGACGGCTAAATTCCAAGTCAATAGGACGATTGTGAGGGAAAGATATGTGGCGATTGAAGGTTGTTGGAAAATGAATGTTGGACTTGCGGATTGGTAGGTGTATATGCACCATGTGATGCTACGCAACAGGGGCTGCTGTGGTCCGAAATTGAGAGGGATATCCTTTCGCATGACATTCCATGGTGCCTCGTTGGTGATTTTAATGCGGTGATGAGAATTACGGAAAGACAAGGCTGCATATCGACGGATAGAGGTATGGATTTGTTTGTGAATTTCATTCAAGACAATGGTCTTTGTGATTTGCCTTTGCATGGGTTGTCATATACATGGTTTGGTCTGGATAGCAAATGTAGTCGAATTGATAGGTGCTTGGTGTCACTGCATTGGGTGGATAAATTCACTAATTTGAGGTTGTCAAATTTACCGAGGGGATTATCGGATCATACGCCGCTACTACTTATAAGCGATATGTTGGATTGGGGACCGAAACCGTTTAAATTTATTAATGCTTGGATGGAAGAGAGGGGTTGTTTACGAGAATTGGAGGGGGAATGGGGGAGATTGTCGAACATGCGGGAGGGTGAGAGTATGGTTTCAAAGTTGCGAGGTATGAAGAATTTTTTAAGGGATTGGAACAAAAGGGTCTTTGGGAATTTAGACAATAGAATTGAGACAACGACGAATGCTATTACTGTACTTGACGGTTTAATTAGCACATCGGCAGCTTCGGAATCACAGTTGCTACAACGTCGTAACTACCAACAGGAACTATGGTCTTTAACACGGATGAAGGAGTCAATTTGGAGACAAAAAGCAAGGGTGAGATGGCTAAGAGAGGGGGATGGGAATACGACATATTTCCATCGTTCGACCAAAATGAGAGCATTAAAAAATGGCATCACGGGGCTGCTTGTTCATGGCGTGTGGGAAACAAGTCCGGATCGTCTTCGACAGATTATGTATGAAGAATTTAAGAAACACTTTGCTGCACCGTATTGTTTGGGGGAGGCCGATCTGGCAGTGGTCTTTAAACAGATACCAGGGGAGATGGCAGCGAATTTAGAGGTGGAATTTAGCGAGGAGGAAGTAAGGGCAGTGGTATGGAGTTGTGATGGGTCGAAGGCACCAGGCCCTGATGGTTTCACTTTTGATTTTTTCAAGAAGGGCTGGAACTTTTTGAAGAATGATGTGATGCAAGTGTTACATGACTTAATGAAGCTGAAATTCATGCGATTTGTTATGCACTTGAAGCATTTAGCGGATCGCAATGGAGGGCGTGGCCGTGCGTTCTTGAATCAGATTCGTTAGTAGCTCTTTCTTGGGTGTTAAATAGGGAGAGTAGACCATGGAAGTATAATTGGTTGTTTAGGAGGATTGATAGCGCATGTCGTGTAGTGAATTGCACTTTTCAACATGCCAATCGTGAAGCGAATGGTGTTGCGGATATGCTAGCCAAAGGGGGTGTTGATCGGAGGGATTGGGTGCGTGTGGGTTTTGATTGATCGCAAGAGGTGCAGGCCGTGCGTATGGCAATTGGGCATGGGGGCCGATGGTGTCATAGGGGACTGGGAGCTGGGTGCGTGGTAGCAGCAGGGGGTGCGGGGGATGCAGTGGAAAGGGGTGTGGGGCGCGATATGGCGAGGCTGCTCTCGGTAGGGTGGGGTGCATTTTTATATTTTTGTCCAAGGGAGGGGTGTTGTTTCTTGCTATCGTGTGTAAGTCCGGGTCCAACTCGGGTACTCTTTTCCTCCATTTAGGTTTAGGGAGGTTTTTAATGAGGCCCGAGTCTGGATTATTTTGTATGATTTATTCTTAATAAAATCATACGATTGAGCAAAAAAAAAATTTCACACTAGATGAGAACATGGGGGTAATCTTCTCCACTGTAAATAAGTAGCTCCGAAAATTATGTACAGTTCCATTAAGACCAGATCAAGCTAGGCATAAATATCCCTATCAATCGGTTCAATGAATATCCTTTGAAATAAGAATCAATATATCGGTAATAATTCTATCCAATACACTGTATTTCCTTGAAACTCGCCTCCAATGATCAAGTCGGCCGTAAATATATTCTAACACCCCTGCTTCTAAATGAACCATTGAAACAACTGTAGATGCTTCCCCATCTTGCAATTGATCACCCCTGTAACTTGTCACTTTTTCCAAACTTCCAAAATGATTTGAATTTTCACCCTTAAATACTTGCAATAAGTCAAAAAGTGAAGAAGAACGCTCATCCAAAATTCGTTGATGAATAAGTAAAGCTCTAAACAACCACCATGAAATGCTCCTGATTTTAAATGTGGACGTGACACTTGCTTCAAATAGTAGATCTCTTGTCTTCAGGAGTAACATTTTGGCAAAAACTATGTACTACAAAGCAAAAGGAGAGAGACAATTTTAAGTAAATTTATAGAAATCAAACTGTAAATTTGAAATCAAGAACATGTCTAAAACAACAAATTAGATCCTCAAAGTATTCGAGGAACATATTTCAAATTCCAGATTTTGTATAGAGAAGTTAATGTTATTGTATGCAACAATAAAGATACTGAAATCACGTAGATATGTACATGTGTGCATTATTTAACTATAATAAGGCTCGACAGAAAGCAATTCCCTGTAAGTTTACTCGAACTAGAATTGTAAGTCTAGTTGAACTAGATTAGTTATTGTAATCTAACTATATTGTATAAGTTTAGTTAAAGTCAAACTCCTAAGACTAGAGTTAGAAGTTAATAATTAGTAAGACTCCTAATGTAACTAAAAGTCCTAGTCTATAAAAGTCTGCAAACCTTTGTAAGTTTATCAATCAATTTAATCGAAAGAAACAGAAATACATTCTGTTTTTTCTTCAATTCTGTTTTTCTTCATGGTATCAGTCTAAATTCGATCCTATCGGATTTTTTTTCTCTTTTCCTCTTCAATGGATAATCCGACTTCATCTAGAGGCTTCACCAACCAACAGATGGTACAACTGCAGCAACTGTTCGGCAGATTCATTAAGAGCAGTGCAGGAAATCTGGCTTTCGCAGACAATGATGGTACACAGACCAACTCTTCTTCCGCTGCACTTCTTTCTACTACGAATACATCAGCATGAATTGTGGACTCTGGTGCTTCTGAGCACATGACTGGTAACAGGGAATTGTTTTTTCAATTTAAAAATTCCTCCTCTCAGAATTCTATCATATTAGCAGATGGTTCTTTCTCACCAATTCAAGGCAGTGGTTCTATATTTCTTACTGATGACTTAGTCCTTCGAGACGTGCTTTTTGTGCCTAGCCTGAACTGCAATTTGTTGTCAGTTCGCAAGCTCTGCAAGGATTTAAATTGTGTTTTCCAGTTCACTGATTCTGAGTGTTTTTTACAGGCACTGGACTTCAAAAAGAGGATTGGCAATGCTCGCTTGCAGAATGGTTTATATGTTCTTCACAGTACAGGAAATTCTAAACCTTTATCTTCTAAATTTTTTCTTACTTCCTTAGGTCAGTCTGATGTTATGTTATGGCATTTTAGGTTAGGCCACCCAAATTTCACCTATCTTGCAAACAAATTTCCTCAATTATTTGTTAATCAAAAACCTTCTTCCTTTAAATGCCATATCTGTCAACTTGCTAAACAAACAAGACAATCTTACTTACCCTCTACTTACAAACCCTCACATCTTTTTTTTCTTATCCACAGTGATGTTTGGGGTCCTTCTAAAGTGAAGAATATTACTGGTAGCAGATGGTTTGTGACCTTTATTGATGACCATAGTAGAACCACTTGGACTTACCTCTTGAAAGAAAAATCTGAAGTGACTAGTGTTTTTGAGAGATTTTACAACATGGTCGAGACCCAATTTCATTCTAAAATTCAAATCTTTAAATCGGATAATGGAGGGGAATTCTTTACTAAATCTTTAGGTGATTTTTTCAAGGAGAAAGTGATAGTACAAATTAGTTCTTGTGTTGATACTCCCCAACAGAATGGAGTCGCAGAAAGAAAAAATAGGCATCTACTAGAGGTAACTCGAGCCTTATTGTTTACCCACAATGTTCCTAAATATCTATGGGGAGAAGCCTTATTAACTGCTACATATCTTATTAATCGCATGCCCAGTAGAGTTTTAAATTTCCAAACACCTAGAGATGTTCTTTTATCTTGTTTTCCTCACTTTAAGCCTTTGTCCTCTACACTTCCTTTGAAAACTTTTGGGTGTATCGTGTTTGTTACAAACCATGATCCTTCTAGGTCTAAACTTGATCCTAAATCTCTAAAATGTGTGTTCGTAGGATATTCTTCACTAAAGAAGGGCTACAAATGTTACCATCCACCTTCTCGTAAATTTCTTGTTTCTTTGGATCTTAACTTTTTTGAACAGGTACCATATTTTCCGACGGCTAAAATTCAGGGGGAGAGTTTTGATGATTTCCAGCCCTCTCTAAAACAGGTTCCTTCTTTTCCTTTACCACCTCCTACCTATTCCTCATCACTTGAGCCTCAAACTTCTCTTTCTCCACCTAATATTTTACCTATTTCCTCACCTAATACCTTATCTACACCTGGACATGGTTTAATATTCAAGAAAAGTTCTGATAAAACTGTTAGAGTATTCACAGATGCAAGTTGGGCCAGTGAACTAACAGACAGGAGGTCAACCAGTGGATATTGCTCTTATGTATGGGGTAATTTGGTGACTTGGAAAAGCAAAAAGCAGACAGTTGTTTCCAGAAGCAGTGCAGAAGCGGAATACAGAGCATTGGCCTTGGGAATGTGTGAAGGAATCTGGTTAATAAAGTTGCTTAAAGAACTAGGAATGACCAAAGATGAAAATTTCCAGATCTTTTGTGATAATCAATCGACCATTCAAATTGCCAAGAACCCTATTCAACACGACAGAACAAAGCATGTTGAAATAGATAGGCAATTTATCGCAGAGAAGTTGACAAGTGGAATGGCTTCATTAGAGTATGTTCCAACCGAGGAGCAAGTGGCAGATGTACTAACAAAAGCACTGCCAAAAGCCTTATTCGACAAATTTTTATTCAAGTTGGGATTATACAATGTATATTCTCCAACTTTTGGGGGAGAGTAAGTTTACTCGAACTAGAATTGTAAGTCTAGTTGAACTAGATTAGTTATTGTAATCTAACTATATTGTATAAGTTTAGTTAAAGTCAAACTCTTAGGACTAGAGTTAGAAGTTAATAATTAGTAAGACTCCTAATGTAACTAAAAGTCCTAGTCTATAAAAGTCTGCAAACCTTTGTAAGTTTATCAATCAATTTAATCGAAAGAAACAGAAATACATTCTGTTTTTTCTTCAATTCTATTTTTCTTCAAAATAAGGCTCGACTGAAAGCAATTCCCTTCTATAACAGATCACTAATTATGATTTGGTTGTAATTTTGATAATATATGATCCGCATTTCAACATATGCTTCTGTAATAAAAAAAGGCAAAAATAAATTGCAGACGTGTTAAAAAAAAGGACAACAAGAAAATCCTAATACTTTGTCAAACAACAAACAAAACTGTAAATTAGCAACACTCAACTGGTATTTCTCCCATGTGCTCTTCAATAATCTTTTAAATTGGAGATGATCACTTCTTATTAGCATGATTGAAGACAGAAAATACTTATATATTCTTTCGTATCATCTTCTA
Source organism: Hibiscus trionum (assembly GCA_030270665.1). Classification (NCBI taxonomy): domain Eukaryota; kingdom Viridiplantae; phylum Streptophyta; class Magnoliopsida; order Malvales; family Malvaceae; genus Hibiscus; species Hibiscus trionum. Next base: position 11,098,663 of record BSYR01000036.1, on the reverse strand, counting down.
TCTTAACTAAGCATGAATAGAAAAAATCACCCACCACTTCTCCATCCTCTGGCTCCTATATCTTATCAAGAAAAACAAGTCAAAATGAAATATCAAGCTATTGTCTAGCAAAACAAACCTGCATAATCTTTTTTTAAACAAACATGATAAATAGATCGACAACTTGCCTAGCATAAGAAGCAAAACAGAAATATCAAGCTGCATACCTTCAATGCTAATCAAATGACCTTTGACTTCTCACCAATACCAGATTCATTCAAAAGATAATTTCAAGAAATCATATGTCAATTTAAAGAAAGAGGGAGGAGAAAAGACACGTTGATCAAAACAAAGTTCCTTTAAAAGAATGTTAAAATCAGTCAACGTTCTATCAAAAACATCACAACAAAGTTTCTCAATTCAACATCAAAAACAAGTTTCTCAATTCAACATCAAAAACAAATATACTCTGTAGTCTCCTCTGTAATCTCCTCTGTTGATCAAAGATTTGTTGCTGACTATTTGTTCTTCTAATACATGCGATACAAAAACAGGAAAATTAAAAAACTAAAAATAAAAAATGGTTTATTTTATTCAAAAAGATTTCTTTGAACGAACCTAATCAGTTTCCCCGGTTGATGATTTACCTTTCCCACTGCTTGGAGATTTACCTTTCCCACTGCCTTTCCCACTGCTTGGAGATTTACCTTTCCCACTGCTTGGAGATTTACCTTTCCCACTTGGAGTCTCTCCTTGCCCTCCCTGCACCGGCAACCCCAGCACAAAAGAACATGTCCAAAACAACAAATTAGATCCTCAAAACTATGTACTACAAAGCAAAAGGAGAGAGACAATTTTAAGTAAATTTATGAAATCAAACTGTAAATTTGAAATCAAGAACATGTCCAAAACAACAAATTAGATCCTCAAAGTATTCAAGGAACAGATTTCAAATTCCAGATTTTGTATAGAGAAGTTAATGTTATTGTATTTGTATGCAACAATAAAGATACTGAAATCACGTAGATACATACATGTGTGCATTATTTAACTATAATAAGGCTCGACAGAAAGCAATTCCCTTCTATAACAGATCACTAATTATGATTTGATTGTAATTTTGATAATATATGATGTGCATTTCAACATCTGCTTCTGTAATAAGAAAAGGCAAAAATAAATTGTAGACGTGTTAAAAAAAGGACAAGAAGAAAATCCTAATGCTTTGTCAAACAGCAAACAAAACTGTAAATTAGCAACACTCAACTAGTATTTCTCCCATGTGCTCTTCAATAATCTTTTAAATTGAAGATGATCACTTCTTGTTAGCATGAATGAAGACAGAAAATACTTATATATTCTTTCGTATCATCTTCTATCTTAACTAAGCATGAATAGAAAAAATCACCCAGCACTTCTCCATCCTCTGGCTCCTATATCTTATCACGATGGATGTTTTCTTCCCAAGCCCACAAACCCAATCCATCAACATCTTAGGTTTACAGGCACTAACTACATACAATGGTCACAGTCTATTAAACTCTTCCTTATCGGGCGAGGCAGCCTAATGTCACGGACTTATTCTTTTAAGTTCAATCCGTGCGGCGCTAACACTCTCGGCACGATGTTAGCAAGCCTATCTCGCGCAACGCTATGACAAAACACAAAGAGCAAGAGAGTTTTACAAGGAAAGAACCTTGTATTAACAAAGGAAGCTTACAAGAGAACTTTACAAGTATGCTTAAGTGAGTGACTACTTGAGTGATTTACAAATGAGAGTGGTGACCCTATTTATAAGCTCCCACCTCCTCAATGGACGGCTAGGATCTATTTGATCCAACGGCTAGGAGTTTGCCTCCCAAAATATCTACTACACCTAGATATCTCTAGATAATTCCATACTTATCTAGTTATATCTTAAATGATCTAAAAGCTCTACAATATTCTAAGGTATTCTAGAATATTCCGGAGACGTCCGGAGTTGTCCCGAGCATTCTAGACTTATCTCGAGCTTTCCCGACTTGTCCCGAGTCTTCTAGGTTCCTCCGGATGAGCCTAGATGGTTGTGGAACCTTCTGGAACCCCTCGGACTTGTGTGGAGACGTTTGGAGCTCTATGGGTCGTTCTAGATCCTTCTTTGGATCAACCTTGGTCTTAAAATCTCCAAGGCATCTCATTTTTCCCTTGTTGGCCCGAGTGCCCTTGGATGAAACTCTTTGGGCGCGCGTTGCGCACCTAGGTGGGGCACATCGGTGCTTCTCGGTGCACCCTGGCGGGTGTGCCCCTCGGTTGGCTGGGTTACGACCTGGTGGGGCATGACACTAAGGTATGTTAATGGGAAGAGCTCCAAACCTACTACTGCGGATGGTGGTCTTGAGAAGTGGATCCAGGAGAATGGTCGAATCATGTCATGGTTAATTAACACATTGGCCCCTGAAGTTGGTTCTCCATTTATCCTCTATGAGACTGCAAAGGAGATCTGGGATGATGTTCGAGACACTTACTCTAGCACGAATAACAATTCTGAGTTATTTGGGATTGAGAGCACTGCCTCTGCATTAAAGTAAGATGGGATAACTATTACTCAGTATTATGCTACTCTCACTAGTCTATGGCAGCAAATTGATGTATATGAAGCCAATGAATGAGAGACCCCTACCGATGCTAAAACTTTCAGGACCATAACCGAACAAATGAGGATTTTTCAGTTTTTAAATGGCTTGCATAAAAACTTTGATCCGATCAAATCTCGAATCCTTGGCCTCAATCCACTTCCTACACTTCGAGAGGTGTTCTCAGAAATCAGAAGGGAAGAAAGCCGACGCATGTATATGAACCCTGAAGCTATTGTTCTTGACAATTCTGCTCTCATTACACAATCCTCTTCCTCTCCTAAGCTTAAGAAAGGGCGAGTAACTTGTAATTACTGCAAAAAGCAAGGCCATTCTAAGAAAATTTGCTGGAAATTGCATGGGAAACCCAGTGAGTGGAAACCAACCAATCCTAAGGCTTCTCATGGCTCCTCATCAGATGATAATTCGAGTCTTGCATCTGGTGGTTTTACTAAGCAACATGTGGTTCAGTTACAACAAATGTTTAGTAAGTTTGCTGGAAATTGTGAAGGTAAATTGGCTAGTGTAGAATCTGCGGGTATAGAGGACAATTCCCACTCTAATGCTTTTCTTTCTACTTCGAATAACTCAACTTGGATTGTAAATTATGGTGCTTCTGACCACATGACTGGTAACAGAGATTTGTTCCTTGATTTTCATCAATTATCTTCTCAGAACTCTATTAAGATGGTTGATGGTTCTTATTACACAATTCAAGGAAAGGGTTCCTTTGTTCTTACTAAGAACCTAATTGTTAAGGATGTGTTATTTGTGCCTAACCTGAAGTGTAACTTGCTATCTGTCAATAAACTGTCAAAGGATTTCAATTGTGTTTTGGAATTTACAGATTCTAATTGTATCTTACAGGCACTGAACAGGAAGAAGAGGATTGGCAGTGCTAGCTTGCAGAATGGCTTATATTTCTTCTCTAGTACCATATTTCCTACACATTTATCTTCTGCAGCTTGTTTTACTTCTTTAGGACAAGATGATATTATGTTCTGGCATTTTAGGTTAGGCCATCCCAGTTTCTTTTATCTTTCTAAATTGTTTCCTCAGTTATTTATTAATAAAAAATATTCTTCTTTCAAATGCCATGTTTGTCCTCTTGCAAAACAAACTACACAATTTTATTTGCCCTCAACTTACAAACCCTCACATCCTTTTTCTCTTATACACAATGATGTTTGGGAGAAATTATTCTATGGACCGGTTCCACCACGTCATCCGTGGTCCTTAAGTGTTAAAAAAATTCATGTCACTATTTTTTTACAAGTCATCTACACACTCATATTTTTAATTTCCAAATCATCTTCTCCAATTAACATATATTAAAATTGAAAAAAAGGTCGACAAATTTATTTTAGGGTTCATCTTAATTCCATCTTCTTCTCCAAGGCGCTCTCCAACCTAGTTCATCTGTCAAGAAGGCCATCTCCGGGTCGACGAATTTATTTTAGGGTTCATCTTAATTCTATCTTCTTCTCCAAGGCGCTCTCCAACTTAGTTCATCTGTCAGGAAGGCCATCTCCTTCACTAAGAACGGTTAGTTCTTCAAATTCTTCTATTTCTCCAATTAAAATATATGAAAATTAAAAAATCCATGAGTTTATTTCTTGGGTTTCTCTTAACCCCTCTTATTCTCCAATTTAGTTCTTGACTACGGCAAGGTTCAAGAATTTTAGGATTTGCCACGAACCCCAACTTATTCACTGAAACCGGTAAGTTCTTTAAACTTTTTTATATTTCTCAAACTGATAAAATCTGTGTTTGATGTTTTGAGGTTGAAATTAGTGTTTTCTCTTTGGTGATTCTAGATTTAAATGGGCGTCTTTTGCTTATATATATATATATATATATATATATATATATAAACTGTAAATTAAAAATAATTTAGTAGTTAACAATTATGTAAAAAGCTTGAATTACGTATAATTTCTCCTCTAGATTTTTGTTTTGTCTACTACTGCTTTTGTGTCGAACTAATAACATCATTGATGTTCTTGTCTGTCACTACTTTGTTTTAGAAATTTTTTAATTGAAAGAATTCATTAAAAATCTGAAAAAGGTTATGTGCCGTCACTTTTACTTATTAGAGAGGTGTTGTTGGTGCTCTTATTTGTGTATGATATCAGTAAAAAAAAACCATCTTGGACAGTGTCGGCCGCTGACTTATGAACTCAAGAGTAATTTTCAGTCTTTTATTTTGTTTGATGTTTTTTAATCAGCTTTTTCTCTCTTTTTTCCAGTTTTTCTGTTGATTTGGGTTCTTTATGTTCGCTAAGATTATGACTTTGCTACTTCATTTAAAACTTTTGATGGCTTATGGTTAATCAACAAGGAGTTTATAAGATCCATACATTATCCTTGCTTCGGTCTTTTTAAGGATTTCATCTAAATTTTTTCAATTGGTCGGTGATTGTGTGGTAGAGTGTTAGATCCGATACTGTAACGATTTTAGTTTAAGCCTTAAGGCTAAACCTTGAATTTACATTCTGTCACTCTAATGGATTGATAACCCCAACAACAGCTTGTCTTTTACAAGGCTGGCTTGTGAGAGAACGGGCCATTTTCTTCCTTTTCTTTAACTTTGCTCGAGTCATGTAGGGATCACCATATTTGATTGCCAAAGTATGGGAATGGGGCTATCTCCATGCATACACTAAACTTTTTTTGTTATTATTATAATCTGTAACTATTCCTACTTTTTGTATATACAAATATGTGATGCTGATGTTGTAATTGATAGTTGGGATTCAAATCTGGGGGAGCTTGTTGTTGAGTGTGTAAAAGTTCTATATTTTACCCCCTATTTAACCCATATTTCTACTGCATTCAAGCATATTTCATTGCATTTAGGTTAGTTTTCATTTATACATAACAATTATGTAAAATGGCACAGTTGCTACTGATTTCAGTTACTTTTGCAGGTAGCTGCTGTAGCAGATGCAGGGCAGTGGAGAAGCAGAGCTGGAACACAGGACTGCAGTCGAGAAGGAGAGTGTTGTCGTGGCCGCTGCCGTGACAGCTCGTGACGACAGCCATGCTGGAGGGAAAAAGTGAAGTGGAGCTCGATAGAAAGAGAAAATTATACCGATCTGTCGTGGAGTACTCCCATATTTTTCCGAGCCCTAGATCAGAATGAAGGTCAGGCCCAAAGTTCAAGGAAGATATCCCAAGCAAGAAAAGAGGACGAGTTAAAGGCATCTACTCTGAAGATTTAGTCTTTAATAGAGTTGTACTTTAATTTAAACTTGTATTCTTGCCATATTAGAAAACTTGAACCCAAGGCCTATATAAATGCATGTAATTCGACCTAGGGAAGGACATCTCATTCTCTAGCCGTCATCCCCAAAACCCTAGTCGTTTTCCCCCATCACATCATGTTCTAAACTTCCCCTAGGGCTAAGGGTTGATTCTGTAAAGTAGTTGCAAGGATTGCTTTGTTTTAGGATTTTTTTCTGTTCAATAAAATAGACTTCAAGTTTGCTTATTCTGGTTCCAAACATCTTGCAAGAGTTTCGGGAGAGCATTGTGAGATTATACATTTACTTAATATCGGGAGAGTTAAGTATACGAAAGGAATAAGTACGGGTTCTCCAGTTTATGGTTGAACTATCTCGGACCTAGGGATAGGACGAGGTTAAGTGGCTAAGAAAGAATTCAACAACTTCGGTGTTCACCCTTCGATTCACGCCGGGAGGTATCATCAAAGACGTGTCATCGACAGACTTGGACCTAGGGATAGGACAAGGCATCGCAGGGATTCTTGCCAAGCTTGAAGTACTGAGTTGTGTGTTCGTTGTCGCGACAACAACAGACCGCTGCCGCAGCAGGTGCTGCCGCGACAGGCGCTACGACAGAACAGAGAAATCCTAGACAGTGCAAACACCTGCACTACTGAGCAAATCAATACCGGCCCATTCTTTACTCTGAATATTTTCCTCCTTTATTTTCAGTCTTCTTTACTATTTTGTGACAAACAATTAAACTATTTCTTTTCTCTCTTTGTGCAGCAATCCAAGGTTAAAGCTATTAGCCCAGTCCCTGTGGAGACGATATCCGATACTTACGTATCACTTTACTACTTGCGTCGTGTACACTTGCACTACATTGCGATAGACTCTATTACACGCAACAAGTTTTTGGCGCCGTTGCCGGGGACTGGCAACATAACTTTACCCTTACTTTTTACTGCACATTCTTTTAATTTTTCTATTTTTTTTTATTTGGATTGTTCACCCTGTGCTTTTCACAAGGTTTTCTGTTTATGCACAGATCGAAACGAGGAAAGGAACCTGAGTATCCACTAGACCCTAAAATCGAACGCTCATGCAATCTTAGGAACCGACTTCGCCTCGTGTTAGCCAGAAACGAATACCTTGAAGAACAGTTAGAGGCCATGAACAACCAAGGGAATCCCCAAGATCCTGAAGATCAACCCCAGGATGCCCGAAACGAACGACCTGTTGTTCCTGCTGCCGGAGCCGCACACCGATCCTGCCGTGACTACATGATCAATGATCATGTGGAACTAGAGACCACCCTGCCAGACGTGGAAGCTGAAAATTTCGAGCTGAAACCTGTCATGTTCAACATGATTAATTCCGCTGGCCAATTTAGTGGTGCTGCTACAGAAGATGCTAGGGAACATTTGAAAATGTTCCAGGAAATCTGTGGTTCGTTTAGACTACCAGGAGTAAATCCGGAGATACTGAGGCTTCGGTTATTTCCTCATTCATTGAGGGAAAGGGCGAAAACTTGGTGGAATAAACTAACGCCGGGTTTAATACGAATTGGGCAGATCTTACTCGTGAATTTTTGTCTCGTTTTATCCTTCCTATTTATCTGAGCGATTATGTAACGAAATTGCTACTTTTTAACAGGAAGATGACGAGCCAATGCACGAGGCATGGGACAGGTTTACCACTCTACTGAGGACCTACCCGATGCATGGATTCCCCGTTTGGAACCAGGTAATTAAATTTTATAATGCTGCCAACTTACAGACTCGTATGAGAATTGATTCAGCAGCGAATGGATTGTTGTTGGATAAAGATCCAGATGAAGCAATGGTAGTATTGAAAAACCTGGCAAAGAACGAGGGACAGTTTCCTACAGCAAAAAGAGGGGGTAAACGAATACTAGCTGTGAAAGATTATGAGGCCGACAATTCCCTAAAAACACAGATGGCATATCTCACAAAGACAGTGGAAAAGCTATTAAAGAAAGATTCAAAACCTGTCTACTCTGCTGAAGAGGTATGTGAAACTTGCGATGGGAATCACAGTTCGGAAGATTGTCCGTTGCAGCTAGAGGAAGGGATGTATGTTGGGAACTACAACAAGCAGAACTAAAATTCCAACAACTACAATCCCAACTGGAGGAAGGATCCCAAATTCTCTTGGAGCAACCCTAATAATGCCCTAAACCCTCAAGCACAGAACACTCAAAATCAGGGGCACCTAGATTACTGACTCGGCAGCAGCCGCAACAGCCACCAACTGCCACAACTAGTATATTGGAACAGACCTTGGCCACGTTTATGTCTCAGACAGGAACTTACATTGAAAACATGAATCACTTCGTCAAGAAGACTGAATCGTTCATGGATAAAACAGAGATGCGGATGACTAACCATGAAGCTACTCTAAAATCACTAGAGACACAAATGGGTCAGGTTTCCCAGCATATTAAGCCAAGGCAGAACGGAGGATTCCTAAGCGATACTGAGGTCGCTAGGCAACCCACACATGATCACTGCAAAGCTATCACAACTAGGAGTGGGAAGAAATTACCAGGGCTGGAAAAGAAAGCTGAACCAGCCCTAGAATCAACTGCCGAGAACGCTGCCCCGACAGACGACAAACAACCTTCTACCGCCACACCTGTCACGACAGCAGAAGGGACAGAGGAGAAGGATGAAGAACCTAAGCCTCCTCAAATCCGAATGCAATGGGAAGGACGCATTGAAGATTATCGTCCTCCACCACCTTTTCCACAGTGGCTACAGAAACAGAAACAAGAGTTCCAGGTTAAGAAAATCTATGATATTTTTAAGCAGGTTCATATCAATATTCCGCAGCAGGTGCTGCCGCGACAGGCGCTACGACAGAACAGAGAAATCCTAGACAGTGCAAACACCTGCACTACTGAGCAAATCAATACCGGCCCATTCTTTACTCTGAATATTTTCCTCCTTTATTTTTAGTCTTCTTTACTATTTCGTGACAAACAATTAAACTATTTCTTTTCTCTCTTTGTGCAGCAATCCAAGGTTAAAGCTATTAGCCCAGTCCATGTGGAGACGATATCCGATACTTACGTATCACTTTACTACTTGTGTCGTGTACACTTGCACTACATTGCGATAGACTCTTTTACACGCAACACTTGTTTTTAAAGGCTTGGAAATAATGGAGTACATTTGATTCAATATCAGGGCTCCAACCCTATGTGTTACATGGCCAGCATTGGTCTAATCATAGGAGAGGGGTAGAGTTTTAATGCATATCTTTGGTTGTTTTGAATTTATGGTTCCTTTAAATTTTAGTTTTTTCACCATATGTTTTAGGAAAGTATAAGAAAAAGACAATATAATTGATGTCAATGATACAAACCTTGTAATTTAGTACATGTCTTTTTTGTTTCTTAGAAAGGAAAAATGGAAATTGATGATATATTTTCTTTTGTTCCTTTCAATGCCTTTTTTATTTTTTTATAAATCAGTAAGGATTTGATAGTTTGTTTGGCCACCTGAATTTTACAATTTTTCATTTCCTTTTTCGGAAGTGATTAAAAACATTATCATATTTGATAAAATTCAGTTAATAGCTAAAATATAATATACATTGAAACATAATTGTTCTGTATAGAAAATGAAATTATGGATTTTGTTAGAAAAAATTCAGTTAACAGACATCATGTCTCATTTATGAATTTGGTTGCATTTTCTTACTTTCATAAAAAAAAGGTATCTAGTAATCATAAGAACAAAGTAGAACCTTACATATCAATGAAAACATTGGTCAAATTGGGGCTCTATTTTCTCTGTCTATTTTGTTTCCATTCTTCTTCTCAGATAATAATTTGCTGTGTCTGTCAAGGTGTTTTTACTTATTTGTGCTTTTGTAGCTTTGCTAGAAGTTGGTCTGCTTTATTTATTTGTGAATATTGATTTTTTGATTCTCTGCAAATGCTGATAATTGATTGGAAGACATGGTTGCTTATATTCTTAACGCTTTCTCATATTGTCGTTTTCTTTGTTTATTCAGACTTCGCTTCCTGCTTAGCAGCTTGTATATTTTTTTGTTTGCATATGGTCATGTAACAGTGACAAATAAAATTCTCAAAGTTTGACTTTTATAAAAAGGACAGACAGAAATAAGGTTGATTTGAAAGGACTTGTGGTGAATAGTGAAGATGCAACTTATAATTTGTATAATGAGTATGGTCATGGCATGGGCTTTAGTGTTCGAAAAGAAAAAAACAGATATGTTTTTGGCACTAAAATAATTCGTAGTAAAGATTTTTACTGTTCTAAACAAGGTTTCAAAAAACTTGAAGGTGACGAGGACACAAAAAAGCATAACAAATTGGAAACTAGAACTGGATGTCCAGCGATGATTCGATATACGGTGCAAGATAACCAATGGACAGTGAGTCGCTTTATCTCTGAGCATAATCATGAGTTGGCAACCCCTTCAAAAAGACATTTACTCAGATCAACTCGATCAATTCCAACAGCCAAAGCAAATGTCATTGATTCGATGGTTAGTGCCGGTATACGTCCCACAGATGTTTATACTTACATGTCAAATGAAGTAAGAGGTGTTGAAAATGTTGGGTTTACAAGACGTGATTGTTACAATTACGTTAACAAGCATAAGATGATGATGATAAGAGCTGGAGATGGTCAAAGTTTACTCAACCATTTCAAGGTTAAAGCAAGTGAAGAACCAATGTTTTTTTACACGGTTCAAATAGATCAAGAAAATTGAGTGACAAACTTCTTTTGGAGAGATAGAATATCTAAAACTGATTATGATTGTTTTGAAGATGTTGTGATTTTTGATACAACTTACCGTACCAATAGATATAATTTGATATGTGCTTTATTTGTCGGGATTAATCATCATCGTCAAACTATAATGTTCAGTTGTGCGTTTTTGTTAGACGAGACTACTGCTTCTTTTGTGTGGTTGTTCAAGTCTTTCCTGCAATCGATGGGAGATCAAGCATCGAAGACTATCATGACATATCAAGATCATGCAATCAACAAAGCTATCGAAGAAGTTTTTCCTAATTCATGTCATAGATTATGCTTATGACATATTTCTAAGAACGCCTCATCACATCTTGGTGGTCTAAATGCAAATGTGGAATTTCATGCCTTATTCTACAAGTGCATGCAAGGTTGTGAATAAGAGTTAGAATTTGAAGAAATTTGGGAAAAATGGTAAATGAACATAATCTCCAAGATCATTCATGGTTGAATGGTTTATACAAGTGCCGTGAAAAATGGAGTACCGCTTTCAGTATTGATGTATTTTCATCTCAAATTAAATCTTCTCAAAGAGTTGAAATTACTAATAATGTTTTGCATGGTATCTCTAAACCTACTACTTCTCTCACTGAATTTGTCTTTGAATTTGAGAATTTGGTGGTAAGGTGGCGTTCTTCTGAAGCTGAGAAAGATTTTCATTGTAAAAATAGGTCAATTACGAGCGCAATTAAGGGTTCTAGCATTTTGACTCATGCATCGAAAGTTTACACTCATGAAATATATAAACATTTTCAAAAGAAACTTCTTGATGGCATTCCATTGATTTGGAGAGAAGTTGCACAAAATGATATGATTTACACTTTTGAAGTGAGGAAGGATGAAAATAGCTCAAGAGTTCGAACAGTCCAATTTAACACAAGTACTATAGAGATTCATTGTACTTGCAAAAAGTTTGATTTTTGCGGGTATCTTTGCTCTCATGCCTTACGGATTCTTAGTGTTAAAAATATTCAAGAAATTCCTGAACGATATATCTTGCGAAGATGGACTAAAGATGCAAAGAAAAACATGCATGGTGGTAATGTTGTTGAGCTCTCACAAGAGTATAATACAGAGGTTGAAATTGTATTTCGTAATCGTATGATTCGTTTTGCTTATGACTTGATTACAAAGAGTTAAGAAAACGAAAATAAAAGGCAGCTCTATCAAAAGATTTTGTATGAAGGAGATATGAAAGTTGAGAAAGAATTGACAAAGTTATGCGTCACTAACAATCACGAGCTCAAATAGAATGAGACAAATTCAAGAGGAGTGCGATCTAGTAAGTTATCATCACAATTAATAACTTTATATACGATTTTATGTTTTGTTATATAAATAATTGTTTTTTAATGTAGGAAATGTGAGGAGGTCAATAATTGAAGAAATATCTAGAGACGATGGCGTTATTGTAAAAGATTGTGAAAATAAAAGTTCTCCGATCTTAAATCCACCATGTGTTAGGCCAAAAAGAATCTCTAATGCTAGACTTAAAGGTCATCTTGAGAAAAGAAAGTCAAAAGTATCAAAGTTACTTAAGCCTAGTAAGTGATTTTATTATAAAATTATATTTTTGTACAATTAATTTTTAAAATTTATATTTATTTTTGATAAAATGTTGCACTGTGTATAGGAAAAAAAGAAACAATCAACGATCCAAGAACACTCGAATGTACCGGCTAGTTCTACTCAAAGTTCTGAAAATGTTGTAAGTATACGATCAATTAATTACATATTGTATAGAAGTAAATTTTATTTTTATACATTATTTATTTTTTTATTCTTTTTGCAATGCAGGCCATTCCTTCAATGATGATGCCTCCGAACAATATTTATATATCACCTCATCAAAATGCTATGCAATTTTTCAATATGGTAACCACTAGTTATAATTATTTTATATTTGTATATTATTAAACACCATGTAAATTAAATAATTTATTTTTATTTATTTATTATAGACTTCAAATAATAATTGGGGTTTAAGTGGTACAAATCTACCTTAAAATGGTATGCAACAAAGGATTGATGTTACGACTCCAACTTCCTATCATGTATGTATTTTAAAATAAACTTTATTTTATTTTTTATTTTTTATAACAATTGAAGCAACGGTACATTATAATAATATTTGATTCTTAGGTAAAATAGTTTTCAATATGATGAATATTTTATTTTTTTTATCAATTAATTATAGGAACTACTTGCACGTATTCAAGAATATCCAAATTCCATCCTTTATTCACAGGTTTATTTCATATTTACACTAATTTATTTTTTAAACAAGTAATACATGTATATAAATTTATTTTTTGTATTTATTAAAATTATGTTTGATAATATATTTTGAGTTGTCCTTTTTTTCTTTCTAACTTTTACATTATTAATGAAGCTATTTTTACAGATCGAAAAAATTCTCATATTGGATGGATTATGATGCCAAAAAAGCTCAAAGAAGCTAGAGCTAATGTTTCTATTGTTTACGGAACTTAATTTTTTTAGAGTTTTTTTTATTTATTTTATATATTGAGGTGTTTAAGTGAAGTTTTATTTTACGGATAAAACTTCTTAAAGACTTTGATTGTTTGAGATTTTGTTATTCAATGAGGTTGTAAATTTGAGTTATTCACGTTACGATATCTATTTATCCGAATCTAAATGACATTTGAATTTTATATCTAATTACAACCTCTAAAGCTCTCATCAATGCTTATAGGTATATACTAGCAATTTTAGACATGAAAAAAATACTAACTGTTTACAACAAATAAAAATATAAAATATATGAACACTATAATAGTACACGAATGACCACATCCAAATATCATATGAAACGATGTCCTCTAAAGTACAAGGGCATGTAAGGTAACCGCAAATGGTAGTATAAACAATCTATGGTACAATGTAAAAGCGCACTCTATGGTAACCTCAAAAGTACATCGATTGCATATACCTTAAAAATATATAATTTATCCCGAACATATACTCTCTCTTTTTCTGAATCTAATAGAAAGTTGAATTAAAAAAAGTATAATTCATTACTTCCCAAATCTAAAAACAAATTCTGAATCCTCAAAACTGTTACTTCCCATTATCAACAGAACTGAACAACAAACCAAGCACTTTAAATTTTGCTCATTCATCATTCTCTTAGGGAAACAGAAATGATGAACGGTAAAACATAATACCTTATCAACAAAAGCGAAACAATATCCTAAGGACATCAAAGCTCTAGGTACATATTATTACGGGGAATCTTAAAAACACTAAAAGCTCCAACCTCATTTTTTTATCGTTTCCACTGCATTCTCTTTCTTCTTGCCTTTGTCTCTGGTTAAGAACTTGTATCCGTCATATAAAAGTAGACGTAGCCATCGATGTGGTTTCTTCTTTTCTTCTATCTGTAGGCCATATACTCACAGTCAACATTCACCCCTGAATTTGAGTAGTATAAACACTCTATGGTACAATGTAAAAACGCATAAGGTAAGAATTTACAACATACAATTGAACAAATATCAAGTTAGAACAAATACAATTAAGTGACAAAATCCACTCTATGGGATATAGAAGTGGAGAAAAGAAATAATTACAAAATCAATTCCTTTTTAACTATTTTTTGTTTACTTGTATTCTTAACTAGTAAAGTTGCTATCGCCTAAACTAATGGCTCATAGAATACTTGCCTACTTTTTCTATTTTTTATAGAAAATTTTTCTTATAATTGTTTTATGGTTTAGCCTTAAGGCTTAAACTACAATTGTTACAGTATTGGATCTGACACTCTACCCCATAAGTCTTAATATATTTATAACCTACCTAGTTCCCTTCTCTAATTTTAATCTCTCCAAGAATTCGTCATCAACCATACTAGAGAAGTCTACCTGAAATCGGTACATAAATTGCATACAAAAATTTAATATATTTCAATGCCATATGCAAACAAAAAAATATACAAGCTGCTAAGCAGGAAGCGAAGTCTCAGTAAACAAAGAAAATGACAATATGAGAAAGCGTTAAAGAATATAAGCAATCATCTCTTCCAATCAATTATCACCATTTCCAGAGAATTCAAAAAATCAACATTCACAAATAAATAAAGCAGACCAACTTCTAGTAAAGCTACAAAAGCACAAATCAGTAAAAACACCAAAGCGAAAATTACTAAAACAAATCAATAGAAAAACTGGATAAAAGAGAGAAAAAGCATATTAAAAAACAGCAAACAAAGTAAAAGACTGAAAATTACTCTTGATTTCATCAAGTTAGCGGCCGACACTGTCCAAGATGGTTCTTTTACTGATATCATACACAAATAAGAGCACCAACAACACCTCTCTAATAAGTAGAGGTGACGACACATAACCTTTTTCAGGTTTTTAATGAATTCTTTCAATTAAAATTTTTCTAAAACAAGGTAGTGACAGACAAGAACAACAACGATGTTATTAGTTCAACACGAAAGCAGTAGTAGACAAAACAAAATTCTAGAGGAAAAATTATACGTAATTCAAGCTTTTTACATAATTGTTAACTAATAAATTATTTTTAATTTATAGTTTATATATATATGTATATATATATAAAAGCAAAGGACACCCATTTAAATCTAGAATCTCCAAAGAAAAAACACCAATTTCAACCTCAAAACATCAAACACAGATTTTATCAGTTTGAGAAATATAAACAAGTTTAAAGAACTTACCGGTTTCAGTGAAGAAGTTGAGGTTCGTGGCAAATCTTAAAATTCTTGAATCTTGCCGTAGTCAAGAAATAAATTGGAGAATAAGAGGGGATTAAGAGAAACCCAATCAATAAACTCATGGATTTTTTTAATTTTCATATATTTTAATTGGAGAAATAAAAGAGTTTGAAGAACTAACCGTTCTTAGTGAAGGAGATGGCCTTCCTGACAGATGAACTAAGTTGAAGAGCGCCTTAGAAAAGAAGATAGA
Source organism: Hibiscus trionum (assembly GCA_030270665.1). Classification (NCBI taxonomy): domain Eukaryota; kingdom Viridiplantae; phylum Streptophyta; class Magnoliopsida; order Malvales; family Malvaceae; genus Hibiscus; species Hibiscus trionum. The sequence goes on along the minus strand of BSYR01000036.1, from coordinate 11,083,073 downwards.
ATTAAGATGAACTTTAAAATAAATTCGTCGACTTGGAGATGGCCTTCCTAAAATAAATCCGTTGACCCTTTTTTTTAATTTTGATATATGTTAATTGGATAAAATGATTTGGAAATTAAAAATATGATTGCGTAGATGACTTGTAAAAAAATAGTGACATGAATTTTTTTTAACACTTAAGGACCACGGATGACGTGGTGGAATCGGTCCATAGAATAATTTCTCGATGTTTGGGGTCTTTCTCGCGTGAAGAATATCAATGGGTGTAGTTGGTTTGTGACTTTTATTGATGATCATAGTAGACTTACCTGAACATATTTTTTAAAAGAAAAGTCTGAAGTTGCTAGTGTCTTTAAGCAATTTTATTGTATGGTTGAAACTCTATTTCAGGAAAAAATTCAGATCTTCAAATCTGATAATGGGGGATAATTTTTCACTATGTCCTTAGTAGATTTCTTTAAAACCAAGGGCATTATTCATATTAGTTCTTGTGTAAATACTCCCCAACAGAATGGGATAGCAGAAATAAAATATCGACATCTTTTAGAAGTAACTAGAGCTTTAATGTTTTCCCACGATGTTCCTAAGTATTTATGGGGTGAAGCATTATTAACCTCTACCTATCTTGTTAATCGTATGCCTAATCGAGTATTAGCCTTTCAAACACCTAGGGATGTTTTTCTTTCATACTTTCCTTTGTTTAAGCCAATGACTTCCAATCTTCCATTTTTGGTTGCACTGTTTTTGTTCAGAACTTGAATCTCACTAAATCGAAACATGATCCAAGTCTGTCAAATGTGTGTTAGTTGAATATTTTTCACTAAAGAAGGGCTATAAATGTTACCATCCCCCTCTCGGAAATTTTTTGTTACCTTTTTTGAACAAGAACCCTATTTTTTCAAGATTGAAATTCAGGGGAGACTTTTGGTGATGATTTTCAGCCCATTCCTAAACAGGTTTCTGTTATTTCTCCTTCTCATTATGCTACTTTACTGGAACCTCAAACACCTTCCCAAAACCATCGTACTTCACCTAATTCTCCACCGAATCCACGTCATTCTTCCAATGCATAAAGATTATATTTTGTAATAAGATTTTGCTAATATGTAGTAATATCTTCTTCCAAAGCATACTGGTTCCTATTGTTGCTGATAACTAATTTCGGATTGGTATTTATTCGAATTGAGTTTTCTTAGTTCTGGTGATGAGGTTATGTTTAATATTAGGTGTAAAAAAGGCACAATTTTGCATAAAAGACATGTCCTGAGGATTGATAACATTTGAAGCATTAGACAATGGTATTCCAGGTAGAAATATAGCCGAGGTGCAACTTAGTTTAATTTAGTATAGCGTAGTGATTTAAATCGTTATATTTTCAGCCTTTGCTTATTCTTCTCTAAGTTTTAGGCTTTGATCATTCACTTTGAAATAAGGATTAGCCATTGGGGTTTTACTAAAGGTGAATATGACATTAAAGGTGCAAGGTTTTTACTCAAAGATATATCGTGAAGCCCTTGTATGCATACTTCGTTCTGAAGAACAGATGCTACATCAGCTACAGGATGCTAAGTTGGGAAGAAAAGCTTAAAACATTAACAATCCAATTACATACAGTAATATCAGAAAAGATCATCTTAAAAAGTAATCTCTCTTTGAAGCGAAGTGGATGGGAGTATGCAAAAAAAAAGATAGGCCGCATAAAATCCACTGAGTACTATTTACTTTCTAAGAAAATCTTGCATTCAAATAAAGTGAAAAACCATGCGCTCAGTGAAAACTAAGTGAAGGAAAAGGAACAAATTTTCTGTGAAATGTGAATTATCAATATTTCTCTGTATTACATATTTGTCTTGCACTAGGTATGTCATGTACCTATCCTCAAGGTATACCACCTGGATACTTCACTTAATCTAAAGTGTCCATATAAAGTAACTAAATTACATTTTTAACTAAGTCTTCTTTAATCATCTAGCACATAGTTGGTCTGCATATGAGTTTGTTTTTCTTTTGGATAAGTAAAATTTTCATTTTGCCAAAAGAAAATGCTGGTGAATCTGTATTTCACTAGTTACAAGCTATCCTTCTCAAAAACAGTAGATAAGATGACAAGAAGATCAATTACTAAGATTTCCAACAAATTGAGGATGTCATAAAACTTGCGCTCGAAGTAGTCCAGTGATTAGTTTGAACAGAACCTCGATCTGTCTGGCTATACCTCCATGAAGTTAACAGTTACTTTTCTGACACATAATATATATATATATATGTGTGTGTGTGTGTGTGTACACATTCCAGAGAAGTCTAAGTATAGCTATGTGATTTCCTTTCGTTATTCAAATAGCCCACTTCAGTACCTCCTGCCGTGATCCAACATTGAAAGTTGCTCCACGATATTGAAGAAGTCTCTTTGAAACTTGCTTTGATAAGTGACACTCAATAAACAAGTCTCTCGTTTCAAGTTCCGTCTTGCTCAAGAGACGTTCAGTGGGAATAGGATATCCTCATGATTGCAGTTGGCTCCTCATATATAGCCTATCTAGGACTGCCATCTATGCCACAAATGAGTGTCTTAGAATGCAAAAATGACACCAAACCATTCGGTGCCATTGACCTTCTTGTATCTTTGCCTCAGAGGCACTAAATTTTGTACCAGACCAATTCCAGATAATCTCATTCTCTTGCCTCCTCATTAGATGCGGTAAAATAGCTCTTTACTTGAGCATTCTTTTCCAGCACCGGTTATGTCCATTCTTAGGGGTTAATTATACATCCTCCATAATCTGTGCAAAAATGAAGTTAATTATTTTTAACTTTGGCATCTTTCACTGTTGTGCAGGAGATGATTTGTGCTATTGCAGAACTAGAAAGTGACAGACATCCTCTTGCAAGGCGATATGATAAGAAAACCAAGCTGCTTACAATAGGACTCATGCAAGTAGCACCTAAAGTAGCAGAGTGGATTGTCAGGTAGAATTCTATGTTTTGTTCGTCATATGGGTGCATTCTAACTAAGCTAACACTAATGAAGTTGTAGTTTATTCTGGTAGGGAACAAGATTATTTATTATTTCCAGTCGAAGATGATCCAGATATTCTATATAGGCCTTTTGTAAATGTATATTTTGGAGCATCTTACCTAAAATGGTTATCAAACTTTGACGGCAAGTGAGTTAAAAGTAATCGGTTTGGATCCATCTTGAATGTTTATCTCATTTTTATCAGATTATAGAATAATGTTGCATTTTTTCTCTCATGAATGTTGAATTTGCAGAAGTAGGTCTGAAGAGTTTGTCGTCAGAGCATATAGAGGTGGTGGTGCAAGAAAAGGAAATCATAAATCAACCCTGCCTTATTGGAAGGGTTATCTTCAAGTGAAAGAATGTTTTCAATCAAGGTATGCATACAGGTTGCTCAGGTATTTGATTTATTAGAATTTACTTGTTATCCAGGAAAATCCTTCTTTTTTTGTGGTTCTGAAATTTGTACTTAGAATAACATGGCTGAGAATCATTTTACAAGCAGGATTTGAACTGTTAGGGTTCAGTTCAGATCATAGGGATTTTCTTTATGTTCTGTGCTAATCTGGTCTAGTCTTTTTCTTCTCATGAAACTGAAACTATTTGCCTTGACTTCCTAGCATATCTTGTTTAGCTTATAAATAGCACATAAATGTTACCCCATTTGAAGTTATGCTAGCTTGCGAAACATATTTCCAGGAGCAAAAGTGAAATGCTATGTTAATAGAGCTAGCTCTCAGCAGTACAAATGATTTTGTATGTCATTATTGTGCAGAAAACATTTTGATGGTCCTTCACCTATCGAAGCACCAACTTCGCCAGCTTCACCATCTTCACCGACTAAGGGTTATTCTTTTCTCATTTACTTGTAGTTATTTGGTGCTACTTTAAGTCATTGTTATCAGTCTTATCTCTAATCAAATTTTATTTCATCACATCTAATCATGCTGGCTTGTGAAGAAAGCTGAAGAATACCAAACAAAACCCTTTCCCCCCTGAAATAAAACAAGACAAAGTGAAGCCACCGCTGTCTCCGTTTTACAAATTGTTAGATTTTATGCTCTGTGTAGCATGAAATGTAGGTTTAATTTAAACAACTCAAGTAGTGAAACAGTAACTACTAACTATACAGTCTCTTTTAAAATGAATGAAACAACATGTATGGATAATCTACTAAATCTAATCTTTGACTCCGTGAAAAAACGGAGCACGTAAAATCTCTTCAACTGGTCTTTCCCTCTTTGAACATTATATTCTACTTATGTGTAGTTCATCTATATATTGCTAGCTTTGCTAATATGCCTGTTTTCCTTAATGGTGGATATGCAGGCGATGACCTATATTGGGACACTAGAGTTTCCCCTGAAGACATGGAACAGATGTGGAATCATCCTGATGTGTGCAAGGAATGGACTAAATCTAAGGAAATAAGGGGAAATGTGCGCTTTTCCTGTGATAGAGAGAAGAGACCTTATCTTTCTCGAGTAGAACTGAGGGTATGAATCCACTTAAAATTAATATCCTAACAATTTGAATAAATATTTTCTATTTCATCTTTCTAATTACCAAGCTAAAGTGTTGTTTTTGAAATTCTTGACATGGAGCTCCAATTGTAGGCGATTGCGGAAATAATTGTTTCCAAGTACTTCAGTACAAGGGGAATAAATCCTGTAAGTACATTATTGGATACAGAATACATAAGAATAGGACTTGAAATGTTACCAGACAGTTAGTTATATATGTTTTTTTTCCTTTGCCAATGACTGTTTCATGTAAATTTCGAACCCGCAGGCAGTACTTTGTGCTCTGGCTGATATTGTTAGCATGCGCTTTATAGACGGGGATGAATCATCAACTGGACTAATGGGAATTGACTACTCTACTGCTTTCTGGCTTTACACGTGAGTGAAAATATGGCAAACTGAGTGTCTTTGCTATAAAGAAATGTGTGCAAAAGAACTTGAATTCATAGTATTAGTATACCTCCGTTCTACCTTGGGTTCGAATGACAGTTATTCCGTGCAACCTGGAGGCATTATGAGGCTGATACCAAAACATTACTATACATTTTCGATCTAAAACTGTGGTTTAGCACACGATTATTGGCTTCTTAACATAGAACTTAGCTTGTTTCCTTAGTTTCCCTTTTGTTTAGCACTTTTTAATTTTATAACAATGACCAAATATTTCTGAAACTCCTAATTTGTCTGTGAAGAGAGATGCGGTATAGGGCTTATCAAGTTGATTATGTAGAAAACCTGACGAATCCATTCGTGTCCATGTATTTCGGAGCGGCGTATTTGGCTTGGTTATCAGAGTATGAAGGGAGGTAGGTTAAACTCTATAAACATCATTTATTAAGGTTGCTTTGTTTCCACAGCCTAACATAACCTGTGGCTTCTCTGATTATGGCAAAGCAGGGAGAGGAGTCTGCACTTCATCTTTCAGGCTTATATTTATGGCCCCAAAAGTGTACATCTCGAAGAGACATGTCCGAAGTGGCTTAAAGTCGAGCAAATTTTGTCCCGTTACGAACGAACGATAAGGTATGTGCCATATCTTGTATCCATTTAACAAAATGCAGCCGTATATTCCCTCAACTGACTAATCATTGGTCTCCCTTCAGCCGTCAAGGCAGCTGCAACATCATTTAACCCGATAGATATCATCCGATGGCCAATTTTTTCGATGGTTGGACCGATCGATGAAGTTGTGTGGAATGGATACGATGCTGTTGCGATAAAAGATGTGTTATTTTTATTCGAGTAACCATTTTTTTATGTTAATACTATAAGATATTTCAAAGGAAAAGAGGAGTTTTTTTTTTTTTACCTGTATGTGTGTATATTGAACAATGTGTATTGCCTGTGCCATGTACTGATAGAACAAATAAATAATAGAGCCTTGTTCATTTCAAAACAAAGATTTGTATTTTGCTTGCAAAGGTTGAGGATGTATTGATAGTTTGCTGTTAATGGCACAAACAAAAAATAGAAAAAGTATTAAGATTACAAACAAACAAAAATAGTACAAAGACTTAATTTCATAAAAATAAACTATATTGATTAAATTATAAAGTTTGAAATAGTATGGTAACCTTTAACTTAATTTATGGTACTGTTCTAGATACAATCTTGAACAGGCATAAGCCTAATTCTCTAAACGAGATTGTTCAAACAATATTTTTATTATTTATTTTAAATTCTTTTGATTAAATGTTAATATGAGTTTACAAAGTGTTTATATTATAGGTTTAATGTACATTTTACAGTTTATTATATTTTTGTCGGGGAATTATAAAAGAAGAGAACCCAACAACAAAAATGAAAATTAGAAGCCCAGACCAATTTTGTCGGCCCATATGGATAGTTCATGTCGTGAAATAAAAATATATTATAAAAATTACAGTAAAATTATCAGAGCCAGGTTTCGATCCTGGGACCTGTGGGTTATGGGCCCACCACGCTTCCGCTGCGCCACTCTGATCTGTTGATATGAAACCAAGCATTAAATTTAATTAACGTAATATGATTGAACCAACTCAAATCCATTTTCTCTTTATCGTTTTTGGCCAGTACAACTTTCTTTTAAAACATTTACTAGTCTTAGGTTAGGGTGTAGGGTTTAGATGTAAAGGTTTAAAATTTAAAGATATGGATAAGTATTTAAAGATTAGAAGTTATAATTTAGGGTTTATAAGTTAAAACTTAAATTATAACTATATTACTCTAAAAACAAACCCCCAACCTCTAAACCTTAAATTTTAACTCCAATCTCTAAATTCTTACCCATATCCCTAAATTCTAAACTCCTACACCTAAACCCCTAAATTCTACACCTTAAACAAAGACCCTAAACCCTAAAACTAAGACGTTTGCCCGTCAGTGTATATGATATAAATCTTAACAAAAATATATCAAAATGATTTAAATAAATAATTATTGGTGATTAAAATAATTAAAAATTAATTTCTTATTTTAAATTAGTTTTTAGTTTAAAATTTAGAAAACATTAAATCTTAAACTAAAGCGATTGTAGTTTTCATTGGCGATGTATAGGATTATAATCTATGTTTGTTAATGGACACGAAGCTGATACCAAGAAAACTTTGTAAATGGCTTCCCTTTAGTTTCAGGGTTATTTTATTTGAGTTTGTGGGATTAGGTTTAATTAAATTAGTTTTTTTCGTAAAAAGGAATATTTAATCTCCATATTTAGTTTCAAACTCAATTATTAAAAACAAGTTTGAGTTTAAAATTGATTGATTTGATATTCTTATACATTAATTTAACCTAGAAATGTTTGGTACCTGCTTAAATTAAGAACGAAAATACCTGGAATTTAATAAGGGCAACCACCATACATCCGGCTCTTTGATACCAGATTGTCTCTTTCATTTGTTATATACTATCTAATAAAATTTGATTCGAAAAAAATTATTACTCTATTATTTTTTTTAAATTTTATGTTTATTTGAGTTAACTCGAAATTTTAATTTGGGTTATTAGTTCGAGTCTAGTTTAAATTTGCATATTTTGAATAATTGAAAATTTGGACATTAAAATAACATCGTTTTGGTCTTTAGTTAAATAATTTAATTATTTTATGTTTCAGTCTTTGATGTTCTTGTTTCTTAATTCCTCTATCGTTTTAAGTCTATTTTTACCAAATTTGAGTCACGTGCTCCTCAACTACTGCATAATACCTATGTAACTTCAATAACTCTTTTAGATTATAATTTTTTTGTTTTGTTTTTTGCAATTTAGTCCCTTAACTTTGCATGATTTACTTTTTTATTCAATTTCTTCTTTATTTTAAGTTAATTTTGACCAAATTCGAACCACATGCTCCTCAATCTTCAATCATTTTAGAATACCTATTTAATTTCAATTCAATTTTAACAATAAATTTACTATTTTTACAATTTAATATCTCAACTTTATATTTTATTCAATTTAATCTTATAATTGCAACTTTTTGTGAATTCTTTCTTCAATCAATTTATTGACTCCTTTATTATCTTGTCAATATTTTTTCCTCAAAATCATTTCTTAAAAATAACATTATGAATATATTATATAACTTTAGATTATATTTAATTAATTAAATAACATTATAAATCTTTCTTACACATGTGTAAAAGAATATGAAAATGCGTAATATAAAAATAAGTACTCAAGCTATAACTCTTTTTTGTTTTAGGATTTAGGGACTATTTTAGGAATTTTTAAGAATCTCAAATTGTCATTTTAAAAAGATAAAAAGAAAAATTTAGAAATTGTCAAAGTATTATGTTTTAATTAGACAACGTTTTTTAACGGTTATTAACGGTCATACGCCTAAAATGATAACCTGTAAAATGATAGACACATATTTTTACCCAAAAAATATTTTAAACACTTAAAACAAAAAGAATATATAGTCTAGTTACTTACTTTTATATCAACTCATATGAAAAATATATATGTATATAGTATAAAGTCGTTTAAATTGGAACCAATCAACATCATAACATTATAAACAATTACATTTAAATTTAAACATAAACACAAATAAATATATTCAATTCAATATAACTCAAAAAACTTTTAAATAAAATTTAAATAATAAAATAATATTCGTAAACTCGACTAACTCGATTATTTTTTTACTCAACTAGCTGGATCCAATACTCCCCTTTATCACGAAAGCATCTAAAAGAGAATCTTGCTATCCATTTTGTCGAGGGAAAAAGGCATCTAATCAACAAGCAAAAAGACTGAAGTGAGTAGTTGGTTGATTTTGGAATGACTTGAATGCTAATATTTTATATACTAAAGATCCCGACGGTTCCTCATGCAAAACAAAACACTTGAATCCTTCTAGTCGGAATAACACTTGGTTATGGCAGAGCCCCAGATTCCCACCGTCGATCTCTCGCCATTTTTCACCGAAGATGACGAGGACGGCAAGAACAAGGCCATGGAAATCATTACAAAAGCCTGTTCCGAGCACGGCTTCTTCCAGATCGTGAACCATGGTGTGCCCGTAGAATTGCTGCAACGTGCCCTAGAACTCTCCAGGGTTTTCTTCGAGTATCCGTCCGAAGAGAAACTGAAAAGCAGTGCACCGCCGGATGCGCCACTCCCTGCCGGATACAACACCCAGCCCCAACAGTCGCCCGACAAGAACGAGTATCTTCTGATGTTTCCACCGGGATCTAGCTTCAACGTTTTCCCTCAAGATCCACCTCAATTCAAGTATGTTTTTCTAAATCCCTGAAGTTGAGAAATTTAGTTAAATTGGCCTCAAAGTCCCGTATCTCCTCTCATCTGATTTGATTCATTGTGTTTGGTAGACAAGTTCTGGAAGATGTTTTCTCCAGCTTGACCAAAACGGCTGCAGTTGTGGAGACGATCGTGAACCAGTGCTTGGGTCTCCCTCCAAACTTGCTCAAAGAATTCAACAACGAAAGGAGCTGGGATTTCATGGTGGCTCTCCGCTACTTCCCGGCGACTGAATCTGAGAACAATGGGTTAACACAGCATGAAGATGGGAACTGCTTGAGCTTCGTGTTCCAGGACGACACAGGTGGCCTACAAGTTCTGAGGGATGGGGAATGGATTCCGGTGATCCCTACAAAAGGCACATTAGTCGTCAACTTAGGCGATGTTATTCAGGTACAACTTCTATTTTCTTCTCTCCTACTTCCTTTGCCGGATGAAAATCATCTGCCCCCAAAGTATGCCCCCATTTGTGCCCCCACTTTAAAATAGTGGGTTTAGGGTTTATGGTTTGGGGTTTAAGGTTAGGGCTTAGGGTTAGGGTGTAGGGAATTAGGGGTAGGGTGTATTTTTTAGGGTTTAGAGTTTAGGGTTTATGATATAAAAATTAGGATTATGAGGTAAGATTTAATTTTTAAGTATTTTTAGGCAGGGACATAAAAGGAGGTATAGTTAGGGGCAGAAGATTTTTACTCTCCTTTGCCAGCCGCAAAACTTTATATTATAAAGGATAAACCTATAAAAATTGAAGGGAGGTGAACTTATAAAATTTAGAAGGTGAAATAGATTTTCAATGTGAAATATATAAAAAAATATTCTAAATACAGAAATATATAAAACACACTCTATTCCTAATTTTCGAAACATCATCCTAAATCCTAACTTTATACCTTAATTTTAAACCTATTTTTTTAGTTTGTGATATAAATAAGAGCACACAAAAAGAACAGAGAATTTCTATTCTTGATTTTATACGACAACATAACAACATTCTTTTGGGAAAAAAATATTAGGAGAGAAATGATAGATTTTCTTCCGCCCCATAGATTTATTTGACTCTTCCATTTCAAACAATTTGCATGATACATCATGTATTTCTTTTATAGATATAGGATTTAATGATTCTTAAGATAAGAGGAGTATTTATTATATGACATAATCTAATAAATATATTAACTTTATAAATATTATTTTATAATTTATGTTATAAATTTAAAACAATATTTATTAATTAATATATATAATATAATAATATATTTTATAAAATCATATATTCAAAAAATAATTTATAGAGATATATCTTATAAAATTATAAGAGGAGTGAATTCAGCTTTTCCATTATACACCCTTTCCTTTCTCTCTAAAGTTTGAAATACCCACAACTTGATTCCCTTTGGATACAAACAATGGGGCAACAAGACACGTGAAGGAGGCAACTAGGACATGGATATAAGATTAAAAAAAAAACTTTTCTTTGATTATAAATATATTATTACAATTATTTAATAAATATTTTATTTTAGATTTGTAAGATAAGTTATAAATAATATTTATAAAGTTAAAATAGTTATTAAATTATATTATAAAAATAAATAAAATTAATCTCAACTGTGCAGTTTAATATATATTATTATTGTTATAAATATAAAGAAATAAAATTTGGATTAATGGTTAAACCTTAGTTTTAGTTTCCAAAGTTCCAATTTCAAACCCCGATAAATGCCTTTTATTTTAATCAATTTTAATCCACCAAAATGGTATAAACGAGATAACACTTAAACTATATTCCTTCAATTATCTACCAAAAACAAATTATATATAATTCTACTAATCGTGGTATACTGGTATTTTAAAACATAATATTATTTAGTCATAATGTCAAAAATGTCTATAACGTTTGAATGAATAGTTATTTTAGTCTTTATTTTTTTTTTTGAAGCAGTTTAACCATCAATGTTTTATTTTGAGTTAAAATGACCCTTTACGGATCAAAATGTTAGTCAACTACCAATAAATGGCGTACCAAACATACGTAACAGTGCACTCTGACATGATATTGTCATATAAACAAATGTGTTGACTTCAAAGAATGTCACATTAGCCAAAAAAATAATTTTATAAAATTATATAAAATTATTTTTCTGTTGATGTGTTATTCTGTCAAGTCATTTCAAGCTATTTGTCATTAGTTAACTAACAATTTTCATCTACAGAGAGATTATTTTAATCTAAAATAAAACTTTGAGAGAAAATTTACTTCAAAAAAATAAAGGTCAAAATGATTATTCAATCAAAATTTTGAAATATTTTCCGACTTTATATGACTATTATTTATTGAAAAACTAAGTTTTCGGCATATTTTTCTCTAATAAGTAGCTAATAATATATGAGTATATTAATTAGAAAATAAGTTATACTAAAAAAATTATAAAATATATTTATATTAATGTAAGATTATAAGAATATATGTGTTAATAATATATCATGTTATTGTCTTAACTTGGTGGTTAGATATTGAACTTTTCATTAAAGACTAGAGATTAAGTCCCATCATATATATTTTATAATTTCTAATCTTTTCCATGAGATGATGACACAGTCACATAGTGTCGTTTCATTGGATGTAATTAATTTAACAAAAATAAATAATATTATAGAATAATTTCTTAATTGACGTCATCAATTTGGACATGTGCCACGCCAACAATAATAGTTGATCGAATGTCAATTAACAGATTTTATTTAGTCGTTAGCATAGTATTAAATAGCGATCGCAATCGTAGAAATATGTCATAATTTTTGTTAAATAACTATAATTTTAAATAAGATTGCGATTGACGACGACCTTCAAAATCATTATAATATGGTCATTTTGTTGCCTTGCGACCACAATTTCTTACAAAAGAAAACCGCCTTACTCATAATGAATCGTTGTAAAATCGACTCAAATTTTACTATCATTAATTAATTCAATTTGATTAACTGTTTCGGTGTTGGAAATGTTATGAAAAAGGTATTGAGCAACAATACATTTAAGAGCGCGACTCACAGAGTGGTGAGGCCTAAATGGAGAAGTCGGTATTCTTTTGCCTTCTTCCATAACCTGCAGGGAGATAAATGGATTGAGCCACTGCCACAGTTCGCCGGAAACATTGGCAAACCCCCGATTTACAGAGGTTTTCGATACAGTGAGTACCAGCAGTTGAGGCTGAGGAACAAGACTCATCCTCCCACCACACCTGAAGATGAAATCAGAATCACCCATTACAAAATTTCTTCTTAAATGTCTTGTCCATTTTCATATATGTAATCGTTCTCGATTTACATTTCGTGGCGATAAAAAATGGTAATTATTCAATGTACCGACGATGAAAACAAAATGTTTCAACAAACGCTTTAGCTCTATGGTTTATTGATTTTGTTTTGGGTTTATAGGTTTATGTTTATAGTTTTTGAATTTAGAGTTTGTAGTTTGAATTTGGGGTTTAAGGTTTAGCATTTATAGGTTAAAACCAAAATACGTAACCATATTACTCTAAACTCTAACCTTTAAACACTAAGTTCTAACCCTAAATTGTATATTTTAAATCTATAAACATAAACCTTAAATTGAATCTCTAAATTCTAAAACCACATTAAAAAAAACTTGGAAAAGTTATAAGTCGGGGAGGCTTTACGTTGTGTGTTTCTATTTGCATGCATATATTTCCATTTGGAAATGTCAATTTGTTGTTTTCAATGTGTGCTTTTTTTTAACGTACACAGCCTGATATAATTGTCACGGGGCTAGGTTTCGACTTGCTAACCCGTGCGGCCTTAGTCGTCGATCTTAGGTCGGGGACTAAGTAAGCCTTTGAAAAGCTAAGCTGATGTGCCTAGACGGTGCTGTACGGAAGCTTTGGAAAAGTAAGGATGATGGCTAAGCAAGGCAAAAAGGGAAAGAGGCGAGGGATTTAAACAAGCAACGAGCCTCGTTAAAAACTCCTCCTAAGCCTAGATGAGGAGAAAAGAGTACTCGAGCCCTCTTGTATTAAGAAAATGAGAAAAGAACAAAGAAATGAAATATGGAGTGCTTACAATGGTTGGGCAAGGCTCTTATTTATAGCCTTGGCCCCCTAGATCTAATGGCTAGGAACGACTCGATCCAATGGCTATGGATGAGTCTTACAAAGAGAATCAACTATACATGGCAACTAAATCACTCTATTACATGGTTGCCTAAGATAAGTGCTCAATGACATCATAGTCTTGGTGGCATTGACTTGTTTCCTCAAATGTGGCTTCAAGGATGGAAGCTTTCCTCGAATAGTCTCCATGGAAGATACCTTTCCATGTGCGTTGGTCCAAAGATGACTCCTTGACTTTGGTCTTGGATGCTTGGGCGGATTGGGCTTGGTGTGGCCCGGATCTTGACTTCAAAACCTCCTCTTTAGCACATTGGGTGCTAAAACGGGCCCTAGGGGTGTGGGCAATGCGGATGGCAATCCCCTAGGCCTCTTGGCATGCACATCGGGTGCGGACTCAGCCTCATAAGCGTGCACGTTGGGTGTGGGCTTGAGCTTCATGGCTTGGGCGGCATGAAGGCAAGGCAAGGCCCTCTCGGATGCGGACTTGGCCTCCTTAGTGTGCACGTCGGGTGCGGGCTCGGGCTTCATGGCTTGGGAGCCATGTATGTTGGATGGAAAGGCCCCCTCGTGTGCGGACTTGGTCTCCATGGTGCACACATCGGGTGCGGGCTCGGGCTCCATGTCGTGGCCGGCATGGAGGGTGCGTGGCAAAGGCCCCTCGGGTGCGTGTGTTGGGCCCCCTCGGGTGCAAGGCTTGTGGGCAGCACATAGGGTGCTTGACAAGGCCCCATGGTGCGGACGAACTGGCCCAGAACGGATCTCTTGGGCGCGGACACCACCAAGGGCGTTGTGCATGGCCCATTAGTGCGTGGAAACAGCAGCACTTTGTGTCTCTCGGTCGGGTGGTGCGAGTGGTGCGCGAAGTTTATCACCTATGGGTGCGGGAGACTCAATCTCAAAAAGTGAGTCGGTAACATTCTCCCACACTGAAGCTATCAACGTCCTCGTCGATTGGTAAGGATGAGGCTCGGTCGCCTTGTTCTCGAACGGCCCCGGCTCATCGTCTCGTTCCCGCTCGGCTAAGGGAACTAGGTCCTCGAATGATTGCCTCTCCTTGGTAAACTCTCGATCATCCTCAGCTTTGAGATGATTCGTCCAAAATGCAAGGCTTTTGTACCTTGTCGATTGGCCCGTCTCGATGGTTGGTCTCACCTTGCTTTGTGCTTGGCTCGATTGCATGGGCGGCCTGAAAATAAAACCAGAGTAAGTCAGTATCAAATTATCACAAAAACATGGCTTACTTACCTCGGACATAAAGTCCTTGTTGGCTTGGGTCACTTCGTCTTGTCGATACTCAAGACAAGTGATGATGGCGGGGTCTTGAAGTATGTCCCCTTCGGTGCTCTCTAGCACTCGTCTCTCGTCATGGATGAAGGTTGGATTTTTTCGGCTTGTTCCAACTACTTCATCACTCGGCTCCTTGCTTGGCATAGCAAGCAACCTGCGGACATAATCACAACAAGTTAGATCTGAATTCAATTGAAAAATTGGATCGCTTACCTCGTCGCTTGATTCTTCGTTATCCTTGTCGCATGATTCGACTAGGATGACTTCTCGCCCCACGTCTTGATTTGGATCTTCATTCAAACTCGTAGGATGCCTACAAAAATCCAAAGGACAATGGGTTAAAAAGGATTCTTTAAACAAAAAACCACTTACCTCGGACTCAAGGTCCCTTTCGTTTCGATCCACTTTGCCTTGTCGATACCCAAGGCAAGTGTTGGCATGGATAGGCCCCTCTTCAATGAGCTTGGGCATCACGGTGCTTGATTCCATGGATTCATGCCACTCGTCCATGGAATTCGTCCACTCATCGAATTCGGCTTGCACTTCCTCAAGGAAAAGTGCTAGCTCATCTCCATCGGCTTGATCACCAAACTCGGATGGCTCTTGAAACACTTCATCAAACTCGGTTGGCTTGGATGGGTACTTCATCTCTTGAACCACTTTACTCTTTGGCGGCTCCAAAGACTTCCCGTCTTCGTTCTCATGGTTCACCTTGCTCATTGGCGGAAAAGTAGCATGCCCCACCTTATACCCTCGGCTTGAGGCATTGGCTACTTCCTTCGAATAGCTTGGGTTGCATTTCCAAGCAAAGTCGAACTTTGCAAGGATTTTCTCCCAACGAACCTGCTTAGAAGACAACTTGGCATGGGTTAGAAAATAATCATCTAATGGATTTGCGGAAAAGATATCAAACCTCGACCCATTTAAACGTTGTCTCCAAGTGTGCAAGCAATGCACGAATGCGATAATCTCTTTGTCACGATCCGGGTAACTCTTCTCGGACTCGTTAAGCACTCGACTCTCTCGAGCAATCGGAACTCCCTTCTCTAAGAGGATTCCTTCAATGAAGTTGGCATTTGCGAAGGTATGGACTTCGAATGCCTTCACGTCCTTGATCTCAACAAAGACTTGTTCTGTTGTGTCGGAAACATCCATGGATTCTTCCATGGCTTCATCATCGTCGGCTATCTTGGTTGAACCTGCATAATCCACATCGTCAGATTTTGGCAAATCAAGTGCATTAATGTGTTCTAGACAAGATAAACCAAGAATAATTTCATTTTCACCAAGAAAACGACAAGACATTACCGTGATGGTTGCTGTGTCTTGAAAATTGTTGATTTGAATGTACACATCCTTCGCGATTCCCACAATTGGCGCATGACCAAAGTTGACTCTTTCAAATTCTTTATTTACCTTCTCAACTTGAAGGTTTAACGTCTCCGCAATTCGCTCGGACACGATCAACGAATTTGCACTCGGATCCACTAGTGCATTTAGTGTAGCATCGGAAAACACTATGTCTACAAACATAGGTTCCTTTTCTTCAAAGTCACTTTCGACTTCACAAGATGACTCATCATCGTCATCGTCGCTGGAATACTCCACGTAATATGTGGACTCGTTGCGCTTTTGCAACCTTTCCTTAATCAAAGCTGCGCTATCGAACTTTGACGCCCCAACAACCACCAAACTAGGTGATTCACCGAACAAGGAAGCAAGCTTCACGGCCTCGGTCTCTTCGGGCAAGACATGCTCCTTGAACGCCTCTACCATACCAAATGGTAGCACATTGCACCTTTCATCAAGCTTCAAAGCCTCGATCTCATCGGACTCGTCCCGTAACTCGGACTGCTTGAATTTGTACGGGCATTGGAAAGACAAGTGTGGATTTTCACACATCCAGCATCTCGACGGCCTCCCATTTGGGCAGTCTTCAACATCATGATTGATCCTACAAAGGGAACAAAACCATGAGTTAGTAAAAACACTATTCAAACGTGATTTACTTACCTCGCTTTCAAACGAGAAATTTAGTGACTCCACGTCCATCTTTGTCGCAACGTCCCTACTTCTTCCTCGCGCCATCTCGTCTCGGATAGGAGCAGAACTCGCTCTGATACCACTTGTCACGGGGCTAGATTTCAACTCGCTAACCCGTGCAGCCTTAGTCGTCGATCTTAGGTCGGGGACTAAGTAAGCCTTTGAAAAGCTAAGCTGATGTGCTTAGACGGTGCTGTGCGGAAGCTTTGGAAAAGTAAGGATGATGGCTAAGCAAGGCAAAAGGGAAAGAGGCGAGAGATTTAAACAAGCAACGAGCCTCGTTAAAAACTCCTCCTAAGCCTAGATGAGGAGAAAAGAGTACTCGAGCCCTCTTGTATTAAGAAAATGAGAAAAGAACAAAGAAGTGAAATATGGAGTGCTTACAATGGTTGGGCAAGGCTCTTATTTATAGCCTTGGCCCTCTAGATCTAATGGCTAGGAACGACTCGATCCAATGGCTATGGATGAGTCTTACAAAGAGAATCAACTATACATGGCAACTAAATCACTCTATTTGTTGAGTTGAGTGGGGCTCGATTCGATCAACCAATGTTGCTCACCAAGTGGTGGAGAGGTGGATTTTTGGGTGTTAGGGTCTAGGAAGCTAGAATGGAAATGGACACAATGATTTATAGTGGTTCAACCTTCTAACCAAGGTCTACATCCACTACCTTAGCTCCCCACTAAGGATTTCTCAATCAATCCACTATTGATTTGTCCCCTTTTCTAGGCTTAGGAGGTAACCCTTACAACCGATCAAGCTTCTACCCAAAGCCTTGATCAAAACCCTCTTTACAAAGAGACAATTAAAAGCAAACTTAAAACCCTCTAATAGGTGTTTGTTTGCACAATTAAGCACTCACCCAAAACCTAAAACACTTGAGCAAATTTGACAATTTTGGCTCACTAGTGTTTGTCTATACAATAAATGACAATTTAAGTACAAAGACAATCTTTGATCATTTGATGTTTGACAATATGAGCATTAGCCTTCTCTTGATGCTTGGAGGTCCCTTTTATACTCCCAAATGAGTTTGTAGCCGTTACTAGCCGTTGGGATCAAATTGGAGCCGTTGAGGACTTTAATTCCCACCATAAATGCAGCTCTGCAGCTCCCCGTTTCGAAACGCTCAAAGCCGTTTCAAAACACTCTCAATGTAGAAAGAGTCGTTGCAGTCTGTCAGGGTACCCGTTTTAGAACACCCCCTTGCCGTTTCGAAACGCGTATCGAAACGCTATAGGCCCGTATCGAAACGCCTGCATTTGAAAGTTGGTTGGGAAAGAGCCGTTGGGGTATATGACCGTTGTGGTCAGTGCCACGTAGGCGTATCGAAACGGCCTAGCCCGTTTCGAAACGCTGGGCAAAAATCCTGTCCAAGGAAAGCCCGTTTCGATACGAGTATCGAAACGATTTTGCCACTGGAATCCCCTGTTTCGAAACGCCCTAAGGTGTTTCGAAACACCTGGACAGTTTTGTTTAGATTGGCTTTGAAAAACATGAAAAACCCTTTTAAATGACACCCTAAACATAATTTCAAGTTGTTTGGACTTTAGAAATGTTTTAAATACTTTTTAAATCAGTCCAAAACATTTTTCAATTATTATATCAAAACATTAGTTCTACAATCTCCCCCTTTTTGATATAATAAAACTCACTTGAAAAATTGTTTGGGATTCTCCCCCTTTAACTTTAAAAATGTGAATAAGAGATTAAATTTTTTAATTCAAATAGAGCTCCCCCTTATTCATTTGAAAATTCAATTTTTCAAACCATTTCTCCCCTTTTTTTATATCAAAAAGAATTTAAAACATTAAGTTCAAAATAACAATGGAGGTGAAAACTTTGACAAAAATAAGAATTTGGTTTAAAAATGGCTCCCCCTTTCTCAAAGCATCATTAAAAATGTTAGTCCAACATTTATGATCATCTAGTTGAATAAACTAAAAATAAAACATATAAATGCTAAAACAACTAGATTTTACCAACACTTGAACCCAAGGGAGGATGTGAAGCCTTCCTTCTTCAAGTGTTCTTCCTTGTGTGCATGGAGCACCCCCTCAATGTTTGACTTGTTGAACAACTCCATCACACCTAGCAATAGACAATCAAGTAATTTTTGGTATCCAAATTGCTTTGGATCCATGAACGTTAGTAGCACAAATTTTAGTCCCCTTCGAAATCCATTTTTCAATGTCATCCTTTTTTATTGAAGTGCTAAGTCCTTTTGGGACCCAAATACTTCTAAAACATTTTCCTTTAATAAATCTAGGGGCACTAGATTGTCTAACATAAAAATTTGATTTTCCAAAATTGTTTTTCTTTTCAAGCTCTTTGGAAATCAAATCTTTTTCTTCTTGAACATTTTGAAGCAATTTTTGTAAATCAAAACATTTTAATTCAAACTCTTCAAGTTTTGCTTCAAGTTCAAGTTTGGTTTTAGAAAGCAAATCATTTTGAATTTTTTACTTTGAAATCAATTTATTGTTTTTCAAAATGTGGCTTTTAAAATCTAAAACTAAATCATCATAAGCATCTTGTAATTCATCAAAGGAATAAGAACATGAAGTAGACGAATTAGAAGTTACCCTTGAATCTTCTTCGATGGCCATAAGGCAAAGGTTTGCTTGTTCATCGTCGATGGAGTCCCCATCACTCCAAGTAGCCACATGTGCCTTTTTCTTATGGCTTGAAGTGCTTGCCCTCTCCTTTTTCTTGGAATCTCGTTCAAGCTCTCTCAAATCTTTCTTCATGAAAGGGGCACACTTCTTGAAGAGATGAACTATCTCTTCATCTTCATCCTCCTCTTCACTAGAATAGACATGATGGCAAGTGGAGGACTTGAGAGCCATGGCACTAGCATTGATGCCAAGCCCTTTGATTTTCTTCTCTCCCATAGCTCTAATTTCTTCCCTCTTCTTCTCATCCTCTTTATTCTTCTTCATGATTTGATGAGTAAGGAGTGACCCCATGAGTTCATCAAGCTTCAAAGTCTTCAAATTTTTTGCTTCGATGATGGCGGTCCTCTTTGAGTCCCAAGACTCGGGAAGTGAGTAGATGAGCTTTCGAACAAGCTTTTCCTCCGGGATGGCTTCTCCATAGCCTTTGAGACCATTGGTGATAGTGGAGAACCTATCAAACATCTTCTCGATGTTCTCTTCCGGATCCATTTTGAAGTTCTCATACTCTAAGGTTAGGAGCCCAATCTTGGTCTCATTGACTTCATCGATTCCCTCGTATGTGACTTCAAGCTTGTCCCATACCTCCTTGGCACTCTCACAAGAAGACATCTTCTCATAGATGGTTGGGCCAAAAGCACAAAACAAGATGTGCAAGGCTTTGCAATTAAGCTCCATCTTCTTGCGATCGTCGGCACTCCACTCCGCTTTGCTTCTTTGAGGCACGAACGGACCATCTTCAACTATATCCCATAGCTTGTAATCTCTAGATTTGATGAAGAACTTCATCTTTGTCTTCCAATG
Source organism: Hibiscus trionum (assembly GCA_030270665.1). Taxonomy (NCBI): domain Eukaryota; kingdom Viridiplantae; phylum Streptophyta; class Magnoliopsida; order Malvales; family Malvaceae; genus Hibiscus; species Hibiscus trionum. Next base: position 11,062,857 of record BSYR01000036.1, on the reverse strand, counting down.
GGCATAGTGGGTTCCGTCAAAGAAAGGCGGTTTGTCGATTGATTGTGCCATTTGAGCCGGTTGATGAAATAGTGATCGAGCTTGCCGGATCTTCTCAATAGGATGTGAATCCTCTTCGATTGAGCCAAGCTCTGATACCAATTGTTGAGTTGAGTAGGGCTCGATTCGATCAACCAATTTTGCTCACCAAGTGGTGGAGAGGTGGATTTTTGGGTGTTAGGGTCTAGGAAGCTAGAATGGAAATGGACACAATGATTTATAGTGGTTCAACCTTCTAACCAAGGTCTACATCCACTACCTTAGCTCCCCACTAAGGATTTCTCAATCAATCCACTATTGATTCGTCCCCTTTTCTAGGCTTAGGAGGTAACCCTTACAACCGATCAAGCTTCTACCCAAAGCCTTGATCAAAACCCTCTTTACAAAGAGACAATTAAAAGCAAACTTAAAACCCTATAATAGGTGTTTGTTTGCACAATTAAGCACTCACCCAAAACCTAAAACACTTGAGCAAATTTGACAATTTTGGCTCACTAGTGTTTGTCTATACAATAAATGACAATTTAAGTACAAAGACAATCTTTGATCATTTGATGTTTGACAATATGAGCATTAGCCTTCTCTTGATGCTTGGAGGTCCTTTTTATACTCCCAAATGAGTTTGTAGCTGTTACTAGCCGTTGGGATCAAATTGAAGCCGTTGAGGACTTTAATTCTCACCATAAATGCAGCTCTGCAGCTCCCCGTTTCGAAACGCTCGAAGCTGTTTCAAAACACTCTCAATGTAGAAAGAGCTGTTTCAGTCTGTCAGGGTACCCGTTTCGGGACACCCCTTGTCGTTTCGAAACGCGTATTGAAACGCTATAGGCCCGTATCAAAATGCCTGCATTTGAAAGTTGGTTGGGAAAGAGCCGTTGGGGTATATGACCGTTGTGGTCAGTGCCACGTAGGCGTATCGAAACGGCCTAGCTCGTTTCGAAACGCTGGGCAAAAATCCTGTCCAAGGAAAGCCCGTTTCGATACGAGTATCGAAACGATTTTGCCACTGGAATCCCCTGTTTCGAAACGCCCTAAGGTGTTTCGAAACACCTGGACAGTTTTGTTTAGATTGGCTTTGAAAAACATGAAAAATTGTTGAGTGGATCGCAAGATCGAAATTGACCAAGAGGGGGGTGAATTGGAAATTTAAAGGTTTGTGGTGGAAGTTTGCAAATTAAAAATTGATGGACAAGAGATTTAGAGTGGTTCAAGTTCCAAATGAACTCTACATCCACTACCTTAGCTTCACTAAGGATTTGCAATAATTCCACTAAATCGTTCTTCCCCTTTTCTAGGACAAGGAGGCAACCCTTTACAATTTCGGTTGATTTTTCTACCCAAAAATCAACCCAACCCTCACACAAGAGAACAAAGAAATTTGAAGGCTAATAAGGTATCTCTCAATACAAATGATAGCCCCAATACAAGCACTCAACCCAATTTGACAAAATATGAATGAAGATTACAAATGAGTTTCTAGACAAATATGAATTTTGGCACAATTGCTTGGATTTGATGAATAAGTGTTTTCTTTAAGATCAATAGTTGTTGCTGTAGCTTTTGGATGTGTCTTTTATACCTCCTCATTGATTTCTAGCCGTTTGGGTGGTTGGAGACATAAATGGAGCCGTTGGAACCCTCTCTTACCACCATAAATGCACTTCTGCAGCTGCCGGTATCGGTACACGGGAAGGGGTATCGGTACCTGTCTCAGAAAAGAAAGAGTCGTTGTGTGCATTTAATAAGGGGTATCGATACGCGCGTAAGCGTATCGGTACTGGGTATCGAAACGGCAAGGGCCGTATCGATACTATTTTCTGAACATAGCTCACTGTCAAAACTCGTATCGGTACGGGGGTTAGGCGTATCAATACGGGTCAACGAACTTTTAAAGTTTGGTTACCAACCAACTGACACCAACGGTCATATTTTTTAAACCGACTTAAACCCTTTAAAAATTATAAAGCCCGTATCGATACGGGGGTTTGCCGTATCGGTACGCTATTCAAACTCTTTGAGATTTAACACAGGGGCGTATCGATACGAGGGTTTGCTGTATCGATACGTGTTCCTCCAGTAACCAAGTTTGGTAAAATGGTATCGATACGCTTGGTGCTGTATCGATACGCCTGGGCGATTTTCAATGATTTTGCCTTGGAACACTTAGAAAATATTTTGAGTTTGAGTTTTATAAATCAGTTTTAAAGTGTTGGTGTTTTAAAACTTATTAAGGGATTTATAAAAACAATTTTAAGTTTTTCAAATCGATCCTTAAAGATTTAGTTATATCAAAATCAAACATAGGTTTTACAATCTCCCCATTTTTGATATAACAAAACTAAAACTTAAAATTTTTGACACTTTTGAAAAACTTTACAAAGTTAACTCCCCCTTAATATAAACTTGGTAACCTTTAAATTAAAATCAAAATATTTAAAGTGTGAGCTAGTTTCTTCTCCCCCTTTTTGTTAGATCAAAAAAAGTCTTTGAGACAATTAAGTGCATCAAGAAATCAAAGGTATAATAAGCAACATAGATATTATTCATTAAGGCAACATACTTAAAATCCAAACAAAGGCAAAATAGAAATCAAAGCATAGGTTTTAATCCTAAAACAACCTTAATCCTAAGAACATAAAACATAGGTGCATAAAAATATAAAATCCTAAATGATATGCATGACAAACAAGAGAAAACGTCTAAGCATCGTCTTCGTCGTCTTCATCATCTTCATCATCAAGTCCCAAGGGCTCATTAGAGCGCATGCTATTACGCCATTCATCATGGAAAGCGGCAATGGAAATATTCAAGGAATTGTGCCCGCTCTCAAGAGATGTAAGGCGATTCTCCATACCCGTCATCCTAGTGTCAAAAGTAGTTTCCATGGATGTGAGACGAGTATTCATGTCCGTGCGCAACCCGGTAAATTGCTCATTGAGATAGGTCATGAGAGCATCCATATTGGGTTGTTGGACTTGAGGAGCTTGAGGAGCTTGAGCCTCTTCAAACATGGCGGCGGCTTCCGGTGGTAACTCGGCAAGACGTATCCATTCACCATTAACATAAGAGAATTTTTCCCGAGCAAGAGATCGCTCATCAATGGGATCGGTGAGAGAAGTTGGATAGTCAAAAGAGCAATCAATATCCTTTTTAACAAAGAAATAGCTCAAAGTCGTACCGTATGTGAAGGAGGTGACATGAGGAGTGTGACGATTTTGAACGATATAGACGATCTCCGCGAACATGAGACGAGCTAGATTTGGTCGCTTGCCTTCACGGAAGCATCGAATCCAAAAATTATCCACTTGACGGATGGTGGAATATTTCCCTCCGGAAGGACGAAACCACCACGACACCATCAAATGTAGAATTCGATCATGGGCATTAAGGGCGGTGACGGAACCACTAAGAACATGCCCTATACCATGCTCATCATCAAGGCCTTCATCATCCAACTTAAAGACATCACAAATAAACTTGACATCAAGGATTAATTTCTTCCCCATAAGAAAAGAGCTAATAGCCACAACTTCCCCATTACGAGAAACACATCTTGCATTAGCATAGAAAATCACAACCAAGAGACGATAGTAAAAACCCGGAATAGAGAGAAAATCCATGAAATTCCAACGATGAAGCAAGGGGAGGTATTCAAACTTAAAATGCTCCGAATTGAGAAAAGGAATGGATATTACCCTTTCGGCACGGATCTTGTAATTCTCATATTGACGAAAGTGAACGAGACCCACATTGCCGGGAAAACATTGATCATAGATGATGGAATAGTTTGGGCGAGCAATTTCTCCACCGGTGGAGGAATCACCGGCTTGATTAGTCCTTGGTCGCTTCCTCGATGGATCTTTTGGTGCCATGATCTAAAAGAGAAAATAAGCAAGGGAGATTTCTTCAATTTGAGTAAAAATCAAGGTAAAAGGAATTTTAAAAGAAAAATTTAAAGAAAAATTTTGAAAAGAAAAAAAATCAAGAAAAAGTTTGAGAAGAAAAACAAAGTTTAAAAAAAATTAAGAAAGAGAAAGAAGGAGATTACCTTGATAGAAACTTGAAGGTTTGAAGAAAACTAGCACAAAGATGAGAAAGAGAGCACAAAGCCTTGTTTGATTCAAAAACTCTTTTAGGTTTGAGTTGAGAAGTGAAAAATATGAAGGAGGAAGGGCCTTTTTATAGGCAAAAACGGCTAGGGTTAATTAGGTTTTCAAAAGTTTGAATTTAGGTAAAAGTTGAATACATTAAAAGCCTAATTAAAGCCATCAGCGCAGTCGAGTATCGATACGCCCGTTGGAGTATCGATACGGGGATAAAGATGTCTTTTTGCAGAAATGCCCGCTGGAAAAGTCGTATCGAAACGGAGGGGTCCGTATCGAAATGACCCGTATCGATACGGTATGAATCGTATCGATACGCGTGAAGCGAAGAAAATTCTGGGAAACAGAATGAAGAACAGGTATCGATACGCGTAGTGTAGTATCGATACGGTATGCCCAGAAATGCATATTTGGTTCAAAGAACAACCAAAGGCTCGAACCTAACCTCTCCTATGAGTATGCAAATGATGTATGAGCAGTTCTAAGCATATTTTAACAGAATCATACTCCCCCTAACTATAGGCATGGAAGAAATTGGGAGTCTAAGCATACAAACATGGCATTTCACAAGATCAAGCATATTTAAGCACAAAAGAGGTCCTAAAAAGATCAAGATAGGCTAGCTAGACCTAACTCTCTCCTAAGGGACCAAAAACGCTCTTTGTCTAAGGGTTTTGTAAATATGTCCGCTAATTGATTCAAGGTGTCTACATACTCTATAACAACATCTTCCTTAAGGACATGATCTCTAATGAAATGATGCCTAATTTCAATGTGTTTGGTTCTAGAGTGTTGGATGGGATTTTTTGTTAAACATATTGCACTAGTGTTGTCACATTTTATGGGTATGGTTTCAACTTTAATTCCATAATCTAAGAGTTGTTGCTTCATCCAAAGGACTTGAGCACAACAACTCCCTAAGGATATGTACTCGGCTTTGGTGGTAGATAAGGCTACACTATTTTGTTTCTTAGAGAACCAAGATATGAGCATACTACCTAAGAATTGGCAAGTTCCCGAAGTACTTTTCCTATCAATTTTGCAACCCCCATAATCCGCATCCGAGTAAGCATGAAGGTTGAAGGTAGAGTCTCTAGGATACCAAAGACCTAAACAAGGAGTGTCTCTAAGGTATCTAAAGATTCTCTTAACGGCTATAAGGTGAGACTCTCTAGGACTAGCTTGAAACCTAGCACACAAGCAAACACTAAACAAGATATCCGGTCTACTTGCGGTAAGGTAAAGCAAAGATCCAATCATAGAACGATAAAGCTTAGAGTCAACACACTTACCTCCTTCATCTTTGTCAAGCTTTGTAGATGAGCTCATAGGAGTGGCTTGAGGCTTTGCATTCTCCAAGCCAAACTTCTTGAGCATATCCTTTATGTATTTTGCTTGGTTGATGAAGGTGCCATCCTTCTTTTGCTTGATTTGGAGTCCCAAAAAGAATGAGAGCTCCCCCATCATGCTCATCTCAAATTCACCTTGCATTAACTTAGCAAACTCTTGACAGTGACATTCATTAGTAGAACCAAAAATAATATCATCAACATAAATTTGAACTACTAAGATGTCATTTTTATACATTTTTATAAAGAGTGTAGTGTCCACCTTACCTTTTTCAAATCCTTTTTCAATCAAAAAATTTGAAAGCCTTTCATACCAAGCTCTAGGAGCTTGTTTTAAACCATAAAGTGCTTTGGTAAGTTTGAAAACATGATTTGGAAATTTTGAATCTTCAAAACCCGGTGGTTGTTCCATATACACTTCTTCATTTATAAAACCATTTAAAAATGCGCTTTTAACATCCATTTGAAAAAGCTTGAAATTATGATAACATGCATATGCAAGCAACATCCTAATGGCTTCCATTCTAGCTACGGGTGCATAGGTTTCATCAAAATCTATTCCCTCTTCTTGAGTGTAACCTTGTGCTACAAGTCTAGCTTTATTTCTCACAATGTTACCACTCTCATCTAGTTTGTCCCTAAAGACCCATTTAGTTCCTATTGTAGATTGATTACTAGGCCTATCAACTAATGTCCATACATTACTTCTCTCAAATTGATTTAACTCCTCTTGCATAGCCATAATCCAAAAGTCATCTTTCAATGCTTCTTTTATATTTTTAGGCTCTATGCATGAGATAAATGCAACATGGTTCATTAATCTAAGAGAAGAACGAGTGGTTACCCCCTTGGATGGATCACCCAAGATTTCACCATCTTTGACATAGTTCAACTCCCTTGGGTAGCTCACTTCCTTTTCCTCAATGGCCAAGTCCTTCAAGGCTTCAAGAGGTGGATCTTGTGAGTCCTCTTCCTTTGTTGGAATCTCATCCTCCTTTGAAGTTTGACCTCTATCAAAGGCATTTATGATCCCTACATCATCATCATCACAAGAATCCTTCCTAGGAAGGAGGTTATCATCGAATACAACATGAATGGATTCTTCTACTACTAAAGTTCTTTTGTTAAATACTCGATAGGCTTTAGAGGTTAAAGAGTAACCTATAAAAATGGCTTCATCACTTTTTGCATCAAATTTACCTAAGTTGTCTTTTCCATTATTTAAAACAAAACACTTGCACCCAAAAGGGTGGAAATAGCTAATGTTAGGCTTTTTAGATTTTAAAATCTCATAAGGTGTTTTCTTTAAAATTGGCCTAATCATTACTCGATTTACAATATAACAAGCGGTGTTTGTGGCTTCCGCCCAAAAATATTTAGGTAAATTGTTTTCACAAAGCATAGTTCTAGCCATTTCTTGTAAAGTTCTATTTTTCCTCTCAACTACCCCATTTTGTTGAGGAGTTCGAGGAGCCGAAAAATTATGGCTAATACCATTTTCATTTAAAAAATCTTCAAACCCTAAATTTTGAAACTCGGTTCCATGATCACTTCTAATATGTGAAATTCTAAGTTCAATATCATTTTGGGTTAGTTTTGAAAATGTGATGAATTTTTCCAAAGCCTCATCTTTAGTACTTAAAAAGAGAACCCAAGTAAATCTAGAAAAATCATTAACTAGCACAAAAGCATAAGACTTACCACCCAAGCTCATAGTCTTAATTGGCCCAAATAAATCCATGTGAATTAATTGTAAGCATCTACTAGTAGAAACATCATTAATGGATTTAAAGGAAGACCTATGTTGTTTACCCTTTGAGCATGCATCACAAATTTTATCATTGGAGAACTTTATTTTGGGTAAACCTCTAACTAGATTTAGAGAGACTAGTTTTTCTAAAACACTTATGCTAGCATGTCCTAGCTTCCTATGCCACAACCATGCATCATTTTCATTTTGAGCAACTAAGCATGCATGAGATGTATGTATGTCATCTAGATGCACCATGTATATATTCCCTATGCGATGACCTATGAGCATAATATTATTAGATTTAATGTCTACTATTTTACAACCATTTTTATCAAACAAAACATTAAATCCTTTATCACATAGTTGACTTATGCTCAATAAATTGTGTTTAATACCATCGACATATAAGACATTTTCAATAAGAATGGTAGAGTGATTACCTATGGAGCCAATACCTTTAATGTGGCCTTTGGAGTTGTCACCAAATGTTACTACTCCTCCACTTTTTGGCTTGAGATCCATGAATTGACTCTTGTCTCCGGTCATGTGTCTCGAGCATCCACTATAAAGGTACCATGAGTTTTAACTTTGTGCCTTGGCCTTGTAGCAATGCTCCCCCTACAAACAAAGATATTAAACTTTGGTTTTTGGTACCCAAATCATTTTGGGTCCATGAGTGTTAGCTCCCAAAACCTTGGTTCCCTTAGGAATCCAAGATGACATAGCAATAATATTATTAGATTTTACAAGTTCCTTAGGAACCCATACACTTCTAATTCTTTTAGCTCTACTATGTCTAGGGTAGCTACCTTGTTTGTAGTAGTTAGTCTTTTTCCTAGGTTGGTGTGTTCTAGATGATTCTCCTACTTCATGCTTAGCACTACCAACATTCTCTAAAGACTTTTTGAGCTCATTTAGCTCACCCAACACCTTTTGGTGTTCACAATTACATTGAGATAAAAGATTATTAAGATCAACATTTTCATCTTGAAAAAATTTAAGTTCATCTTTTAATCCTAAAATCTTTTTCTCAAATTTAGAATTAGCTTGAGTAAGTGAGTCATTTTTCTCATTTAGTTCTAGAATGATCTTTTTATTCCTAATGACCGACTCCTTATACTTCTCAACTAATTCATCATATACCTCTTGTAACTCATCATATGCATCATTTAATTCTTCATATGAAAAATCTAAAGTAGATGAGTTAGAGGTTACCATGGAGGAATCTTCCTCAAGTGCCATGAGGCAAAGGTTAGCCACTTCTTGTTCGTCATCCTCCGATGACTCCTCATCACTCCAAGTAGCAAGCTTGGCTTTGAGCTTTTTCTTCTTCTCAAAGCCCTTCTTCTTGAGTTGAGGGCACTCCGAACGTATGTGGCCGAGTTTATTGCACTCAAAGCAAATGATTGGATCCTTTCCATCTTCCTTGTTCTTGCTTTTGAAGTCCATCTTCCTTTGGATTTTTCTTCCCCGGTTGGACCTCATAAAGCGTGAGAATCGTTTGGCTATCATAGCCAATTCTTCAAGTTCATCCTCATCACTAGATGAGCTCTCATCATGTTGTGAAGCTTTAGCCTTGAGAGCTATTCCCATCTTTTTCTTCTTCTCTACCTCAAGCTTCTCTACCCTTTTCTCTTCTTTCTTCTTCTCATCTTCCCTTCCTTGCTTCATGATCTCATGAGTAAGGAGAGAACCCACAAGCTCATCAAGCTTCAAAGTCTTCAAGTTCTTTGCTTCGATGATAGCGGTTCTCTTCCCATCCCAAGACTCGGGAAGTGAATAGAGTAGCTTCCGGACAAGCTTGTCTTCCGGTATGATTTCTCCAAATCCCTTTAGACCATTGACGATCGTGGAGAATCGATCGAACATCTTTGACACCGTCTCATCGGACTCCATCTTGAAATTTTCATAACTAAGATTGAGAATTCCAATCTTAGTTTCCTTGACATCATTGGTGCCTTCATAAGTGGTCTCAAGAGTGTCCCACACTTCCTTGGCACTTTCAATTGATGAGACTTTTGAGTAGATGTCCGGACCGAAAGCACAAAATAGCATGTGGAGAGCTTTATCATTGACTTGAATCTTTTTCCTCTCCTCTTCACTCATTTCGGCTTTCTTCTTCAACACCATCTTGCCTTCACTGTCTTGCTTCAATGGAATGTATGGCCCATCCTCAATGACATCCCACACAAGATAGTCATTTGACTTGATGAATAGACGCATTCTATTCTTCCAAAAAGAATAGTTATCACCGTTGAAGAAAGGAGGCTTTGTGGTCGATTGTGACTCGTACATGCCGGAACCGGAGGTAGAAGCCATCTCTTGATAATTTGATGATCACACTCTTCCAAGGATCTCCTCTTGTGGTTGTTAATCCTCAAAGAGTTAAGCTCTGATACCAATTGTTGAGTGGATCGCAAGATCGAAATTGACCAAGAGGGGGGTGAATTGGAAATTTAAAGGTTTGTGGTGGAAGTTTGCAAATTAAAAATTGATGGACAAGAGATTTAGAGTGGTTCAAGTTCCAAATGAACTCTACATCCACTACCTTAGCTTCACTAAGGATTTGCAATAATTCCACTAAATCGTTCTTCCCCTTTTTTAGGACAAGGAGGCAACCCTTTACAATTTCGGTTGATTTTTCTACCCAAAAATCAACCCAACCCTCACACAAGAGAACAAAGAAATTTGAAGGCTAATAAGGTATCTCTCAATACAAATGATAGCCCCAATACAAGCACTCAACCCAATTTGACAAAATATGAATGAAGATTACAAATGGGTTTCTAGACAAATATGAATTTTGGCACAATTGCTTGGATTTGATGAATAAGTGTTTTCTTTAAGATCAATGGTTGTTGTTGTAGCTTTTGGATGTGTCTTTTATACCTCCTCATTGATTTCTAGCCGTTTGGGTGGTTGAAGACATAAATGGAGCTGTTGGAACCCTCTCTTACCACCATAAATGCACTTCTGCAGCTGTCGGTATCGGTACGCGGGAAGGGGTATCGGTACCTGTCTCAGAAAAGAAAGAGATGTTGTGTGCATTTAATAAGGGGTATCGATACGCGCGTAAGCGTATCGGTACTGGGTATCGAAACGGCAAGGGCCGTATCGATACTATTTTCTAAACATAGCTCACTGTCAAAACTCGTATCGGTACGGGGGTTAGGCGTATCGATACGGGTCAACGAACTTTTAAAGTTTGGTTACCAACCAACTGACACCAACGGTCATATTTTTTAAACCGACTTAAACCCTTTAAAAATTATAAAGCCCGTATCGATACGGGGGTTTGCCATATCGGTACGCTATTCAAACTCTTTGAGATTTAACACAGGCGCGTATCGATACGAGGGTTTGCCGTATCGATACGTGTTCCTCCAGTAACCAAGTTTGGTAAAATGGTATCGATACGCTTGGTGCTGTATCGATACGCCTGGGCGATTTTCAATGATTTTGCCTTGGAACACTTAGAAAATATTTTGAGTTTGAGTTTTATAAATCAGTTTTAAAGTGTTGGTGTTTTAAAACTTATTAAGGGATTTATAAAAACAATTTTAAGTTTTTCAAATCGATCCTTAAAGATTTAGTTATATCAAAATCAAACATAGGTTTTACAAAAACCCTTTTAAATGACACCCTAAACATAATTTCAAGTTGTTTGGACTTTAGAAATGTTTTAAATACTTTTTAAATCAGTCCAAAACATTTTTCAATATTATATCAAAACATTAGTTCTACACTATTACATGGTTTCCTAAGATAAGTGCTCAATGACATCATAGTCTTGGTGGCATTGGCTTGTTTCCTCAAATGTGGCTTCAAGGATGGAAGCTTTCCTCGAATAGTCTCCATGGAAGATACCTTTCCATGTACGTTGGTCCTAAGATGACTCCTTGGCTTTGGTCTTGGATGCTTGGGCGGATTGGGCTTGGTGTGGCCCGGATCTTGACTCCAAAACCTCCTCTTTAGCACGTTGGGTGCTAAAACGGGCCCTAGGGGTGTGGGCAATGCGGATGGCAATCCCCTAGGCCTCTTGGCATGCACATCGGGTGCGGACTCGGCCTCATAGGCGTGCACGTTGGGTGCGGGCTTGAGCTTCATGGCTTGGGCGGCATGAAGGCAAGGCAAGGCCCTCTCGGATGCGGACTTGGCCTCCTTAGTGTGCACGTCGGGTGCGGGCTCGGGCTTCATGGCTTGGGCGCCATGTATGTTGGATGGAAAGGCCCCCTCGTGTGCGGACTTGGTCTCCATGGTGCGCACATCGGGTGCGGGCTCGGGCTCCATGTCATGGCCGGCATGGAGGGTGCGTGGCAAAGGCCCCTCGGGTGCGTGTGTTGGCCCCCTCGGGTGCAAGGCTTGTGGGCAGCACATGGGGTGCTTGACAAGGCCCCATGGTGCGGACGAACTGGCCCAGGACGGATCTCTTGGGCGCGGACACCACCAAGGGCGTTGTGCATGGCCCCTTGGTGCGTGGAAACAGCAGCACTTTGTGTCCCTCGGTCGGGTGGTGCGAGTGGTGCGCGAAGTTTAACACCTATGGGTGCGGGAGACTCAATCTCAAAAAGTGAGTCGGTAACATAATGCTTAGATTATTTAATATCTCTTCATCTATTATAGAAAGAACATTAAGCACTCAAATATGATCGACTCTACGTTTTCAAGTATTGTATTAACAACATGCTAATAAAATTAAACTCAAAGGATAATTTAAAAAGCTTTTTAGTCTACCAGTAAAGGAGATAATAATAATAATAATAATAATAATAATAATAATAATAATAATAATAATAATTTGTAATTATAATTAAGTTTAAATACATTCATTTACATTTATTTATAAGTCCCTCGTTAAATTTTTATTCTCCTCATTAAAGCCCAAATTCTAACAAAACCTTAAACTTTAAATCCTAAATCATGTATAAATTTTAGGGTTTAAGATTTATAGTTTAGAGTTTCGGGTTTAAGGTTTTGTTAGATTTTTTGGGGTTTTGAAAATTAGTCTTTTAGTTTTTATAATAATATTTCAAACCCCAAAATTTTCAAAAACCCTAAACCCTAAAATTTAATAATAATTTAGTGTTTAGAGTTTAAGGTTTTGTTAGAATATGGGCTTTTTGAAAATTTCGGAGTTTTGAAAACTAGTTTTATATTTTTATAATAATATATTTATCTATTTATATATTTAATATTATTTATAATATAAAAAATATTTATATATATTTTATTTTATTTATTATTTATATATTAATATATTTATAATATATTTATATTAAAAATAATATATTTATATTATTTATATAGAGTAATATTATTTATATGATAAACTGCAGTTTAGAATATATACTATTTGTGTTGGAAGTAAAACAAAGATGCTAATTTGGCTTAGTGGTTAAGATAATGCCTTTGATTCTAAAGGTTCCTAGTTTGAGTCCCATTGCTCGCATAATTTTTCATATTTTCCTCCAGCAAAACGACGCCGTTTTAGTCAATTTAGTATCAAAATAGCGGCACCAAAACGACGTCGTTTTGGTATGTGATCCAAGTCATCAGGACGATAAAAAGTTAACGGCGCGATGGTATAAATGAGTCAAAAAATAAAGTTTGGTGGTAAATTTGGACCAATTTAAAATTCAATGGTAAAAACAAGTCACCCTCTATAGTTCAGTGGTACTTGGAATAGTTTACCTTTTTTAATTCCCTTCATTTACAATTTTTATCAATTTATGGCATTAAAATTTTGAACAGGCTTAAGCCTAATTCTCTAAACAAGGTTGTTCAAAACATATTTTTGATAATTTATTTTAAATATTTTGATTAAATGTTAATATGAGTTTACTAAGTGTTTATGTATTATAGATTAATGTACATTTCACATTTTATTATAATTTTTGTTGGGAAATTTTAAAAAAGAAAGAAATATTTCGGTCCAAAACAAATATAAAAATGAGAAGCCCACACATTATTATCGGTCCATATAGATAGCCAATGTCGTGAAATAAGAAAAATAAACGTACAAAAAATGGAAGGAAGCATTCACTGAAATATCAGAGCCAGGTTTCGATCCTGGGACCTGTGGGTTATGGGCCCACCACGCTTCCGCTGCGCCACTCTGATTTGGTGATGTAGAATTGAACATTACGTTATATCAACAGAAATTTATTTGAGAAAGCATTTGCTTAGAATATCTCTCAAGTAAAAACGCATTTGTTTTTCCTTCTCGTTCCAAACCCCCAATTAACTCCGATGAGAGCATTATATCTCAAACTTCCATCTAGCTATTAAAAGGAATATAATTTTATAATTATTGACCTTCTGGGAAATTAATAATTCGATTGAAAGTAATGTTTAACTTAACCTCTTTAAAATTTTATAATTTTATCTCGACCTCTCAACACATAAATAAAATTATGACTTCATCCTCCAAAAAGGCAACTAGCAATATAAAGGAGATACGTTCACAAGTCAAACTAAGTAACCAAGTTCAATATTATGACGTGATTAAATATCATTATCGAATATAAAAACAATTTAAAAACAACTATTATCACAATAAAATAAACCTTTGCAAACGTATAGCATCTTGAAATTATATTTCTTTCTTTTCCAAAAAAAAAAGTAAATTCCTCCGCTCGGTAAACTCGAGTGCGTAGAAAGAAGAAAGCAACTGTCTGCAAGGGAATTCTTTGCACTTGACTATCGGCTTTTTTGGCTACCGCCGGCCACATGTCAGCCGGAACAAATAAGCTACTCGTAACTTGCATCGCCTTTGTTCTATCAGCCGTTCTTTCCCTATATGAAAAAAAAGCAAAGAGAGGTGTAACGCTTGTGTATATATGCATAATATATGTATTTAAATTTATATAAAAAAAGCTTGAGATATATAATATGATAATAAACTATAAAAGGTGGTATAGTTTATCTAAATTTTTCTAATATTATGGATGGGCCAATTTACATTATTTACACTATATTCGCAGTAAATGCACATCTAATAGAAAAAATAGTAAAAGAAATTAAAAATGAAACATCAACCGGGCCCTTCTTGTTTAGGCCTATCGCATTTTAAAATAGGGTTAACATAGATTCACATGGTAATAAAAGAAGGCTGCAAAAGCCTACCTTCAGAGGTGGAGAGTGAATCCTGCAAAACTTTCTGACTTTTGACTTTTTAACTAGGTGTAATCTCTGCCTGGAGCTTCATTTTTACTTCATCAAGGCAAGTTTCAAGGTTCCTGAATTCTTCGGTGTCCGAAAATGTCCCAGCCTAAAACGCCACTTACAACATGATTAGAGATAAATTCAAGTAATTCATATTTCTACCGAGCAGTTACTTACAACATGACTAAGGATAAACATAAGTAACTGACTAGAGACTAAAAATCAGTCAAGGTCAACTACACTCGAGTAACAATTATTTATTGCAAAGTCATTTCATTTTGACTTGTTTTAGTTGATCAAACCGTTGGACCTAATGCTCGATTTACGTAAATTATTGGATCCATCACACATTTGGGGCCTAAAGGATCTTCAACTTCAAACGTAAAATGAATGATGAGAATGCATATATTGCAAATCCTTACAGCTTAATCAGTAGAAATGAAATACAAAAAAAAGTTGGAAAAAGTTCAACAGTTAAAACATAGAAAAGATAAATCATAAATGCAGCAAAAATGCAATCTACAAATAGTAAAACCAAACAACTTGCCTGTTTTAGCGTGTTCTTCAAGTGCATCTCGGCCGTAAGTAGTTCTCGACGACTATTGGTAGAGGAAGAGATATCCATGTAGACCTTACAAAGATCCAAAGAGGCCTGTGCAAAGCTTTTAAAACGGTCTCTATCTTTCCACAAATCAGATCCCTGAGAGAGAGAGAGACTTAAATTCATGGCATAACAACAAAAAATGAAGGAAATTTAAAGCAATTATCAACCGTAGGATGACAATTTTGTTAAACACATCATTAATTTCATTTGATTAGGACAAAAACCGATGCTTGAGAAAACAAGACAGCCAAGATTGAATAGACTGCTAATGTTGTCATCATGGTTCAGATTACATTCAAGGCATGCTAAAGTCAACTCTGAATTACATATATGATATAACACAGATAGGAATCAGATAATATTTACTGCTGTTTCTAGTAATATACTAAAATGGAAAAATAGGAAGTGCCATACTAGTTAGTATTTTGGTCCTATCTAGAAATATTATTCTGAGCGAGAGAAAAGTACAGTAGTTAGAATGTAGGAAGGGGGAGGAAAGGAAATGGCAAATGTAAAGGTGTTAGTACAATGACAGAATAAAGTACAATGCCAGGCAAATCAAAATAAAATGTATATCGGCAGTCAGCATCCAAGCAGGCACATAACCTCAAGCTTGTTTATAACGAACGTTTAACTTAACTGAAGCTTGGCTTTTTTGAAGGAAAAAAAAGAGTTCCTCAAAATATTCCATAACTCTTTAACCATCATGACAAATTTTGGCCTTTAACTTTTAAACTTCTTAATTTTGATTGAAGAGAACCTCATCAGAGTCAGAATATACGTCAAAAAGTACACTTTTATTCCAGTCTAGACCATAAAATCACTAAAAATCTCTCCTGAGGAGGGAAGAGTTGACAACTTATCCCAATCCAGAATCAGAAAAATAAGCATGAACATTCTTCAAGGAAAATAATGTGCTTGGCGGATCATAATGCTTTAAAAAATTAAAATTATCAAATTTACAATAGCAACATATTATAAGGCACTGTAAATGTAAATGGAGATACCTGATATGATCTAACTTGCTTCAAGAGTGCTTCACAACACATTGTGAGGTCACCTTTCATTCTATGCCATCTTGCATATAAGCCCCACGATTCTGGCCGACTTTCACTTCGAACTATCTGTATCATTAAAGTCACATGCATTAGATATTGTGGTGATAGTAATTAGTAATTACTGTTTCCAAATGCATAACTTATTTACTTTTTTGTGCATATCTTAGCTACATCTACAAAGAGAGTAGCCTCACTTCAATTAGAAACACAAGTATATTATCAACATAGGAATAATTTAGCCACACCGGCACAGCCCAAGTAACGCCTGCCTAAAGTAGCATGTTTAAGTACAGGTCCATATGGCAACAAATTTAGAAGTTCTGTGATTGGCGCTAAACATTGAATCCTATAATGAGACAACTTTTAACTCTCAAAATAAAAGAGTTCACCACCACTCGTAATAAGGACAAAAGATACTAGAACATAAGAACCATGAAAGAATTTGAAACCTGTTGTATAATTTTTCCAAGAAATTCCACCAAATGCTCATTTTCTCGCAATTGTCCAGCAGTCTGCTCAGCATTTCCAGATGGGTTAACAGAATCTACAAGCGAATCAGAACTGGTCTGAATGGAAAGATCATCAACACTGATTACAGCAGGCAGTCTAATTGAAGTCCTTTCCTCCAAATATTGCATGACCTTTTCGAGTAATTCAACATCATTTCTCTTATTATTGGTCATATTTAAAACCATCTTAATAGCTTCCAGAGCCTACAAAGATTAAACAAAACAAAAACAAATAGAAGTATATTCATAATTCAAAATGAAAAATAATAGTCATTCAACTAACAGCTATTTGAGAAAAAGCTCACATGCAAAGAATCTTGAGACTAAGAACTAGAAAGAATAGTCACAAGGTCTCATTTAAAAGCAAAAAATCAATAGTCATAATTTAAGCACTTCCATGTATATCGAAAAAAGTCTAAATTTAGCTTACCAAATGGTCTCATTCAAAGCCACAAGCTATTGTCTATCTCATTCAAAGTCATTTCCATTTATACACCCCGTTCTATTTCATTATTTAGCATCTCAGACAATGGGACAGATTCATATAGTTCATACCAGTAGCGCGGAGAAGACTTGAGTACAGTGAACTATCTTGTAACATATTACAAGCTATTAGGATTTAGGAATAAGCTTTTTCTTCTGGGTTCAAAGAGGACGAGGAAAAGGCTAACCTGACCAGAATAACCCACCCAAACAATCTGAAGCTTAACGCCTAAACCTAATTTAACTCTTTAAGGATTTACTTGGCACTGAAAGGATGGAATAGGGGAAACAAAGTGGATCTTAGGTGTGCTTTGATACAAGAGAAAATCAGCCAAAAGAAAAGGGGAGAGATGGATGTTTTCTTCCCAAGCCCACAAACCCAATCCATCAACATTTAGTGAATGGAGGAAGAGAAAATAAGGCATATTTGGATAAAACCTCTCAATTTAACCTTTTTCACTAGATCTGACAACTAATCCATAAAACCCAAGCAAATTCTCCAATTTGCATTTTTTTCATGCAAAGCACATCAACAGAAGAAATAACATGTTTTCCATCCTACTTTTTCTCCTCTCTCCAGAGGTTTTTCTTTCCACCCTCCAAGAAAAGCCTATATCTCAACAACCCAAACCTGAATAAAACAGAGAAAAAACTGCAACCGACTAACTGAACAGATTTTGAGTAAACAAAAACCTGAGGTAATCCAGACCCGGATCAACCAAAAACTGACCCCCAGCTGAAGTCAAATGATAACATTAAACCAAAATCAAACATACTTTATATTTTTTTAATTAAAAAAGATAAATAAAACAAGTTAATATAAAAAGGTGACCTGAACTCAAACTCAACTTCAGTCGACTTTAAAGATCTAAGAACTTAAACTTGAATAATCTGAAGCTCAAAAAAACCAGCTAATAGTTAAATGCTATAAAATTTTACCCATTATCTGCATAAAAATGCCAGAAAAATTCTAATAATGCGATCTTCATATGAATCAAGCAGAGCTCTCAAATAAGGTTGCGCAATGTTATACCAGATAGGGTATAGTAACATGGCTAATTCTTACCAGCTAGGTAACACCTCAAAACCAAACAGCTTAGGCAGGATTATTACCTGACCGATATTGCCAACATCAAAAGCAACATTGCTGTAGTTCTTCCACATCTGCCAGCTGTCTCGTCTGTCGCCAGAACAGGTTGTCAGTGTCGCACAGCAATAGTGTGTTTGAAAATACAGGCCTGGTGTGTGCATAATGTGTGATTTAATCGAAGTTCAAAAGCAGTACTTATATTTCAAGGCCTCCTTGAAGGCAATAAAGGACTCTTTATTCTTCTTCTTAACCATATGCCTGCATCATCAACAGATATGTTCCAATTGATTAAATTTACCATGAATCAATGTCTATATGATAAAATAGTCACACAATTTCCATCAAAATAAATAAGAACTATGAAGAGTAAATTCCCACATAGAAGGAAGCAGAAAACTCAAATAGTGATATTTGATTCAGATCAAAAGATATGACAAAAGACAGTTCAACAAAGATATATCTCAAGAAGTCATGGAACCAATCTTCAATGATCTCAAAAGTCATCTCTAAACTCCCAAACGAGCCTAACTGAAACTTGAACATGTTTTTGTTAGTTCCAAAATAGAAGTACAAATATCATGGAGAAAAAAATGAAAACACATGATAAATGATGAAAGAGAACGGAGCATACAAACAAGCAATATTGTTCCATGCCTCTCCATTTTCAGGATCAAGTTGCACCGCACGAGTAAAACCATCAAGTGCCTTTTCAATATCCCTAGCCTGTACATGATAACGTTAGTCATAAGTTTAAAAGGTTTATAACAAAGAAACAAACCTGCATAATCTTTTTTTAAACAAACCTGATAAATAGATCGACAAGTTGCCTAGCATAAGAAGTAAAACAGAATATCAAGCTGCGTACCTTCAATGCAGCAGCACCAAGTGCAAACCATCCATTTGAGTACAATGAATTCAAGGCCAGGGCAGACTCCCTGATTCAAGTGTAATCAGTTTTTCAGCTAAATAATACTTTTTGTTTTATGTCGAGCCAAATAAATTATAAGCTACAAAAACTACGAGTCCTATTGTAACAGAAAAGTAGGAAGCAATAAAGTAAATGTACCATAGGATCTTAGACTTCTCATATTCTCCTCTTCCATATGCATTATAAGCAAGAGATCGCTGGCACACACAAAAAAAGGTAAAAAAGAAAAAGGAAATAAAAAATTAATTAAATACCATTATAATGAAAAATACTAAAACAAAACATGCTAAAACCAATTTAATTATAAGAAACCTAAGTCAGTTACCTTAGCTCGCGCGGACCTATCATTTGAAACTTCCAAGGCTTTCTCATAACAGGCATCACTATGTGTAATATCACCCAATGAACACCTACAAAATAAAAATTACATTTTAATATATGACATTAATTTTTATGTTATGATCAGTACTACATTTTAGTTATTTGTTCAAGTTCAATTAATTATGATCAAAGTAAAAGCAGGTAGAAAAAAGCAAGTTAGCAAGCAATAAAAATGACAAGCCAAGTTAATGAGACTGGCATTGTTAGCGTAGGCACAAGCTGTGAAACAAACATGTTTAATTTGAAATAAAAGGAATAAAAAATACAATAAGTGAAGATCAATAAAATAGATGAATCCACATACCATAACTTTGGATCATTTGGTGCTCTAGACAGTTGCTTCTTGATGAGTTCAACTGCAGCTGCTTTCTTCTCTAATTTGCTGTTTAAGAATGCCACATCTGGCATGAGATTGAAATAGGACACAGAGAATTCCGAAAAGAAACAAAATGTACAGATAAACAAAGGAAATCTAACTCGGACAAGAGACGCTAGAGTTCATCATACCTGTAGCAGTATATTACATTATCCCACAACTCTAAATCCTCAAAGACTTTAAGCGCCTCTCCAATCAAACCACAGCTAACCAAAATCTCACCATATTGCCTAAAATCATGAGGAAAATGAGAAAAAGTGAATAAAGGTTAACTGCAAGAAATTGTTAAAACAATTGGCTCTATTAAAGAAGATATATATACAAACTACAGAAAACAAGATTATAAATATGTTGCAATTTAATGCAAAAACAAAAATATATTTACTTCCGAAGAGCAGGAATTGTCGGGATATAAACAGCATAACAAAAAGGAAGCCTCAGTGGAACCCCGGGGGAAGGCTTATGAATACTCTCAACCTGAAATAGTGCAAAAATAATTTTGTTAAAAAAAACAAAATGGACTCCATAAATACTAGAATTGAAAAACTTGATGCCACAGAGAGTAAACTAAAGAAAAGAAACCAAGATAAAAGAAGCAGAGCATCTTATAAACACCAAAAGTCAACTTCTTAGAAACTCTTGCCAATGTCATAAAAGGCAACTAATAAAGACAGGATGCATGACAAGTTACTCAACAAAAAGGTAGAAAGGGCATCAAACTTTGGCATTCATCATAATATTTCTAGTATAGGGTATCAATTAATATTTAAACTTTATGAATGTATGCTGCAAATCAAAACTATATGTTCAATAGTAATTTATGAACATTATTAATTGAACATTGTAATTACAAGAACAAACCGAACATAAGCAAAGGACAAGCACGGATATAAAATGGCAAAGCCGCACTATATTTTTAAAGAGGCCAGAAAAAGTATTAGTGCATGGACACTGGTCTTACCAAGTTATCCATCATCTGTAGTGCACGCACCTTTGTGCGACTGCGAGTTGACTCCCATCGAATTCGTAATACATTACAGAAACACTTCAACTGACAAAAGTACAAAGCAAGCAGCAATCCAAATTAATAACGTTTAAGATCATCTCAATGCCAAACAAATTTCTGTGATTAAAAAAACTGATAGTTCATCAAACAGATAATTCTTGTGGTGGTTAAATCATCCTTCTTCTTATCAACAATCATCATTTTACTATCCCGGCTACATTAAGATTGCATATTCAATCCCAGCATACTTAGTTTACAGAAAACTCCATATGTAAAGCAAAAAAAAATCTAGGAATATAATTCATATTTAATGCAGTTAGATATTAACTATTTAAACCCCCAAACAAACTTGTGCACAAATTTGTTTAACCCAGATAACTGGATAATTTTGCAATAATCAGCTTACAATGAAGTGCGAAGATTTTTGAGAATCAATTGCCTCTATATACGGAGCCATGTCCCAACCTGAAACCGACATAGAGCAGTAAGTAGCCTAGACATTTAAAGTAACTTTCTGATAGGAAAGATAGGTAATTAAATTAATTCCTATTTTATATGGATAGTTTCTGAGTTTGCCGGCATTTTTTCACTCTTTTTAAATAAGGAGATATCCATAATCTCATTATTATGTAGTGAATGTAAATCTCTTGAACTAAGGGCTCATACTGTGTTGTTAGGATTAAGGAACTCATTGATATATTTTCTCCCATACTTATATATTTCAGTATTTTATATTAGCCAATGAAGAATTCAGTTTATTTTTCTAAACTTATAGAATATCAGAGCTATAATAACAAATGCAATGGTCTGATACAGAAGAGAGAGCTACAAAATCATTTTCAATATATGGCTACAAAGTTACACAAACAGTACATCAATGAAGAGTAACACTAATGTGATTGTTTCCCTTTTCCTGGAACTTCTCTAGACTGAAGATGAAGGTGAGCAAAATTGGACATCAAAAACTTCTTTGAAAGTTTAAAAATAAGTTTATGAAGGCTATAGGATGAAACTTCAATAGAAAGAACCAGTGAATGACTGATAGACAAATAAACTGTTTGTTCTTAATTATTTCAAATAATTTAAATTTGTGAGCATTTTTTACTCTCCATTGACCAGATCCAAACAAGCTCAAATTTGAGAAGAAAACAGAGTCGGAAGATAAAGAATCAGTTCATTAATGTGAAACAAGGACATGGACTAATTGAATGGTGACTAGGAATGAACAAGAAAAAAGTGCTTGCGACAAGGAGCTATGGTTTAAGCAACAGGGTTTTACTTTTGGAGGCTATAAATCTGATGCTAGCACAAGAATATGAAGAATCTAAGACGAATAGGTGTAAAATATACAAGATGACACTCTATGACGAACACAATACTCATGTTTTCACAACATTTTCCAAGCTTAGATGACAATTTTAAGCCTATTGTCCTTGCTTTACAGAAAGAAGGCACCCACAATGAATTCAAATTCATACCTACTGATTACAGGAAGATTTTATTTTTCTGAAGACTCCTTGCCTTAGCAAAATAATTATAATATCATGTTACAAAATCCAAAGCAAAAGTTCATACCAGCAAAAGGGTCCAATCAAAAAATATTTGATCCCCTTACCTTGCATTTCACCATGCGGACTACCCTTTTCAATTAGCAGGCATTGTGCTAACACCACAGCCTGCTGAACTGCTGTTAAAGTGGAAGCAACACCACCACACTCATTCTTCCCAAAATCATTAGTACCATTCTCTACCAGCTTTGGAGTCATAAATATGTCAGACGCTTCACTGAGATCTTGACCAGTCAACTGTATGTCAGGATCTATGGAAGTGTTTATATCACCACTTCCTGATTTCGAGCTTGTATTTGCAACCAATATCATTTGTGCCTTTGGTTCTACCTAAGGAAAGATTATTCCTAATATTAATAACAATTGAACAAAAATTCACAAAAACGCATAATTAAGACCTTCTCAACATTTACCTGATGTACAGTCCGTAAGCCAAGAATGCCAGTAACAGAGAGCTGAAGATCAGCTGCCAATTCAGCCGACTGGAAGTCTAACCTGCAACGAGGAAAAGGATTTAATGGAAAAAAATAAACTTCAAAACAGAAGAACCTTGTACCACTAGCAACCTCAGGCAACCCATCAAATAATCATGGTTTGGTGTTAAAAAAAGTTTGTGCTGAAGAGAAAAACTGCAAAGCATAGCATGATCTCCCAGAGTGAGAATACAAGGTTTTCAATATTTCCCTATTATTGAATAAGCAAATTTCTCTTCAGATTTCAGAAATGGCATGAAAAGTTGACACTCAATAAAAATTCTAAGCAACTACCATGCCTTGAGAAAAGGTATGGTTGACAAGGTAAAACCTGTTCAAAACAACTATTTCTTGAGTAATACCACAAATACAAATTAACAGGCAAAAGATAGTGACTTGGAATAGACATATCTCTCAAATTCCGAAACATGCAACAATGGATCAAATAATGAGCAGTTAATTGATGTTTAGTCAATTTTTCACACTAGATGAGAACATGGGGTAATCTTCTCCACTGTAAATAAGTCGCTCCGAAAATGTATGTACAGTTCCATTAAGACCAGATCAAGCTAGGCATAAATATCCCTATCAATCGGTTCAATGAATATCCTTTGAAATAAGAATCAATATATCGGTAATAAGTAATAACCCTATCCAATACACTGTATTTCCTTGAAACTCACCTACAATGATCAAGTCTGCCGTAAATATATTCTAGCACCCCTGCTTCTAAATGAACCATTGAAACAACTGTAGATGCTTCCCCATCTTGCAATTGATCACCCCAGTAACTTGTCACTTTTTCCAAACTTCCAAAATGATTTGAATTTTCACCCTTAAATACTTGCAATAAGTCAAAAAGTGAAGAAGAACGCTCATCCAAAATTCGTTGATGAATAAGTAAAGCTCTAAACAGCCACCATGAAATGCTCCTGATTTTAAATGTGGACGTGACACTTGCTTCAAATAGTAGATCTCTTGTCTTCAGGAGTAACATTTTGGCAAAAACTATGTACTACAAAGCAAAAGGAGAGAGACAATTTTAAGTAAATTTATGAAACCAAACTGTAAATTTGAAATCAAGAACATGTCCAAAACAACAAATTAGATCCTCAAAGTATTCGAGGAACAGATTTCAAATTCCAGATTTTGTATAGAGAAGTTAATGTTATTGTATGCAACAATAAAGATACTGAAATCACGTAGATATGTACATGTGTGCATTATTTAACTATAATAAGGCTCGACAGAAAGCAATTCCCTCCTATAACAGATCACTAATTATGATTTGATTGTAATTTTGATAATATATGATCTGCATTTCAACATCTGCTTCTGTAATAAGAAAAGGCAAAAATAAATTGCAGACATGTTAAAAAAAGAACAACAAGAAAATCCTAATGCTTTGTCAAACAGCAAACAAAACTGTAAATTAGCAACACTCAACTGGTATTTCTCCCATGTGCTCTTCAATAATCTTTTAAATTGGAGATGATCACTTCTTGTTAGCATGAATGAAGACAGAAAATACTTATATATTCTTTCGTATCATCTTCTATCTTAACTAAGCATGAATAGAAAAAATCACCCACCACTTCTCCATCCTCTGGCTCCTATATCTTATCAAGAAAAACCTGACGCACTATTACTCTCCTACTTGCTTTCTACTATGAGGTTAACAAACTGAGTAAATAACTAAAGAAAGGGCCAACTAAAATATAATAATTATTTAAGGAAAAATGTTCATCTATGTTTTACTTCTTCAAAGTTCAAAGTCCCTTTTCTTTCACTTATAGCCCCCAATCTAAAAGTTTCTGATGATTACTTCACAAGTGAAAAGCAAATAGTAAAAGCATAAACAAGAGAAAGAGCTTAACAATTTTTATTTCTATAAATTTGAAGGACAGGCTTATGAACTGATAATATACATACCTGAAGATAAGAGAACTTGCCAAGCAAGTCTGAGCCAGCGGCCATGAGTTGATTCCTCGCCCAATTCTCCCATTCCACCATATCACTTCCTTCCCACCAGGCCTTCATCGGTAGTGGCCGCTTCGGTAACCCATCCACAGGCCTAATTTTTAAATTCAATAACATTTTATATAAAAGGAGGAGAAAATGGGTCTTAAAATAGAAGTATTGGCAGAAAATAGAATAACACGTTTTCTTACTTTGTAAAAACGTAAATTACTTATTCCGATTTTAAAAAATATTGTTGGAATTTATATAGTATTCGGAAAGTAAGAGTTGCAAATAGACGTATTTCATTTACATAGAAATGGAAGGCCTTACCCAGTCAAATTGCACTGAGTGAACCAGAATAAAGCTGCCACAGCAACGCACACAACAAGCACAACCCTACAAGCTTTCTCCGCATCGTCAATGGAAGGTTCATTGATGAACGATTCGACTCGGTCTAGTAACTCGGAGTAAGCTCGGTCAGGAGAGTGAGAAGAGAGGTCGGAATCGGGCGAGGCAAGGACAAACCGTGCGGCGTCCGAGGAAAGGGCTCCGAGGTAGTCACCGGACTCGACGGAAGTGAGGAGGTTGGAGATAAGAGCGTGGAGAGGAGAAAGGGAAGCAGCAAAGTCATCTGAATGTTCGAAGTGAGAAGTAGAAGAAGAAGAATCCGACGGAGGTGGACGGAGGGTGCAGCGAAGGAGTCGTAGCTCATATCCTCGTACGATTTCTATTTCGCGTTCCGCCATGTTCATAGAGAAATCAAGGGTTTAAGGGTTTTACAAAATGATCAATTGGAGGCTAAAAGCGTCAATTAAGGACTTTATACTGCTAAGTGTTTGAGAGGCACGCGCGCAAGAAATACGAACATAAAACGAACCTCTCCTCTCCAACGGTCTTCACAAATTGAAGTATTATTTTAATTTGTATTCGGGTCGGTCCTGAATCATAAAATATCCCTTATCCGAATACCCGACTATCCGGTCCTAGTTTGATTATTATTATTATTATTATTATTATTAGGGTAATCTTCACCAGCGGTCCCTTTCGTTTAGGGTGTGTTCTATTTTGGTCACCAGAATTCAAAAAAGATTATTCTGGTCACTTACGTTTAGAATCATTTCTATTTTGGTCCCTTAGCCGTTAGTCTCCGTTATTTTTAAAAAATAGTTTCTAATTTAACCCCCAAACTTTCAAAATTTTATTTTTCATCATCTTCCCCAAAATTATAAAACTAAAACCCCATAAAATTAAATCAATGGATATAACCCACCACTACAACTCATTCCCCCAAGATTAAAAGCGTCAACTTCCAAAACTACGGAGTTTTAAATGCATTATCACTGCTACGCTTTCCTTTTAATCAACAAGTTCTAAGATAAAATTAGCAACATACCGGGTGTATGCTTCCTAACAGAAGATGTAATTAGCTCTGTTACTTTCTTCACTGGACCTTGTACCTTATCAGATACCTTCTTCTAAGGTCTTGAAGCCTTGGGACTGGCATGATCTCGGGAAGCAATTCTTCTGAAAATTCGTTTCTTTGTTTGCATTGGACCAGGAGTTCTGTCCAAATCTTCAGGACAATATCAATACCCATTGTTCTTGAATTAAATAATTTAAACTCCCAGGGTTATGATTCAAATTTGAAGCATTTAAAATACAATAAAACTTTTAGAAATAAAATGGAACTACTCTCAAACATGCTCTGACTGTTTAATGTAAACTGAAACAATTAAAACAACAGACATGTCAAACCTCTAGCTTAAACTGATTTAGATTACCCAAAACAGTCACCTTTTACTCATTTTAAAATTGTTTCCATCCAAATTTAAGTGTAAAAAAATGCAGGCTGTCATTCTGGGATCTTAACTTCCCACACTACAACCCCTAAAGAGTTCAAATTTCCTACAACATTCAAACAAACTTCAACATGTTTACAAATTGCAATGCACCCAAAAAACAACAAATTACTAATGTGAAAACAATTTACAGTAAAAAAAATTCAGATTTAAATGAAGAAAATTAGAGCAAATCATTCTACTTAATTTATCGAATGAGGACAAAATTTCAAAACCCTAAGTAACACCGGCTCCCAAAATAGAACACTAGACCTAGAAAAAAAATAGCAAACAACATAACCTAGTTAAGAAATGAACATAAACCCTACTGATTCTCTAATAAAAATCGTAGAATGGCACAATAAACAGAGCATTTCACTTAAGTTAATTAGAGTCCGCGTGAATTAAAAAAAATTAAACCCTGGAGAGAAATAGAGTTCATCAAAGCTAAGATGTATGCAGACAAAAGAAAAGGCAAAATGCAATAAACGAAAAAATATCTATTTAAAATTTTTGTTTTAGGATCAGAAACAAAACTTCCATAGAGCAGGCATGACCAAAAATACATGTCAAATTTACAAGCATGGGAACTGTTCAGGGTATTCCAATATTTGCTCAATCATTAAACTTACCACATTTTCTCTTGCACGTGAAACACCAGATACATCAAAAGCACTCAAATTATGAGCTCTTGTAGTGGAAGTTATACTTTTAATCTTGGGGGAATGGGTTGTAGTTGTGGGTTATAGCGATTGATTTAATTTTATGGGGTTTTAGTTTTATAGTTTTTGGGGAAGATGGTGAAAAATAAAATTTTGAAAGTTTGGGGGTTAAATTAGAAACTATTTTTTTTAAAGTAACGGAGACTAACGGCTAAGGGACCAAAATAGAAACGATTCTAAACGTAAGTGACCAGAATAATCTTTTTTGAATTTTGGTGATCAAAATAGAACACACCCTAAACGAAAGGGACCACTGGTGAAGATTACCCTTATTATTATTATTATTATTATTATTATTATTATATTACTAAAACATACCGTTTCGTACTCGGTGAGTTCACTCACCCAAACCAAACCCAGCAAATTACAATACCTAATTCCTATTTCCCTCCGATCGCCTCTCCGTCATCGCTCTCTTTCTCCACCGCCTTCACTAGCTTTTGTTTCAATCCTCTGATTTCTCCACCATTCCTCCAGCAAATTGCAAATTGCAGATTCATCACCTGTATGTTCTCTGAATCTTAAGGTATTGCTCTCTGTCAATAGTTTGAAGAAAGATTGAGCGTTCTCCGGATTATCAGAGGAACTGTAGTTTTGGTATTACAGTGGTAGCTGCTGGTTCACTTTAAATCTCTTGCGAAATCTCTTTCAGCTTTCAGGTAATTCTTTTTTTTTTTTTTTGCAACTCAGAAGATTTTTCTTTTGTTGTTTTTTCGCCTCTTTTTTTCTCTCTAAATCTTGTTATTTTATTTCTGATAGATTTCGTTTTAAACTAGACTGTATTGTGTAGTTGCGCGAACTTTTCGTATATATTCTGCGTGGTTAATTTTTAGTTGTTGTGTTAATTGGTTACGTTTACCTAAAAGAGAAAGCAGTTTTAAGTTTAAACCACGAAAAATAGCTTAGATTTCATTTTATTCTTCTTCTTTTTCAATTACTGTTGTATGTTGGTGGATTGGAAGCCTGGTAATTTGATGGTCATAATTAAGTTTGCACTGTAAAGTTTTGAAATTCCAATAATGAGCTGAGAAAACCAACCTACTACATGTCATAATAGAGACAGGAGTTGGGAGGGAGCATGGTTTCTCATTCGCTGTCCTAGGGGAAGGTCTTTGGTTGGATGATCTTACAAGTGTTTTAGAGTTTTGCCGATGATATGTATTCTCTTAGTTTAGTATAATGTTGTTTCAAAAGCTCACTGTTTTCGCTCCTAGCGAGTTTTTTGGACTAGTTTTTGTTTAAATTTAGGCGGAAAATGGGATCTGAATCCAGTTCTTTGAGCCGACAAGTATATGCACCTGCCTGCCATTGAGTCAGATGTTGGGATGCTTTCGTTCACTGTATCTTTAAAAAGAGAGAGAATATGAAATGCAAGGTTTTTAGTAACTTGGGCATTAAAGGGGGAAACGGCAGAGCGTTAAACTTCTATCTTTGATTTTTGTAACTTTTTTTATTGTTTGATCTCCGTTGCTTATGTCTTCTGTGTGAATTATATCCTTTGGATGTTGAAGTTGTTGAACCGTAAGAAAGATAATTTGTATTTTAGTCATTAACTTTTGAAGAATGTAAATTGATTTTCTTTCCCTTTCATTGCAGATAATTGTCATATCTTGTTTGTGAGTTCGGGAATCTTCATTTTGTCCTACAATGGTTGGAGAATCATTGCCGGAGTTAACCGACCGGGAAGATGTTTTACAGCCTTTACTTAGCGCATCAAATTCATCTTCGCTACATGAAGCCCTTGAATTTCTTATACAAGCTTCTAGGGATGCCGTTGGCCGCGCAGAACTTGCATTAAGGAATATCCTTCCTACTGTTTTGAAGCTTGTAGAATCTCTCGATCGCGCATCAAGTCGAGAATATCTCATCCAAATTTTGAAGCTTCTTAGGAATCTATGTGCTGGAGAAGTTGCCAATCAGAATTCTTTTTTGGAGCAAAATGGAATAGAAATTGTTTTGACTGTTTTGAGGTCTGCAGCACTTGCTGCTGATCCGGATTTTGGGATTATCCGTTTCAGTTTGCAGGTTTTGGCAAACGTTTCATTGGCCGGAACAGAGCATCAACAGGCTATTTGGCTTAAGTTGTTCCCAAATGAGTTTTTCATGCTAGCAGGCATCCTTAGTCAGGAGACTAGTGATCCTTTGTGTATGATTTTATACACCTGTTGTGATGGAAGACCTGGACTGGCTACTGAACTATGTAGAGATCCGGGGTTGCCTATTGTGGCGAGTTTAATTCGCACTGTTGCTTCAGGTACTAATGATGAGTCTTCGGTTTTAAATTTTTTATCATTGTGTTCCCTACTTTGTTTCGAATATATTTAGCTAACTTTAAATCCTCTTTTTTCATATCAGTTGGTTTCAGAGAAGATTGGTTTAAGTTACTTCTCTCGAGATTATGTTTGGAAGACATTCACTTCCCAGCACTCTTCTTTAAACTAAGTGAAGGCGATGCCTCTGAGAACAGGGGAAACACTGCCTTAGGCGATGATCATTTCTCATCGGAGCAGGCTTTTCTTCTGAGAATCATATCCGAGATCCTAAATGAACAAATTGACGAAGTAAGAGTTCCCAATGACTTTGCATCATGTGTTCTTGAAATATTTAAGAGATCATTAAGGATTGTTGATTTTGCCACTAGAGGCAAGTCCGGTCTTCCAACTGGCTCTACATCCGTTGATGTTATGGGATATTCTCTCATTATTTTGAGGGATATCTGTGCTGGAGACGGTGTAGGAGACTTGAAGAAAGATTCTGTAGATGCCGTCGATATGCTACTCTCCAATGAACTTTTAGACATTTTATTCTCTTTGCTTCGTGATCTTGAGCTACCGTCAACCATAAGAAAAACCCTGAAAGATAGTGAAAACCAAGAACTGATTTCGCGCTCATCTAAGCTCTGCCCTTACAAAGGATTCCGGAGAGATTTGGTCGCAGCAATCGGGAATTGCGCCTATAGAAGGAAGCACGTGCAGGATGAAATAAGGCAGAAGAATGGGATTCTACTGTTGTTACAGCAATGCGTTACCGATGATGACAACCCGTATTTGAGGGAATGGGGGATTTGGTCTGTGAGAAACTTATTAGAAAGTAATGCAGAAAACCAACAGGCTGTGGCTGATTTACAGCTACAAGGGACTGTTGACACTCCTGAACTCACCAGACTCGGTCTCAGAGTGGAGGTTGATCGAAACACTCGTCGCGCAAAGCTAGTAAACATCCCAGGAAGCTACCAAAAGTCTGTCGAGTAATTTTATTTGATTGTTTTAGTATAGCTGCTGAACTCATAAGAAAAGGTGTCACGGTCTTTGAAAATTTGTATTTTGGTTTGCATAATTTTTCCATTTTTGTTATATAGCCAAAGCTAACAACTAAACAAATTATTTAACGACATTTAAAACAGAAGTATTAGAGAATAAAGAGGGGAAGTTATACTCTATCACTTGATTATAAATTTAGTAAAAATACCTTTTTTAATAGTCTAAAGGTGATTACAAGTTACTATTTGTTCACACATATTTTTAACCTTTTAACGATGCACATACACTTCGTAGATAAAGTGATTTGAATTTGTGTTTTTTAAAATGAACACCATCTGTTTTTTCATTGAGACACTTCTCGATTAAAGTCACTATAAAGAAGGATACTCTATTTGGTTAAATTCAATTTCCAGAAGAGACTTAATTTAAATATTATTAAAAATAGATTATTAATCATTTAATATTAGACGAAAACAGTGATGTAATGTGATATAATAATAATTTTAGTCATCAAAACTTACACATATTTGTTAATTTAAAATAATTTAATAAATTTAATCTTTGACAATTAAAAAAATTCATCATTTTAGTTTCTGTTCTTCTCTCATAAATATTAATAATTTAACGGTAATTTGTTTAATAGTAAAATGCAGTTGTCCAGTTACACATGAACGAAGCTAAAATTAAAAAAAGAGAGAAAAAAATTATCAAATTTCAAAATTAATAAAGATATAATAATTATTTAATCTAAAATTTAAGAGGAATAAAATTTAATTTACAAATATCAAACTAGCATAAAATAAAATTGTCATTAGACAAAAAATTTGAGAGCACAAGCTCTCGTTACTAAGGGAGTTTTGTCACTGCAATTATTGTTTTGATTCTATGAACTCGCTTACAGTAAAAAAAATAAAAATTTTAAATGTGAATGACCGAATTTATTGAATCATGTTAAACTAAAGAAATAAAATGTATAACTTTCTAGTACTAAAAATAATTTTATATTAATTTGAAAGAAAAAATATATCGTCACATTAGAGGTTATGCTTCAATTTTAACGAGGAAATAAACTATGATGGCATATATATAACTTTTAGAAATAACTTATTTAATTATTTATTATAAAACATAATTAAGTGAACTTAATTCTACTTTATCTAAAATAAAAATTACTACTTAACAAGAGCATTAGGCCCGGTACAGTCACTAACGACATGGTTCCAGACCCACTGAACCAAGTACCTCCGTTTGATCCCATTCATGTTATACGTGGCGCCATCTTTACCCTTCAATACACTTCCCGTGTAAGGCTCATCATCTCGAGTTCCATAAATACCCTCGCACATATCCGCTATTTCCACGCGAGCCATCTCTTGCCCTCCGTACCAAGCGTTTCCCAGTGGGTCGGTCGCCAGCTCGGCCACCTCGTGTCCGATCAAGCTTATCATTCCGTCCACTCCCACGTCACCGTTGGGTGACTTTAACGCCTTAAACCCCGCCATGTATTCCGGTACGGCGAAAGGAAAAGCGCATGTTTCCGGGCAAAGCTCGGCAGAGTTACCCACCCATGCGTATAGGAGGCGCGTATATCCCACGATTGGTTGCAACATGAAACCGTGGAACGCACAAATTTGCGTGCAAAAATCCTGGACGTACACGTCATCGGATGTGAGCAAGAGGTACAGCCCGCTCCCGGAGTTGATCGGCAACCGCTTCATGCCGGCGGCTGTTACGGCGCTTTTTATCACGGACTGTATCGACGAGCGGGAGAGGGACTTCCCGTGGGAGTAAAAACGATCGTTTACCTCTTCCCCTAAGAGCACCGTACGGGAAACGTTGGCTCCCTTTCGGTCCGTGTAAAGCTGCACGGTCTTCCACCACCCGGCAACCGAAGGGTTCTTGGAATGGACGGCGGAGATTGAGTTGATAAAGTCGCGGATGATATTCTTCTGGGAGTTCCGCCACGGGCCGTACCAGATTGGGTGGATGGTGATATTGGCGGTGAGTACAGGTCCCATGTGGTATTTTATGTCGACCAAGTTTAAACCGGAGCTGTTGGGTTTGAAGTCGGGCCGTGGACGGTATCCGATGACCGGAGTTACAATGAGCAGCGCTGCAACTGCAGTGAGAAGCATCGGAACCTGATGCATCGAGAAATAAACAGATAGATTAAGAGAAAGATTCAAGAAAGAGGTTACCCAGATTTTGAAAATGCTTTCTTCTTTTCTTCTGGCTAACCTTGCCTCATTTGCTGTTGTTGTAGGGTTCGTTTGCTCTCACGTGATCCTTTCCTTAACATCAGAATGCATGGGTTTGTACCTTTGTTTGCATGTTGGCATATGATAGGTCCTAACTAGGAATGTAATATTTAGATATATATATATGCCTAAATAATTGTTAGAATTATTGGACTTAATGGGTATATGATAGCTATCTGACCCTAAATCAATGTGATAATAAACTGGCCCTGCGTCGGTGCTTGATAGAATAAGGGGAAAAGGTGAGGCTTATCGAATATGGACAAATACATTTTAAGATTTATGATTTAGAGTTTAGTATATACGTTATAGTAGAAAAAATTATTTGAAGGTAAGAGTAAATGGGGTAAAAATCTCCTGCCCCTTAACCATGCCTCCTTCTATGCCCCCTGCCTAAAAATACTTAAAAATTAAATCTTACCCCATAACCCTAATTTTCATATCCTAAACCCTAAAAAATACACCCTACCCATAATTCCCGACACCCTAACCCTAAGTCCCAACCTTAAACTTCAAGATCTAAACCCTAAACCCACTATTTTAAAGTGGGGCACAAATGGGGGCATACTTTGGAGCAGATGATTTCTATCCGAGTAAATGAGGTTCACCCACTTACGTCTTACTTACCTTAACTTAAGATATAAATGTCAGATTGAGATGATTTCATTGGTAAGCCTGATATTAAAGATGATGGTGCAAATTGTATCAGCTCGAATCATAATTTTGGAAATGTTAAGATGAGTGAGAGTTTAAAAAGCAGGGCTAAAATTAGAAATTTATAAGGGATTATAATAAGATTAAAATTTTGAAGGAGTTGTTGAGTTATGTGGGGCTCGATTCGTTCAACTGATTATGCTCACCAAGTGGTGGAGAGGTGGATATTTGAGTGTTAGGGTTTAGGAAGCTAGAAAGGAAATAGATACAATGATTTAGAGTGGTTCGGTCTTCTAACAAGCACCTACATCCACTACCTTAGCTCCCCACTAAGGATTTCACAATCAATCCACTAATTGATTCGTCCCCTTTTTTAGGCTTAGGAGGAAACCCTTACAACCAATCAAGCTTTCTACCCAAAGCCTTGATTGAAACCCTCTTTACGAGAGATAAACAAAGCAAACTTGTAACCCTCTAATAGGAGTTTGTTTGCACAATTAAGCACTCACCCAAACCTAAAACACTTGAGCAAATTTGACAATTTTGGCTCACTAGTGTTTGTCTATACAAGAATTGACAATTTAGGCACTAAGACAATGTTTGATCATTTGATGTTTGACAATATGAGCATTAGCCTTCTCTTGATGCTTGGAGGTCCCTTTTAAACTCCCAATTGAGTTTGTAGCCGTTACTAGCCGTTGGGATCAAATTGGAGCCGTTGAGGACTTTAATTCCCACCATAAATGCATTCTGCAGCTCCCCGTTTCGAAACGCTCGAAGCCGTTTCGAAACACTCTCAATGTAGAAAGAGCCGTTGCAGTCTGTCAGGGCATCCGTTTCGGAACGCCTCCTGGCCGTTTCGAAACCCGTATCGAAACGCTATAGTCCCGTATCGAAACGCATGCATTTAAAAGTTGGTTGGGAAAATAGCCGTTGGGGTTTATGATCGTTGGGGTCATTGCCACGTAGGCGTATCGAAACGGCCTAGCCCGTTTCGAAACGCTGGGCAAAAATCAAGTCAAGGGAAAGCTCGTTTCGAAACACATTTCGAAACGAATATGCTACTGGAATCCCCTGTTTCGAAACGCCTTATGGTGTTTCGAAACACCTGGACAGGTTTGAGAAGTTTGGCTTTGAAACACATTAAAAACTCATTTAAAAACATCTCTAAACATAGTTTCAGAATATTTGGACTTTGGAAATAGTTTTAAATACTTTTTAAATCAGTCCAAAACATTTTTCAATTATTATATCAAAACATTAGTTCCACATGAGTATTGATGGTCAAAATAGGGGTTTGATGGTGATTGAGATGGTTGTCTCAAGTTGGATGACCTCCCTAAATAGGAGCTCATGTGTTCTTTTCTTTTCAAGAGTGGTGGTGGTGGTGGTCATCCATGAGAGACTTAGTTTTTTTTGTTGCATGCTCAATTTTATACTACTCGGACAAGTGCTAATGTCATAATAAGTTTGTCGTGACGCGTTGATTGGATTGGTTATGACCTGACGGCAGCATAGGTTTCTCCCGTTATCCGTAGCGACCATATGCACGGGCACGTGGTCGTGGGATGCTATAGGTTGCGAAGAGTTTCGCGCGCGATTTACAGGTAGTTCTGCGCGTTTATCTACATTGTTGTGTTGTCGTCGGGTATCTCTTGTGTTGTATTGATCGCAGCCTTGTCCATCTTAATTTTAACACGTAGTGTTGCTTGTTTATAAATATTAACAATAGGCCATAATAAGATTTCAATAGATTGGAGAGACTATAAAATGAATATTATCTTCTCTCTAAGAAAAAAAAATATTTTATTACCATTAGAAGAAAAAAAATATTGGCTAGATCTTGCGCCCCAAAACCCCTTATGTTCTGCTCATATTGGAAAGTGATGATAATAATTGTGGAGATTATAGGCATGAAACAAATTGAAAATGAGGATCAAGTGGATGATAATTTGGAGTTTGGACCTTGAGAGAGTGATTTGGATCTTAATTTAAGCTCACCTGTAAACGAAAAGGTGGGCTGAGGCTCGGTACATTGAGTGGATGAAGGGAACTTTGAGTTACAACCAGCATCCGCGAAGCTATGAATTAAAAATTAAAGGCATGAAAAACTCTTGAACTTTTGAAAATAAATCAATTAAGTTTTTGAATTTTTTCACCGAATTAAATAATTGAACCGAGAAATTGAATCAATAAGCCCTTGAATCAATTTTAACCATTAAATATTGATAATTTTTTTATCTGTTGGTGTAGTGTGGTGTGTCACAATGTCTTGACTTAACATTTTTAAAAAATTATTTGAAAGTTCTAAAAAATGCGTATAAATATAAAAAAATATTTTTTTGAAGAAATTTGTAAATGCAACATGATAGAACTGTACTGTATCATGTGCCAGTAGTATTTAAAGAAAAAATTGTCAAAATTTAATGGTCAAAATTGGTCAAAGGGCTTAATTAATTCAATTTCTTTGTTCAAGAGCTTAATTGAGTGCAAAAAAAATATTCAGGGACTTAATTGCTTTTTTTTCAAAATTTCAAGGGCTTCTTGCACCTAAGCCTAAAAACAATAAAAAACTGAAAAATGTCATCAATAGGAGTCGATTCACTAACTTCAAGTAAAATAAACTTAAGTTTTACAACCACTCTATAATATTAAAACAAGTATAATAAATAATAATTTAAAATTTTACAATGACCAAGTTAAAAAATATAAAACCGTAAAAGTAGACCACGGGGCCTAACCCCTGCCCATGTGGCTTCGCCTATGGTTACAACAATATACTAGATGAGTTTTGGGAGGGGTCGCATTGGTGATGAACAAGGTGTAGGTACTTAAGAAGAGGAGAATGGGTTGATGGTGGCGAATAAGGTTTGTCTCAACAAAGGTATGCCATATTTCTAATTCTAATATTGAATTGGTTATGCATAATTACATGCATTATTAATAAATCAGATAATGACACACGTATTATTATTTAGTTTCACGACGGTACATAAAATTATACAATATTAATGCTTCAAATATTAATTCTTAATAAAATATTAATTTTTAAAACCCAATTATTGACTTACTTCGTAATTTTAATCTTAAATTTGAGCCTTGTAACTTGATTTTGATTTTGGTGATGGGCTATTTCACTTCTAATTTTATTATCAGTTTTATGTTATAGTTTTCGCAGACTTAAAAGGCCGAAGCTTGAAATTTGATGGCCAGCTTCTGCCCATCACTTGCGGACACAATTGCCCAGTCGCGCAACCACTTGCACCACCTCAGCCCACTTGCCTGACGCCATCTCCATCGCTGTAATCCTCCGTCGCCACCGCCTACCCCACTGTCACCGTCCATCACCACCAAGCACGAGGTTCCAACTTGCACATTTCTTTTCCCATTTTGTCGATCCTAATTCCTATGACATGCGTCAGTAAGTTTTTTTCTACTCTTTTTCTTTATTTTTTTCTATTGACTTTCGCGGTGTCTTAAGATTTTGTCCTGATTAATTTAAAACGATCTGCATCACACTTTTATTTTTGGTGGATGAATCTCTAAGCGAAAATTCTATGCACACAAAACCTGAAACCTGCTTAACCGAAAATAAACTGTTTACCACTTGAACCATTACGTCAACAACATATGAATCAATTTAATTAAACAAAATGTTTAAAACTAAAATGATTAACAATGGAATTCCCTTTATTATTTTTCACGAGGATTGAATACGAATTTTAAATTGAAACATAAACTGTTTTTATATTAACTTGTTGATATTATCAACTCGAAATGTGAATGCAACCAATATAACAAAAACAATATAAAACACGTTTTTTTAAATGGACAAACAAAAAGAGGAAGAGAGTTGAAAGTAATCATTCATTTTTACCCGATATCATGATTTTATTGACATGAGTGAGTTCTTACTTGATTATAGGTAGGGGTGTTTATTGTCAGATATCATAT
The DNA here is from genome assembly GCA_030270665.1 of Hibiscus trionum. NCBI lineage: Eukaryota > Viridiplantae > Streptophyta > Magnoliopsida > Malvales > Malvaceae > Hibiscus > Hibiscus trionum. The sequence continues at coordinate 11,025,325 of BSYR01000036.1, read as the reverse complement.
TAGATTTAATCCGTTTTTTTTGGATATTTGATTTTTCAGATCGACAATATTATGATTCGTATTTAATTTGAAAAAAATTGACATTTAGATATTCAGATATTGAATATTTTGATCGAATATTCAGATATTCGATTATCTGAAAATATAATTTGATTCAACTATTTTTTGAATTTGAATGTTGTATTTATGAAAATTTCAGAATTTCGAATATAACAAACAACAAATTGCTAAATATAATAAGATTCACATATAAGAAATTTTCGATTTTTTTTTAAATTTTCGGATATAACAAGCATCGTTGTTAAATATAATAAGATTAATATTCATGAAATTTTGAATTTTCGAATAATACAGAACTTGAAATATTGCGATCCGTATCTGATCCAAAAAATTTAAAATCGGATCGGATATTCGATCCGGAAATAAAAATCAGATCATATATTTGAATTTTCGGATCAGGTCAATGGATAATCGGATCGGATCGATCGGATAGGGTATTTTTGAACACACCTAGTAGTAGTAGGGGTGTAAATGAATAAAGCGTTCGACGAATTGTTCGTATAACATTCGTTTATTAAGCTAAATAACGAGTATGGATAAAAAATGTATGTTCGTTTAATAAACGGACGAACACAAACAGAGGTGTGTTTAGTTCATTTATGTTCGCGAACAAGCTCGTTTATAGGATGAACATGCTTGTGGATGTATCTAAATACTACTTTTTGTTGTTGCCAAAGATGTTATATAAGTTCATGTTGAAATGTAAGTTCTATTTTATTGCTTTTGTTTTATTTATTTATTTATTGTTAATTTCGTTAATATTTTTAACATATAAACAAATATGTTCGAACGAATAAACAAACACGTTCGCGAACACTAAACGAACATGTTCATGAACATTAAACAAACGAACACGAACACCTTCAAAAATAAATAAACGAACACGACATTAACAATTTAAACGAACACGAACCAAACATAAACACCTTTGAAAATAAACAAACGAATACAAACATAATCTTGTTCGTTCAAGCTCGGTTCATTTACACCCCTACTTGGCAGGAGATAAGTTTTAGGGTAAAGTACACAAACGGTCACTAAACTATTTCAAAAATCCAAAATGGTCATCAGATTTTCAAAAGTTACATACTGAGCATTAAACTTTAATTTTTGTTATAAAATGGTCACTAAACCATTAACTGTTTTTAACTGTGTGACATGACAGTTACTAAAGTTTGTATAACAATACATTTAATCTAATATTTACACCTTCAACCAATTTAAACATCAAGAATGAGAGTTAAATTAAGACTAAATGGATTGAATGTGTAAATATAGAAGATTAAATGTGTTATTATTTAAATTTTTGTAACTGTCAAGCCATTCAATGGACGACAGTTAACGACTCAATGACTATTTTATTACAAAAACTAAAATTTAATGCTTATTATGTAACTTTTAAAAGTTTGGTAATTGTTTTATATTTTTAAGATAGTTTAGTGATCATTTCTATACTTTACCGGTTTACCCTGAGTTTTAAGTAGTTTTATAGAAAAATTGAAATTCCATAATTTAAAATGTGGCTCCCAATTAAAGCACGTATGCCCGCACATCACCTGCCGCCTATAAAAGAAAATCCGCAGGAAAAAATAGAAAAAAGAGAGTAACGGCAACCGACCTAAAGCTTTAAAGATTGCTTTCTCGAGATTGCTGATTAAAATGGATAAAATAATGTTTCTAAATAAAAAGTAGTGCAATCATTTATTTATGAGATAATATCGTAAATAGTACCTATGTTTTTATTGGATATTCCATATACCATCGTAACTTTTATTTTATTTTTATAACCATCAATTTACGGCTCATTGACAGATTAGTTCAGATTGAGTGTTGTAATCTTATAGAGGTGCAATATAAGGACAACACTTCCAGCTAGTAACCTAGAACTGTACAAAAAATTCAACAAACTGAAAACTGAATCCAAAACCTAAAAGAATTGATCTGAAATTTCAGTTATTCGAACAAATTGCTTTGGGCAACATTATTTCAGTACTTTTTTTAAAATTATTTCGGTTTGATCACAGTTCATAGTTTTGGGCAAATTTGATTAACTGATTCGACTGATTATTTACAATATTTTGTAAATTTTATGCAGTAGAATATTTTATAGTTCAGTGATTTTGATGCCCCTCTAAAATTTTGAAGATATTTTTTTATCTTGAGTTCGATTGCCATAAAGTGTGAACTATCAATTATTGACTTTTGTAGTTATTTTTGCACTTTTACTGCAAAATCGAATAATTATTAAATTTGATATTTTAATAAACAATGTAAACAAACATTGCCAAAACCGAACTGAATATTCTGATTAATCGATCAATCGATTACCAATTTAGTTGGTACGATTTAGAATCGAAAATTGAATAACTCATATCTAGTGGTTAACCGAAATAATTTATGAAATTAATCAACCTCTTTTTTACACATCCTACTCCCAACTCAATTGTTCCATCATTAAATATTCTATCAAAATACTATTGTAATACTTTTTTTTTTGTTTTTTACAATATACGTTGAAACGAATCCAGTGACTAATAATTCACGTTCTGTTAGCTCATATAAAAATAGACGCTAACCACAAAATTTAAAACTACTCAATATCTAAAACAATGATCAAACATAACCATTTTAGTTGAGATTAGTGAATTGGCCGAATGATATTTTTATTTTCATATTACCTTATTTTTTATAGGTTTAAACTCAACATTTAAAAAATAGAGACACCGCACCTAATATTCGTCCGAAATATGAGTACTCCTTATAACACCGACCCTTTTATTTATGTATTATTTTGAACTATGAGATAACAACAAATCAGATCAGCAAAATCAAATAGAGGGAAGATTCCCTAATTGTGGTTAAATTAATAGTTAACAAATAAATGTAGGTGCTAAAATAATGTTTGAGAAGGTCAAACGTCAAAAGATATCCCATTTTTCTATGCATATATTTATTGTTGTATTGCTTAGCTTTGAAGGCGACTTTATAGAAAAAAGAGTATGAAAGCAGATATGAGGTGCAAAGTATTTGCGGTACAAATAAATGCAAATTTAAGCCAATATTTCAAACTTAAGCAAAATGACAAAAATATCCTTAATATTTGCATGTTTTGTCATTTGGTCCCTTGTTCTTTTCTTTTGGAGCAAACAATCCTAACGTTTTAATTTGGTCTAAATATGCCCATTGTTGGATGAAAACTGCCAATCAACGGCTGATGTTGACTGGACTTGCCACGTGTTAAGATATGCTAATGAGTCAACATCATATCCGCCACGTGTCACCATCCGTTTCAGCATTTGCATGTTTTGTCATTTGGCCCCCTGTTCTTTTCTTTTGGAGCAAACAATCGTAATGTTTCAATTTGGTCTAAATATGCCCCTTGTTGGATGGAAACTGCCAATCAACTAACAGGCATCGACTGATGTTGGCTAGACTTGCCACGTGTTAGGATTTGCTAACAAGTCAACATCACATTCGCCACGTGTCACCATCCGTTTCAGCCACGTGTCACCACAAAGAAATGTATAACAATTTTTAAAAAAAAAAATGGCGTGGCATATGCCACGTCAATAGATCTTAACACGTGATAAGTCCAGTTAGAATCCGCCGTTGACCGTCAATTGACTAACAATTTTCATCTAACATGAGTATATTTAGACCAAATTAAAACCTTGAGGATTGTTTACTCAAAAAAAAGAATAGGGGGCCAAATAACAAGACATGCAAACGTTAGGGGCATTTTTTGTTATTTTATCAAAAAAAATCAAAGGCGGACTTTTGTTTTAGTTTATTGTGATAACATTACTTTAATTAATTTTTCTTAATTATTTTATCCATGAAATATATAAAGCACCTCCAATGCTATAACATCATTCCAACAAAACATGAGTGACATTTTCTTTGTTTTTTTAATAATCTAAAGGTACAAGGTAATATCTGTTTATACATATTTTAACTTTTTAACAATGAGCATACACCTTGTAGACAAAGTGATTTGAATCCGTGTCTCATAGGATGGACATTTTCTTTGTTTTTTAATTACCTTTTAAGAATAATGTTTTAATATACAGTTTGCGTGAAGTTTAGTTTACACAAGTCTATAAAACATAATTAGTTTTTTACAATTGATTAATTCATTAATTAATTCAGATCAGATATTGTAAAGATCCATTATGAAATCAATCATCTCAATACAATTTACTCTGTTTACGACGTCATAGTACGAACCTATATTATTGAAACTAACATTTCATCCAAGGACGAACACATGACTTTATATTAGGGGGCGAACCTATTAAATTCTAGGGGGTAAACTTATAAATTTTGAGGGGAGGCGAAAATCGATTTTCAATAGAAAATACATTGGTAAAAATCTAAATTATATACAAATTTTAAATTTTTAGGGGACGACCAGCCCCTTCAGCCACCTTCGGTCCATTCTTAGTTTCATCCAATAAACCAATTGATAGTTGATTAAAGAATTTTAAAATTCAATAGACTTAAAATGATAAAATAGAATTCTAACTTTGTCCAAATCCAAACTAAATTTAACAACAAAAAGTATTCAAGCTCGAATTTGATCACACTCAATAATAAATTTAGGAAAAAATATTTTATAAGATAAAATAAGAAATTACTTATATTTAGCTTTTGTCCTCTTCTTTTTCATTTTTTTCATTCAGTCCTTACTTTTAGAACAAGTCTGTCATAATTCGACAAAAACAAACAATTTAAAAATAAAATAAAAAACTTATTTTAAGCATTTCTCCCCCCCCCCCCCCCCCCCTTTCATTTAGTTATTGCTTTTAAAACAATTCTGTCATAACTCGTAAGAGTGTCCTAAGTCAACTACCACAACATTTTGCTAATATACATTTATATACACCGTATTAATTCTGCACCCTCAGGCCTTCGCCGTAAAAACTGTTGATCAAATCCTCACATTCTTCACCAAGACGACAGATCATCGTAGATTCATTTTTGTTTCCTCCACGTAAAACAGAACTGCAGTCTGTACCTTTGATTACTCACCGGAAAGTCGATCAACGGTAATTAAAAGAAGAAAACAAAGAAGCGAACTTAGCACGAGAAACACGTGATCTTGACAGATCAGGGGTAATTTAGTCACCAGATAGAAAACGTAAGTTAGGACAAAGACGATGTAAATCCCTCAAAAACTGGAGGGTAAAATCGGAATGTAATCAACAGTATATTTTTTCTTTGGGTTTCATTAATTAGTATCTTCTTCTTCATTAATTTGACTATTTAGTTGAACGAAACAATAGATTTGCAGAAGAGAAATCATAGTTTGAAGAAAGATTGAGCGTTCTCCGGATTAGCAGAGAAACTGTACCTTTGGAATTACAGCGGCAGCTGCTGGTTCACTTAAATCTCTTGTGAAATCTCTTTCAGTTTTCAGGTAATTCTATTTTTGCAACTCAGAAGAATTTTCTTTTGTTGTTTTTTCGCCTCTTTTTTTCTCTGAATCTTGTTATTTTATTTCTGATAGATTTCGTTTTAAACTAGACTGTATTGTGTAGCTGCGCGAACTTTTCGTATATAATCTGCGCGGTTAATTTTAGTTCTTGTATTACTTGGTTACGTTTACCTAAAAGAGAAAGTAGTTCGAAGTTTAAACCTCGAAAAACAGCTTAGATCTCATTTTGTTCTTCTATTTTTCAATTACTGTTGCATGTTGGCGGATTGGAAGACTGATAACTTGTTAATGACATTTGATATTAATAATTAAGTTTGCATTGTAAAGTTCTGAAATTCCAATAATCAGTTTAGAATTTTCTTTATCACCTCATCCAATTTCTTAATACCAGTTTTCTAAGCCCTGGAAAGTGATGATTTCATGTTTTGATTACTATGCTGCTTCTGATCAATTTAAGCTAATATTAAGGTATTGCAAAGTGAAAAATGATTAGGTGTTAAGAGTTTTTAGCAGCACATTTTCTTGTTAATATTACAAAGGTGTTTTTTCGGTTAACTTTGCATATTAATTCCTAGTTTCTTTCATCTTTGTTTTACTTTCTCATTACTCGAACATGATCCTGAATTCTGTTACTTGCTGTAAATAGAATTTGCTAGCGAGTTTCAGTTGCTTGGCAAGTTTGTCTTTTCTGTACTGTATGGTAATTGTTTGTTAATAGACAGTTTCTGTATGTATTTGTCAGCTTATTTTTATATACGAATGATGGCATGTGGGCACAGGAACTCAATTGAGACTAAATGAATGGAGAGGAATCCAAACAACAATTTCATGGAACATTCTAGAGCTGGTAAACAATACAACCCTGTGGAGCATGGACATGGGGAATTCCCTCATGCAACTCAAGCATTTATGCCAGATCCTATGACCAGCTTAAACATGAGTATAAGACCTCCTGAGCCAAAAGGATCCGATGTCAAGCCAGTACTTAATTTTTCCATACAGACTGGCGAGGAGTTTAATTTTGAATTTATGCGGGATCGGTTAAATCCTAGGACGCCTTTCATCCCAAGTTCTCTCGGTGAATCCAGTTATGCAACAGGATATATGGATCTAAAAGGTATTCTAGGCATTAGTCGTACAGAGTCTGAAATTGGGTCTGATATTTCCATGCTCAACGCAGTAGAGAAAGGTCCGAAGGGGTTTGAAAGAAAAGGCTCTATACATGAAAACCAAAGTTGTTATGGGTCACTTCAATCAGTGAGACAGACTACCTCGGGCTATGAAAATGATAGAGGCATTTTATACATGTCACTTGGTACCTCTGATGGCACATCAGCAAAGTTGAAGGTTCTCTGCAGCTTTGGTGGAAAAATCATACCTCGACCAAGTGACAGAAAGCTAAGGTATGTTGGAGGTGAAACACGCATAATTCGCATCAGAAAGGATATTTCATGGCAGGAACTTAAGCAGAAGATATTATCAATTTATGACCAAACAGAGGTGATCAAATATCAGCTTCCAGGAGAGGACTTTGATGCTTTGGTGTCTGTATCCTCAGATGAAGATCTGCAGAATATGATGGAGGAATGTAGTGAACTTCTAGACAAAGAGTCCTCACAAAAGCTTAGGATGTTTCTGTTCACACTGAGTGATTTGGAGGATACTCAGTTTGGTGTAGGCAACATGGATGGTGATTCTGAGATTCAATATGTGGTAGCTGTCAATGGAATGGACTTTGGAACAAGGACAAGCTCTACTCTGCAGGGGTTGACAAGCTTTTCCGGTCACAATCTGACAGAACCAGAGGGAAAGAATATAGACAGGGTAACAGGCGGAGTTGCAAGAGACTCGATTGTTAGCTCTTCTAACATTCCTGGCATGATGGGGTCATCATCCACTTTTCAGTCTTCTCAACCAGTTCTACCAAGTTCCTCAGGCACCTACGAAACCAATCCACAGTTTTATCATGGCCAGAGGATGGGGTATCCATTGCAGTACGGCCATAATTCTTCTAATTATTCCAATATTGCAGCATTTTCTAATTTTGTTCCTCCTAATGGGTTTATGAATCAACATGAACACTTGACTGAAGTGCAACCATACAATGGCCTACAACAACAGAATCTGCAGATGCTGGCGAATGAGTTGAAACTCAAACCTGATGGTTCAGGTCACCAGGGCATTGACCTTGAAAAACATCATCCCTTGGAAACTGACCGTGCAGTTTCTTCCCAGCCACATGATGGAAAGGTGATAAATCATTTCCCGCTTGAAGAAGTGCCAGTTGCGGTTGCTTCACAAGATGCGTCTCTTTTTACTGTTAAAAATGAAGCTCAAAACCAGGAAAATGAAAAGGTTGTGTCATCTTCTGATGCTGTGAATCAAGTGTCAGTTCCTAATCCGGGTAATGATGCTGATTCTGATTCTAATCATGCTGATTTAAGCTACCTTGAGCCCACTGCACCTCCACACAAGGTTTATTATTCGGAAAGAATACCTCGGGAGCAGTTAGACTTGCTAAATCGATTGTCAAAGTCTGATGATTCATTAGGTTCCCATTTGCTATTAGCTCACCCACAATCTAATGTGGCACATCAGGGTCCAAACACAGAAACTGTTGAAAATTTATGTGATAGTAATATCTCTCCCCATACTGAAAGCTCAGCTGCTAAACCTTCTGATATTGCTCCCCATCCTGGTGCTGTTTCTCGGATAAACTCAAAGCTTTCTGAAGAAGTGTTGGACACAGGTTTGAAGCAAGCAGTTTCAAATCTCGTGGACAATATACAAGCTCCAAACAAGGATGGGGTTCAGGTTGGTTGTCCGAAAGATAACCTTCCAGATAATCAATCAGCAGAAACTGGACCGGGGCTTCCTGTAGCGGGCGAATCAGCATTCGCTTTGCCCCATGATGCCAACTTGACGAGCAAAAACCCTCCAGGGCATTTTCAGGTTGATTTGAGGACAGAGAGTTCAACAAAAGATGATTCTAAAGAGAACCACCATAGTGATATTATCAGGGCAGATCATGGGGACATTCTTATTGATATCAATGATCGATTTCCTCGCGATTTCCTTTATGATATGTTTAACAAAGCAATGCTTTCTGAAGAGTCCTCTGGTGTTAGCCCACTGCAAACAGATGGAGCTGGCTTGAGCTTGAACATGGAAAGCCATGAGCCAAAACGCTGGTCATATTTTCAGAAGTTGGCGCAAGATTTTGAAGAAAAAGATGGTTCCCTCATCAACCGAGATCATATATCAGATCAGTTTACCTCACGGGGTGTAGTTCCATTGAGCCAAGCTGATTCTGATCAAAATTTTGGTGAAAACAACCTGAAGGATGGTCAACCCCAAGTGCAAATCAGTGAAAGTATGCAGTTCAATGCCATGATAGAAAACCTAAGAACACCAGAGTCGGAATATGAGGTAATTAGTTTCTGATTAATTGATTTTGTACTCCTTGTTTCCTTGAAAGACATTTGCTAACAGAATGACTGCATGAGTTCTTCTAGAAGCCGAGATCGGAGAAGAGGAACATTGGTCTACCTCCTTTGGATCCTTCTCTTGGAGAGTTTGATATCAATACGTTGCAGGTATGCTACCTTTGTCACAGTTTCTCTTGTTTTTCTTGTTATACTTTTGGTGCATATGAAATGGACTGGACCGCTGTTCGGTTGCTTGCAATAAATAATTATTTATGGCAACTTCAAATTTTGTTCTGGAATTTATGTTGCTTCGCCTTCTGCCTTTTGGCATGTGCAAACTTTTCATCTTTATCACTACTTTCCAACATAGTTATGTATGTGTAACTGAAACTTGGAGGCTTAACAACAAATTCAGTAAGACCTGTGCCATTTTGTAGAGATAAGAGGCTGATCCGTGAGAGTGTTTTCAAAGGGGCGAGGCGCACAATAGGCCCTTGCCTCTGCAAATAAAGATATGTGCGCATGTTTTTGTATGTGTGTTTGTGTATGTAGTTGTGCATAAAATAACCTTAAGATATAATAGTTAGCTTTAAAGACTGGTACAATTATCCTACAAAACATGCAAAATTTTCTTTTGTTGGCCAATGTGTATTATTTCCCTTGATCCTGTGCTTGTCCAATACTCAAAATTTTGAAAAGTAGTTTGATATTATCCTTATTCTTACAAATAAGGGTACATTTAATAAAAAAATTAAAGAAATTAGAAAGGACTTAAATCAAGCAGACCTTTTTTGTGCTCATTGCCTTGCAAAAAGGCATGTTTGGGCACATCAAACATGTGCCTGATCAAATGGGCCTCACTCGGAAAGGTCTGAAACGCTTTTGTTATCTAATGCTAAGGTGCAACAGCTAGATGTGCCTAGGTGCACACCCCACTGGGTAGCAGAACAGTTTTTACCAGTGCATGCTCATCTTTGCAGAGGCTTCTAGTTGGAGAAATTACCTTTCTTTTTACTCATTATGTGTGCCTCACAAAATATATTCTAGACGTGTATTCTGATCCTTGTTGAAGCTATTTATTTTTGTCGTTCTCTATCTAAGAAAGCACAAAATTTGATTCTGACACTCTAATTTTGCATGATAAAAGTTCTAGAAGAACAATAGTTAACACTAGCTGTTGAATGGTTTCATAAATTGACAAAAAGGCATTAAAATATTAAATATATATGTTAGAAATTTTGTTCTTTTGTAGTGCTAATTTAATTTTTGTTCTTTTTTATATGTTCAGATTCAATCTTTGTTTGTCGTTATAAACTTAATTTTGTTGACTCAAATGCAATGGGGATAAGCTTTTGGAGTATCTACTGGCCATAAAATGCTTTGAAGCTACATGGATGTGTTTCTGGCATCTGTTTTGCTTTTGAAAACTTCCGTGCTCATACGAACCGAAACAAAAAATGCATCTCTTCTTGCTTGTTTTTAATATTTTGGGCCTCAACATATTTTGACAATGTCCCACATACTTCCTGAAATATTTTCTGTAATGTGTATTAGATGCTTACTTGTTTTTCCTGGATTGATGTTATAGCTCATAATGAATGAAGATCTTGAAGAGTTGAGGGAGCTGGGTTCTGGTACATTTGGGACTGTTTATCATGGAAAGTGGAGGGGATCAGATGTTGCCATCAAGAGAATCAAAAAGAGCTGCTTCACAGGTCGATCATCTGAGCAAGAAAGATTGGTAATTTGCCTTACACAAATTAATATTTTTTATGCATATAATACATTTTCTGTGTATTCTTTCATGACAGCATTGTTTGAAAGCCTGATGATCTTAAAAGTTTAACGAACTAAAAATAATATATACACACACACACACACGCACACACACACACACACACATATATATATATTACTTTTTCTCCTGAAAGGGGGGGGGGGTCCAAATAGAGCTTATTTTTCATACTCGGGGTGTTTGATATCTTGTCACTACACCACATGGATGTTGGCAATGATTTCTTTTCTTTATTTTAGCTATTATCATAATCATCATATTATTTAACCTAGGTATTGTATGTTTGCTAGTGCCATTCTCTCTCTGGTATTATTTTTCATAATTAATGCTTTACTAAAAGATTTACACTTACATCCCCAGACCATTGAATTTTGGCGGGAAGCTGACATTCTTTCAAAGCTTCACCATCCAAATGTGGTGGCATTTTATGGTGTGGTGCAAGATGGTCCTGGAGGAACAATGGCTACTGTTACAGAGTTCATGGTTGATGGTTCCCTTAGGCATGTTTTAGTTCGCAAGGATAGGTGACTTCTTTTTTCACTTTGTTACTGAGTAAATAGTTTGTTTTACTGTTTCTTCTTCTTCTTCTTTTTTGGAGGGGTTGATATTCTCATATTGCTAGTTCACAAATATCTCCAGCTTACTGTTCACCTAATCTAAATTTCCAGGGTGCTTGATCGTCGAAAGAAGCTCATAATTGCTATGGATGCAGCATTTGGGATGGAATATTTACATTCAAAAAATATTGTGCATTTTGATCTGAAATGTGACAATTTGCTTGTTAACTTGAAAGATCCTTCCCGACCTATTTGCAAGGTTACCTTGCTGTCCTGGCTGAATTAGTATGGTTGAAATTTGGTGCTAATTATTACCTCTCTAAGAATATTTCTTTCTCAGGTTGGTGATTTTGGACTTTCTAAAATCAAACGTAACACCTTGGTTTCTGGTGGTGTTCGGGGGACCCTACCGTGGATGGCTCCAGAGCTCCTGAATGGGGGCAGCAATAAGGTTTCAGAAAAGGTAAGATGTCATTCATGAAATTAACTTGAATTGGCACAATAAAGCTATTTGCTCTTCCTGATTCTTCTCACGGATCTCTGGAAAGTTTTACCTGATTATTGCAATCTAAAACATAGTCCATAATGATAGTACGTAATCTGAATTGCTACCATTCTCTTTATAGCAGCTTCTATGTAATGGGAAATTAAGATAATGATAGTACAAATGGCTGCTACTGCTTAATTCGCTCTATAGTGGATCAGGTGTAATGGGAAATGATAATGTTATTGAACAAATATTGTGATTTAGTGTACCATTGTTCACATTTATTTGTTGATCTGCAGGTTGATGTGTTCTCTTTTGGCATTGTTCTATGGGAGATTCTCACTGGTGAAGAGCCCTATGCCAATATGCACTATGGTGCAATTATAGGTGTGACTCGAGCACTTGTAGCTTTTAAATTTCTGCTTGTGTCAGAATATTCTCACCAATCATAGAGGCAAATGAGAATCTAAAAATAACATGACCATGCTATTTTTGAAGCAACAGCCTGTGTTCATGCTCAGGGATGGACCGAGGGGGGTGCGGGGGGGGGCAACCGCCCCCCCTAAAATTTTGAAAACCATATATGATTTAGAAAAATTTTAGAATTTTTCTATGTATTTTCTATTAAAAATCTATTTTCGCCCCCCCTAAACTTCTATAAGTTCGCCCCCCCTAACCTAAAGTCCTGGGTCCGTCCCTGTTCATGCTGGATCCCAAATATAATATGGAAGTATTTTGGTATTTTTGACTGATGAACTTACAAAATCCTTTAAGGGTAGTGTATTTAATTTTGGCCATGAGGCATCTGTTCATGCTGATTCCTAACATGGATATGCTTGGGCTTCATTAAAATGGTTATATGCGTTCTCCTGAATTTGCATATTTTAGTCCCCTGTTTGTCATGTTTACGTTTATATTCCTTGGTTCTAGTCATCTACTTACAAGTATCTGTTGTCTGACATACAGGAGGCATTGTAAGTAACACGCTGAGACCGACAATTCCAAGCTTTTGTGATCCTGAATGGAGAAAATTGATGGAACAGTGTTGGTCCCCCAATCCTGCAGCCAGGCCATCCTTCACAGAAATCGCTAGTCGATTGCGTACAATGTCGGCCGCTGCGAGCCAACAAAGCAAGGGACACAAGGCATCGAAATGAAAATGATATCCGAAAGGGATACACCGTCATTTCCACGATAGGTATTCATTCAATTGTTCACACATTTGAGTAAGAGTATTTAATTATAGAATCACTTGGAAATGGAGAATCGGGGCTTCCTAATTGTTTTTGGAATGGAAGGCTTCTCTTATAAAGGAGGAATAATAATGTTATTGAACAAATATTGTGATTTAGTGTACCCTTGTACTTGAAAAAAACTTTATCTTCTACCTTTTTAAACTGCGGTGACACTGGCCGACGGTCTTGCTTTTTTTTTAGGAATTGCTACCCTTTTTATTCGACTTCGATTTAATATGGTGATGGAGTTTGGCTTTCTCTAGAAGTGTATCATGCACTTATTTTCTATGTCAAGTAATTCATCAAAATCCTAGTTTTAAGATTATACAAGGAGGGGAAATTCAGACCTTACCAAATCCCCTTGGATGGGATCGTTGATGGCAGAAAAAATGTGTGATTGAAGTGCAAATATTGTAACGAACTGGTTGAAATTGGAGTTGGAAATGAGATGAAATAGATCGTGAGCTACTCGAGTCTAATTCGGTCAAAGCTCGATTTGATTGGATTCGAGTTTGAACTCGACTTGAGTTCTTAACGAATCGAGCTATTTGTTACTCGATATGAAAAACTTGTGAGCTACTCGAAATTATAGTATTCTAATTTTTCTATTGTTTTTAAATTAAAGTGAACTAAAATATATAATAATAATAATAATAATAATAATAATAATAATAAGGGTTACAATTTACGGGTTATAGGTAAAAACTTAAATCTCTATCGTATTACACTAAAATTTAAACTTTAATTTCTAAACTCTAAACACTAACATCTAAACCCTAAATACTAATCATAAACTCTAAATTTTAAAGCCTTAAACATAAACCTCTAAGCTATAAACCCTAAAGTAGATCCATCAACCTTGAAATTAGGGTGCCTATGAAAATAAAATGTTTCCACCGTCAGTGTATCATATATTTTTCCTTCTTTTTTATATGGATGTAAATACATGTTGCGAACTATTTGAGTCTGGCTCGATTAAAGTTCGGTCAAGTATTGATTTAATTGAATTCAATTCTAACTTAACCTAAGTTCTTAACGAGTTAAGTTGAACTCAACATTATTTAGGTTCGACTCGGCTCGTTTACCTCCTTAACTGAAATTCAGTGTGATTATATATTTCAAAAGTGCATTTAAGAATATATAAGAAATAGCCAGCCAAGGAATTTTGCCAGGCAGTTAATCAAACCTGTGAGTCCTAGAAGGCTAAAACTGCAATATCCTAGACAAATGAAATTGCTAGTTCCATTGGGCCTCATATTGTGATTGTCCCCTAAGAACATATCTTATTGTCTGAACTCCTTTCTCAAAAAAAAAAAAATGTCTGAACTCCAGTTCAATAAATGTCAAACGCCAAACTAATAATATAATGGCTTTGATCGAGACCATGCGGTCCAGTGTTACGAGGATGAAGCATTGTGCAGTTGCCAAGCAGATGCCAGCATCAAAGGCCTGCCTTTCCACCCTAGGAGGAGGCACCCTTTCTCACTGCCCAATGTGTACCCGTCGCTGCCGTAAACCGAAAGCATCATCCTCGCTTGACTCAAACACTTCAACCCCATCACTTGAAACCCGGCTCTGCCTAATTGTCTTCGCCATTGATCCGCTCTTTCGTGCCTTTCGATCCTGTCCGACCCTTCGTAAGCTACGACATTCTGTATTTCTTCAGCAAAGTGATGCCTCTCTATTTTCATCCTTTGAGGACTATGTCTGGGTAGACTCGCTTCTAGTGAGTCGAAAATGGCTGAATAGTAGTGAAGGGACTCGAGGAACCGCCCGAGAAAGAACGGTCCGTTGTGGTTTGCATCTTGTTCCACCACTGTCAACAAAGCCGGGGCTAGTTTCTTGATTGCTTGGAGGATTGCTTTGAGTGATCCTCTGCTTTCTTTGACATATTTGTGCAAGTGCATAATACTGTTGATGTATAATGATTCCCCTTCTCTTAAGTTGAGATTCTCTGGGGTCAAAAGACATGGTGTAACCGGCTCTGATATCACGCGGAACTCGATTCTTATACCGAGTGAGCTAGCATCCTCGACGAGGGACTTCATGCTGGCTTCGAGCTCTACGAGATGTTCATTTCTGGTTAATGCCGTAATTCGAAGACTCGGGGGACCTTCGGGTCTTGATGCTAGTGTTCTTATCAGGGAAGGCCATTGAAGTGTATGTTTCATTCCTAGATCAATGATGTGCAAGGAGCCTTTCCCTTGTGCTGCTTGACATATTGCCTCATTTGCAGCCATGAAACCAAATGCAATATAAGGAGTTGTCTGGTAAAGTAGTTGAAAAGCCTCCATTTTCTCCTCCCTAGCTATAGACGGCACATCGACTGTGCAATTCGTGATCGTGCCGTTTCCGTTGACATTTCGAAGAAGCGATAGTCTAGATTTCAATCCTGTGGCAAAGCAATAGGAAACCCTTTGCAGTGAATCACCCAAAGGAGTAGCCGAAGCCCATATTTGGCTGAGCATACAGGTTGCAAGGTGCAAGTCACGGCAGCCGACTGCCTCGGCGCATGCCAGCAACGAATGCACCAGGTGCAGCCCTTGGTCCACCCCATGGCTCGCCTCCTCTAGACTTGGCACCAATTCATGTGCTCCCAATTCTTCACATGAGCCACTCATCTCCATTTCATCTCCTTCGATCATCAGCGAATCGTCTCCGAAATCATCATTTGCTATAGGAAACACCTCGGTTTCGTCCTGGAAATGATGGTAATTTTCCTGCTTCTTGAAGTTATGATGATCATCTTTATCATCCACATCCCCATCATCACCGACATCGACATCGACATCATTATCCATGTTAATGAAACTATCAACGAAATCATCGACCTCAGAAGCAGCCAAGTGTGGGGTGCTGCTGGTTTCATCATCGGGACAAAATGATTCCATATCATAATTCATTGACTCTTCCAACTCAACTTGCTCGAGCTCAACTCGTGCCGAGCAAAACCTTCGAATTGCGAAATCACGGTTGAAGCTTTCATACAACCAACCGTTGAAGCCTTCCATTACTTCACTCGAAGGTATTAAGAGTATGAAGGAGGAAACAAAAATGGGATTGTTGAATAGTATTAAGTCCTAACCTAAATCAGGCCTAGTCGCTTTTTATATACATGTAGATATAGATTAAATATATCTATAGCTCAGGTTGAGTTTAAATTATAAATTCTATGAGGGTTAAAATATAATTTTTCATTAAATTAATTTTATAGTTTTAAGAGAATAAAAAATCATTTCAGGGGTCAAAATGTAGTTTTACTATATTAATTTATAATTTTGTAATTCCTAGAGGGACTAATATATAAGTTTTATCATATTAATTTGTAATTTTATAATTTCTAGAGGGACTTGTATATAATTTTACCATTTAGAGGTCAAAAACCTTGACAAGGAAATATAAAACTTTAACAAAAAAAGTGGGAAATGAGAAAATTTGTTGTGTGTATATTTGGCAAAAAGTAAATAATTATAATAATTAAATACAAAATAGTATCTAAATATTAATTTATAAAAACAAGTTATTTTTTTCACTAGCGACTTAATTTTAGGGTTTAAGGTTTCAATTTAGGGTTTAGAGTTTAGAGGTTTTAGTGTAGGGCTTTAAAATTTATTGTTTACGATTAGAATTTAAGGTTTATAGTTAGGAATTAGGGTTTAGAATTTTAGGGTAACATTGTTAGGGATTTATGTTTTAACCTATAAACCTTAATTTTTAGCCATAAACACAAAATTCTATCAACAACCCCTAAATTCAAAACTACTACACTTAAACCCCCTAAACCTAAATGGAGTCCCTAAACCATAAAATTAAGGTGTTTGTGTAAACAAAGTTTCTACAAACACTTATGAATGAAATAATAATCCACTAAAGTAATTTGAATTTAAGAATACCTTGTTCAAAGTAATCTAAATGGAATAATTAGACACTTAAAGATGTCTACTGTATAAGAAGGATTAATATACATTTGTCCATTTCAATTTGGTTCAAGGTTTAATTTGATATCTAATATTTTTAGTTCAATTAGGTATTTAAATTTAACTTTAAAGTTTAATTTAGTATTTAAATTTTTTATCCAATTAAGTACTTAAACATGATTTTTTATTCAAATTGGTACATGAAATTGGCCTTTTTGGTTTAAATAGGTACATGAAATTAACTTCTTATTCGAATTGATCAAAAATCGCAAGTACCTATTTGAACCAAAAAGTTAAGTTCAAGTATTAATTTGAACAAAAAGAAGTCAAATTTAGACACCTAATTCAACCCCAAAAATTTAGATATCAAATTAACCATTAAAATCAAATTCAGGTAACAAAATATATATTTCCCCTTATATAAATATCCCAACCCTCCTAGTTTTTTTTTAATAAAAAAAATCAAGTTTTAGTTATACTGTCTAATATTTTAGTATTTATTTATTTTTGTTAGAAACAATTAATAAAAACAGATAAAAATGTATCAATCAAACGAAAACTCAAATATTTTGGCGACATGTATATTATACCTAATCTTATGTGAAATAAACAGTCATCCCTTGTATGTATGTATGTATGTATGTATGTATGTATGTATGTATGTATGTATAAAGCTAATTTGGAACAAAAAACTGTATAAGCCAAATATTGACAAAAAATAATAATCTAATAATTGTTAATATGTGTAGGAAATAGATTTAATTTATGTTGTATTTTAGAGAAGAATATACCATAAATATAATAAATTAAGGAATCATAGGGAAATGGGTAGGGGATGAATGAAAGGGACATGGGTGGGGATAATAACAAGCATTGAATTTTGTTGTTTGCAATAAGTTAATTATTTAATTAATTTATTAATTAAGAAATATAGCGTAAACAGAGTTTACAGCAAATTACCGGGATTAAAGACAAGCAAATTGGGACGGTAACCTCAACAAAGGTAGGTCCAAACATCTGCCTTCCCCTACTTTAACTTCATGTTGTTGTCTTTGCATATTTGCCCTTTTCCCTTTGGACGGCCAATAAAAGAACAACACATTTACTACGGAAATTATTCGATATATATTGTAGTCTTTAAATTATACAATCCTTTCTGTTTCAGGGGTTAAAATTTTAGTTTATATGGTTTATAATTTAGAAAGTATGTTTATGATTTTAAGTTTAGAGATTTAGATTTTATTTTTAGAGAGTAAATATGCATGTTTGTGTAATTTTATTTTACACATGTGTATATAAAAATTACTTCATTTGGGTTGGGTTTAATTTGCAAAAAAAAAAATATCTCTTGAAATAAGATTTTTTTGTGAGAGGAATCGAAATAAGATTTTTAAATATAATAACATATTATTGGTAATGTAACATTATTTTGTTTGGCTTATTTGACATAAATGTAAGATGATAATGTTTAATTGAGCGAGTATAAGATTACCTGAAAATAATTTTTTATCAAATTATCTTTATTATAAATTGACTTTTTAAATTAAAATTATTTACATGAAAATTTATAAAACAATTTATGTTACACTATCAATTTTTTAAAAATTATTTTACGTTATTAATATAATTAGTATATTAAACCAATATTTTTAATTAATTTTCATAAGTATTTTATTTATTTATATATGAAATATCGTATAATATGAAAAAAGTTGTAGGCTCGAGTGCACAAAGATCACGTAATATGTTTAATATTTTCATAAATGTATGATAAATATATCAATTTTTAATTAATTATCAAAATAACACACATTCAATACAAGCTGGATTGTACATTGCCCTTGAGAGGAGCAATTGCAAACCATTTTGGGAAAAAATTAGTTTAGTATTACTTTTTTTAAAAATAATTCAGTGTGGAGTGAAAAAAATATGCATACTGTCACGTCTCTAGAATCCTAACTAGTAGGACGTGCGATCTTAGATACCTTTGTACGTGTGTGGAGCTTAAGTTAGCCTGACGATCTAGGCGAGAGTGCCTAGATTCGCGCGGAAACGGATTAACATCAAGGGGGTGACGATAAAAAAAAGTGATGTGGGGAAAAGCCGGGCGGATGCCCGGCACCTTTTATTAAGATGCTTAACGAAAATAAGGCTCAAGGCCAAAGAACAACTGAAAGATGAATAATGAGGTGGGGGTAAGCCTCTTTAAATAGCCCTTTCTATCCTAATCCTATTCTAACAAGGATAACCATACTAAATCCTACTTTAACTAGGATTACACTTGTTCTAATCCCTTGGGGAGTAGTATTCTTTATTCTCGAAGGATTTGTACTCCTTAACCTCCAAGGCTCCTTTAAGTTGGGTTTTAAGCCCAAGTCGGTGAGGAGGGCCTGTCCAG
Source organism: Hibiscus trionum (assembly GCA_030270665.1). Taxonomy (NCBI): domain Eukaryota; kingdom Viridiplantae; phylum Streptophyta; class Magnoliopsida; order Malvales; family Malvaceae; genus Hibiscus; species Hibiscus trionum. The sequence goes on along the minus strand of BSYR01000036.1, from coordinate 11,006,011 downwards.
ACCCTTGGTGTGCACCCTAGGGTGCCGGCCCTAAGGCCCCACGGTGTGCACCCTTGGTGTCGTCCATAAGGCCCCACGGTGTGCACCCTTGGTGACGGCCCTAGGCTCTTCAGCGTGCACCCTTGGTGTCGACCCTAAGGTGTGGACTGGACTCGGTTGTGTGGCCCGATCCTGGCGCGTGTGAACGTCAAGCCCCTCGGTGTTGGCCCCCTGGGGTGTGGCTGTCCCGGCTGGCTCGGCTCCTTGTTGCGTGCGGCTGCCGGACCCTTAGGGTGCGACGGGCTCGACCTGCTTGGCTCTTTGGTGGGTTCTCCTGTCGGACCCTTGGGGTGCGGCGGGCTCGGCTTGTTCGGCTCCTTGGTCGGCACGTCCAGTCTTTAGGTCCGCACACCCAACCTCGTGGGTTGCGGACGTGTCCCGTCAGCGTTTGGGCTCAGTTCTCCCATGACACGAGTGTGTCCTTGGGTGCGGTTGCATGTCCGCACGATGTGTGGGCGTGGCCCTCTCGGTCTTCCCCGAGCTACACCCATCAGTTGCCGTCCCTTGGTGAGCATACACTCGGCCCCTCGATGTGTTGCTCTGTTCCTTTGGTGAGCCCAGCATCCTGGTGTGGCCTGGCGCTTCGGGTTTGGGGAGATGATTGTAGGAATTGGGCTCCTTTGCCCCTTGATGGGTAGCTTGATCGGGTCGAAAAAATTGGCCTGTGACATTCTCCCCCACTAGAGTTAGCGACGCCCTCGTCGCTCGGTTAAGATGGCATTAGCTTACTTGTCTTTTGAACTGACATATGACCTTGGCTGGTTCCCAACTCCCTTTGTTGTTGAGAAGTCCTTTCCATTGGACAAAGTATTCATGCCTCGACTGTTGTCCCGATCGTTGAACGACCCTTTCTGCTTGGATGTCTCCAATTTCATTGACATAGGAGACCATTACTTTGTTGGTGTTTAGTGTGGCTTGCCCTGATCATCACCCATCTTACCTCGATGGTATGGCTTGAGTGAACTAACATTGAACTCTCGATGAGCCCGGATGGTCGATGGCTACTCCACTTGGTAGGTCTTCTTACCTACTTGTTTAGATACTTTGAATGGACCCTCGTACCTTCGTACAAGCCTTTTGTGGGCGGTTGGGTGGTGTGATACTCCAATCAACTTGGCAAGGACTAAGTCTCTAACTTGGAAGTTTTTGTCCCTACGCTTTTTGTTTGCCTGCTTCTTTGTCCGCTTGTGTAAACAAGCCTGGGTGGGTGACTCCGTCATTGGCACATGCTCGATCTTGTGCTCGACTTCCCGCTTTGGTGGGAGAGCCTTAGGTGATTCGGGTGACATCGAATCCCGAGACTCGAATTGAACTCCTCCCGTCTCTGTTGTGACTTTTCTGGACACGGTCGGCTTATTGTGTGCCCTCGTTCTTAAGGGCGTTGGCACTTCCTCTCGTCCCCCTTCGTTAAATTGAATGGTTGATATCATCTTGGCCCCAACTTCGGGATTTCGCTTCGTTTTCACCGCGCATAGGCGCTTAGGGTCAAGTATGTATAAACAATTGCAAAACGGAACATGGAATGCTTTGATTCGGTCAAGGAAATCAATGCCAATTACTATGTCAAAGTCGTCAAGGGGAATTACTTTGATGGTTTCTTTGCCGGACCAGTCGCTGATGTTGATTTTGACTCCTCTTGTTATCCCGGTGATAGGAGTTCGCGTGTAATTTACGATTTTAATAAACCCTCTTGCTTTCTCGACCCGAAGGCCAAGTCCTTCGGTAGTGTGTTTTGATATGAACAATTCTGAGGCGTCTGTGTCTATTAGCGCGTTCAATTCATGGCCTGCCAAGGTGATGTCCACGAACATCAGTCCCTTCTCTTTTGAACCTTTCTTAGTCTCCATAGAACCGATAATGGCATTTAGTTTAGTGGGTTCTAGTTCGTCTTTGCTATCTTCTCCTTGGAAAGCTGTCGCTTTCCCGAGTTCGGGACAATCCTTTTTCATGTGATTGCTACCGCAATTATAACAACTAAAATTGTTGTTGTTCTTTACACACGGCTTACGGAGTTTGAAATCTTCGTTTGATGGTTTCTTGGGTTCACCCTTGGGTTGCCCATCATGATCTTCCTCGTTGTTGTCTTTATACTTCGACTTTTGTCTTGGCTTGTCTGAATTCTTGTGTTCAAATTCTACAAGGGATCCCCATTCGGTGTAATTCCATTTTTGCCCAACGTTGTAACCCACTTTTGAAGATAAAGAGGGCGTCAGCTTCACTCATATTGTGAATTTGGAGTCTGAGTTCGGTGAATTTGTTGACGTACTCCTGAATTGAGCTGTCGTGCTTTAATTGATGAAGCTTCTCTCGAGCTTCTTCTTGAGCGTTATTTGGGTAAAAGTGCTCTTTGAATTCGAATTGCAATTCTTTCCATGTCTTGATGGGGATCGCCCCATCTTTGGATTGGTAACACTTATGTCGCCACCATAGGAGAGCCGCATCAGCCAAGTAAACGGAAGCGGTGTTTACCTTGGTGTCCTCGTCATCGATACCGGAGAGTCAGAAGTAATTCTCCAATTTCCAAATGAAGTTATCCACTTTTTGAGCGTCCCTTGCTCCTTTGAACTCCTTCAGTTTTAGCACGTCGATCATGGGTTTGGTTTCTATTGCTTTGCCCACCTTACCGGTCAGCACGACATTCTTGTAAAGTGATAATTCAACACTAAGTTTCTTAATTTCCCCTAACGACTCCTCTCTCGGTTCTTTCATTGCAACTTAAAGGGAAATGTCTTGTTGGTTCACTCTCTCGTACGCCTCGTCGAGAAGCTTATCAACCTCTTCTGCAACTTCATCTTTGAGGGGGCCGACTTTGGTTTCTAGCTTTTTGAGGCGATCGTCAACAACATCGAAGGACTCTACCGTCTCCTTTGCTTCGGTTTCGAGCCATTCTATCTTGTCCTCGAGTGTTGTTAACTGATCTTTTGAAGCAACCCTTTTTTTGTCGGTAACTTTATCGGTTATCTTGTTAGTTGCTTTATCGGTTGTTTTGTCGGTTACTTGGGTCTCTGTGACCTTTGATGTTGCCTCGGCTTTGTCTTTCTTGGCCATCTCGAGCAATTTTCCTTGCTCTGATACCACTTGTCACGTCCCTAGAATCTTGACTAATCGGACGTGCGGCCTTAGGCACCTTTGTGCGTGTGTGGAGCCTAAGTTAGCCTGACGATCTAGGTGAGAGTGCCTAGATCCACGCAGAAACGGATTAACACCAAGGAGGTGACGGCCAAAGAAAAGTGATGTGGGGAAAAGCCAGGCGGATGTCCGTCACCTTTTATTAAGATGCTTAACGAAAATATGGCTCAAGGCTAAAGAACAACTGAAAGATGAATAATGAGGTGGGGGTAAGCCTCTTTAAATAGCCCCCTCTATCCTAATCTTATTCTAACAAGGATAACCGTACTAAATCCTACTTTAACTAGGAATACAATTGTTCTAATCCCTTGGGGAGTAGTATTCCTTATTCTCCAAGGATTTGTACTCATTAACCTCCAAGGCTCCTTTAAGTTGGGTTTTAAGCCCAAGTCGGTGAGGAGGGCCTGTCCAGACCCTTGGTGTGCACCCTATGGTGCCGGCCCTAAGGCCCCACGGTGTGCACCCTTTGTGTCGGCCCTAAGGCCACACGGTGTGCACCCTTGGTGCCGGCCCTAGGCTCTTCAGCGTGCACCCTTAGTGTCGACCCTAGGGTGCGGACCGGACTCAGTTGTGTGGCCCGACCCTTGTGCGCGTGAACGTCCAGCCCCTTGGTGTGCTTCCTCGGTGCTGGCCCCCTGGGGTGCGGCTGTCCCGGCCGGCTCGACTCCTTGTTACGTGCGGCTGTCGGACCCTTGGGGTGCGACGGGCTCGGCCTGCTTGGCTTCTTGGCGGGTTCTCCTGTCGGACCCTTGGGGTGCGGCGGGCTCGGCCTGCTCGACTCTTTGGTCGGTACGTCCAGTCTTTAGGTCCGCATACCCAGCCTCGTGGGTTGTGGACGTGTCTCGTCGGCGTTTGGGCTCGGTTCTCCCGTGACACTAGTGCGTCCCTGGGTGCGGCTGCATGTCCGCACGATGTGTGGGCGTGGCCCTCTCGGTCTTCCTCGAGCTACACCCCTCGGTTGCCGTCCCTTGGTGAGCACACACTCGGCCCCTCGATGTGTTGCTCTGTTCCTTTGGTGAGCCCAACGTCCTGGTGTGGCCCGACGCTTCAGGTTTGAGGAGATGATTGTTGGAATTGGGCCCCTTTGCCCCTTGATGCGTAGCTTGATCGGGTCGAAAAAATTAGCCCGTGACAATACTCATTTAACAAAAAAATTATTTTGGACCTTCATTTTTAAATTTCTGAACCCGCTATTGATTTAATATTATTTACCGAAATAATACTCTTTGGCTAAAACCTTATGACACGCTATTGTATACGTGGAAACCAAATCTCGAAAAGAAATAACCAATAAAATATTCAAACACGATTACAAACCCAGACAAAATAAAATAAGAAAACGAATTTTGTCCAAAAAAACACACACAATATTTGTTTGCACGAGCACAATGACAAGTTGGGGAGCAACAACATTGCAACAATGTGTGTCTTAGCTTTGTCTTCAATTGCTCAATAAGTACGTATTAAAAGACTATATTTAAAGGGTTAAAACCGATATCTAACCAATATGAGAATTAGACACTGAATAAATATATATTAACTTTTAAATTGCTCAAATATTACATTTTAACGTATACATTTTTTCACTACTTTTTATTTTTTTCATTTTGGTCCTTAATTGCCAGTTTACTTAGAACCAAGGATTTACATGCGGGCTGCGTCAGCCATGCCTTTCTAGGTTCATGCCACATAAACGAAAACACACCAGAACAGTCATGTCTTTGTTCTATATATAACAAAGAGTATCATTTAGAATTTTCGATAAGTAAATTAAATTGAATATTATTTTCATAAATATTTAAAAATTCGCTCATTTTGATAAAAGAAAACACTATACATATTAAACATATTAACTGAAAACCCTTGACATGTGATTTTAGGTAAAATTGAGATTAAGTATGTATATCTATGGGATTAAGTATGTATATCTATGGTTCAGTGGCAAATCCATCATTTGTTCAGGGTAGGCACATTTCTACTCTAAAATTTTATAAAATCTTATTTGTACATTCCCTTAAAATTTATTTGTCCACGTCCACGTATTAATTATAATAAAAATAATGACAAAAGATGTTCATAAGTAGTAATTTATTCTGTTAAGAGTCTACAGATAATTTATTTAAGCCCCAGTTCATTTGCAACTCTACATAAAAGCCCAAAAATAATAATCAATTATAAGAGAAGAAGAAAGCTCAAATATTTTTTTTGGGTTATGAAATTTTGCTTCTACTTTTGACTATTTTTTTCCCTTAAACACAAATATTCTCAGTTTTTAAAGATCAATTCTCTCATGACTGAAGGTTTATAATTTTTTATTTTATTCAATATATAGAAGTATATTTCAGTTATTATTTAAATGTTGTTCTACAAGATTTCAAGAGTTTAAGATCTTTTGTTCTTTCTCTTACAACTGTAGCAATACGAATAGTGATAGAATAATTAAATATTTAGTGAATTTATGTTTACCTTTTCTAACTTTGAGTTTTGAGTTAGAGATTAAATTAAATGAGAGTATAAGTAAAAATGCAATTTTATGAATTAATGATTCTTTATACTAATTTCGTTGAATCAATTTAACAATGGCATTCATTTTATCCTTGTTTTTTTATTGATTGAATATAACCTAGTAATAGACACAAATTGAATTGTTTTAAATTTGTTGTAGTCTTGTAGGTATTATATATCACATTATTTTGTAAATTATAATTTGGAGATTTATAATTCACTAATATATTTTTATGACCAATTTATTTAAAAATTAAAAATATTATATATTTCGTGAAGCAAATATGGAATATATTGTTGATATCCTTCGTGAAGTAACCTTTGCCACTAAGGGTCCGTTTGATTCATTGAAAACTGTTTCCGAAAAATAAATTCTAGAAAATGAACTATAATTTTTTGAAAACTGATTGTAGAAGCCATTTTTCGGTGTTTGGATGATGTTGTACAATTCATTTTATACTGTTTGGTAGAGTTTTTTTGAAATTTTCATGAACAGTCCACAAACAATTATCGATAATGGTTTATAGTTTAGGGTAGTGTTTAGGGTCTATGCTTTAGAGTTTAGGGTAGTATTTAGGGTTTATGGTAACATCTAATGTTTAAGGTTTAGGTTAGTGTTTAATGTTTAGGATTTAAGATTTATTGTAGTATTTAGGGTTTAGTATTTAGTATTTATGGTAGGATTATTGGTTTAAGGTTAGTATTTAAGGTTTAACATTTATGTTTGGGGTTTTAGTGTTTAGGTTAGAATTTAGAGATTATGGGTTAGTGTTTAAGGTTTAGGGTTTAATGTTTTGTTAGTATTTAGGGTTTAATATTTAGTGTTTAAGGTTTATGGTTTAGGCTAGTGTTTAAGGTTCATGGTTCAAATTTTATGGCATTATTTAGGGTTTATGGTTTATGGGTTAGGTTGGTGTTTAGGGGTTAGTGTTTAGTTTTTAAGGTTTAGGGTTTAGGTTAATGGGTTTAAGATTTATGGTAACATTTAGGGTTTACGATTTAGGGTTGACAGTTTAAGTTTTATGGGTTAGGTTGATGTTTAGGGTTTTATGGGGTTAGTGTTTCATTTTTAGGGTTTAGGTTTTTACGGTTTTATGGTTTTTGGGGTTTAATGATTTTGGGTTTAAGGTTTAAGGTTATGGTTTATGTTAATATTTGTGGTTTAAATTTTAGGGTTTATATTAGAGTTTAGTGTTTAGCGTTTAGAGTTGAAGAGAATGTAATTTGTTTTGCCGAAAAAAATATAGTAAAACAAACTACAAGAAAATGTAAAGGAAAAACAGTCAAATGTAATTCAAACTACTTTAACCATGTGAAATTACATAAACAAAAAAGTGTAATTCACGAAAATTGAATTCCTAAATTCAAACTACATGAAACAAACGGACCCTAACATCACATTTTTAATTTCTTCGAAAGGACCACGCGCTTTTCACGTGCTTCATACATTTTAACTAATTTTCTAAAAGGTAAACTACAACGGAGGCCATTCAATTATGGATAAAATTACATTTATGTCACTTAATTATTAAAAGTTACATTTGGATCACCCAATTATTAAAAGTTACATTTAGGTCACCTTTCATATTTAAAAATATATATAAATTTTAGTCATTTTTTCTTTCAAATCACTTGTATACACTCGTTACATCAAGGTATTTCATTTGAAATCATTAATTAATCTAATACACAAACTTATATATATTTTTTAAATATGAAGGGTGACTCAAATGCAACATTACTCATAACTGAGTAACCCAAGTTTAATTTTTAATAATTAGGTGACCCATATGTAACATTACCCATAATTGAGTAACACAAATATAACTTTTAATAAATAAGTGACCTAAATATAATCTTACCCATAACTGAGTGACCAATATTGTAGTTTACCCTTTTCTAAATTACCCTTCACTTAACAAGTTTTATGTGAGAAAACCACCCTCCCTCTTACATTAGCAGCCATTTCTCCGCTACGTCAGCGGTGGAATACGTGAGGTCGTGAGCCTCCTCCTCTAACCTTTCCCTCCACTTGGTGTCTGACACGTGGAATGAACTGAAACTGTGTCCCTGGGGAGGTCTCCTCACTGATCAACACGTGTCCCTCTGTTAGATACCTCCAGAAAACTCCTCTTTAAAATTAAAGTTATTTATTTACATTGAACATTCAAATTGAAAGCTCATTCAGTCCCTCCGTTTCTAGTCTCCCTTTGTCTCTCTCTTCCTTTCCTTTTGGTTTCCTGAGAAGATCCAACTGCAGAAAGGAAGACACATCACAGGTAAGTTTTTGTTTTTTGTGTTTTTTTTCTGGGTTTTCTTTGGTTTTTACTTTTCTTGTTTGGTTGGTGGGAAAGGACCATAAAGAAAATTTCTATTTTGGGTTTCAGATGACTAATCTCAAGCTAAAAAATAATAAAAGAAAGTCCAAACTTGGAAATTATTGTTAAAAAGGCCCCCTTTTTTTTTCTTTTCTCTTGGAAAATAAGCTTGCTATCAGTTCTTAGTGAATCCCAGGAAGCAAGCAGAGCTGTTAGTGTTATTATTAGAATGAAATGGCTCAGAATTTTATCTACCTTTCATTGCATGTATGCTTTTCTTCCTAGAAAAATCCAGTGCTATTTAGGCATGAAAAAGGAATTAAAGTTTTGGGTTTTTTTTGTTTGTATTTTTTCTCTGCTTTGAATTTACAATGCAATTGTTCGATTGTAATTTGGCTTACTCATGCATGTCAACTGCATGTGGTAGTTTTTCAAGTTTAGGATTTGTAATTTAAAAGCATTCAGCTTTAAGATTAGATGGACTTGTATTTCAGGGGTTTATTAAAGCAATTTAAACATCAATTATATCTGCAGGTTGGAATTAAAGTAGTGGAATTCAAGTGGTTGGTCATCTTCTTTGTTTTCATTTCAATCTTTAATCAGCACTGGAATGAAATTTGTCTGTCTTAGTTAAGGGTAGGTGTTCGGTTCGAGTATGATCGATTCTTCAGAAGTTCGGTTCGGTTCGAAAAAGAAATGAAACTACTTTTCAATTTGCCAATTTAGGTATACTCACATTTTGTTGTAGGAAACATATTATGCAGCATGAATCCAAGGAGAAGAAATAAAATGAAATAAAATTTGTTGCATCTTGTTCTTTCATATTGTTCATCTGCAAAAACTATTGAGCTATGAGATGGCATTTTGATTTTGCAGTATGTCTATTTTATGATAGATGTCCATCCACATGTCTGTATGATCTCGAAAATGACGGTTTGAAGAATCTATGTTAGCAAACATTACCCGTTTATCTTTATTTGTAACAGCGCGGGGAATGAGAAGATAGAACAAGATCAAAGAGATCTTCCGTAAAGTCACCATGGATCAGTCGGAAAAAACACAACAGCAGCAGCAACAACAACAACAGCCCGCGATGGGAGTTGTACCGGGTGCCGGGAAGATAGGCTATTCTAATGCTCCTTACCAAGCTGCTCCAGTGGTCGCATCGGGCACTCTGGCAGTAGCTGTCCCTTCACAAACTCATTCTCCGGCTACGTTCTCTAGTTCCCCACATCAACTTGCCTACCAACAAGCTCAGCACTTTCACCACCAACAGCAGCAGCAACAACAGCAGCAGCTTCAAGTGTTCTGGGCCAACCAGATGCAAGAAATCGAGCATACAGTAGACTTTAAGAATCATAGTCTCCCACTTGCTCGGATAAAAAAGATAATGAAAGCGGATGAAGACGTGCGGATGATATCAGCAGAGGCTCCTGTAATTTTTGCAAAAGCTTGTGAAATGTTCATCTTGGAACTGACTTTACGCTCTTGGATCCATACAGAAGAGAACAAAAGGAGGACACTACAAAAGAATGATATAGCAGCTGCAATTTCGAGGACCGATGTCTTTGATTTCTTGGTCGATATTATTCCGAGAGATGAGTTGAAAGAGGAAGGACTTGGGGTCACCAAGGCCACTATTCCTTTAGTTGGTTCACCTGCTGATATTCCATATTACTATGTCCCACAGCATCCTGTGGGATCACCAGGTATGATAATGGGAAAGCCAATCGATCAAGCCGCTGCATTGTATCCAGGCCAGCAGCCTCGACCGCCAATGGCTTTCATGCCGTGGCCTCAGGGTCAACCACAGCAGCAGCAATCCGAACAGCAGCAAAGCGAGTCGTGATTCACCAACACATCGTAATTGGTTCGTTGCAGTGACATTTCCGACAGTCAGAAATTAAATCAAGCATTGCCTTATCCTGTAGTTAGATTGTTTTAGTGGTAGGTTAGGCACAAGCTGTAACATTGAGAGTGGATGATGCCGGTTTCGATCAATGGCACAGCTTTAACATGTGATTTGCTGTTTGGTTTTATGATGTTTGCTTGAAAGAATCATGTTGCTGGCCATGAAATTATAATTATCTTTGTTTGAGTGGAGTTTTATTACAAGACATTTGTTGTAATTGATTAGGCTTGGGACTTCCCTAAAGGAAATCGAAAGTTATTTTGTGCTTTTCCAATAGTGTTTGTTGGCCTAGCTTAACTTGGGCTGGGTTTGGTGGTCAGTTTTTTCAGCTTGTTTGACGGTTTGTCCCAGCTTGGATAAATATTAGATAATTTAAAGTATATATTTCATTTAAATATAAAATTATATTTTATTATTTCAAATAAAAATGAGTAATTTGGATTAGGTTGAGCCGGACTTAGATTTGAGCTTACATTTTTCTAATTTAGGCCTTGGTTTGATCGGATTTGATCCATAAATACTTTTATGTGAACCTTTTTGAATAGTCTTCAGCAAGGGCGGATTTTGGGTAAAATTTTAAAATATTTGTATGTTGAAGTCTAATTAAAGTTTTCAAAGAAAAATAGTTTAGGAGATTTTTTATGATTTTAAGTAGGGAATTTAATTAAAAATATTTAAAAAATTAAAAAAGTTTGAATATAAAGGGTCAAATTAAAATTTTCAAGAATATAAAAGATTGCATAATACAATTTTAGAATGGGGATAGGACTCCCACTGCCCCTATTATCACATGCCTCTATATTTGATTAAATGGTGGTATATGTTAATATTTATTCTTAATTTTTTAATAATACAGCCTTTACAAAGATATAAATATATAAATACCTTATGTGTGAATCAGTTTCAATAATCTAACAAAGACGTATTGCAACAAACAATCAGGAATTTGAGTTAATATATATATTTTATACACAGACGGTGGAACTAAAAGTTTCTACAAGCGCCTTAGTTTTAGGGTATAAAAAGTTAGTTTAGAGTATAAGGTTTAGGTGTTTAGGTGTAGGGAGTTAGAATTTAGAGCTGGTAATTATTTTAATTTAAGGTTTATGGTTATAATTTAGGGTTTATAGGTTAAAACCTAAATCCTCACCATATTACTCTAAAAACTAAATCCTAACCTATAAACCCTAAACCTTAAATTGAAACAACTATCTCTAAATTCTAAACACCTACACCTAAACTCCTAAACCCTATACCATAAACTAACTTGTCTTTTATATATATATATATATATATATATAGAGAGAGAGAGAGAGAGAGATAATTGTAGATATTTGTATAGGATATTAATCTTATATATATATATATAGATATAGATATAGATATAGATATAATTATAGATATTTGTATGAACTAATTTGTTTTAGTGATTGAACATATTGTTAAATGATTAAAAATATATTTAAAGCAGATACTACTTGTAATCACCTTAACTTTCAATAAAAAATTATAAAAATCTAATTTATCGACACACTAATATAATCCTATATATTACTAAAAAAGCAAATAAAATGTATGGTGTTCTATTCAAATCAATCGATTATAATATTTTTTTAATTATTAAACAACATGAAATTTAATAGCAGGATCGAAGAAAAATACCATTTATAATGGCGATTATCCAAATCCATCAGATATCATCGTCAGGTTCCACATCTTCGAAGGCCCATTCATTCTGTTTCCGAAGCTCAGCCTCTTCCTCCGGCGTATAATCGTTCTCGATCCCGAAAAACCTCCGAACATACTCCACGCTCTTGTTCGCGATCCTATCCGCCACCGCTTGTGTCAGCATTTCCAGCAGATCTTTCACGTCCAGATAATTAGCCGCCAAAAGCATCTGCAGCATTCCCTCGTTGTCTAGCGTATTGAAAAGCTCTCGATCGAACTCCTTGGCTTCCTCGTCTTCTTCTTCACACTGCAAGAATTCGTACTTCGGCGGTTTCCGGGGTTTGCGAGTTTTACGATCCAGATGCCACTTGCAGTATTCGATGACTTTCAAGAGGTATTCGGATTTGACGTTCGGGAGTGGAATGGGCTCATCGCAGGAGTCCGGGTTGTCTTCGAAGTACGTCTTGACGACGCCGATCTCCATCACGACGGCTTCTTCCACTTCGAATTCCTGCTCGTCGGCGGCTAGGAGGATGATTTTCTTCTGCTGGGTACTGTCCGTTGACATTGTGGATACAGAAACGGTGGATTAGGGTTAGAGATTTCCAACTTATTGGAATTTTAGGAATTTTAGAAATATTTTCTTTTGTTGATGTGAGATTCCTGAATGTGAGCGGAAGTTCAGAGTTGATGCAAACTTATAGGTTCGAATTGATTAAATCAACGGATAATTAATTTCAAATCATGAAGTTTGCCTTGATTTTATATGTGCCATGGAAATTTATTGGGTAAAATACAATCTAGGCACTTCAATTATGTATTAAATTTATAAACGTGTCATTTTTTTCTTTTAAAAGTTGTAATTTAGTTAATTAAAATTTTGTTACAAACAACTCATCCATCGTTAGAATTAAAATATTACTTGATATAATTATAATTCGAGTCCTCAAAACTTAAACACTCTAACAATTTGATTTTTATTCAAAATAATTTAATAAATTAATATTTTATATTTAAAAAATTATATATTGAATATTCTTGACACACCATTCGACCACTTGTCATACTCTTTGTCACTGTCTATTAACTCGATAACCTAAGACGACACAGCTCGACAAACAAAGCCACTTCACTACTAGACAACTGACATATTAATGGAACAAACCTATTATTTCTTTAACGTCGCGTGCAAGTAGACACGATTGCAAACAATTTTTTTTAAATATGACATGTTAATTTATTGAATTATTTCGAATTAGGATTAAATTAATATAATGTATATTTTGGAGACTAAAAGTGTTACTATACAAGATTCTAATTTGTTACTATACAAAATTAATATAATGTATATTTTAGAGACTAAAAGTGTTACTATACAAAATCACGTTAGATGATGTTTTTATTTTAATGACGAAGTAATTTGTTTGTAACAAAATTCTAATTGAATGATTAAATTATAGTATTTTTTTACAAATTTTAAATATAATCCTAATCATGCCTAGAGGGGAAGAGAATGAGACTCTAGGAGAAAGAAGATGAGTGCTCCGAGTAGGTCTAGAACTCATGACGTAAGAGAATATGAGGGAACAAAGATGAGCACCTTAGCCAACCAACTAAATATTTTTTAAATTAATACACGTGACATTTTTCAAGTTCGGATATTAACTAGACAACTAAAACAAAAATATACAACCCAAATATATATGGAAAATATTTTATGCACGGGCAGTGGAAAACAAGTTTTCCACACGTCCTTATTTTTTAGGGTTTAAACGTTAGAATCTAAGATTTAAGATTACAATTTTAGTGTTTGCAATCAAATTTAAAAATGTATGTATAATTTAAAGTTTAGAGTTTAAGTTTTAAAATTTTTGGATAAATACAGCTTTAGATCCAACGCCAAATTCACTAAGCTATCATGGAAACAACATATAAACAACAAAATAAACTGGGTTGAACTTTTGATCTCATTATTGAAGCGATAAAAATTCCATTCCGTTTTTGGTGCCTCTACTTATATCACAACACTAAAAAACACATTAAAATTAAATTTCAAGTCCTAACCCTAAATTCTAAATCTTAAACACTATACTCTATACCCTATACCCTAAATTTCTTAAACCCTAATTATAACACCTAACCTAAATCCCTAAACACTAAATTCTAAACTTAATTTTGAGTGTGAGGCATAAGTAGGGACATCGAAAAGGGGTAGAGGATTTCTATCCCATCGAAGCATACTAAGCTTCTTCATGATACAGTCGCTGACAACACAAATTTTATGCTATATTGCAAAATTCGATCCAACGCCAAATTCACTTTGAGATCATCGTTACAGATGTTCGGACAAATCGATAAAAACCAGAGAATTTCGAACCGCAGCTGCTGCTAATGGTAATAAAACTTTAATAAAAGGACAATGAAGATACTATGGTAATGGCATTGACAGCTAATCGACATCATCGAAACGATTCATTCTCTTGTTATATAAATCCCAGAGAAAAAAAACTATTACTTCCTCTATTAATTGCTGGATTAGGATACTTTTGCAGAGAAGAAGATGAGAACTTTGTTTTCGCTCCCTTCTAATCTGCTCCCCGATGAAGCCAGCCCGGAATGGATGAACAAAGGTGACAACGGATGGCAACTCACGGCAGCCACACTCGTCGGCCTCCAAAGCATTCCGGGGCTGCTTATCCTCTACGGTGGCTCGGTGAAGAAGAAATGGGCGGTGAACTCGGCTTTCATGGTGCTCTATGCTTTTGCCTGTGTTATTTTCTGTTGGGCGGTTTGGGGTTACCGGTTGTCGTTCGGCGACAAGCTGGTTCCGTTCTGGGGGAAACCGAATGTGGCGTTGGACGGGGAGTATCTGATCGCGCAAGCGTTTCTGGGGAAGTTTCCGAACGCGACGATGGTGTATTTCCAGGGCGTTTTCGCCGCTATAACTTTGATTCTGATCGCCGGAGCGTTGTTGGGGCGAATGAATTTCTTTGCTTGGATGATGTTCGTGCCGCTGTGGCTGACGTTTTCGTATACGTTCACGGCGTTTAGTATATGGAGCCCCACCGGGTTTCTTGCGAAGATGGGAATCATTGATTATTCCGGTGGATATGTCATCCATTTGTCTTCTGGAGTTGCAGGTTTCACTGCGGCTTACTGGGTATGAATCGCCTACACTTACCATCTTATTTTATGGGTTAATTTAATCATACACCCTCAAATTATAGTTGTCTCGACTCGAAAAAAATCAAATTATTCAACTCGACGTGAAAAAATTCGACTCAAAATTTTTTTAAATAAAATTTGAGTTGTAAAATGGAAATTTGAATAACTCGATTTTTTATAATTAGTGGATCAATTTTAAAGTTTGATTCGAGTTTCTCAATTCTGCTTGATATATATGGAAAATAAATATGGAGACATACATGTATATATTGTCTATGGTTATAGAAAGTCGTTTAAATTGGAACTAATAATTAGTACCATAACACTATGATTGTTTACAATTAAATCTGAACAGAAACTCGAAAAACTCGACTCGAAAATTTTCAAATAAAATTTGAGTTATAAAATATGACATGTTAACTCGACTGACTTGTAATTTTTCCACTCGACTCGATCGAATGCTTACACCTACTCCAGTCTGCCTAGTCGAAGCTTGAGTGTTAAATATAGAGTAGCTTATATTTAATGTGCAGATAGGGATAGAACCGAAATCAAATATTGACAATTGTTTAACATTGGAACAGGTTGGGCCACGTCTAACCCAAGACAGGCAAAGATTTCCTCCGAACAACATCCTGCTGATGTTGTTCGGAGCAGGATTGCTGTGGATGGGTTGGACCGGGTTCAACGGAGGAGATCCTTATGAAGTCAACGTTGATGCTTCCTTGGCCGTCATAAACACTCACGTCTGCACTGCCGTCAGCTTGCTTACATGGCTACTACTCGACATCGTCTTCTTTCGAAAGCCTTCCGTTATCGGTGCCGTTCAAGGCATGATCACCGGTTTGGTCTGCATCACACCTGCTGCCGGTAAGTACTGCACAATTCTACATGTACATAAGGGGACAAAGGTAAATATTTGAAATTGGAGGGACAAATTATAAATATTTGAAATTGGAGAATTTATAAATAAACTAATTTTAAAAAAAAAATTAAATAAGGGGACAAACGTAAAAAAAAAATATTCGAGAGTGGGGGTGATTGTCCCTCCCGAAGCCTTAATGGCTCCGTCGCTGCACATATGCCTATACATATAAGTGTATAACAATATAACATGCAAATTAAATTGGATGATGTAGGGCTTGTACAAGGATGGGCAGCAATAATAATGGGGCTTTGTTCCGGCTCAATCCCATGGTTCACCATGATGGTTATTCACAAAAGATCCGAAGTGCTTCAAAAGGTGGACGACACCATGGCGGTGCTTCACACTCACGCCATCGCCGGCAGCCTCGGAGGCTTACTTTCCGGCATCTTTGCCGTACCGAAGCTTAACCACCTGTTCTATGGTTCCAACGACAAATACATCGGGCTATTTTACGGGCTAGCGGACGGCAGAGCATCCGCCGGGTTGCGACAGGTAGGAGTTCAGTTGATTGGGATATTGTTTGTGGTGGTTCTTAATGTGGTGAGTACAAGCATAATTTGTGCTTTGGTGCAAGTAATTGTGCCTTTAAGGATGTCTGAAGAGGACATGGAGATTGGTGATGAAGCTGCTCATGGTGAAGAAGCATATGCCATTTGGGGTGATGAAGAAGAGAGGCTTGATCCTAAATATGCATTGCCCAAAACCAAAGCTGCTGGTCTAGTGGAAATGGCATGATCATAACATGTTTTTGTTTTAGATATAATAAAAGGCCTTTTGGAACTCTGTTTTATCAACTTTGTTGTATTTGTAGGCTATGCCACACAAGTTTTTCTGCAATCAATGAGGTTTGTTAAACTAAATAAAAGAATAGAAATAAAAATTTTATGTTCATTAAGTTAAACGAATGTATTTTAATAGAACGTGTGTTCAGTTCGTGTATATTCACGAACAAACTCGTTCATTAGTTGGTTTATCAAAGTTGAGTTATTTTTCTTATGAGAAATACTTTAAAAGTAGGGTAAATTATATAAACGGTCCTTTGACTATGACACAATTCTTTGTTGAGTCCTCTAACTATAAAAAATTATAAATAGGTTCTCCGACTAACAAATCGGTCCGATTTCGTTAAAAAATAAACGACTAATGGCGTTGCAGATAATAAAATCTGTATAGTAACAAATTTAACCCTTAACCTTTGCATTTTATTTAAATTTGGTCCCAAAGTTTAAAATTTTAGCTCTCAACGTTTAAATATTACAACATTTTAATCTCTCAGCATTTTAGCGATTGGTTGGTTCCAGCGAACTCCTACCTTGCGAACATGTCGATCACCCACAGCTAGTAAACATAGCATGCGAACACACTTCGCGGGAGGTCGCCAGCAAACATGTGTTGACTACCTACAACTTGTGAACAAACTTTACAGATCATCATCAGCGACCACATGTTGGCACACATGGTCTCATTTGATGAGAGATAAGCCTAGAACATCAATTTTTAAGATGTCCAATCGCAATGCTACAACAACTCTATTGAGAACAATCAAAACCAAAAAAATCAAACCAAAAACACTATCATAAGTATAACCTTGGTCACCATAAAATCATTTATTTTTCCGCTGTCAGAGATCGTCGACTATTTTACTGGTCAACGCGATCTCTAAAAAATCATTAATTAACAACTAAAAAATCTAGCAATTAAATATTTATATTGTGAATAAAACAAATTGTGTTATAGATCACCGGAGATAGACAGAGATGTGAAAAAAATAACTGAAGAGGAGCATTGGGTCGGTGCATGAGAGAATTTTAGAAATTGTCATAATTTGTTGCAACCTCATGTTTTCTGCTTGCTTTCTTCTCTGTTTCTTCTTCTATAATCTTTTTGTAGTGTTATAGGGGATCTGTGTATCTGTTTTGCCAGTCTCAGAGTGAACAAAAAACTCATTTGACAATTTTCTTTCAATAGCTTACGAAATCCAAAACGGATTCAAACTCAGAGAATTTGACGAGTTCCTTTCAGGATTTCTTTAAATTCTACGCCATACACACTAAATCCCTATATGATAAACTGTTGAGCTTTAAGGTGCTCGATTCCTTCAACCGTTCTTGCTCACCAAGTGGTGGAGAGGTGGAATTTTGGGTGAATATGGTGTGGAAGCTAAAATATTAATGACACAATGATTTTAGAATGGTTCAACCTTTTAACCAAGGTCTACATCCACTACCTTAAATTCCCACTAAGGATTTCCAATCAATCCACTATTGATTCGTCCCATTTTCTAGACTTAGGAGGAAACCCTTATACACCGATCAAGCTTTCCACCAAAAGCCTTGATCAAACCCTTTTTACAAAAAAAAAGAAATATGCAAACTTAGATCCCTCTAATATGTATTTGTTGGCTCAATAATGCACTCATCCAAAATCTAAAACACTTGAGCAAATTTGACAATTTTGGCTCACTAGTATTTGTCTATACAAGAATTGACAATTTAAGTACAAAGACACTTTTTGATCATTTGTTGATTGACAATTGAAGCATTAACCATATCTTGATGCTTGGAGGTCCCTTTTATACTCCTTGATGAGTTTGTAGCCGTTGGGATGAACTGAAGCCGTTGAGGACTTTATTTCCCTTCATTAATGCCGTTCTGCAGCCTTCCGTATCGATACGCTTGGACCCGTATCGGTACGACCTTCATCAGAAACTAGCTGTTGGGCTCTTGCCAGCCTAGGCGTATCGATACGTTTGAGGGCGTATCGGTACGGTATGACGTTTAAAAGACCGTTGAGAAATATGACTGTTGGGGTTGTTAAATGGGGATCGGTACACTTACCAGGCGTATCGAAACGACCACTCACCGTATCGAAACGGCCAAGCCTATTTCGATACGGGTTTTGACAGTAACCAAACTGGGCAAAAAAAGATATCGATACGAGTTGGACCGTATCGGTACGGGCACTTTGAAAACATAAGTTTTGTTGTTTAAAAACATGAAAAATCTTGCCAAAAGCCTTTTAAAATACCTCAAACATAAATTTAAGTTGTTTGGACTTAAAACCAAGTTTTAAATTCTTTTCAAATTAGTCCAAACATTTTTTAATTATTATATCAAAACATTAGTTCTACATAAACCCTAACCTAAAATTCTAGACCCTAAATTTAAGAGACTTGTGTATCAAAGTATTTTTCAATATATATAATTTATAAGAGATAGAATCCAATTACACTATATAATATTTTTTTTAGTTTTACACTGATTTTGGATAATCGAACAAGTGTAAATGGATCTCAAAACTCTTTAATTTTTAACATTCTCATACAAGATGAGATAACATAAGCATCCTAGACCACTCGATTAATTAATAAATCTCAAAACTCTTTAATTTTTTACATTGTATCTATAGTATATAATTACTAAATGTTAAATTAAATATCATATTTTAAAAAAAATATGGAATTGAATTTGTGATTTATAAATATAAACAGACTTAAGTAAAAAAAATGAGACTCATGTCTTGAGTTAATGTGAAGTGCGCTATTCAAAAAAAAAAAAAATGACGTGTGCTATTATCGTACGTTGCAGTGTCCTGAGCCCCTCTAAGGGAGAATACCATTTTTCTCTTTTTGTTTTCATTCTTAATTTTATTATAACCCGCCGAATTCGATTATTTTTTTACCATTCCTAATAATTTAAAGAAATACAAAGGAACAAAAATAAATTTATTGTATGACGTTATGTTATTTTATTGTGTATATTATATGAGTAACATTTAAAATTGTAACCATTTAAAAAATATAAAATTAAAGTTTGTTAAAAAAGATAAAAAAAAATCGAAATATAATAATATTATAACTATAAAAATTACAAAAAGTAAATATTCAAAAAAATTATTTAAAAAAAAAACAAACACGGTTACAATAACTTTGTAGGGACCTTAAAAAGGACATTAAACATGCAGGGTTGAAGATCGAAAGAGGAACAGCCCTAAAACACCCAGATGGGTTAATAACCATAATAAGGCAGAGGCTTTTGGTTAGCGTGCAAATGATCAGGCCAAAGAAAAGCCCCCATGGCGAACTCTCTCTTGTAATCCAAATCGCCATTAGCAAACAACCCATATTCGGCGAGAAGGCGGTCGAGCTTCCACTCCGGCATGACCAGGTAATCCTTGACGGTGTACCTGGGATAATGAAGCGGCATCTGGAAGAAGCTCACTCCGTTGATCTGCTTCTCGCTTTCCATCTCCGACTGGATTCTGCAGATCTATATTTCCAGGTTTTGAGTGGTTGGGAATTTATACTCAGCTTGTTGGGTAGGAGGAGGAGTTTTATGTTGCTGGGTATCACAAGAATTGGTTTGCGCGCATCTTCTTATGTCTCCGGTGCAGTGATAACTGATAGCCTCTGCGTGTGGCAAACAACAACGCTTTTCTCTCTTGTGTGTGTTTTTTTTTTAATAATTCTTTTATAACATATACACTTTACAGACAAACTGCTTTAATTTGGGTCTTTTAAGATTAACAATTTTTTTTCATTGGACTACTTGAACAATTTTAGTTTTTTTATATGTATTTTTTTAAAATATGTTTTAGCGCGATATATAAGACAAAATAATATTAAATTGGTATTATCAAATAAGTGACATATTTAAAAATGATTGACTTAACAAACTCTAGAGTAAGTGGTTAAAAGTTTTCGATTGACACCACTCCTCCACTAGGTTGTAGGTTCTAGAGTCATTAAGAGCAAATTTCTCATTCCTTCTCCTTACGTAAGAATTATTCAAAAAGAAATGATTGACTTAACAACCTTTAATAAACACGCCATCAACTTAACGATCAATGATATCTGTCGGTTAAAAAATTATTTGATGCATTTTTTGGCGTTGGGATGAAATTTGAGTCTATTATTGTTGGATACTAGGGGCTATTATTATTATTATTATTATTATTAGCTCCCATTTATTTCATTATTGTCTGTGGGAAGGAAACATAAGCAATATCTTAAAAGGTTTTGTCGAATGAAATTGGGGATTTGTAGGTTTTTATCAATTTTGGGGTTCTTTGCTTGTTTAATTGTTTGGGGTTTTAAATCGATTTTGTTAATAATTTGAATTGTTTTGGGATGAATTTTTTGGTTTCTACTTTGGTTTCAAACGTTTGTTTATTTTTTACTTAATTATTTTTCTAAACTTTTTACATAATAAAATAAAATTAAAATATACATATTTTAAAACAATTGTAACCATAAACACATGTACCTCTTTTTGATTAAGTAGAGAAATACTTATATTCACCAGACAAATATTAGATTTAAACACTTGAAAATTATTGACCACTCAATCAACTAATAAATCTCACATGTATATTTTTTTTATTTTAATTTTATACTAGTCTTTGAGGGTTGGGTAGCACCACTTCTCTATTTTCTCCATTTTCTCTGAAGCGGTTACAAAAATTCTCTAAATTCTTCTTCTTCTTCATCGTTTTTTTATACCGACGACAACTTTTGGTTGTTCTGCTGGTTCTGTACATAAATAAAATTCATATTTTTCGATGAATATTTCGTTTTTCAAGTTTGTTTCCTGTTTTTCTTCTACTTTGTCGAATTCTTATTCAAATTTGCTTTTACGGTAGTTCTTTTGTCTGCTTGGTGACAGTTCTTTCGTCTGTTTTTTAACAGTTTTTGCCCGTCTTCATGACAGTAATCTGTCTTTTGACCTTTTTGACAATTATGCGTTCGAGTGACGAGTATCAACGAGCGCTTTTCAACGAAGGAGGGCGTTCTATACATGTTATAATTCTCTTTTGTGGTTGTGCCAACGTGCTAAGAACAAGTAGCAGAAGAAGTTTTGCTATATTCAAAGAGCACTCAAGGCAAAGTTATAGTTTTTCTGGATTTTATTTCAGAAAATTTCTTCTGACAGTGTTAGGTTTGGTATTTTAACGTTTTTCACACATTTATATTTTGTTGCTTTGTTCTGCATTGTACTTCTTTTGTAAAAGGTGCGATTCCTTTGTATTCGTTGTTGAATATAATCCAGATTCAAAAAAAAATTATACTAGTCTTTGTTATTATTTTGTTTCGTTTGGGATTTGTCCCTCTTTCTCCTTCTAGGTTTTCTGTCTACATATTTGTTTAGAAGGGTGAGACCGTAGACTTTTGGTCATGCGACTGTCAATCATGCTGTATTTTCTTTCACATTTTTTTTGTATTTTGGGTAATTTATAACAGAGTTCACTCAATTATAGATAATGTTATATTTAAGTCACTCAATTGTTAAGTGTTGGCATTTAATTAGGTTTAATGACAATTTTAGTCCTCGAAACTTTTATATTCTATCAATGTAGTTATTGCTACCATGTAAATTACTGAATTTTTATTATAAAACAAATTCTTTAAGTTCTCTACAAGTCTGTTTTACAATAAAAATTACTGCTACAAATACTATTACAAAAATTATACTTAATGAAAATACATAGAATTGCAAAGAACTTAAGAAATCTTTTTTTTATAATAAAAATTATTAAACTGGTATATTTTTAAATATGAAGGGTTAAATTTATTGAATTATTTTGAAATATAAAAGCTTCGAAGGCTAAAACTGTCATTATACCATACGGGAAAACAACATGGTTGAAGGACCCAAATGTAACCATAATATTAAACAAGTGATCCAATTGTAACTTTTAATAATTAGATGATCCAAATGTAATCTTACTCATAATTGAGTGACCTTCATTGTAGTTTACCCTTATATTTTTCTCATTTCCATTTTTTTTATTTTGCATGTTTGAACTTTGATTTTATTTTCTTAATAAGTTTTCCTCTTTTTTTTTACAACACAAGTAATTTTTTGTCTACTCTTTTAGTACGTCTTATCTGCTCTTTTTACTTTTTTTTTTTTTACTTTTTTAGAGTTGAATTTGGTGCCACCTCATTTGTTAATTCATCCTTAATTTAGACCATCAAATTGATTCTCTTATATTGATAAATGCTCATAATTACCTCTAAGTCGTGTGACACTCGTGCCGAACCCGACCTATTATCCAAAGACCAAATGAATCATTAAACCAATTTATAACAAGGATGGGTGTCAACGGAGAATGTATGAGTTATGTCCGGGAAGCATGGCAGGAATTACTGATGAGGTTGATGAATTCCCTTGTTTGTTTGTTTTGCATGATACGTATGGTATTATGGTATGTTCTCAATGTTTGTCTGACATATCTTACTTAGGGGTGAGCAAAACTCGACTCGACTCGAAAAAATTGATTTTTTTTTTCAATTTCGAGTTATTCGAGTCGAGTTGTTCGAGTTGTTCGAGTTATTCGAGTCAACTCGATTAACTCGAAAAAATTTCGATTTCGAGTCGGTTTGGAATTTGCCCAACTCGAAAAATTGAAAAATCGAAAAACCGAATTTTACAGTTTTACAATTTAGTCACTGATTTCATTTTTCTTCAATTCCTCCTTCATTTTAAGTCCATTTTTGACCAAATTTGAATCACATATTCCTAAACCAGCGTAGAATACATATTTATCTTCAATTTATATTTTTAAAATAAATTTCATATTTTTTCAATTCAGCCCCTTAACTTTGTATGATTTCCTCATTTCTTCAATATCTCCTTCGTTTTAAGTCAATTTTGACCAAAATTGAACCACATGCTCCTAAACCAATGTAGAAACTAGAATACCTATTTAGCTTCAATTCATATTTTTAAATTAAATTTTCTACTTTTGTTATTTAGCCCCTCAACTTTGAATGTTTCCCATTTCTTTAATTTCTCTTTCTTTTTAAGTCTATTTTTTTACCAAAATTAAACCACATGATTCACTAACACTATATAATATCTATATAACTTCAATTCATATTTTTAAAAAATTATTTTTTTAATTTAGCCCTTTAACTTTATATTTTATTCAATTTGATCATTCAACCGATTTTTTGTAATTTTTTTCTTTACATCAATTCATTGACTCATTTATACCCCCATCAGTACTTTATCCTTAAAAGTTCCTTATTTAAAAATAATATTATAAATATATTTTAGAAGTTTAGATGATATTTTTTTATTAAATAACATTACAAATCTTTTTATTAAATAACATTACAAATCTTACTTATGCATGTGAAAAATAATATGAAGAAATATATATATATATGCATATCTTATATGAATAGAGAAAGTCGTTTAAATTAGAATCAAATCATACTATAACATGGTAAATAATTACAATTAAATTTGTATAGAAACTCGAAAACTCGACAATATAATTCAGAACTCGAAAAAAGTTTGTTGCAATTCTCTTTTTTGAACTATTATGTTTTTGTTTTTATTGGTTTGTATCTTTTGACATGTGATGTTGAATTTTTCAAACTCTACTGTGTTATTTGCTTTAGTTATTAATATATTTTAGGGTACTCTTTTCCTCCTTCCGCTATCTTTGGTCTCGTCTTGGCGTTACCTAGATAAGAAGGAGGTTTTTAACGAGGCCCGTAGTTTATAATGGAAGGTTGAGTTTTCTTTTTGTTGGTTTGATTGTTACAATTGAAATTTGGACAGGTTTACCTTGTTTGATGAAAAATGTGTTCTTATTTTTGTGCTTTTAGAATCATTGTATTGTTTAGTCATAAGTCAATTTATATGTATGTAGATATAATTCAAAAATTTTTTTTACACATGTGAAAAATAATATGAAGAAATATATATGTAGATATAAATAAAAAAATGTTTAAATTAAAACCAAACTCGAAAAATCGAATCGACTCGAACTCGCTAAAATCGACTCGAATCGAAAAAATTTCAATTTAAGTTCAAGTTGTAAAATATGACGATTGAACTCGAATAACTCAAATTTTTTTGACTCGACTCGACTCGACTCGCTCGAACGCTCACCCCTTCTTACTTCCTGATGGACCGAGGGGTGCTAAAAGAGACAATTATAATTCCTAAAAATTTTAAACTCCTATGTAAATTATGTATTTTTTATATTTTTATCGATGATTTAAATTCGCACCCCCTAAAATTTTGTAATTTTATACTCTTAAGTTTCTAATATAATTTTCTAACAATTTACATATTTAACTTAAAATCGTGCGTCTGTCCCTACTCATAAACATTGTATCTTTCTCCAGTAATGGCTTCTTTTCAATGGATCTGCAATCATATTCACCATGCCCTCTGTACTCATGTCTTCTACATAACAATATTTGATCTCTATGTATATGGAAAAAATTGTCAAGTAAGTTTTTGTTGTACCGATGAAGAATTTAAGTTGACATTAATTTTTGAAATCGAACGAGATAATTTCTTCTACTTTACTTTATAAAAGTGATAGAATAAATTTTGTCAAGTGTTGTTTTATAGGGGTGCAAAACCGGGTTCATTTAACTATTAAAAAAATTATTTTAGATAATCCGTAAATTTAAATTGCTCAATTTTCAACCTTAAACGTAACAATTAAACCGGTTAATTCATTGACGAATTAACTGAAATATTCAGTTCAATTTGATTCCGAAAATGGTTTATTTTACTTTTCTTATTAAAAGTATTATATTAATAATAGAGTGAAAAATAAGCTAGAGTTTGAATTTTGAAATCTTTAAAGAGGAAAAATATGAATGTATGAAAAGGAAACAATTGAGAATTGCAACTAAATTTTTACTTCTCTAATTAATATAAATATGTTAATATTTGAAAGGAAAATATATTAAAAATTGCCACTAATTATTTACGTTTCATGGCAATGAAAATATGCAAATATTTGGGGAAGAGGATGAATTAACAATGGTGCTAAAATTTTATTAATATAATTGTATAACTATGTAAATTTTATATATTATATATTATATAATTGATCTATTCGATTACTTGCTTTTATTCAAAATTATAAATCGTATTCGAATTAAAATAATTTTTTTTTAAAAAAATCACTGAAATTAATTTTTTCGGTTAACAAAACTCGAAGAATTAAAATAATGTCTCTACATAAACTGATAAGTAAAAAAAATAAGCACACTCAGCATAGCAACTCAGGGCTAAAAAGGTGAGTTGCAGGATGGGATAAATCAGCCCAAAGTGTTCTCAGATTATTAACAACTCTAGGAAATTAACTTCGTATTCATTTTTAGAATATATTGTTTATGAATAATTTCGGAGTTAATTGCATCATGTCTTCCCAAACTATGACCTATATTCCATATTAGTTCCTAAACTTTTAAACAATTTAATTGCATCCTCAAACTATGACCCTAATTCTAAATTGTTCCCCAAACTTTTGAATATTTCAATTTTATCCCCAAACCATGGCCCTTGTTATAAGTTGATCTCCAAACTTTTGAAAATTTCAATTTTATCCTGAAATTATCGTTTATGACACATCATATTATTACATAATCGACATTGGAGTTTACATGGCAATTGATATTGTTATAACGGTTTTATAAACATAGGATACGGTTAGTATAACTAATAATTTGAGGAATTTTTGAATAAAATTGGAATGTTCAAAAGTTTGGAGACCAATTTAGAATAAGAGTTGTAGTTTGGGATGAAATTAAATTTTTTAAAAGTTTGGGACCGATTTAGAATGAGTCGTAGTTTGAGGATGCAATTAGAATATTTAAAAGTTTGAGCACTAATTTAAAACAAGAATCATAGTTTGGGGACATATAATGCAATTATCTCGCAAGGTATTTTATGTTCATACTTTTTCTTAACTCTTTGTTAAGACACACAACTTGCAAATAATACTGATTAAACCCGAATTTTCTTGATGAACATCATCTTTTCCACATAAACCATTCGTCGTAAGCCAACTATTTTAAATTAGTTTTAAAAATTATGTTTAACAAGCATACTACAAATTTAATTAAATTTGATGTTGAGCTTAGGAGACTGAGCATTCAGTTTTGTATCTGGTTGTTACACGTCTAAAGCTTTTTGTGTGGCGTCTGCATCGTGTGGGCTAGTGGAAGATCGGTTCTTGAGTCTTATCCCCCCCCGCCCAAAGTGGAGGCATTCTTATGGAGAGCAATCCAAAATTGCATATCGGCCCGTGCAGAGCTGTCTAAGTGTGGGGTGAATAATCTCCCCACACTTATCGAAATGACATTATGTTCAATGGTAAGAGTTTGTGACAGTGATCGGATGTTTGACCTTGTTTTATTAAGCATAGGACATTGGTGTAAGACAACCAGAGATATGTGGTTGGGTAGTAGACTGCTCCTCTGTTCAATGGTAAGGTTGGCACTGGGGGCATTCTGCGCGACCATGAGGGCAAGAAGTTGCCTTATTTCTCAAGGCCATAGCGCTTTCGAATCCTACGAGTGCTGAAATTACAGCTATGTTGGAAGCTCTTAAGGTACTGGACGACTCTATTATAGTGTCTTAATTGAATCTGATAGCTCACTTGCTGTGAGATGGATTCAGAGTCCAAGCTTATCTCCTCATTCTTTCGCCGAAAATATTTTAAAATGTAAAACTTATTGCGTGAAGTACAACAAGGTAACCTGTTTTGTTTTTAAAGAACAAAACTGTACAGCTTACTGTCTAGCACACGAAAGTGTGAATAGATCCCAAGATGTTGTCTGGGTTAGTAACCCAGTTTGAGAATGGCATTGTCTAAGGATATAATATAGGGATGGGCACGGGTCGGGTTTTTGGCCCACCCGAACCCGACCCAAAACTAATAATCTTAAAATCGAACTCGACCCGATCCGAGCCTTTTTTTTTTTTTAAATCGACCCGACACGACCTGATCTGTAGAAAAAAAAAATAATTTTAGGGACCTAATTGTAAAAAAAAATTTAAGAGATATAATTATAAAATAATAATAAATTTAAGGACTAAATTGTAAATAAAAAACTAATTCTAAGGACCAAATTATAAAAAAATATATAAAGAATGTGTATTATTACAAATATCCCTAAAAAATTTAGAGGAAAATTACATTATTAATCTCGGGTCGAGTCGAATTTTTTCACCCTAAAACTCGAACCCGACCCAACCCGAACCCGATTTTTTTATAAAAATATCCGACCCGATTATGCCGAATCAGGTCAGAACCCGTCGGACTCAGGTGAAATGCCCATCCCTAATATAATGTAGGGAGATTTGGTGCCTGCCTAGCAAGGATGTCTCTTGGACAATCCAGGGGCATTGATTTCTTCGAGTCTTGATTTTGAGAAAAATTCTCTGCCCCCTAAATATGCATCTATTTATGTATTCTGTTAAAAAAATTACTTAAAAATTAAATTAAGAACACTAACTCTAAATTCTAAATCCTAAACCCTACATTCTAAATAATATACCATACCCTAAATTCTCTATACTCTAACCCTAAACCCTAAACCCTTAAACTTAAATCCCTAATTTTCTTATAAAAACATAAATAGAGACATGATTAGGAGGTAGACGATTTCTACCCATTAATTTTATAGCTTAGGAGAGCTTGGGGATAATCGCTTAATGGTGGGATGTGTTGGGTGATCTATTGAGTGTAATTGAGCAGAGTTGTTATCCATTTATCGTGAGCAACAATGATACAGTGCACTATTTTCTTTCCATTTTAACTTAAGAAGATTTTTTAATAAAGTTTGTATCCTTCTCGAGGTTTGTATGAAAAAATTTGGGTCACTCAATTATGGGTAAAGTAACATTTGGGTCACTCAATTATTAAAAATTATATTTGGGTCACTCAATTATGGGTAAGGTTACATTTGAGTCACCCAATTATTAAAGGTTACATTTAGACCACTCAATTATGGGTAAAGTTACGTTTGAACCACCCTTCATATTTAAAAAAAGTACATCAATTTAGTCATTTTTCTTCGAAATCACGTATATATCCTCTTTAACATTAGAGTACTTCATTTGAAATCATTAATTAATCTAATACATAAATTGATGCACTTTTTTTTAAATATGAAGGGTGACCGAAATGTAACTTTACCCATAATTGAGTGATCTAAATGTAACATTTAATAATTGAGTGACCCAAATATAACCTTACCCATAATTGAGTGACCCAAATGTAACTTTTAATAATTGAGTGACCCAAATGTAACCTTACCTATAATTGAGTGATCCTCCATTGTAGTTTACCCATCATACAAATACCTTTTAAAAAACTGAAATTGACCCGCAAATTAACATATAAATTAAATAAATTAATTTAAGTATATTATATATTATTTAAAAAATCAAATCAAAATTAAAAACAATTAATAAAATAAATTCATTTTCTTGATTTTTAAATGGATTGACGATATATATTGAATTTATTTTTTATGGAATAAAATATCAATGTGGAATCAACTTATTTGAGATGGTATCCTGTCGAACAGTTTGAAAAGATTTCATAGCTCATAGCATTAGATTCCACTAAACTATCGTCTTGTCTTATTTTAAATCATTATATTGTTAATTAAAATATTGAAAAGCTTTACTGAATTTTTAAATAAAGTTTGACTCTAATAATATGTAATTATATATTTTTTATACGAGGTAATGGAGAGAGATTTTACAAGATCAAACAACATCAATTAATTAATTAAAAATTTAACAATATTTATATAAATTTTAGAGTTACAATCACAAATAAACAAATTAATATAATTTACAAACAAAATATATAATATTTTTATTAAAGGAGAAAAATATGTCATCAGTACAATCACACCTTGCAGACAAAGCAATTGTACTCAGATATTTTAGGACGAACATTATTTATTTCTCCATTGAGACCACTTGTTAGATTCGATTTAATTAGATTAACAACAAAAAAAGAATATATCTAAATTTATATCATAATAACTCTAAAAATATATTTTTTACTCTCTAATTCAATTATAAAATAATATTTTAGTCCAATTTTAATTTTAAATAAATTTATGTACATCTATAAATTATACTATTTAAACTCGAATTATCTAAAAAAAGTGTTATTTTAATTCAAGAAAAAATATTTAAAGTCACATAAATATGAAACATGAAACCTTAAGGATGAGTACCACTATCTTTACCAAATATGCCAAGGCCTAATTGGCAACATTATTAGTATATTATTCAATATTATCCTTAAAATATTACTATAAAATATTAATCCTATAATTTAATAAGGTAAGTAATTATTATTACCATATAAAGTTTCAAAGCTCACCTTTCCCCATTTCAACAGTGTTTTCTGTGTTCTCCTGCGTTTGTATATGCAGACCGTCGTTTACCAACCTTTCCCCATCAGCTGATACCGCCGTCTCCGTCGCCGTCGCCGTCGCCATGTCTCTCGTCCACCCTCATAGCTGCTCCAATTCTTTCATTTCAGGTCCTTCTTGTCTCAGCTTCATATACTGTGTCTGTGTGAATATATATATATTTATGTGTATATTTCTTTTAACACTTATTTTCATATCTTAATCTTCATCTTGATTAATCTGGAATGTCTGAGCAGTTTCCATGGACAGTGGAGCAAAGTTAATAGCAGACACAAACAGTACTAATGGTTTGGTAATAACAATCTATCTGCTTATATCTATTGCTTTTGTTTCAAGACATTGTAGAAGAGATTATGATACTCTTAATTATGCAGTGTTTTAAGGAAACCAAAGAAAGGATTAGGAAAATGTTTGATCAGATTGAACTTTCTGTTTCTTCCTATGACACTGCTTGGGTTGCAATGGTCCCATCTCCCACTTCCCCACACAACCCATGTTTCCCTGCTTGCTTAAACTGGCTGCTGGATAATCAACTCCCTGATGGTTCTTGGGGTCCTTGTCGGCGGCGTCCTGATCCGATGTTAACCAAAGACGCGCTTTCCTCCACACTGGCATGCGTCATAGCGCTGAGACGATGGGGTGTCGGCGAAGAACAGATGTCAAAGGGTATGTTTTCATCAATTCTGTTGCCCCATTTCCCCCTAATAGTGTTTCCATGGGACTACATTGTTGTTTTCTTCCGCAGGACTCCGGTATATCGAGTCACATTTCGGTTCGGTTTCTGATGAAAACCAACTTACACCTATTGGATTTGATATCATATTTTCTGGTATGGTTGAATATGCTAAGGAATTGAATTTGAATCTTCCTTTGAGATCAACGGATATAGATGCTTTATTTCATAAAAGAGATTTAGAGTTCAGAAGGTATACTCTTTTATCATATCTGTTTCTTCATATTTAGTGTTAATTTGATATCAACTACTAGGCAAATAACAAGCATAGCATTAGCCAAACCAGAGTGTTGGGCTGATTAGTTGAGCCGACCTTTTTCTTTGTCGAACCTGGTTCGGTTGACTGACTATTGCCGAAGCACTGTGAAGAAGCAGAAAAAGTTAGTTTGACATGGTGTTTTGATTTAATTGTCACAGAGAAAACTCTAAGGGAAGGGAAGCCTACTTAGCATATATTTCGGAAGGAATCGGAAAACGTCAAGACTGGGAAATGGTCATGAAGTATCAGCGGAAGAATGGATCATTGTTCAATTCCCCATCCGCAACAGCAGCCGCTCTTTCTCACCTTCCAAATGCTGGTTGTCTTGGTTATCTCACTGAACTCTTGGAGAAGTTTGAGAATGGAGGTTAGTATGCCAACATTACTTCACAATTTCTAATGTATTTTATGGCATTATCTACTTTTAAACTACTAGCTATCATGTTCATTTCAGTTCCCACAGTTCATCCTTCCCATATTTACCCCCGACTTTGTATCGTGGAGACTCTTGATAGTTTGGGAATTGGTCAGCATTTCGGGGAAGAAATTACGAGTGTATTGGATGAAACATATCGGTATGTTATTTTACAAACATAGGTAATGCATATAATCTATGTTACCCGGACTCTATTTTTTACAGAATATTGTGTCTGCTACATATTTAGACATTTGAAAACTTGAATATAGTCATGTTAGACACATACTTGTGTCCAACATTGATCTTATGCCCGGGTAACATAGCATATAATGTGTTTGGAAGGCTGTTTCATTGTAATAGGTTGTTTCATTTGAGAAAACTTCTCTTTAACTTCATTGATCATATCTCAAACAGATGCTGGCTGCAGGGGGAGGAGGAGATATTTTTGGATCCGGTCACATGTGCAATGGCTTTTCGAATACTACGTGTAAATGGTTATGATGTTTCCTCAGGTACGTTGCTGCTTTTTCATGTTCGGATGATTAAGGATAGAATCTTTATTGTTAAAGTTCCTTTTCCGGTCTGTCTTGTGGTGTAGAACCCTTAACTGCATTCGATGAAGAAAATTTCTTCAATTCGCTCGGAGGATATTTGAAAGACTTAGATGCTGTCGTCGAGCTATTTAAGGCTTCACAGATGATCATACATCCAGATGAACAATTCCTAGAGAAACAGATCTCATGGACAAGTCGTTTCTTGAAACGGGAATTATCCAACAGTTCTACATATGCAAATAAGCATAAACAAAATATTATACAGAAGGTATTCTTTTTTGTGTGTGAATTGGTAATCAATAAGTTTTGAAGGAAACTGTCAAGTTATGTTCTGTTCTTTTCTGTTTTTGATTTACTGTACTTACTGGAGAACGGACACCCTCTATAATTTTCAGGTGAATGACTCTCTTGAGTTTCCCCATTACGCAAGTTTGGAGCGCGTAGTACACAGGAGAAACATAGTGAATTATGCTGTAGATGATATACGGATGCTTAAATCTTCGTATTGGTACTTTCGTATTTATTTCCTTTAAATAAATGATAATGTATACCTGATTTGCATCTTATTTTATATTCTTTGCATGCTAGTTCTTCAAGTACTGGAAACAAAGATTTCCTAAGACTAGCAGTGGAGAACTTCAATGGCCTTCAATCCATATATCACGAAGAACTCAAACAACTCGAGAGGTAAATTTGTTTACAAAGACATAAACCATGATGCTGTGACAAGAAATCTGATAGAGATCATGAGATCATGGTCAAACATAAGATTTCCTTGCATGTGGTCCATGTTCCCGAGTCATGGGAGTAACGTTGTCCACAACTACGGTAGACATCATTGAGAAGTGCTTTTGAAATTAGTGCATGATACCCTTCGTATGAAACAGGTGGGTTCGAGAAATGAGATTGGACAAGCTGAAGTTTGCCAGGCAGAAACTGGCTTACTGTTACTTCTCTGCAGCTGCAACCATATGCTCTCCTGAATTATCCGATGCTCGCATATCGTGGGCTAAAAATGGCGTGCTTACTACTGTGGTTGATGACTTTTTCGATGTCGGAGGTTCTGAAGATGAACTGTTAAACCTAATCCAATTGGTTGAAATGTATGTTCTTTTCTTATCTTTTTTATATAATCACTTGCAGTGTATAACGTTGCTTATAATAAAATGAAACACAGGCACGATTTAGACACCAACATCCATTGTTGTTCGGAGGAAGTTGAAATCATATTTTCAGCACTTCACAGTTCAATTTCTGAGATCGGGGAGAAAGCCATCGCATGGCAAGGACGTAATGTGAAGACTCATGTTACCGAGATTGTAAGATGCAATCTTTATTTTACTCTCCATATTAGAAGGGAATACTAGAATCCTGAAGTGTAATTTATGTGAAATAAATCTGAAATTTTAGGATGTTATTTAAGTATAGAAGAAAACTCGTATCAGACCGGAATTTATACGGACAATGTTTATGTTGCAGTGGCTGGCTTTGCTTCGGTCTATGTTGCAGGAAGCTCAGTGGTTAAAGCAGAAGGCGGTCCCAACCGTGAATGAATACATGACGAATGGTTATGTTTCGTTTGCCTTGGGACCGATCATCCTCCCGGCTCTCTATTTCATCGGGCCTACAATTTCGGAGGATGTCGTTAAAAGCCGTGAATATAATCTTCTATATAAGCATGTAAGCACTTGTGGTCGTCTTCTCAATGATATCCAAGGCTTTAAGGTACGACTTCTCTCAACACGACTAGTCTCATTCGAATGGAAGTTTGGAAATATTTAGTAATCAATGCCTGATATGGCTGCAGAGGGAATCAATGGAGGGAAAACTGAATGCAGTATCTTTGCACATGATTCACGGTACTGATTCAGTAACCAAAGATCATGTACATCGAGAAATGAAGCATGTAATCGAGGAAAGGAGGAGAGAACTGCATAGATTGGTGTTGCAGCGAAACGGCAGCACCGTTCCGAGGGAATGCAAGGAGTTGTTCTGGAAAATGAGCAAAGTATTGCATATGTTTTACGCGAAAGACGACGGTTTCACCTCACATGAAATGGGGAATGTTGTAAATGCAGTGGTCAATGAGCCTGTATTTGTGGATGAACACTTACTGAGCTGAGGTCAGGGAAGCTATAGTTTTAGTGAATTTTACAGCATATCTTTTATGCCTAAGACCAGACTGGATTCAAATGTTTGATGTCATGAGCTAAAGCAACAAATATACAGAATGTCTTGAAATATTTTCGATCGAGTTGATACTTATGATAAATGACTTATTTGAACCAATTTGAACAAAAAAGTCAATTTCAGGTACCAAATTGAATTAAAAACAACTTTAGCATATCTTTGATTGCGTTTTGTATCTATACTGTGCCTGAGCTCAAATGGTCAAATTGTCATTACAGTCCTTGTGAATGTTTTAGACTTCAATTCGAAGTCTTTTTAACGGAAAATTTATGGTTTTTAACCCCTAAGAATTTTAACTTTAGTTTGCCCTAGGAACGAAACCATGCATTTGTATATACAAGCAAAGTGCAATGTCCTTAGAATGTTGGTTATGCACTTGTAATGTTATGTCTCAACTTTGGAATTTATGATAGAGCACCATGGAAGGTCATTGATGGTTGTGGTTAGGGATGTGGAAAAAAAAATCGATCTGATTGATCCGATCCGTTTTTTATTTTTTTTTGGATAATTCGGATATCCGACTATATGATATCCGAAAATTAAATTTTTTTTATAGATATCTATCTTGTTATATTCGATATTTTTACTTGTTATATACGAAAAATTGAAAATTTCATGGATACAAATATTGTTGTATTCAATAATTTGTTAATTGTTATATTCGAAAACCTAAAATTTTCATGGATAGGACCGTCAAATTTAAAAAAAATAATCAAATAAAGTCATAAATTTTGGATATCCGAATATCCGAATTTTCAGATATCCGATTTTTTCGAATCGGATACAGATCGCTATTTAGGTGATCTGAATTTTTTAAATATCTAAAATTTCGAATCGAATCTGATCCGATATCCGAAATTAACACCCTTAATTGTGTTACACTAATGATTGAACAAATGAATTTTTGTTTGTCTTTGATGTGTATTTGCTTATTTAAAATTATATACTATCAGTTTAAATTAATTAAATTTATTTGCATATTAAATAATCATATTCGCGAACATTAAATAAATATATTTAAAAAAAGTGAATAATTCATAAACTAATATGAATATTTATCTATGTGAATGTCTATCATGATTAGAACTTTATCTAATGAGATTGATTAACTTTATCATTAGGAATAGAGAAAACTATACCACTGACTAGGGGTGATAATGAGCCTGACCGGCTCGCGAGCTACTCGGGCTCGGCTCGGTCAAAACTCGGTCAAAGCTCGGCTCGAGTGAGCTCGACTCGGGCTCGGGCTCGGCTCGAAAACTTAACAAGCCGAGCCGAGCTTACCCAGGCTCGGCTCGAAAAGCTCGTGAACAGGCTCGGAATCTACATATGCACTAAAATAAATTATGTGTTTGTATTTTCTTTCATTAGTTGATTGTTGTTTGATTTTGTATTTTCTTTAATTACGTGTTTGTATTATAAGAATATTTATTGATTATTTGGATTAATCTAATTTTTGGCACTTTTTTCTCCTTTCCGGTCATTGAATTTCGTTTTAGTGTTGGTTATGAAAGTGATTTTTAATGAATATTTTATATAAAAAAACCTATAGCAAAATCAGGGATTTAAATAGCGTTCGCGGTCGCGTTTTCGGTCATGTTGCATTTATCGCGTTGCGTTTATCGCGTTTGCGGAGATAACGAATGCTATTGCGGTCACTGCGGGTGTCGCGGTCGTGATTTTTTTCAAAATTCGCATAACTTATTGTATTAATCAATAATTATAATTGTAATTATTTAAATTCACTTCTTATGATTTTTATATTGTTTTCTAACATTTAGATTAGTAGATTATTAAAATTAAATAACTAAATTCAATGAAAAATAAATTTTGCACTCCAAAATTAAGAGAAAATGAGGATTAAATTAATATAATTAAAATATAAAAAAGACTAAAATGGATATTTATCCATCCTTACATAAAACTTAAGGGAGCAAGGAGGAAAACAACTATAAATGATAGGTTATGCAGTACTTCTCAATATCCCACATTGGTGAGATATATAAAGCAATGAGAGAGAACCACCTATAAATAGGGGCTCAGGAGCTGGAGGAATTAAGCACATTAACCTTGGCTTTTATGGCTGAGATCTTGCTTAAGTGGGCTTTTTGTGCACACATCTAAGTATATTTTTTTAGAATGAGAGCTTATTTGTCTTCATTTACAAACTCTATTGAGTTTGAATTTGCATTTAGTTGATTTTCAAGCTGGATTATGTTCAATCTGGTTTGTTTAAAGTTGATAACGAGTCGAGCCGAGCCGAGTTGAGCCTCGAGCCCGAGCCGAGCCTAAAAATACAGTTTCCGAGCCGAGCTCGAGCCTGAAATTCCGAGCTCGGCGAGCCTCGAGCCCGAGCCGAGCCTAAAAATATAGTTTCCGAGCCGAGCCGAGCCTGGTCAGGCTTGGGCTCGGCTCGGCTCGTTAGCACCCCTACCACTGACCACCAAACAAATTGGGGATACCTATTTGGACCACCGAACTATAGAAATCATCAATCAGACCACCGAACTTATAAAATCAACCTATTTTGACCACTGCCTTTAAAAACCTAACGGTGGAGTGACGGAACTGCCACGTGGCAATTGACGGAAAAAAATTAAAAATTACACATTTGGTCCCTATTATTTACACATTCTTTCAATTTAATCCAAATTTTAAATTAATAAAATAATAAATTAATTTGAAATATTTAGGGTTTAGGGTTTAATTTGAAATATTTAGCGTGAAAATAATTTAAAATATTTAGGGTTTAGGGTTTAATTTGAAATATTTAGCATTAAATTAATTTGAAAATTTTAGGGTTTAAGGTTTGGGTTTGGTGTTTAGGGTTTAATTTGAAATATTTAGCATGAAATTAATTTGAAATATTTAGGGTTTAAGGTTTAATTTAAAATATTTAGCATGAAATTAATTTGAAATTTTTAGGGTTTGGGGTTTAATTTAAAATATTTAGCATGAAATTAATTTGAAATATTTAAGGTTAGGGTTTAGGGTTTATGATTTATATATGTGAAATTAGTGTTTAGGGTTTGAGCTTTTGGCTTATAAATGTAGAAACTAATAAGAGGTATAGATTATATCTGGAAAATTATAACATAAAGTTGTGCTTCGTGCAGTGGCAAAGCCAGTGGCTTTACAGTTGATAGACCTAGGTTTGAATCCTGCTTAATGCAGGTGGAGAGAATGTGTCACCACTTAATTAAATAATTTATTATTTTATTAATTTAAAATTAAGACTAAATTGAAAGAATGTGTAAATAATAGGGACCAAATGTGTAATTTTTAAATTTGCCGTCAATTGTCACGTGGCAGTTTCGTCACTCGATCGTTAAATTTTTAACGGCGGTGGTCAAAATAGGTTGATTTTATAAGTTTGGTAGTCTGATTGACGATTTTTATAATTCGATGGTCTAAATAGGTATCCTTAATTTATTTGGTGGTCAGTGGTGTAGTTTTCTTTTTAATTATTACAAAAATAAGAACACAAAATGACAACAATTTGACCCTGTAATGACCAAGACATTTTGTGGTAATATTTTACTAATCTGCACCATTCATTATTGGAAGATTGCTTTTGGGGTTTTCAAAAATTTGTTTTGTTAGAACGGATTCCTATGAAACAAAACAAATCACCTAACAAAATAAAACAAACCCTAACAAGAGACGGTGAGAAGATTGAAGAACAAGAAAAAGCTAATAGTGCCAATTAATAATCCAAAACATTATTCTATTTTTTTCATGTGTCCCCTCACCTCCGTACTAAATTCATTATAATAATGGAAGACTGTATATAAAAAAACAATTTTAGTTATTTATTTCTTTCGGTTTAACAGTTTAAAAAAATATAATTAAGTTTTATATAGTGTAAATAGAGTCTATTACACTGTGTACAACTAAATTTTTTTATATTTATTTTGTAACGCTGGATGAAGGTAAATGGATAGTTGAAACTAATAGTATAAAAAATGTACAATAATTAATTTTTACACAATGTTGGATCTTATATATGAAAAATACTTTGATACTAAAGCTTAGTTTACACAAGCCTTTTAATTTTATGGTTTATGGTTTTATGTTAGAGTTTAGGGTTTATGAGTTTAGTGCGTAGAATTTAAGGTTTATAGTTAGAATTTAGAGTTTACGGTTTATGGTTTAAAGTTTATTTTTTAGGGTGCTAGGGTTTGTGATTTAAGTTTTAAATTTTATAAATGGGTTGTGTAATTTTTTTTACACAACTTGTGTATCAAAATATAACCACACACACACACATATATATATATATATGGAAAATACTTTGATGCACAAGCTGTGTAAACTTTAGTTTACACAAGCCCTTTAATTTTAGGGTTTAGGGTTTAGGGTTTTATGTTAGGGTTTAGGGGTTTAGTATGTAGGGTATATAATTTAAGCCCTAAACTCTAAACTCTAAATTCTAACCATAAACCTTAAATTATATACCTTACATACTAAACCCCTAAACCCTAACATAAAACCCTAAACCCTAAACCCTAAAATTAAAGGGCTTGTGTAAACTAAAGTTTACACAGCTTGTGCATCAAAGTATTTTCCATATATATATATATATATATGCTTTGATACACAAGAGTCTTTTAATTTTAGCGTTAGAGTTTTATGTTAGCGTTTAAGAGTTTAGTGTGTAGGGTGTAGAATTTAAGGTTTATGGTTAGAATTTAGAGTTTAGGGTTTAAAGTTTAGGTTGTAGGGTGTTAGTGCTAGAAATTTAGGTTTTAATTTTTTTAGTTTAAATATGGAGGGTTGTGTAGTTTTTTTTACACAAATTGTGTATTAAAATATAATCATATATATATATAGTGGTTTCCATTCCAGCATTATATTCTCTTGTAAATTGTAATAGCCATCGATTGCAAGTTTGGTACTATGAAAATTCCTCAGCTTTCCATATAAAATCATCTCAGTTTTGTCTATGCTGTCGCCCCTTTCTGTCATATAAGCTAGGCTGGCCTAGACCATAATCCAATGGCTCTTCTTCAAATCTGTTCATTAAAATTCCTGCAGATTTTTGCTCTTCTTCTGCTCCTCCTTTACCCTGCAACAGTCTCTTGCGAGTGTACTTGTGATGACGATGGTGTCCGACAAGACAAAGCCGAAGCACTTCGATATAAACTCGGTGCCATTGCTTCCATTCTCGTCGCCGGTGCCATCGGAGTTAGCCTCCCATTGTTGGGGTCACGAATCCCGGCGTTAAGCCCCGAAAACGACCTCTTCTTCATGATCAAGGCGTTTGCTGCCGGTGTAATCCTCGCGACCGGGTTCGTTCACATCCTACCCGACGCATTCGAGAGCCTAACTTCGCCGTGCATTAAAAGCAGCCCGTGGGGGAAATTCCCCTTCTCGGGTTTCATCGCGATGATGTCGTCCATAGGGACGTTGATGATCGATGCGTTCGCGACGGGATATTATAAGAGACAACATATGCGAAAACATAAGCAAGTTGATCCGGGTGATGAAGAACATGCGGGTCACGTACATGTTCATACACATGCTACTCACGGCCATGCTCATGGCTCTGCGGATTCCCCATCGGATCAGGACTTTATCCGTCAACGTATCATATCCCAAGTAATTAACTTAACTATATATGCATACACACATGTGTTTCCTTTATAACTTAACTAATTTTCAGGTATTGGAAGTTGGAATTGTGGTTCATTCCGTGGTTATTGGGGTATCTTTGGGTGCTTCTCAAAGTCCAGACACAATAAGGCCACTGGTTGCAGCCTTGTCCTTCCATCAGTTCTTTGAAGGAATGGGACTAGGTGGTTGCATATCTCAGGTATTAATTCCAACCCGAAGTTAAACGAATTGACCCTTTCCGATATTTGATTCTGACTCCGTCCTTGCTCGACAATACTCGGAATTCGATATGAAGGCACAATTCAAGTCACTGTCGGTGGCAATGATGGGGGCCTTTTTCTCCCTAACCACCCCATTGGGGATTGGAATAGGGATTGGGGTTTCAAGTTTTTACAAGGACAACACAGAAACAGCTTTGATTGTTGAAGGGGTGTTCAACTCAGCATCGGCTGGGATTTTGGTTTACATGGCGCTGGTTGATCTGCTGGCTGCGGATTTCATGAACCCCAGGCTGCAATCCAATGCTAGGCTTCAACTTGGGGTTTATTTTTCACTTCTTCTTGGGACTGCTTGCATGTCTGTTTTGGCCAGATGGGCTTAAAACTCTTTGATTGCCTTGAAATTGTTAATTTACTTACAAAGTCCTTTTTTTTCTTCTTTCTTTTGCTTCTCAATTGTTAATCACAATTATACCTAGTAGTATGTATATGGCTAATTATTATACAAGTGGTAAGCAACGGAGTTTGGTCTAAGTGGTAAGCAGTTTGGTATCACTTAAGCAGGTCTCGAGTTTGAGGCCTCGTGTATACAGAAAACTTTCGTAGTAAAACTTACTAACCAAAACCAGGTGTACGACGCGAGTTGATCCGAATTAGTCAAGACAAAACCATAAAGAACCGACAGGGCAACCAAAAAATTATTATACAAGAGTTAACCATTAGTAATTACAATCGAATTGCTATATAATTACATCTAGATTATACAAATATTAAAATTCTCAAATTCTCAAGCATGCCTTTAAACCAATTAGAAACCCTCCATAAATTATACAGTTGACCTAATCAATATAATAAAACAACCGACCATCTGAGTTCATTTTAGAATCAAGGGAAAGTGGTGGATGCAGCATTCTTTCGAAAAGGCATGTTTTTTTTAGCTCGCATGTATTGAAAATGCCTCTCACTATGTCAAAATTATCAAAACTATCTTTTTCAAGTAACGTCTTCGGAGAATCCAACAAGTGTTTTAGTAAAAAAAACAAATGATGTTTATTTTAAGAGACACAGATTCAAATTGTTTTGTTTACAAGGTGTATGCGCATTGTCAAAGGATTAAAAATAAGTATGAACAAATACTACATTATAATCACCTTTAAACTATTAAAAAAAGTCACGTCTCTTGATTATATTTTAAGAATTATAATTATATAAACACACACACACACACACACATATATATATATATATATATATATATATATATATATATTAAAAGTTGAGATTCACTAATTAGAATTATATATATACTAAATGTTTGGTATAATAACATTTTAAGTCCTTTTTAGTTTACATACTAGTTAAATAAGGTCTATATCCTTCTTAATTTTTAGATTTAAAGTCTTAATTAACTCTTGCCCCTCTCAACATTTGATTTTAAC
The DNA here is from genome assembly GCA_030270665.1 of Hibiscus trionum. Classification (NCBI taxonomy): domain Eukaryota; kingdom Viridiplantae; phylum Streptophyta; class Magnoliopsida; order Malvales; family Malvaceae; genus Hibiscus; species Hibiscus trionum. The sequence continues at coordinate 10,964,696 of BSYR01000036.1, read as the reverse complement.
TCTATTCTCGCATGACGTTTTATTTTACATAAATTCAAATCTTAACATTTATTTTAAAAATATAAATATTTTTTACTTAATAAAAAATATATATTAAAAGTTGCATCTTCTCGACTACTTACTTATTAAAGGTTCTGATTACTTCCTAAAGTTGGTGATTATTTGAATAGAGATCTATTTCATTTATTTTCATCAGAAATGGAGGAATTATTAAAGAAACGGAAAGTGTACGTGCTTTTCATTTTTTTTATCGAAACCTTTTAGTTCATATTAATATAAATATTTGGCTTAACCCTCAAATAGGTGTTTAAACTATATTTTTTTTTTCAGTTAGGTGCCTAACGTTTTATTCCGTTACCAAATAAGTGCCTACCGTTAATTTTTACCGTTAAATGCCACATGTCACTTCCAGAAAATCTAAAATTATATTAAAAATAAATAAAATAAAATAAAAATATATCTTAAAATTTTCAAACATTCTTAAAATAGTCCCCAAATCCCTAAACTCCCCAAATTCGACCACTCCCACCGGCGGCAGCCGCATTGCCAGCGACGGAATGAAGCGTCCTACCCTCGTCGAACAACCCACATGACGTTCATCGCGAATCGTTCGAAAGAACCATTCGACAATCTCGTCGATTCACAAGGCACCGACTGATTTTCGACGAAGGGGTGGTGGGGGAAATGGTCGGGATAGGCTGGCGACCGGTGTGGTGTGTGACGACGTGGCAGTCGGAGGCGAAATCTCCCCAAATCGAGATTTAGGTTTTAGGGAGTTAGGGATTTTGGATTTTGGGGTTGTTTTGTAAAATCTGGAAAATTTAGAGATTTTTTAAAATTAAATAATTTTATTTATTTTTAATATAATTTTAGATTTTTCTGGAGGTGGCATGTGGTATTTAACGGTAAAAATTAATGGTATGCACCTATTTGGTAACAGAATGAAACGTTAAACACATATTTGGCACGAAAAATAGTTTGGGCACTTAACTGAAAAAACGAGCATAATTTGGGCCCCTATTTGACTGTTAAGCTTAAATATTTATCAAATTAAATCTTATTTTTTAAAAAAAATTAAATTAAATATTTATTAGGTCATTGTTAATTTTAAAATTAGACAATTTTATTTCTTCCATTGTCTAATCATAATTCCGTTCTAGATTTTCACGTCATTTATACCAAAAATGAAAATGTCATCAATTTTAATGATAAAAGTAGACAAAATTTTTAACAACTCGACCATTTTACTTCGCAAAAAATGTTCGAAGCTCGGTTTGTACTCAATGACGGAGTTATTTGAGGGCCAAGGGGCCAGGCCCCTGTTACCAATTTTACATATTTAACAAATATTGGTCTAATTATAATTTGGTCTTTGTACAAAATAAATGTGAAATTAAAAAAATAAAAGAGTTTATTAAATATTTGATCAAATAGGGACTGGATTAAAGGAATTGATGGGTCCGTGCTTGTAAATTTTTTGGTCTAATAATAATTAGGTTCTTATAAGTTTAAATATTAGACAAATTATGTCTTGTCCACTGAATTCTAAGTCTAAATACTTAATAAGCTCTTATAATATTTAAATTCAATATTTTGACCCCTCCTAGTATTCGATCCTAACTCCATCCTTATTTGAATTTTTTTTTTCAATACAAAGAGCAAAATGAAATCAATGGTCGTCTAAAAAGAAGGCGAACAACGGTTGGTTTTTCCTCCATTGAAGCAGAACATTGATTTGTTACCAGTATTGTTGCTGAACCTATTTGGAACACGTATCTTTTGTCGGATATCAACATCTTGAATGAAGCATATTGCCATTCATCTTCACTTTGTTCACGAATAAGTTCGGCAAAAGAAAATCATTACTTTTCACCTTTTTTTTGCCAATTTTTTTCCCTTTCGATTTTCAGAGTTTCGACCTGATTAATCTGAATTGACTCGCATTATATATTTGACTTTGGTGGGCGAGTCTCTCAATAAACATTTTCTGCATAAATAACGTCTCAAACACGAAACCTGCTTAAATGATACCAAGTTAGTTACCATTTGGACCAACCTATAAATTTTACTTTTAAATATAAATAATGTTAATGAAATTTGTATTCTAAAGGAACAATTAACGGATGGGAACTTACTCTATGATAAACTTAAGAAATATACAATAACACAATCTCTAAATACAAGGACGGGGCCACCTATTAAGTTTCTTAATTTTTATAGTTAATTACTTTTTAAGACCTATTTGTTATAAAGTTGACTAGTCTGACCTCTCGTAGTTCAATCCAGCTCCGTCTATATTTAATTGTATATCAAATTTCATACTTGTATAAGGATCATATATTTTATTTTTATTGTAATTTATTTTGTAAATAATTTCCTTTCACCTTTTGCTTTTTTTTTAACTCGGCAACATGCATGTTTTATTAAAGATGTGAACATACATGACCATCACGCCCATATGCCTCGTTAAAAACCTCTCTAAATCCTACAGAGGAAAAGAGTACCCATGGGCGTGTGAACAAAACAAACACCAATGTTCCAAACAAATCAAGCGATCTAAGCACATTGTTTAAACCAATTCGTCCTATCTACGCCACTTTTCGCCAACGCATCCGCAAGCCTATTCGCCTCTCTGTATACATGCTGAAAACACACATCATTCAACGCCTCACATGCCTCATCAATCCGCCGAAACCAACGCCAGAATTTCCACGGCCGTTTCTCCAAGTGCAATTATTTTGAGGGTTTTGATCCTTTATTCGAATGTATACAAGGATTACAATATCAAATTTGTATCTTTAATTCAAATTTTATTATTCGAATGTAAAACAAAACCTAACGCTCTTGCTTGTTTTATGTCTTCGGATATAATAGAGTATTGAGGGGATTTTAACGAGGCCCTAATTTTTATCAAAAAAATATAAGAAATTGTATTTCAATAATAATTTTGTTTTTATGTGATCAATCTTCTGGGACAAAAATCATCTCTCTTTTTTGTGTGCTCCAACACTAAAAAAACAAATTTTAAGTATTAACTTTAAATTCTGAAACTTAAACTTTATACCCTAAAAATACATCATACACCTAATACTCTAAATCATAATCTTAAACTTTAATTTTTTTAATAATAAACCACAAATAAAAACACCAAAAAGAAACAGATGATTCTATTCACTCTTGACTATAAATTAAATAATTTATCCTCTACTAAACTTTTCTTTAAAAAAAAAGGAAAAAGAGAGAGAGATAGTTACGTTCCACTTGAGAAAAGCTATTTTCTTTCTTGACAAGAAAATATTTGCTGTCATTGTCAAGAACAAAGGATTTTGCACTTTGGATTGCATTTCATTAAATCGGTCCCCGAATATTTCGTAGGAAGTAAAATGATATTTCTGTTAAATTTTTCGTCCATTTTTAACATTAATTGTTATATATATACTTAACATAGAATTTGAAAATAAATAAGAATTAGAATTAAAAAAATTATGTTCTATTTAGGAGTGTTTATCGAGCGAGTAGATCGTGAATTTAGTAGAACTCGACTAGTGCTCGTTAAAAAATATCGTTGTTCGACTCAACTCGTTGGTTGTTAAGCTCGATAAAAATTTGCTCAACTCGTGCTCATTAAAAAATTTTGTTGCTCGACTCAACTCGTTAAGCTCGCCAAAATATTTACCTTTGTATGATCATCGTGTGTATCTTCAGAACCTTTTCTGAATATGATTATTAATAAATTTGTTTATGTTGTGAATAAAAGAACAATAATAAAAACAAAGAACAAAAATGGAAGAACAAAGAGATGAGAGAAAGAGGGAGATTTGTATTATTTTTAAAAATAAATTTTTATACAATGCCTTCATCAAGTCATCTATTTATAGGCATAAGAAGTACATATTACATTGAACTTTAATTAAATGAGATAATATTTCTAAGGGAAAACTACAACATTGACCACCAAACAAATTGGGGATACCTATTTGGACCACCGAACTATAGAAATCGTCAATCAGACCACCAAACTTATAAAATCAACCTATTTTGACCACTGCCGTTAAAAATCTAACGGTCGAGTGACGAAACTACCACATGGCAATTGACGGAAAAATTTAAAAATTATACATTTGGTCCCTATTGTTTACACATTCTTTCAATTTAGTCCTTTTTTTAAATTAATAAAATAATAAATTATTTAATTAAGTGGCGACACATGTCAACACCTTATTGGAGGACTTTAATTATTTATATTTGATTTTATTAATTTATTTTCCCCTCCAATCAGGAGAAAAATAAAATTCTCTCCACCTGCAATAAGCAAGATTCGAACCTAGGTCTATCAAGTATAAAGCTAATGGCTTTGCCACTGCACCAAGCACAACTTTGTACTATAATTCTCCAGATATAATATATATCTCTTATTAGTTTCTACATTTATAAGCCAAAAGCTCAAACCCTAAACACTAATTTCATGTATGTAAATCCTAAACCCTAAACTCTAACCCTAAATATTTCAAATTAATTTCATGATAAATATTTCAAATTAAACCCCAAACCCTAAACATTTCAAATTAATTCCACACTAAATATTTTAAATTAAACCCTAAACCCCAACCCTAAAGTTTTCAAATTAATTTCATGCTAAATATTTTAAAATAAACCCTAAACCCTAAATATTTCAAATTAATTTCACGCTAAATATTTCAAATTAAACCCTAAACCCCAAACCCAAACCTTAAACCCTTAAAAAATTCAAATTAATTACATGCTTATTATTTTATTAATTTAAAATTAGGGTTAAATTGAAAGAATGTGTAAATAACATGGACCAAATGTGTAATTTTTATATTTTTTTCCGTCAATTGCCATGTGGCAATTCCTTCACTCCACCGTTAGGTTTTTAATGACAGTGGTCAAAATAGGTTGATTTTATAAGTTCAGTGGTCTGATTGACGATTTCTATAGTTCGGTGGTCCAAATAGATATCTCCAATTTGTTTGGTGGTCAGTAGTGTAGTTTTCCCTAATTAAAATTAGTGTAGGGTTTGTAAAGGTGGACACAGTAAAGAAGAGGACCACCGAATCAATTAGTACAATAAAAATGAAGACAAGATGCTGTCATCCAAAATGGGGTGGGCAAGAAAATTCGATCCTACTGATTCAATCTGTTTATCCGTTAATTTAATTTAAAATTTTGAATATTTAGTCCGTTTTTTATTTCTTAGATAATTCAGATCTGATATCCGAAAATTTCGAATCAGATACAGATAGTTATTTTATATTCAAATCGGATATTTAAAATCTGAAAATTCAAATCTTTTTATAGATATGAATCTTTTTATATTCGATATTTTTATTTGTTATATATGAAAAATTGAAATTTCTATTGCTAAAAATCTTGTTATATTCAATAATTTGTTGATTTTTATATTCGAAAACCTAGCATTTTCATGAATAGGACCGTCAAATTTAAAAAAATACTTAAATAAAACCATAAATTGGGATATCTAAATATATAATCGAATACAAACGCTAAATTATCGATCTAAAATTTTTGAATATCCAAAATTTCGGATCGAATATTCAAAATGCACATCCCTGCATCCAAAGAACTGAAACAAAGAGGCCAACCTCGGAATATCGACATTATTCATTAAAATCTTTCAATTTTTTCACGTCTTTTTTGTTGTTGTTGCTCTTTCGATTTTTTTAAAGCTTTACATTGATTAATTAAGATTGACTCACATCACACACATGGTTTTAGTGAATAAATCTCTCAACCAGGGACAGATGCACCATTGTACATGGTAGGTCACTTGAGCCACCTTTAAAAAATAGGATAAACTACATTGATAATCACTAAATTTTTAGTGTGTTTTTATTTTAGTGACAAAAATCGAAAATCTTTTATTACAACCACTAAAAAATACTAATGTGGCACGTTAAATTCTTCAAAAAAAAAACCCCTAATTTTTCAAATTTACGACTATTGTCAAGGCCAAATTTTCGATTAACGAAATGGTCATTTATCAATCCTATATTAAGTTTTTCAATAAATTGTAACTTAAATTACTCTCCATTTTTTTTGTTTCTATAAATTGTAATCGGTTTGATTATTTCAAACACATGCTTGCTTGCACAATAATTGCCACTATCGATACTTGATTTCATTAGAATAAGTTTATCTACCCTCCAAAACGTAATTACATCGGTCTAAAATAGTTCTAATCTCTCAGTCATATTTACACAGATTAATTCTTTAATGTAAATAGGTCTCTGACTATAAATCATGTTTGCTTGCAACACAATTATCACTTATCAATACATTATAACACTGATATAAATTGATTCTAAATTATTACACTTATTGGTGAACTACCGAATTTAAATTTATGAATTCGCCCCTACTCCCAATAAAAATTTTCTGCATACACAAAATCTCAAACTCGAAAACCACTTAAATAATATCAATCTAGTTATCCCTTGTACTAACCACAATCGTTCTTTTCACGTTCTTTATTTCGTTTCTTTAATCAATAATACTTCACATGCATGCATTTGCATGCCTTCTTCCTTCTCAATCACTATTTGGGTTTAAAGTTACCAATAAAGTTACAAGTGCAATTTTAATAGTAATCATATCGATAAAACTCAACGAGTAGTTTTAGTGAAAAAATGGTAATATTTAATTATTTATTTTAAGAAATTTAGGTTCGAAAAGTTTTGTCTGCAAAACATGTATATCTTATCAAATGGTTAAGAAAAAGTATGAACAAATATTACCTTGTAATCACTTACTATTAAAAAAAATATACATATGATATATTTAATATACATCTAAAATATATTTAGTATATTCGCAATGTGTGTCTGTATTGTCAAATGTTTAAGAATATCTATGAACATATACTACTTTATATCACCTTTAGACTATTCAAATATATATATATATATATATATAGTACAATAAACTTTAAATTGAAAATTTATATATTTAGTAAGATTCGAATTTAAAATTTTAATTTTTTTATTAATAATATTTTTTACAGTTATTTTTAAAAGATAAGTCTAAAGCTTCCATTGAAAAAAGAAAAAAGAAAACTAAAGAAAAAACAGCTCGACACCCATAGGTGTTGAGTTTGGAATAGTACAAACAAGGACAACCTTGATATGTGGCGAGTCTAACCTAGTAGCTAGGTTTAGGGCACGGCTAAAATACGATAAGTTTTGATATTTGTCTAAAAATTTAAAATATTAGACTTTTTTATAATATTTTAGATTGATTTTTTTTTTGTGGCTTTGGCAAGTTTCGATACTTATAAAATAAGTATCGATACTTCTAAAATGTTATAAAAAATTAGATATCAAAACTTGCAAAAAAACAAAAAAAAAAATAACTTAAAATATTATTAAAAAAAATCTAACATTTTAAGTTCTTCGGCAATTTTTAAACTTGTCGTCAACAAAACAAAAAAAACCCATTGAAATGGGAATGACAAAAAACTGTTTAATTATAAGTTTGGTACCTGAACATGTACCATCCATCTTAGTACTGAATTTTTCTTTCAACTTGGTATCTACAAACTAAAATAATAAATGATAAAGTAAATTTTAAACGAAACGGTGTGTAGAAGACATTTAATAATGTTGTTGTTTGAACTATAAGTATAACCTAAAATGTTAAAGGAAATTAAAAGTGTAGGGACTAAAATGAAAACTTTAAAAAATCTTTGAATTTAGATTTTTTTTTACATTTATTAGTAACTCAGATCTTTAACTTCGGTCTTTTAACTTGTAGTTGACATTGCCAGAGTAGGTGACAGCTTCCAACTATGCAACTTTTTTACACCACAAGGACTAAATTGATAGAATTATAAGGATTAAAATGAAATTTTCAGAAAATTTTCCATAAAATTACAAATATTAAATTGTTACCAAACAATTGAATTTTTAAATCTGACAAGTTATAAAAAAATAAAGTTAAAGATTTAAAATTATCGAATGAATGCAAAATTTTAAAATTAAAGGAGTCCTAAACAAGCCGGAGCACACCGACCAGTTTAGCATTGTTTTTCATTAATTTTAAAACAATTAATGAAAAATACTTGAATTTCGATAATAAAAAAAAGATTATTGATCCAAACTCAAAAGTTATATATTTTAGCTTTGGGGGTTGAAAATCCTATTTAAAATTAAAATGGCAAGTTTAACCCTTATTAATTCTTAAATTCAATTTTTACTTTCTCTAAGAACACTTTTTAACATGTCTAAAATAGACATTTTATCTTTCCAACAACACTTTTTAACAGTTCTACTACTAAACTCTCAAGGTTAAATGCAACATGTAACAAAAACGTTATTCCTTGAACCGCAAGCATAATTGCTTTTGTATTGTTCAGGTCTTTCAACTGTTCATAGGAAAGACAGACAGAAACAGCAAGACATTTCTCATTACTCAAAAATATGGACTACCCCCAAAATCCTTGCAAACAGAGGATGGTAGATGGACAGTAACTTCAATTCCGAACCCTATTCTTCTCAGGTCCGATTTCTCTAATGTCTTGTGCCGTGACGTGCCTGCATATACTGTCATAGAACACCCCAAAACCAGCTACTTCTTGAAAATAAAATCCCTTCAACTGCTAAAATCCTACCCTTTAACTCAAACTGTACAGACTCGAGTTCTCTATCAAAAACTCTCGGACACACTTAAACCGATAATGTAAAGCAGTTATCTATGAAAACCCCTTCCACCGACTTCAATGCATAACCGGAAAGAGTTCTATCACGCAGCTTCCTCAATGGTGCATACCGTTACCATTCATGTACGCACCATTTAATGATCCGTTCAAACCATTGGAATAGTTCCCATTTTGATGAGCTTTGTAAGTTGTTTTTCCATTACTCATCCCACTTCCCACTGCTTTGCTGACATGGCTAGACTTGTTTAGAAGTGAATCCAACTGCCCACATGATGCTGCAATAAGTCCTGTAGATTGACAAAAGATAGTACTGAACTTGATCGTCGAAGTTCAACTGATAATTTTAGGTGTAACTTTACAAAATAAAGGAATTGTCATAAGATGCAAACAAAATTGTAACCAAGACAAAACCCCATGTCAGATATGAACAAAATTATGGCCAAGCACGTACCTGAGAAAAGTGCAGACGGTTTTCCTGGCCTCGACTTGAACTCAGGATGGAACTGAACACCGATAAAAAATGGATGGCTTGGTAGCTCAACAATCTATGCAGCCAACATAAAATGCTCATAACCATCAGGAACTAAATGTTATATATAAAAGTAACAATTGGTCAAAATGTTGAGCACATAAACTCTAGGCTTCCTAGAAATAGCTGTGCTGTTTTTTGCATTTAACTTACCTCCATCCGCCTACCACTTTCATCTCTGCCAACAAATGACATACCAGCTGCTTCAAGTTCTGCTATCATATCAGGATTGACCTACACAGGATGAATTATCAACCTTAAGAACTTGAAAACAAACCATCTTCCCTAATATATAGAATCCTAAGATCCCATGCATCAGTAAACTACCTCGTATCTATGCCGATGCCGTTCATCGACAAAGGTTGCATCACCATACCTAGAACGGAAACAACCATTAAAGGGAAAGGAGTAATGCATAGAATATATGAACCCCTAAAGGAATTCAAGAATTGTGTTACATCTTATACAAGCATGTAAGATTAAGAGAGTCGTGTTCTCACAACTTGGCAGATTTGCAGTCAGGAACCTTTAAATAAGTCCTCCTTGATCCCAGACGCATGGTTCCTCCCATATGAGTTTTCGAACCCTATGACATAAACCAAAAAATATTTCTTCACAAAATGGGACTAGACAAGGCAATTTTCATCTTAGCTAAAACAATAAAATAAACCCTTGAAGTTTACCACTTTATCTAGATAGGCTCTTGACTTTTATAACACTCAACTAAGTCATTAACCTTTAATTTGTATTCAAATAAGCCTCTACCCAAAATTTGTACCCAAATAAATCCCTAAAATATATACCTAAAAAACCTTCCACATTGCATTAACATCTCATTTGAAATACGAGCTTAGTTTGGAGCAAATCAAAGGATAAAGAGAGTTATCTTGATACAATAAGAATGTAAGGGCTTATAAGAAAAGTAAAATTCCTGAGGGCTTTGTATTTTAGCGTTCTTTTTTTTTTCAAAATTATAGAAGCTTATATACCTCTGGCATAAATATGACACAAGGATTTGGTGTTTTCGGATCAAATTCAGCACTGTTTGCATTATGCAAACCTAGAACAGAACGTGCGTATTCTATGACTGCTATCTGCATTCCTAGGCAGATGCCCAGAAAAGGAACATTGCTTTCACGAGCATACTTGGCAGCAAGAATCTTCCCTTGCACTCCCCTATCACCAAAACCTCCGGGAACTAAGATACCATCAGCACCCTGTAATTAGAGACCTTTTAGATGATCTTCTCAAGGAAATATCTATGAAACAAGAGAGAACGAAAAATATGAACCCAAAAAGGAAATAAATGATCATGGAGGAAAAGAAAGAAAAACCTTCAAATGGTTCCATGCTGCTTTATAAGTCTCAGGATCCTGTGCATAGAGTAAATTGCAGACATTGTTAGTATACATGTACTGCATGAAGTAAAAGTGGTAGGATGATATCTTCTTTAGTGGCAAATAATTACAAGTCTCCACCAAAACCAGTGCAGCAAAAGTTTACAACAAACTCACCTCTTCCGCGGTAATATCTTCAAGATGACTTGCTTCAACCCACTCTACAACAAGCTTCTTGCGATGGTGAACAGATGCATGCAAAAGTGCCTATAGCAATAAACCCAAGTTATTAGAAACCATTTGTATCATATTGCCTATTACCTTCTACCCCTTAAGAGTTTCTTGGGCCCATCTGGAGATTCTGTAGGGAAGTGTTGTGAAGTAGAGTAGGAATAAAAGTTATTTACAAAGAAGCTAAACTAGAACATGGAAAACTTAATGCAGAAATATTGTAGGATATAGAAAATAACAGGCTTGCCCACAAAAGTTTCAAACTTTTGCAGTAGAAAAACTCTTCCAGAAATAGAGCAAAACAACCACATATGTCACATTGAAGGAATCATAAAACAGAAAAGTGTATTAGGGGGATGAAGGCTGGGACTACCTAGTGCACAAGTACCTAATGCAAACACAGCATTAACTTATTGAAATGACTTGGTGAAGGGAGTAGATGATGATAATGATAACAGATGCTTTTCATATTTTAAAAACTAAAAAAGGTTTCACCTTTAAAACAGAGAGGTAAGAATCTTTAAGCCCAACGTATTTTCCAACCATGGCAATTTTAACCTGTGCAACGTAAATGACGGCAAATAATATTATGATTTCACCATGTGCAAATAAATACAACTCAAATTTAATGATGCTTGAGACCTACAGGATCCTGGAGCATGTCATATATTTTGGTCCTAGCAGTCCACTCGGTTAAGTCAGGTTCCATTGCAGTGCTGCAATTCACAGAAATGCAAATATGAATACCCAGAAAACTGCAGCCCGGTGCTGCAGCGTAAAAAAAGCACTCCCATCGCAGCCAAGATACAAAAAAAAAGCAGAAAGAAGAGGGAAGGGAATGGAGGCAAACCCTAGAAGGTTCAGTCCTTTCAAGATTGCTTCATGTGCCTTTTGATCCTATTCATTATCGGGAGAAGAAATGACATAAAAAATGGCATTCTACAGTCTAGTTTTGTCTGAGAAGTTAAACAATGATAAGCTTAAAATAAAATAATAAATAAATAAAACAAATACTTACTCTAAGTAGCAAAGGAATGTGCCATATATTTGGAACATCATAAAGAGTGACAATATTTTCTGCCTGAAATAAGTCATTTTGCTTAATAACAGTAATTATTGATCATAAAAAAGCCAAAGCCAAATAGCATTCATATTACAGTACCGGCACATGGCAAAACTGAGAGAGTTTTTCCTTGACATTGTCATCAAGTGCCTATGCAAAAATATAAAAGGGGGGAGAGCATTAATAAGAAATGCAAAACCAACACCAGCACATACAGTTTAAAAAAAAAGAAACAACATTTAAACCTTTGTACTACGGCAGGCAAGAATATTTGGTGTCAAGCCAAGTCCTCTAAGTCCCCGAACACTATGCTGGGTGGGCTTTGTTTTCTGTTATTTTCAATTAGTGAGAATGATATTTAGAAATAACCACATACATCAAACTTCTCCCGCTTTCAGAACATGATTTATACAAGTAAAAATATTTTATACATAAACAGATATACAGTCTTTAGGCATACCTGCTCACCAACAACATTGAGAACAGGCACAAGGCTGACGTGAACCAAACAGAAATTTCCAGGGCCTAAAAAAAGAAACATGAAGTGAAATTATGATATGACCAGTAGAACATCTAAGAGAAAATTCACATACACAAATCAGATAAGCAAGAAGAACATAATATTCTTACCCACACGATATGAGAACTGACCAAGGGCCTCAATAAATGGCATAGATTCAATGTCCCCTGGATCAAGAAAAGTTGTAAGAAAAAAAAAGGAAAAAGCAATGCATCAAACACACATGGAGGAACTGAATATACCAATAGTTCCACCCAATTCAATGACACAAACATCGGCAGGACCTTCGTTTCCATCAACCGGAATCATTGCAGCACGTTCGATCCACTCTTGGATGGCATCTGTAATGTGAGGAACAACCTATAGCAAACAAGAGGCTTAAAATTAGGAAACCATAGGTAGCAAATTAGCAATGCATGGTAGATTTTGTTGAGGAAACTGTGGGAAAGCTTAAAAAACAGACCTGGACAGTCTTGCCAAGATATTCTCCCTTTCTCTCCTTCTCAAGAACAGACTGAAAAAAAATACAAGGCACAAAGGGATTGAAGAGAGGGATTTTCAACTGAATGAGGAATAAACAATGGAATGGAAAGAAGAAAGGAATGCAAAAAAGACCTGATAAATCTTTCCCGTTGTTATATTATTATCACGCGTTAATTTGATGTCTAGGAAACGCTCATAGTTTCCAAGGTCAAGGTCCACCTTCAATCAAATGCACAACATCATCATCATCATCATCATCATCGGTTTCGATCGAACACAGGTGCAAAAAAAGAAAGAAAAAGAAAAAGAGAACAACCTCGCCGCCATCATCAAGGACAAACACTTCCCCATGCTCAAAAGGAGACATTGTACCAGCATCGGTGTTGAGATAAGGGTCTACACACAATGATATCATAAACAAGGATGGCGCAAAACAAATAAATGGGCTAAAAGAAAAGGCATTGGAATTTGAATGAGAAGAAGAAGAAGAAGAAAATACCAATCTTAATGGAAGTAACACGAAGGCCGCATGATTTAAGGACAAGACCAATGCTACTCGCAGTCACCCCTTTCCCCAGACCACTCACCACGCCTCCTGTAACCAGCACGTACTTCATTTTCTTCTTCTTTTAAGCAGCTGAAGCTGCAGCAAAAACAAAAGAAAACTTATAAAATGAAAACAGAGGAAGATCAACAGGATGATATACTTATGCAACAACAAGACGGCCAACCCGCCGGAGGCTTTGCTCCTCTGTTCTGAGAAAACCCATTAAAGCATTCGGCAAATGATAAAAAGGAAAACAAACCTCTCCTCTCCAATCGTCTGCTGGTTGTCAATGGCCCAACGGTCTTCACAAATTAAAGTAAAAAGAAAAGGCGCGAGCTTTATAATCAGAACCGAAATGAGAATGTGAAAGGCGGGAATGTAAGAAATTGAAACTGAAAACCCAAAAACAATGGCCAAAACCCACAGCTCCCTTACCCTTTCCTTCGTTCTCTTTCGCCCAAATACTTTTCAAGTTGAAGGCGGCGGGTGAATGAAGGTGAAGGAAAGAAAACAATACCCAAAACCCACAGCTCCCTTACCCTTTTTATTTCTATTTTTTTACACGAAAACAGCAAATAAATAACTATTATTTATGAATTATCATTTAATTTTTAATAAAAATGATTATATTTACTTCCACCATTTGTTCGGTTTTATACATGTATTAATTTGAATTATCTTTTAAACTTATACTTTAATTCGCATAAGATAATAAAATGAAGAATATTAATATCTTATATTTAAGTATTATTTTATATAATTATCGTATTTGTATTTTCAATTCTATTTTTTATTATAAATTTGATTCCATCGGTCTTAAAAGTTAAAAGTAATTCTAAATATATATATATATATAATGCTTTTAACAAAGTCAAACAATTTTGTTACATGTGTATTCATCACTTTGCTTTATTTATCTATTATATTTTTATATTCATACATAGGTAGAAGAAAATAATTTATGTAAAAAATATTTATAAAAATTAATCAACAAACCATAAATAGAGCGGTAAAAGATTTATATTTAAATTTGTTAACCCTTTAACATGTACACATATAACCCAAATTTTTTAAAATAAACATCATCTATTTTTTCACTTGAACTATTTGTTAAATTTTTCGTATCAAATTATTTCATAACTATAGATTAATAACTTTTGAAGGGGTTTTTTCCCCTAAAATTGTATTTTTAGTTTTATTCAACTAAAAGATAATATAGATGTTAATGTTTACCTAATTTTTTATTTTTTAATTACAACTTTACCGTACTAGGATTCTGTTTTCTTTTATTTATATTTTATTACAAGTTAGTTGAGTCACATTCTTTTTCACATTTACTTTAATGATTTTTTTAAAATATTACTTTGGTTATATTGTAGTTAAAATTAAAATTATTTTGATTTAAGTTTGATTTTATGTGGGCTTTATTCAAAGTTATTAATCATAAATTTAAATACATTCAGTTGATGATCGTCTGTCTATATATGTTTTTATTAATTTTTATGCAACCATAAAGTTTTTTTTGAATCATACAGATGTATTATAATATAATATTTTTGAATTATATTTTTTATTAATTTTTATGTAACCATACACATGTATTATAATGTAATTATAACTTTTAAAAAATTAAACAATGTTAGTATAAAATTAAAGTACGATACCTTTTGGGATAATTTTTACAAGTGTATCTTTGATGCAATGTACAATGATACTTGAGCTTTAATTTAACACATTTGTATACATAAAAATTTGTAATAATGCTTACGATGTAATCAGAGACGGACGTAGGATTTTAAGTTAAGGGGGCGAATCTATAAATTTTTAGGGGACGAACTTATAAAAATTTAGGGGCGAAAATAGATTTTAATAGAAAACACAAAAAAAAAATTTAAAATTTTTTTAACTTGTATAAGAATTTTGAAATTTTAGGGGGGGCGACCGCCCCCGCCAGCCCCGTTAGTCTATCCCTGGATGTAACATTATTTTATGTTTTATCAATATATATAATAATATTTATTTTGTTACAATAATTATTTAATTTTTGAATATGTGTACTTGAATAATAACTATATACAATTAAATAAAAAGAGAACCCAACAAGTGTCTCAGTGGAAAAGCGGATGTTGTTCATCCTAAGAGACACGAGTTCAAATCGCTCTTGTCTACAAGATGTATGCGCATTGTTAAAAAGCTAAGAATATATGTAAATAGATAATACCTTGTAATCACCTTTAGACTATTCAAAAAAAATTAAAAAAAATATCTCATGCACCTTTAGAATTAAGGCTTTGCACAAGCGTTTGTGCATGGAATAAATGCCCTAAATAAAAATCAATATTTCATACATATATGTATGTATAATCGCACCCGTTTAAAGTCATTTTTAATAAAAAGCTCATGTGTAATTTTAAAATTTGTCTCTAATTTTAATATTATAATATTTCTCTTAGACATATTGTTGAGCTAAATGTTTTGATATAATAATTGAAAAATGTTTTGGATTAAATTGAAAAGAATTTAAAATATACTTTAAGTCCAAACAACTTGAAAATAAGTTTGGGATGTTTATAAAGGTTTTGGCAAGGTTTGAAACGTTTTTAAGTAGCCAAACCAGGTTTTCCAAGGTACCCGTTTCGATACAGGCTAAACTGTATCGATATATTTTGAAACTGTCAAAACACGTACCGAAACAGGGCTTGGCCGTTTTGATACGGAGGGTTTCGGTTTCGAAACACCAAAATGGTGTTTCGATACGCCCAAAGTTCAAAACCTCCCCAACAGTCATATTTTCCAACGACTTTTTAAATGCAGCTCAACGGTCACTCATATCGAAACGGCTTGTAACTATTTCGATATAGCTCAATACTGTTTCGATACAGCCAGAGGCGTTTCGATACGGCTTGCTGCATCAGGCTCCAACGGCTAGTTTTGAAGAAGGTCGTTCCAATATAGGCTTGTATGTTTCGATACAAACAGCTGTAGAACAGCATTAATGGTGGGAAATAAAGTCTCCAACGGCTCCAATTCAACCCCAACGATCCTCAACGACTACAAACTCATTTAGGAGTATAAAAGGGACCTCCAAGCATCAAGAGATGATTAATGCTTCAATTGTCAACAACACTATGATGTCAAATTGTCTTTAGGGCCTAAATTGTATGTTTCTTGTATATATAACACTTGTGAGCTTAATTGTTAAAATTCTCAAGTGTATATGATTTGGGTGAGGGCTTAAATGTGCAAACAAATACCTATTAGAGGGATTTCGTGTTTGCTTTGAATTCTCTTTGTACAAGAGTGTCTTGGTTAATCTTTTGGGTAGAAAGATTAACCGGTTTGTAAATGTTGTCTCTTTAGCCTAGAAAAGGGGAAGAATTTTTAGTGAATTGGTGAAATCTTTAGTGGTGTGCTAAGGTAGTTAATGTAGGCTTTAAGTTATAAAACCGAATCACTTTAAATCCTTGTGTTTAACTCCTATATTTTTAGCTTCCACAACAACACCAAAAATCCAATCTTCTCCACACTTGGCAAGCATTTCGGTTGTGACCATCGAGCCCAACACATATATTTCTCATGCACTTTTAGGGTTTATGGCTAGAATTAAGGTTTTTCACCAGCGCTTGTACATGAAATAATTACTCTAAATAAAAATCAATCTTTCATACATTATACATACATACATGTATGTATAATCACACTCGTTTAAAGTTAATTTTAATAAAAAACTAATGTGTAATTTTAAAATTTCTCTCTAATTTTAATATTATAATATTTCTCTTAGACATGTAAGTTAGGGATGAAAGTATTTTATTTGTGAGAAAATATATGATTCACTTGCGGTGAAAACATTTTGTTTCCACAACCGCCTTAATTTTAAGGTTATGAATTTAGTTTAGGGTTTAAGTTTATGAGTTTAGAATTTAGGATACGTGGTTAGAATTTAAGGTTTAATGTTAGTATTCATAGTTTAGAGGTCAAAGTTTAGGTTTTAAGATATGTTAGGGATTTAGGTTTTTACCTATAACTCATAAATTCTAACCCTAAACTCTAAATTCAAACCATAATCCCTAAATTCTAATCACATAAACCTAAACTCTTAAACTAAATTTGTGAAAACAAAATATTTATACCGCATGTGCATTGTATAATTACCCGTTATTAATTGTGTCCTAAGTAGAGACGACAATGAAGAGAAATAAGGGCAGGATTGGCTCATCCACCTATCATATGCGGATGTATATGCAAAGCAGCAAAGTATAGGGTACAATTGATGTCACTAAAAAGTACTTATTATATAAAAATATTAAAAAAATTTATAAAAAATATTAGAATTGACCCCACTTAATTTGTTAAGGGTACGGTATCAACAATACTTATTGTATTAGTATAAAAATTTCACATACAACATATCTCATTTTGACCCTACTATATAAATCTCGGCTCCGTCACTACTACCTATATCTCACATTTGTATGGATGTCGGTTATATGTATAGAGTAACGTTCCACATTCACCCTATTTCTTTTACTAATAGTTTTTCAATCGAATACCGTAAAATTATATTGGGATGATCGCTCTATAATGAATTTTTACATTACTCAATTGAGATTAATAGATCAATGAATTGAATACTAATGATTATAAAAAAATCACAGCTCCACCTCTCCATTATAAACATCCATATTTAAAAAGAAAAATGGCCTTCTCTCATGGCTTGATTATATTGAATCTCATATTATTAACATATTTACAAAAATCAAAATTCAAATCTCATCGATAATCCTCAATTGTATTCTAAAAAAATCTTTAATATCTTACGTCCAAATAAAAAAAATAAAACATTAAAAACAAATAATTAGGTGGGAAATTAATCTTAATATATACATGTATTTTATGAGATTAATATTCGATATTTATACACCTGTAACTTTTAAGACCAATTAACGTGATTAAAGAAGATGGCCGTTTCTTTCAAATCTTAAAATATATCTTAAGGAGATATGGTATTAAAAATATTATAATTTATGAACAAAAAATATTATTATTTGATGTTTAATAAGTATTAAAAAAATCTAAAAAGTGAAATGAGTGACTTCCGTGAAAAAAAGGTGATGTTTCACTTTAAGATTTAAAGGGTCATGTGCAAATTATTAAAATAGACCATTAATTTTTAATTTGAAAGAGATATAAATTTGTTTTTCAAATAAAGTTCTTTTAATACAAAAAAAAAAGTTAGATTACTTGCAACATAAAAATGATTTACAAACATCTAAAAATAACATTTTTTTGGTTTGCTCATCACTCCTTTTTCATCCTGTAAAGTATAGGGATGTCAATGGATCGGACTTTATAAAGTCAAGTCCAATTCAATTAATAATCGGACCTAAAAAAATTCAAGTCCGAATACATAAATTCAAGTCCAATCCAATAAAATATCTAAAATCCAAATTCAATCCGAAAGTCTGAATCCAATTAATTTTTTCTTTTTTTAAAGTAACAACTCAAACAAATATCTTTAAATAAAAAATATTTTTCATCAAACAAATATATTTAAACTAATAGCACAAACAAATCTCAACGAATAGTATAATCCAGTATAAAACAAATTAAACTAATTTCATCTTTATTTATATATATATATATAATCTCAATTCAACTTAATTAAACAAATTTAAATATATATATATATATATTAAATACATATAATCCATGTTCAAGTTAATTAGGATTTCAATATATATATATATATATATATATATATATATATATATATATATATATATATATATTAATATACATAATCCAAATTCAACTTAATTATGATTTCAATATATATCTATATTTTTATTTGGATTCATATATGGATCGGGCTCGGATCAGATATGGATTTGGATCGGATCATGGCAATGTTCATATCTGATCTACCTCCTATTAGGATTCGGACCTTTTTCGGATTCAGATTCGAACTTTTTTCGATCAGATTTGGATCGATTTTTTTTCTTCGGATTCAGATCGGATTTGAATTATATTGTCATCCCTAGTAAAGCGTCTCGTTTAGCTAGAGATTTATGAAGGTTTCTGAGTTTTGATAGTTTGCTAATCTCCATGGAAGGTTTGCTTTTCTTTGCATCTTTATATGAGATTTTTAGTGGACTAGTCCTTTTTATGCATTGTATTTGTAATATCTTTCATGGTGTTTTAATAAAATCTAGATGTTATTGTTTAAAAAAAATCTAACATTTTCACTTAAAAAGTATTGTTCTTCTTGCATGTTTTGAAACAAAATCATCTACAACGCTTTCAACATCAATTTTTTTTTCCAAAAAACCACTCTAATTTTTCCTGAGAAAACTGTTTACTCTAGAAGATTTGGGTTCGAGCACTTTTGTGTGCGTTGTCAAAAGATTAAGAATAAAATATGAACATATACTATCATATAACACCCGGAGGGCACGCCCTCAAAAAATTTGAAAAATTAAAATTTTGTCCTTCAATTTTTTAATAAGTTATTTTGCCCCCACAATATTTTAAAAATTCATATGAAATTTTATTTTTTTAATTATTAATTAAATTTATCACATACTTTTTAACTATTCTAATCCTCTCAAAATTTTAAAAATTTTAGTTATATCCCAATTTTTTTAAAAAATTTAAATAAAATCCTTTAATTTTTTTGAAAATTTAGTTTAAACATCTATTATTTTTAAAGTTTTAAATTGGCTCCTTCAAACTTTTTTACCAATTTTCGCAACTGCACATCATTATATTAAAAATGTTTTGTTTTTAAAATTTTAAATTTATTTTTTCAAAAACGATATACTAAATAATAATTCTTAAAAAAATATTAAGAGGATATACGTAGATTGATTTTTGATTTCGTGTGTGGAAAAAAGTGTACGAAATACTATAGTTTTTGATATATATAATATTTGTGCACGCGAATGTGAAAAGGATTGATAAAGAACAGCTCAAGGCAAGGGAAAAGCATAAAAGCTAAGGAATCTTTTTAAGCCTGCATTGCTTCTTCCCATGCAAAAGGTTTTTGGTGTTTGACGAATCAAAGATACCAAGTTTAAGAATGCAACAATGAATGAGTTTGAGACACATTCACACCTTCCACCAACCTAACCAAACATAATAGCATTTGATACATGGAATGGACTGAGGGGCGGGAGTTCGCCTCCTGAAAATTTGAAATTTATATATAATTTAAAAAAATTATGTATTTTTATTAAAAAATTATTTTGGTAGGTTCATTTTCTAACATAAAGTTATGTACTAGCCCCTGATTTGATAGGATTCGTACATACAAAAATGAAGTCGAAAAATTAGAATATAATTTTATCATCATTTGAAATTATAATTATATAACCAACGCGAATTGATCCAAGTGGTAAGCAACTTGGTATTAATTAAACATGTCTCAAGTTCGAGATGTTGTGTATGCAAAAAAATTTGCCGGAAGACTTACCTATTAAATCCAAGTATGCAATACATGTCGGTCTGAATTACTCAAGCCGAAGCCCTGAAAACTAAAAGGGCAAAAAAAAATAATAACTTTTTAATAGGGTTAATATGAAATTCTATCATCTACCGAGGAGCCAACAACTTTATTATGATTTAATTTTATAATTTGAAATTTTAAAGTGACTAAAAAATGTAGGGGTGGGGCATGGCCAAACAATGCCTAATCACTAATGACAATTACAAAGGGATAAAGACAACACGTCATCATCTACATTATCTTTAGATTTTAGGGTTTAGTTTTAATTAATACAAAGTATGCCATATAATACATTATCCCCCACTTAGGTTTACATCTTGCCCCCTTGGCGGTGTTGTCATTGTACAGGCTTGGCCTCTTTTTACTTTTGGTAGTTGGGAAGTTGGGAGGTCGGTTACTTGCGGTTTAGATATTCTACTTTAACTATATATAATATATTCGAATAATTATAATCATAATCAACTATTACAGAATCTGATTCGATTTATAATAAACTGATATAAGGTTCATACGATGAGATTTAAATTATAATAAATGTTGAAAAGATAAAATTCGATATAGATGGAGCTAGAGTTGAGGATTGAGGACAAGACATAAATAAAAGTAAAAAAAAACGTGGTGGTGAAGGCAACCAACCCCACAGGTGAAGTCCAACCAACCCCTTCCTAAGATGGTAAAATTATACATACCTCCCTTTTATTTTTACAAAATTATGCTGAATTTATATTTTTGATCTATCATATTATAAAATTTTGATGTAATCAATTTAAAATTGTAATGTTATAAGTTAATAATAATTAAAAATTGGTTTTATCAAAATTTTGATTATTTGTTCTTAATTTTTATCGTCTTGATTTTCTTTTAATATAATCATCGATATTTGATCTATTGAACGAATAATGATTTCGATTTGATTATGTAACTTTTTATTTAAACTTATATGGTTCGAGTGTCAATTCAACCGATTTATAGTCAACAAAATGATACGACCAATCCAATCCAATCCAACTCTATCTAAATTTTAATTATAATTGTAGGTCAACTTTTGGATACATAATTTTAAAATAGATAATTCTTTTAAGTTTTTATTAAAACTGATTGGGAAAATCAGTATGTAGACCAACCACTCGTGTATATCATCTAAAGGATAGAATGCTGGATTTTTTTAATAAAAAAAACAATCAATTTTGTTCCAAGTAGATCGAGTCTGCGTGTTTGTTTTGGAATTTGTTCGTATCTTAGGCATGGGTACTCTTTTCCCCCCTTAAGGGTTGGCATTAAGATCTCCAATGTTGGCTGTAGAGGAATTTTTTAACGAGGCTCGTATTTAAAAAAAAAAAGAGAAATATATACACAACCGGTCATTAATTCATTACGTTGCCACTGCCCAATACTATGCTCGTAAAAACCTAACATTAAGCATGCTATGACGTTAAATGAGAACTCATATCTCCACGTCTTTCACCCCAAAAATATTTTTTTAAAAGAAGAAAAAAGAAGAAAAAACAAGAGCATAGAGTGCATCCTCTAATCTCATCATCTCTCTATCTCACGTTACCAGTCTCCAGTCTTCAGCATAACAAAAATAGGTCACTGTTGATCAGGATTTTGTGGTCCTGCTCCACCTGCCCTTCCACCACGCACACCGCGTCCCCTGGCACCTCGGGCACGAATTGCAGCTCTTCCGCGACCTCTACTTGAAGTGGTAGAAGAGCCGATTACTCCTGCCTGTCTCAGCATGGCTCTCTCTCTGGCTCTCTCTTGAAGATTTACCAATTTTGGGGTTGCACTGCTTCCACTTCCGGTCCCACTTACGGGAGACGTCTGTTTCACCTCACCCTCTGCGTCGGGTGCAGCTGTACCACTTGAACTACCCGTGTTTTTTGAGATCTCACCCTCTGGTGGACCGCTTGTTGCACCACTCTCATTAGTGCCAGAGGTAACAGCAGCAGTGGCAGCTTCGGGCGTTGGATCTGTCTCTACTGCACTCTGCTCGTTACCGTCATTGGACTTTTCAAATCCTTCACCGACAGTCTCTTCACCTATGTCACCTTCATCATTCTTATCATCGGTTACGGTGTCAGGAGAGTTATCGCCTTCTGCAGCAGTAACTAGAGCTTCATCATCAACCCTGGAAGGTGAAGCCAGAGGAGATGAAACTAGCTCTGTCCCGCCAACCTCAGAGGATCCCACTACATTATGCACATCGGTAACCCCTTCAGTATCTGCTGCTACCTCAGAGTCCAGTTCGCCTTCTTCCTTCTCACTCTCAGTTTCTAGCACAGACTGTTGGCTTTCTTGCACAGCTGGATTCTTTGGTTCTTCATCAGTTACCATCTCGTTTCCACTTGGCTTATCCAAAACCTCGTCTGACACATTATTTTTATTTTCCTGCAATCCAACTTCACTCGTCCCATCTAACTGGGGTTCTTTAGATTCCTCTAAGTTTTCCTCCATTGCGTCAGCCTCTTCCTTCTCCACATCAACAACTTCCTCATTTGAACCTAGAGTTATATCACCAACAGTCTCATCAGCTTCTTCAGTTACTTGCGGAGCACCAAGATTTTCCGAGAGTGCAGCAGCTTGACCTTCAGCAGCCTCTTGCCCAGAATCTGAACCCTTCGATTTTTTAAGAGCAGGTGTAACCACATCCGAGCTCATCTCCCCAGGAACTGGTAAATCCTCACTCAACTCAGCTGTGGCAGAAGCCTGACGTTTGCGAGCTGATTGTTGAGTCCCTTGAGCATCAACATCATGTGACGTAGTTTCTGACATCTCCACATCATTTTTTCGCTCTTCAGCTTTGACAAAACGTGGGCGGACAAGCTTCCTCCCTGTTTTACGAGTTTCAGTATTGGTTTTAGGTACAATAGATCTCCTTTCTTCAGATGCTTTAGCTGGTTGATGCTGACTTGTTACAGGAACTGTTGAGGATGTAGTAACAGGACCCTGATCCGGAATTGCTGTGCCTGAAAAAGAAATGAGCTTATCACACCAAGGGCAGAGAAAGAAAGAAGAAATGAAGCCATGATTTTCAGAAGAGACACCTGTTAACACGGCTGCAGAACTGTCAACTGAAGGAACATCTCCCGAACAGGAGCCAGTTCCAAGTTCATTTAGAATTGAACGTGCAACTCTCTCAAAATCCTCTGCAGCAGACAGATATGGAGAAGCATGATCATCGGAGATGGTGCCAGAAAGAAGCTGAACCACTGAGGTACCCTGTAAAAATCAAATCCAATAAGAAACATGAATTACAATTCACAAGATCAATGCCGGAAAGTATTTAAAACAAGTAGGCATTAAAAAGGTGGTATCTGTCCCTTTTTCCTTTTCTAAACCAACTTCAAGATATGAAAATACTGGTCATATGCAAAAACCATAGGAACAAGGAAAGATTGGTTTTTTGCCTTTACTCTCAAAGTAAGATTGTAGCCCCAAGTCCCTCTCGACAATTAATTAGCATTTCCACTCAAGAACCTCTTTTTGAAAGGCAATTAACAAATTGACGCAGGAGCAAAGAAAAATAAACAGATAAATCTCTAATCTTCTATTAATAAATTAGGGGGGGGATGGGGAAGAAAAAGAAAAGCACGGATAAATCTCTTACTTATTTTGTGTGTATGTGAGCCATCTTTCCTCTTGGAAAAAGAAAATACTTTTTTCAGTAAAATTGACATGTCAAAATGACTAACAGAACGAACCAGACCCTTTTACTCACCAAACCAAATTGAGAAAACTAATAATTGATAAACCTCGCAACTTCTATTACCTGAGGAAGATTGCCCTCAGCATGTTTGAGTTTTTCTAGTTCTTCTGAGATACGCTTCAAAGCCAGTTGATACTTCTCAAGCTCACTTAAAACGGTTGCTTTTCCCTGTCAAAGATTAAGAGGAAACCACACAAAAATCAACATAAACAAGAGCAAAATTAGGGAAAAAGTATGTTGCTAATCTTAAAATGTTGAAATTCACAGCACAATATTGTGTACTGCTTAGGGGTACATGGCTCAGACTCAATAGAGTAATATTTTTCTAGCTTGTGTTCAACTCGAGAAAGAAACCGTGTTCTCTAATCTCATTCAATTAGGTCCATAACCAGGTAAAACTAAATTTGATTAAGTTCAAACTTCATTTTTTGTGCCCGAGTTGACATGCTATAAAATCGTGTGTAAGTGGAGCATGATTAATCACATTCTTATAGCCTTCATCTTCCTCATATATAATATATATGATTATTATTTGGCACAATGGCAGTGGAGCAATTTTAACTCCAAAAGTGGGCTGAAAATCTGCCACTTACCATTTGTTTATTTTTAAATACAATCTAAGCACACATGTTAGCTTTTTTAACTCCACTGCCGGTGCATATCATATAAATCATAATATAATATAATAATAAAACTTGGACCATGGATTGTGAATATTGAACTCAATTCACTCGGTAACTCAAGCTCAAGCTTTGCGTGACAATGACCAAATTGAGTTCAAGTATCTAATAAGTATATTAACCACTGACAACCATTGCATTTCATGAGGAAAACTACGCTCTTAAGAACAAATATACAAACCTTTTCAGATTTCCTGACTGCTTCCATAATAGTCCGTTCACACTTGATACGTTTTGCTTTCTCATTCTGATGTTCATCCTTTTCTTTCTTCAACTCTTCTCTTTGTCTCTCAACAGTTTTCTCCAGAATCTGTGTAAGTATTGTGGAAGAAAAATATTATAGACAAACAAGGAAAACAAGAAAAAGAGAACAGAAGAGAAATCAGCTTAAGCACCTGTATTCTAGTGTCTTTCTCCTGTATTCTAGTGTCTTTCTCCTCTTTTTCCTTCATGACTTGATCACCAGTAATATCGTTACCAGACCTTCTACCTACTTTGAAGAATTCAAATGTTAACAAGATGCCTAGATAATATCAAACAATTCTAAGAGAACTTCTACCTTGTTTCAATTCCTCCACCAGTTTTGAAAGAGCTTGATTTTCTTTGCTTATTTGATCCTTCTCTTTCGCGAAATTCTCAGCTCTCCTCTGGGAGAATTAAAAAAAAAAATGTTAGATAAAAGTACCAAGAAGATTAGCCCAGATATAAGTAATGCTTTCCACTTTATAACAACCTTAAATTGAATGACAAGCTTCTTCTGCTTCTCCATGTCTGACTTTAGATTAGCCTACACAAGACATAATACAGTGAAATATTTTTTACACCTAAAATGAAGCCTAAAATTTGATGGCTTAAATTACAGATAATAGGACACTTGTACCTCTAACTGCAATATATCATTCAACTTTTTATCCTTCTCATTGAGCTCTGACTTGCTGTTTGCAAGATCTTGTTCCAATTTTGATATTATATCCTGCTTCTTAGCCAGAAGGTTTGTCATCTCTTCTATCTGAGCATCCTTCTCTTTCAACTTTTCCTGTAGGAAAATAAAATACACATCAGAAATCAAATATAAAAGCAACGACACGAGCAACTAGAAAGTTACAACCACTGTCTATTACAGATCAATAGATTAGTAGATCAGTCTACTAAAGAAACCTTAAAATCAGCATACCAGTTCCAACATCATTCTAGCTTTTCTTAAAGCATGTTGTTTTCAGCATAGATTTCCAGTGATGTCAAAGGAACAAGACGCTTTCTAGGTGCTAAAATCCTTTAGGTTGCTAGTTACACAATATGAAAAGAAAAGGCTTGCCTAAGTGAAGGCACAATCTCGATGTGTTTTTGTATGTATCTGTGCATGTACATAAAATAAGCTTAAGATATGGTCCCCTTTGTTACAAAACATGCAGAAACTTGTTTTTATACACGAATACATACAAAAAACACATAGATAATAAACCCTAAAGTTGTCCATTTCTTTCTGACAAAACATGCAAAATCTTGTTTCTTCAATTGTTGGCCAACGGCCAACATGCATTACTTCTTTAGGGTCCAATGTTTATTGTTGGATACTGAAATATTAAATCATAAAAAATTAATATGGTCCCCTCTGTTTACTATTAAAGTTGCAATTAATGAGAAAAAAATAGAAAGAACTTCAAATAAAATATAACAAATAAGTCGTTGTAGAACCTCATCCCGACACATAAAGGCCTCAAAAGATGTATAAATAGATACAAGATAGGTAAAATACTAAGTCACAAAAGGTTCCACTTCTAGTAAGAACATTCTACATGTTTTTTGTAAGCTAGACTAATCATGTTCAATATTCTGGCCTTATAACAAATTCCATATAGTGTGAAACCTTCACTGCATAAAAGACTCAACAGGGTTAAAAATAGACTAACTATTAATAGCAATAAAGAAAAGGTGAAAAAAGGAATAACTCAAATGATTAATTAATAAATAAAAGAATGCGCTAGTACCCTTTTACTCTACCAATGTTTTACATGGGAAATTTAATCCGCTTCCAAAACCCTGGTTTGGGTTGAGAAGCAGTGTTTGGGGAGAAGCTGGAATTTTCAGCTTCTCCAAACGCTGAGTTTAAGACCAAAAATGGTGGAAAAGCTGGGTGTTCGGCGGAGCTTCTCCAAAAGCAACGCCGAACGGAGCCTAAGTATTAATGACTTCAGCCTCTGTAACTTATGGTTTTCCTATTTCCATGTTTGCTACTTAGGAGAACATGTCTCCACTTTCCCATTCCAGCAGCATTAGGACATGCCTCAACTTTTTCATGTCATTCCTTGTTTTAAGGGTGGTTACCAACCGAGTAGTATTTAAGGTTATTTGAATTCAATAAAAGTTAAGCAGAAAAATATTCCAGATTTTGGATACTTCAACATAAAAAATTGCAGGCTCTCACTTAACGAACCAACATAGGTGTGCAAAAGAAAATCTCTTCCCAAACTCCTAATCTTCCCCACACTAAGTCGGATTTGGCCTTGCATCCTTCCATATCAATGTGATCCTAAAGTTTACATTCACAAATTGCATTTCAAATACTTATAACAAAGTGACATGTGTTAATAAAAGTTCATCTTACCTCCTTCTGCTGAACATCATTTTTCAGACGATCATACTCTTCCACATCAATGTTTCTACATCTCTCAAGTAACTTCACAGAAGAAGTAAATGTTAAAATGGTGCAAGAAAGACAAAAATAGCAGTCTACACTTTAACCTGAGTTCTTACCTCAGAGACCCTCTTTTCCAAGATATCTCTCTCTGCCTGATGCTTTTCAATTTCCCTTTTAGAAGCTTCAAGCTCAAATTGCTTCTCCATCAGCCGACTCTCTAGAGCTTCAGATTCAATCTTACTTTTATGAGCCACCTCACGTAATTTCTATAAGCAAAAAAGGTAAGCTTGTAAACTGACAAATATAATAAATAAATATAAGTAACTGCCTATTCCAAAAAGCAGCTAAATTGATTTTTTCCCCAAAATGATCCTAGGCCTAGCGTGCCAGGTTTCCTCCAAAGACATACTTGGCATTCCTCAAAATTGTGCTTGTTCTCCTCTCTAAGCTGCATGTTGCTTTCCCGGAGCAAATTCATTTCCCTAATCTGAAAAGATTACATAATTTAACTATCAGGTCTTTAGGAACAAAATTATTACACAAGGGCAATATTAAAAGAAACAGGGAACATTATTACATCAGGATAAAGTAATAAATGCTAGGTCTCTGAAAGGGTACTGAAATTGTCATGATATTAATAAATGTTGGAGGAAAAGAAAACTAAAGGGGGGAAAGCATGGGGATAAAGCTGAATGTCCCTAAGACAACTATTTTGGCAAGAAGATTAACCTGGTGTTGTAAAGACTTGATCTCATCCTCGGTCATCAAAACTGCTCTTGAATTGGAACGCTCGGCATTAAGTGTGGCTTTGACATTTTCTTCAGCCTTAAGAGCATTCTCAAGCTACAAAATAAATGCAAGGAAACTTGGGTCATTTAAAAAAATCCATGACAAAAACAGAAGTTCTATTCTGTTATGAAGCCAACACTGTATTATATACAAAGTCATCGCAAAATTTGAACGAACCACATCTACATTGTTGTTGTGATCAAAGGCCATTCAAGCAGAGTTTTCAACTAAGAAAAATAAAACAAATTTGAAATTCAGTTAATATTATGGAAAGGAATTACTAACTTGTGATTGCAACCGTAACTTCTCCTGCTTCAATAAAGATATCTCTGTTTCTGCCTATTAAAAATCACAGAACATCAGAAAATAAAAAAGCAGCAAGGGAAAGACAAAAAGAGAGAATCCAAAAAAAGGAAGATAACTTACTATTTCTTTCGTCCGTCGGAGGTAATTAATTACATTCTGCAAACCAGAATCCCCATGTGAATCTGGAAAAGAACCACGATCTTTCTCAGCCAACTGAATATGCATAGCTTCAATCCGACTGTGCAATATCTTGTTCTGAAGAACACAAGATAGAGGGTCATACTAACAGTCGTACAAAACTGCCACCCACACCGATTTCATTTTGAGCAAAATAATAGTATAAAACTAAAATGTACATCTCATCATTTCATTTTGAGCAAAATAATAGTATAAAACTAAAATGTACATCTCATGGTTGAAATTTTCACTAGAATGACCTATGCTCAAGGGAAAATAAATTCCAGGTGCCAAAAACTGCCACCCACACCGATTTCAACAATAGAACAGATAATTCAAGATAAAACACAACAAGATTAGAAACCGAGTATTAGAGTCTGAATTAACACCTGAGCAGCATAACATGCAATTGCTGTGACTGTATTACCATATGTTTAAATTAACACGGAAACTATATTACCCTAAACACATTATACTATACTCTTAACATATAATGTTGGGAATAAAGATTCATGAGGAAAAGAACCATGTTTCATGAGTTGAATTATACAACCTGGTACCTACGTCTACAAGTAGAGAATTGAAATTACTGCACCAGTGCGAATAAGTGCAGAGAGAGGACTAAGGAGCAAGAACAAAAAGAAATAAACAAGAAGTTGTCAGACCAACACTGACCTGTTCATTAAGTTCATCATATTTCTTCTCAGTTTCTTTCCTGGATACCTCAAGAATTGATTTCTCCATCTCCCACTTAGCCTTAAGTTCAGCCTGGAAAGAACATATTCACGTAATCAAGTCATAATACAAATTTCAAACAACAAGCAGAAAGCTCTAAATCATAAAACCACTTGATGAAACTTCAAATCTGTATGGAAGCGAATTGTACAATGTGACATAAAAATGTCTACTGAAGGAATGTAATCTCAAATCCCCCAACTTAAAAGTCTATATAAAATCATAAAAATCTGAAATACATGTTTACAGGTATTTATATGCAGCGTTTATGGTGGGCAAAAAGCTTACATGTAACGTGGGTTTATTATATAAGTCATGGTTTTTGCATTTAACTCATGTGTTTTTCTGTTTCAGCTGAGCTTGAACTAAACATTCAAACCACTTAAACCCAAACAAGTTCAAGCTCTAACTACTAGGATAACAAGAGCCTCAGCCAGTCAGCCCAGCCAAGCTTGACAAAGGTGCGCTCATTTCCAACCCAAAAAAGCCAGGAAAATTTTTTTGACATGCAAAAAAAAGGAAAAAGGAAAAGACACAAAACGTACATTTTCACTTCTGTGGGCATCAGCCACTTTACGCAACTCAGATGCTTCCTCTTTCAGTAAAGCCAATTCTTTCGAAGTTTTAGTTAACTCCTGAATGGTCTCTGATTGTAAAATAACCTGTTCAAAAAGGATATGATCAAAGCAATCAATAGCATTACGTAATCCTGAATAGTTGTCATCAAATAGAACATGTAAAAGCTACAAAAACTCAGAAGCCGCCTTATAGACATAGCTAAAAACAAAAAGATCTTTCTTTTCAAGCACATGATTTGAACATTCCCTTCAAATAAATACCTAACAAACACAAGCATTGTACATTGCTTAATAGGGATATCTTGAAAACGTAACCAAGTAATCTCTGATTCCGGGAAAGTAATACATGTAAGAGGACAAACCAAGGCAATATAAGCTTATAGTAAGGAATCTAGGGCATGAACACGCAAACATATTACCAGTGTGGTCAAAGATGAAAAGTACCATCAACAAACTAGGAACTCCTGTACTACCCCATAGGTAAAGTGCCAAAAATGTACTCATGCAACTAATACCAAGAGCAAACAAACATACACAAAAGAACATATATTTGTATATAATACACTCAAAAACATATAGCTCAAAAGTTGACTCCAATACTGCAGAAAATCACCTTACAGTACCAAAAATAAAAGGTACTGTGTTTCTTAATATGAAAATATAAGCACCTTGACATAAACCATATCAGCAATTTTAAAAGAGAGACACATCATATTTAATTAAGAACAATGCCCTAGCACTATTTTTTAGGTTTGTTTGTTAGGTCAACCAAACAAACCATAATTCTTTTGATAGTGCAATTTTAAAAGATAGATACTTCATATTTAATTAAGAACAATTCCCTACACTATCAGAACAACTATCGTTTATGTTTATTTTTTATTTGTTTGGTAGGTCAAACAAATGACTTCAAACAAGATTTTAGAGCTCATTAAATAAACAAGCCGAACATGACAGAGGTTCATTTAGAAGCTTGTTTAACATTTGTGAGAAAGCTTAGTGAACTAAATTATAGTTTGTTTTCACCCACTTTAAGTATGTCAAAAACTTCTGTGATGTTTAAAACATTATTATTGTAGATAGATCTAATGTTCCTAAAAAGTAGAAAATAAACAAAAGAGTTGAAGAAGAAATTTTCCAGTTTCAGTTTTGTATCGGAACCCCATATTATTAACAAGACAACAAGGAAAAACAGTTTTCATAAATACTTTTTGGGCTGTCTCCTAATGTTATCAATTATTTTAGCTGTGGCAGAGCTCGAGCAAAGGAAAACTAGGCTAGACTCAATTCTTTTACACCCCTAAAACATAAATTCATTGATTGACAAAGTAGATATTATCTAGCCAACTTTGTGTGCATTAAGCAAACCTGTCTTTCATAATTGGCTTGAGCTGCACGCCACTTCTCGTGCTCAGTATCCAGGTTTTCTTTCATAGAAGAAATTTGAGTCTCCAGTACCATAATTTGAGAACTATATGCAAAGCTCAGGATATCAGAAATCAATTCATAGACTAAAATAAGTAACCATGCAACATACAGCAAAAAAAAAAATTGACCTTTTAACTGCAGTTTCCTCCTTTAAACTTGTAATTTCTGCTAATGCAGACAAAAGAGCTTCTTCCTTTCCTGCAGTTGCAGAGGCTACTTCCTCTGATTTCAAAGAAGATTCATTCTCAAGTTCAGAAACCCTCTCTCTAAGTGAAACAAGCTCTGCTTCTAAAGATTTCTTCAACTTTTCAGCCTGAAAATTAATTAAAACGAATATTATATATTATATATAGCATATTAGCTAACTAGACGCAAAACGTTCACCTTCCAAAAAATAAAATACAACAAATACCTGAATCTTAAAATTTTCATGTGCCAGTTCAATTTGCTTCAATGCATCTTCATTGGCTTGTGCTATGTTCTTATACTGCAAAGCAACATGTCATAATATGAACATAAATTCTACTACATATTAAAATCTGAAATACTCAAAACTTAGACAACCTGTAGCATGTGATCCCTGTTAACTTTTGCCTCCTCCTTTAGTTTCTCCATCTCTTCCTTTGTCATTGGCAACTCCGCCGCCTGCAGACATTTATCCAAACCAGCGAAACCAACATTAGAACAAAATATTCATTTCATCGGCATAAAAACTCGGGAGAAAAATGAACAGAATTGCAAATCACAAAAGACTTCATCAAATGAAGTCACAATTCAAACGAAAAACAGAATTTTAACACAGAATTCAGATAAATTCAAGCTGCAGCTGCTTAGCAACTGAAAAATATATTTCATGGTACGGTGAAACAATAGTTAACGTAGTCAAGTGAATAAGCATGCACTGTTCCAGATTTTACCCATGAAGTCCAGATTCCACGAAGAAATTCATGCAGAGTTTTTTATTAGCCCTTGTTTGGTATTAGTTCTTCAAGTTTCAGACTGCATCAGGCATGAATCAGCCTTCAGCTTTTTCCATCTCAAGTTCTGTGTAACATACTTGGTTGTAACATGGCACCACATGAATATGCAATCCATATAAAGAACTTAGGCTCTACAATATGGAAGCTGTAAACTAAATGAGTCATATTTTTAGTCCAAAATGACAAAGCTACTTGTAATACATATTTCAAAAGTTAAATTGGACATGAGAAGGCACAAGACTATTTGTCAAGAATGAAAAGTTCTCCCATATTGTTTCGATTTAAGACAAACTTGATAACAAACTATGTAACACCAGAATCTTGAGCCTCGTTTTACTGAAAAAGGATCTGCATTCGTTTTGGTTCCTAGGAGACCTATGCAACAAGTCCAAAGTAGCATGTACAAAGCAAGTCAAGACTATCATTTTTTTCTGGAGGAAACATTGCCTTTGTAAAAATATTAATATTAACCATTATGTCCTTTGAATGGTACACTGGATGTTAGTTTCA
This sequence comes from Hibiscus trionum, assembly GCA_030270665.1. NCBI lineage: Eukaryota > Viridiplantae > Streptophyta > Magnoliopsida > Malvales > Malvaceae > Hibiscus > Hibiscus trionum. Next base: position 10,931,254 of record BSYR01000036.1, on the reverse strand, counting down.
TGGGTTAGTCTAAAACAGCTGGACTTCCGTTCCATTTGTACTCTCAATTTTATCCTGGACAACCAAAACTTGGTTGTTCTAACAATTCACAAAATACTGCAACGACTGTTTTGTCTGGAAAAGATCAAATGCCAGAGTGGCCATACAAAATTTGGCAAGCAGGAAGCACTAGAGACAGAACGTAATACACACTTACGTAAGAGCATCGTTAAAGGAAATCAAACTGATGACTGAAAAATACTAACCTCATTTGTTGAAACACTGAATGGTGTACCACCATCTATTGCCAAACTCTGCATCAGAGTACCAGAAAATAGTAGACAAGAAATCCAAATCAGATATGAAGGAAAAATACTAAATATTGCAAAAAAATGTGTAGAAGTAAAAAAAAAAGGGGGGGGGGGGAGGGCAAGCAAGAAGAAGGATGAAGCAAAAGTAGTTAAAAACAATAAGGGAAAGAATAAACTTGATTAGAGTTCATTGCTAGATTTTTCTATGATGCCGGAATTGCATTCAATGCGGCAAATTACCCTAGCTTCAAGGAAATGTGTGAAAAGATTGGACAATATGGTCCTGGTTTGAAGCTGCCAAGCACGCATGAGCTTAGAGTTCCTCTCCTTAGGAATGAGGTAGAGGACATCCGAAAGATAATGGAAGATCACAAAGTGGAGTGGGCACAAAAGGGTTGCTCGATTCTATCAGATGGATGGCGTGATTCAGTCGCCCAAAAAGATATTGTGAATTTTGCTTGTCAACTCTCCAAAGGGCTATATGTTCATTAAATCCATGGATGTTTCAGAAATTGTGAAGGATGCCCACTTGTTGTTTAAAATGCTTGATGGCATGGTGGAGGAAGTGGGAGAGAAAAATGTGGTCTAAGTAGTGACGGATAATGCATCTAACTACGTCAAAGCCGGTAAGAAATATGAATTCCTTTCAATTTCTTTATTTTTTGGATTATTCAAATTCCTTGATTATTGAAATTATTTGAGAATAATTTGTTATTTTGTTAACATGTAGGAAAAATACTAGAGTTAAATAGGCCACATCTTTATTAGACTCCATGTGCGGCTCATTGTATCGATCTTATGTAGGAGGATATTGGGAAAATTCCTAAAGTAAAGAATGCACTAAAGAAGTGCATATTCATGAATGGCTATATATATGGTCACATCTATCTTGTGAACATGATGAGAAGGTTCACAAATCAAAAAATTTGCATAGGCCGGCAATCACAAGATTTGCAACATCTTTCATCACTCTTGCACAATTCCATAAACAAAGGAACAATCTAAGGAAGATGGTTACTTCCCAAGAATGGAATGAATCCAAGTGGCCAAAGGAAGCGGGAGGGAAGAAAGTGGCATCTTACCTTTTGCAAGACACCTTTTGGAGGAACGTGCTTTATGCACTTAAGTTAACGGGACCGCTTGTTAAAGTTCTTAGAATAGTTGATGGAGAGAAAAAACCACCAACGAGATATATTTATGAAGCCATAGATAGGGCTAAGGAAGCTATTTTATGATAACCCTGAAACATCAACTTGTGAAGAAGTTATGGATGGTTTATTAGATTGCATTACAAGGTTGACTCCGGAGGCTGAAACTCAAGACAAGATCATCAAAGAATTAGGGATATATCAAAATGCATTCACTTATTTGCAATTTCTGAAAGCACTAACTTAAAGCTTACAATGTTTTGCTTTTGTTTTTAAACAGCGGAGTGGTGGTCTACATTTGGATCTTCAACTCCGAACCTCCAAAAGTTTGTTGTAAGAGTTCTTAGCCTCACTTGTAGTGCTACCGGCTGCAAGAGGACTGGGGTGTTTTTCAACTTGTAAGAAATTTTATTTGCAATTTTTGTTATACATCATAATAAAGTACAAATCTTTATTTTTTGATAACTTATATGAATTTTCACTTATTGGCATTGCAGCTTCTTACAATGAAAAGGAATAGATTGGCACAAGGCTGATTGAATGATTTGGTGTTTGTCAAATATAATCATGCATTGAGACATCGATACCAAAAGAAAGACACCAATGATCCTATTCTTTTGGAGGACATTGATGAAAGCAACGAGTGGTTACTTGGGAGAATGGAGGATAACTCTTCTGATAATGAATATGAGTTTGTGTTTGATGGTGATGACCTGACATGGGGTCAAGTTAGTAGAGCTGTCGGAGCTCATGATCATAAAGGAAAGTTCTGAGCCTTCTTCCAAATTCAACAAAGGAAAAGGTGTAGCAACTAGTTCTACTCCTAAACCAGCTCGTAAAGTCCCGACGCATGATGATGATGAGACAGAAGAGGATATTGGTGAGGATGAAGAATATGAAGAAAATGGAGATTGTTACGAGGATGATGATGATTTGGAGTGATGGAGTAGCTGTTTGCTTTGCTTTTTGTTTAAGTGTTACAACTCAAAAACACTATGAGGGTGATGTTGTTTGCTTTGATTTCTCTTCCTTTTTTTTAAATTTGAACTATGTTTTTATGCTAGTTTGTTTGTTGCTACTTGTTATTGCAATGATATTGAATATTTGAATCTTTAAAAATTTATAATATGATTTATCATGGTGTTTTGAGTATAGAATATACATTAGAATTGATTTATATCACTTAGGAAAAAAAATATGCGCCTCGCCTACGAAAGGCGCGCGCCTGCGCCTTGCGCCTAGGCTCTAGGGACCTTTTGCGCTTTGGTGCGCCTTGCGCCCTTTAAAACTAAGGAATAAAGAAGAAACCCTTTATACCAATATCTAAATACTGTAATATTAACAATGAGAGATCAAGATTATATTGCAGAAAAAGTTAAAACTAAATAGAATTAATTTCCATGGGACTCATTTGAATTCATGCTCTAGCAACAAGAAAATTGTATCATTGAAGCATGGGAATATAATAACACTGACAAGCTATAAATAACAGCTTTTTCCAAATTAATTACCTATACATTCATAAAAGGAAAGCATTTTCCTCATTAATCAAAGCCCTGCAGAACTAAATCCCATGGAGATATGGAATTTTTTTAATGTACATCCATTTGAATGTATTCAATAATAATCCTTTTCTCTTTCAATTGTCTAAAAAGACATGTTGGCATAGAAAACGGTGAAGTAGCAGTCAGCAAATGTCTTAGAATAAAAAGGGGGATTTGATGCTCAAGTTTGATCTCAACTATAAAATTGAAATCTAGATTAGGTCTGAATAGAAAGAGAGTTTTCCCCCAACATTATAAAGATATGGAAGGGCAATTTCAGGAAGCAGTAAAATCAAAGTGTTTGGAGGTCGAAAACCCTAAAAGATAACTCTAAACAACAATGCTACAGACGAAAAACACCTACCAACGGGAAAATCTATAAATACACGATAGACAGAATATAAAAGAAATTATCCACTTCAATGGGATAAAGTGATATAATGGTGCTAAAAAAATAGAGTATAGTGAACATTACCTCAGAAGATTTAAGCTTTTTCTCCAGATCAGCAAGTTTGGCCTGATAAAAATATTTATAAAAACATTAGATTAAAAACTCCACTAGAAGGGGAAAAAATCTCCAATGACTGCAAAAGGAAAGCACATAAAACTCCTAGTCTAAATAAGAACAAAAGAGTGCAATAATTCAAATAGAGTTAAACAGATGATATTACCTCAGAAATAGCAGCCCTCGCCTCAGCAGAGGAACAAGCATGCAAAGCACTAGCCAATTCTTTTCCCATATCTTCAACTTGTTTCATGGCGTTTTTCAGAGTCTGCTCACGATCAGATATGAGAGTACGGACATTATCTCTCTCTTCTTGCAACTGTTTCTTAGCTTCAGCCCATTCTTTCTACAAAATTTGGATGGGCCAAAAAGTTGGTCATGAAAAGGCACATGTCAGTATTTCGTTTGAAGTAGAAAAGATTTCATAAAACAGAAAAAAGATATTTGACCAAACATCGAGTGACGCATCTGCAACCCAATTTTCCGCAAGATATCTTTAATAATGCAAAATAAACCAGACACACCTCTATTTGTTTAACATACTCCTCTTGCTTTCTTCTCTCCAAAGCTCTTGTTTCCTAGAAAGCAATTAGATAAGGAGATAAAACCAATATACTTGTCAAGTACGTACCGATGAGGGAACAAAAAAATTCTCACAACAAATGATTAAACCTTGTTACCTCACGAACTTCCTCTGCACTCTGTATAGTATCCAAACTAGCCTGCATATAAATTACATTAGAACATTTTTTGGGACCAACAAAATATGAAAGAAAAGGAAATTCGGGTCTTCGCCTTTGGAAACAAAAACAAGAATTGTGTTCGGATAGAAAAAGCAAACACTATATAATTTTGGGGGAAAAATGAGTCGACTTCTCTGTAGAACAATTATGTAAAACTTAGTATTTCATTTTAGTCATTTGTTCATTCTTAGTCAATTATGTTGTTTGCTATCATTTGCTTTAGCTTTATAGCAATTTTTAAAGAAGTGAAATCAGTTTAAAAGCAACAAGGAAACAAAGCCCAAATCAATCACACTATAAACCTGCAGACGATAAACTCTCTCTGACAAGCTGCGAACTTCATCACATGCTCTCCTTTCAGCATTTGCTAACATCTCTTTTTCTTGTTTCAATATAGATGCCTATTAAGAACCAAAATGTATAAACAGCAACATTCGCAACAGTCAGAACAACATAGCTTGCCAAACACAAAATATAAATCAGCAATTCATAATGACAAAGGTTCTCAAACAAAACAGTTACCTCCATTGTCAATTTCCGGGAACACTCCTCGGCAACATTTAAAGATTCAGAACTTTCACGTAGCTTCTTTTGGTAGTCAATAATCAATTGTGAGAACTCCACATTTCTTGCCAGAACACCATTGATTTTATTCCTCTATGATGTTCCAAATGCAATAAAGAATTAGAACATCACATTTCAACAGACATAAACTAAAGAAATACTAAAACAGAATAACAAATAGTAGAGAGAATGTTTCATTAAATGGGGAAATGAAGGGTATGATGAAACCAATCACCTCATGCTCAGCTTCTTTCATGACGCTTTCAAGTTTTTCTTTTGCAAAATTTGCTTCAAGAGCCAACTTGTCACGCTCTGACCGTAAACATATAATCTCACCCCTGTCAACCAAAGACAAAGACAACACAGAAGTTAACGATCAGCTGTTTCAACAAGGAAAAAAGGAATTAGAAAAGGTGACTGTTGCAGTATATTCAATCAAAAGTATAAAGCCTAAATAATCCAACACAGAATCCTGTTCCAAGAATTTGCAGCAATTTCATAACACTACAACAATGCAAAGGTATAGAAGTTGTCATAGACAAGAAGCTATAAAGCTTAATAGCTGCAAAAGAAAGAGCATGGCCCAATGCGATTCCATTAATACCATAGCAAAGCAAGGATAGGAACTTCTAGAGAGAACCTTTCAATCAAAACTAAGTAAATCAGAAGAATGTATTTAGCTGATACATTTAATACGAACTTCAAGAGAATAAAGTCTCAAAACTAAGTAAATCAAAATAATGTATTTAGCTTATACATTTGAAAAAAGGTAAGTAGCTTTAAACTGGTCACTGTATAACAAATAATCTTCAGTGACTGCAAGGATTTTCTTTAATTAAATTTAAGTAGCTTCTTTGTATTTCAAATGGCTTGTAAAGGAGACTTCAGGTGCTCATTTACGGGCCACAAAGTCTATTGATTTAGTACAGCCAAGCATATCACTGCTCTGAAAAAGTAGCAAACAAAAACTGTCTATGGCAATAAGGAAATGAATGAGAATCAACAGCAAATATTAAAATTAAAAGAAAATGAATTGAATTGAATACTTCTTTGAAGTTTGAACTAACACAAAGTTTACATAACGCAAGTGCAATTATGGCATAGACTAACATACATACTGATCCCCAACTTCAAGAGAGTAACAAATATCAAACAAATTAAGAGGCCAGTTGACATATGATATGATAGCTACGATGCTAGGATTTGTAGCTATTCTAATCTGGATATGCAAGGAAGTAGGAATTAAGATGCAGAAAAGGGGAAAAATATAAATTTTAGGGTTCTCTAGGAGTCACATCTAAGGTTAATTCCATTATACAATCACAAAGAAATATGCTGGAAATTCTCTGCTGTAGTACTAGTAAACTATATCTCAATAAGGAAGTCTCCCAGGACCCCTAATCCTAAAAGGAACCCGATCTCCTACCAACACTAGTTTGAATGTATGACATATGAACCTACTTTACAGATAAAATCCCAAAAAATTCCTATCTTAAAGCTCATATAAGTCCAGAGAAAATATAATAATACCATACCTGGCCTTCGCTAGGTCCTCTTCACGGCACCTTAAACGTTCAATAGCTTTCTCTTGAGCTTTCTTACTAGCTTCCTGTTTTATGAAACATGATACCAAATGTCAGCAACTTAACAGAAAATAAAAATGAACAGGCATATTCATCCTTCAAACAAGACGGCTAGGAACCATGGACAAAGACACAGGACATGGGTATGACACAATAAATATGACACGTTAAATTTTTTTTTTTAAAAAGGGCCTAAACATGAAGTGGATAAAAAAATAAAAATATATAAACATTTATTTATATTATTGAAATTTAAATTTTTTGGATAAAATTTATAAATATAAATTAAAATTATATTTAATTTAATTTAATTTTAACAATATTTTATTATTAAAATTATAAATTCAAATATGTTAGTTGTTTTGGATATTATGAAATAATTCAACCAATAATCTTATAAACTCAAACATTATAATATTACCTAGTAAATGGAAAGACCATCCAATAAAAAAAACCCATCTCGCCCAACCCATGTTATAACCAAATTCCATCTACCTTATAAACATTTTCTCCCCAAGGCTCAAATTTCCTAATGGAGTCACACCCACCCAACCACCCTCCCTCTCTCTTATATGATAATATTGGAAAACAGAAAGAACCAGGTACGGGCTTTGAATGTTGGAGTCCAAGCCCATACCATATTCTGAATGAGTTTAATTTTTTGTCTGAGGCTCTGAGCCTATTTTTCGAGCCTAACATTTTTGTTCAAATCCTCTCAGATATCAGGAAGGACATTTGACTTGGGCAGATAGCCCAGCCCTTGGATAGGTATATGTCACACATATCCGGCACAAATACAGAAGGTATGAAGCTGTATCCATTCTTTGCAGCAAGGCAGAAATAGAGCCCAGATTGATACCTGAGAACCTTCAAGAAGAAGCAAGAGATCCCTCCTCCCAGTATCTGCAATAATGTATTTATTAAAAATGTTAGTTGTATATATAAACAATTTTTCAAAAAAGAAAAAGAAAAACAGTCGAGCACTTGACCATAGAAAAATAGTGCAAGGCAAAAAAGAATGCAAAACAAAAGTAGAACAATAATTCAACCAAATCAATCTGACCGTTAAATAATTATATAAGCATGTGCATACTGCATCCTTCAATTTGATTATTTCCCCTCTTGATACAAGCCTAACAATCAATTTATGATAGTTGCATGTTTAATATGTGCAATAGAAACATAAAAGAAACCACTGATGACCTGGCACTATTGAAAGTTATTCTAGATTTAAATAAATTGAAGTGTCCCTTGTACACACAGTCATGTAATATAACCCTGAAATAGCAGACTATGAAAGTTGTACAGAAGTTTTCTCATGTTATTAACCACCACAGCAAGTTATACCTACAGAAGTTACTAAATACAAATTCAAAATCCAATTCTATAGACATGCCACAAGCCCCTTCTACAAGAGAGTGCATCACTGAGGGTTTTTTATTTCCAAAGAGGAAAAATGAACATTAACAGCAAAAGAGAAGTTCAACCAATTAGCACCAATTTCCGATTACGGCTAACCAACTTGTTCATCTACAAAGTTAGCTGATAACTATCGCCCATTACATAAACTCCTCTTAGGCATTTGAGAATAACTAAAACACCAACTACTCGATACATCGTCATCACTCTAAGACTACAAAACTCCTATTATTGTTCACTCAGGCACTACATACAATTAAAACAGAAAGCTCCATCAAACAATAGCCCAACCATATAAAAAATATTACAAGGATAGAAACAGAACCTGGAGCTGCTTCTGCTGCAGGGGAATAAGACTGATGAAGCTTATGTTCCTCCTCATATAACTTCTTGTACATTGCAACCTATGCGTTAGAAAAATGAGTGAAAAACAAGCATTAACTAAAGAAAAACTAGAAGCACGCTCAAGAAGAAAAGGATTAGAGAATAAAAGGCCATAAACAGACTCACAGAGGTATGCAGTGATTCAATCATGCGCCCCTGCTCTTCAGCTCTCTGTAACACTGCTGCAACTTTCGATGCAGCTTCATCAGCTTGTTTTTTGAGCTCCAATTCCAGTTTTTCCTGCAGTCACATAGACAACCACAGCTACTTGTCAAAAGCTTTTTTTTTATGTATGTGAACCAAAGATGGAGAATAACTTTGACTTATATCTTTTTTAGGGTTATTTTGGAATTCATTTTACTTATAGGTTCTATATACAGCTTACCAGTACAATGATATTCAAGGTTTTGGTTAGCTTCTGGATGGTGGATATTTGACCAAGAAACATTGAAGTATAGTTCTTTTTCTACATCTATTACTTCTTTCTCATTTCTCTCCTAAGCCTTCTCTTATTCTACCTTTTTCCTTGATTCAGTCTAATTCCTTTTATCTCTGATGTTCCCTAGAAATTTCCACACTATATATCTCTTTACCCCACTTGTGTGTATCAACTAAACAAACCGATATCTCAATAGAATGATAAGAAATTTTAGTTACCTTGAACTCCATCTCTTTACTTTCTATCTGGTCAGAAAGATCTCGCACAAGGCTCCTAAGTTGGACATTCTGCTCGACTAACCCATTTATATCCTTGAATGTCAACTATCAAACAAACAAATAAACATGAGATAGCGCATTTTTTTGGTTGGGGGAGGGGGTGTTGAAGAGAGGAAGATATTCTAAAAAAGGAGAGAAATTATAGCTAAAGTTTCAAGTTGATATTCACTTCTGATATAACTTCGTCAGCATTGGGCTCCAGCCTCATATCAGCAGGAGCAACAGTTGCGTCATCACCACGAAAATCATGCCCAACAGGTCCACAGCGTAGTTGTATGTCACGACATTCCTTAAGAAGAACCGTCACCTAGAGTATTCTCATCCAGTTAAAAGGGGATTAGTAGGTCATAAGATCCATATTGACATCCCTAGACCTTTCTTGACACAACTACATGTCACATACACAAACAAAGATTGCATCTTTCATCATAGGCATAATCTCAAAGTCACTTCATGTTTTGATTAGATCACAAAGTAGCACCGAATTTTAGACGCAAAAAATGGTGTACATCACAGACAGCCAAGACTGGATACACACATCAAGAATGTGTAAAAAATTATAACAAATCAAACACACAATTAGTTGCTAATTTTCAACCACTAAAATATAGTTTTATAGACAAATAGAAGTAATGATTGGGAATAAAAAGATGAAGAAAAAAAGAAAACAGAGGAAAAATAGGAGTGGAAGAGGTGATGGAAGAGTTTTAAAAAAAAAACTCGGGACAAAAGAGAGAAAAGGAAAACAAAAAGTGTTATGAATAAGATAAGACTTTGAGCCCATATTGGTAAGCATGAGATTTTGTTGTGGGGTTTATACAGACACCTAGGCTCACCCACCCTAATGGACATTTGCAGTATGATACTCCAAAGGTCCATATTAAATAGGGGGAAATGAAAGGAGAGGATTTAAAATAAAAAGAGAAGACAGAAGAAAATTCATTATCATATAAATTTCACCTTAACTGTTGCAAAGAAGATTAATTGCCAATTAAGCATAAAAAAGGGACACTTTTCCCTTGAAGAGGAGGAGAAAACCAATTTTTTTGGAAAAGAGAATAAATCCTCCTTATAAATAATTTCCATCTTAAATGCTGATGAGAAAATTAACTGCGGCTTAAGCATCACAATAAGGGCACTTTTTCCTTTACCTGCTTTTGAAGATCAGCAATCTCCTTTTGAGCCAGGGAATTGTCTCTTTCATGCCTCCTCAAATCAGCCTGAAAAAATCCACATACCATCTATAATAAAGACAAAAGCAGGCAACAAATGAAGGCATATATGTCCTTGGATGGGAAAAAAATTCACATGCCTTTAATTCCTGTATTGTTTTCTCAAGATTTGAGCGTTCTGACATAAAATTCTGCAATTTCTGGTTGATTACAGCATATGCCTCAAGCATTCTTTCATGTTCCGCTGCACAAAAATCAAGGGAAATTAACTCCTTATGAGAAGGAAAATAAAGAACTTTTATCATAGATTGCAGGATGTTGCCATGACTCATCCACAGACGGCATGTATTGTCATGACTTTGCTTGAACAAAAATATTAGCCACGACTCATCCATAGACTGCATGTATTGTATGTAACATGTGGCCCAGAAACAACATTAGCTACATGGAAGGAGACTTTCAAATCTAGAAAGCAGAATTTTATATTTAAAAGTTACCATCTCCATCTTCATAACTAACCTAGATAATCCGGCACATTGCCAAACGAAAAAGGAACTGATGGAACAAATTCCATAATGCTATAGAACCGCTCATCACCAAATTATAAAGAACTAATCATCAACTAAGAATTAGTATTTACCTCTTTCATCCATAATGACTACTGCTTTCTCTTCTATTTCATGCAGCACCTGTAAAAGCATGTGAAAATTGCTATTACATTTCTGTTCAAAGAAAATTGAAGCAAAATGTAAAAGAAAACATCCAAAAGTAAGGCTTATCAATCTCAAACAATTTTCCAAACAAATAAACAAGCATCCTACATCCTTAAAAAAGGAAGGCAACTGTGTGGGAGGATATATCAAGCCTAGCTAATATAACTGACTAAGATGAGGCATCTTATTGAAGATTTATCACAGGATAGCCACACCAACAACCCCATTAGACTCGATGAGGAATCTGGCATGACCTTTTTGATTTACTAATGGCTAGACTTAAGAATGAAACTAAAAAAGAAGAAAATGGAACTCCTTTTCCCAATGCAGAACTAAGAAATTGCTATCTGCGGTGGATAGGATGAACAATTGCCACAAGTCACGGACTAGGATGCAAGTAAAGAACCGAAAGAAATGGTTTGACAACTAAAGCAACAAATTACTGTCTTTGAAGTTCATGCGGAAGGTGACTGCAATATCATGTAAATCAAGCGAACTAAAAGTTTGCATTTGAAAAGATGAGGAAGTAACTTATGTTGGCTGACTGAACAATGGAATAGAACAAAAAATTCCATTCACTAAAAACAAAATAACACATCATTTAGGAGTACCCATCTAACTTAACCTTCATACAGTATGAAGATAAACAGAAAATTCTTCTGTTTTATTAGATTGAAAAAATCTGATTCAATACAATGATACTTACAGCCTTATATAGGCTAGGACTTTAATTTAGATAAGGAGTCCTACTAGGTTTAGTCTTCCTACTCTATCTAAAAAACTTAGAATACTACTACAACAATTAAACTAATAACTTAACTCCTATACGGATTAGGATTACTAAACTAATAAATTAACTCCTATACGGATTAGGATTACTATGCGTATTCTTACACTCCCCCTCAAACTGGTGAATATACGTTGTATAATCCCAGTTTGGACAAAAATTTGCTGAAGAGAGCTTTTGGCAGAGGCTTTGTGAGAGTGTCTGCCACTTGTTCTTCTGTAGGAATGTAGTTGAGAGAGACTGTCCCTTTAGCCAACTTCTCAGCAATGAAGTGCCTGTCGATTTCAATGTGCTTTGTCCTGTCATGTTGTACAGGATTCTTGGCTATCTGAATAGTGGATTGGTTATCACAAAAAATTTCAAAACTTTCATCTTGTGCCATTCCCAACTCTCTAAGAAATTTCAATAGCCAAATTCCTTCGCATATTCCCAAGGCTAGGGCCCTGAATTCGGCCTCAGCACTGCTTCTTGAAACCATCGTTTGTTTCTTACTCTTCCAAGTCACCAAATTTCCCCAAACAAAGGAACAATATCCACTGGTTGACCTCCTGTCAGTGAGCTCTCCTGCCCAGCTTGCATCAGTGTAGATTTTCACAGTTCTGTCTTCACTTTTCTTAAAAAATAGGCCGTGTCCTGGTGTCCCTTTTAAATACCTCAAGATCCTCTTTGCTGCATCCATGTGTTCTTGTCTAGGGTCTGTCATATATTGACTTATGACATTTACTGGAAAGGAGATGTCGGGTCTGGTGAGGGACAAGTAAATCAATTTACCTACTAATCTTTGGTAGAGTCCTTTGTCAGCCGCAAGACTAGTTCCTGGTTTGTTGAATTTTAGGCCTGCCTCCATTGGTGTGTCTGCAGGTTTGCAACCCAGTAAACCTGTTTCTTTAAGAAGATCCAGGATATACTTTCGTTGGTTGATAATTAACCCTTTGCTGGTTCTTGCTACCTCCATGCCTAGGAAGTATCTCAAACTCCCAAGATCTTTGATTTCAAATTCTCTACTTAAGAAGTTCTTCAATTTGCTAACTTCTTCTTCATCATCTCCTGTCATAATTATGTCATCCACGTACACAATTAAGATTACTCTTTTATTGGAAGAAGTTACCTTACTGAACAAGGTGTGATCGGCCGAGGATTGCTTGAACCCATTCTTCAATATAACCTTGGTGAATCTCTCAAACCAGGCTCTAGGAGATTGTTTAAGTCCATAGAGTGATTTTGCTAGTTTGCAAACTTTCTGAGACTGTCCTGTACCTTTTACCCCTGAAGGAATTTCCATGTAAACTTCCTCCTCAAGATTTCCATTTAGGAATGCATTCTTGATATCTAGTTGGTGTAGTTTCCAGTCACAGTTTACTGCCAAACTAAGAAGAATTCGAACTGAATTCAATTTTGCCACTGGAGCAAAAGTTTCTTTGAAGTCGATCCCATAGGTTTGAGTAAACCCTTTTGCGACCAACCTTGCCTTGTGCCTTTGAATAGTCCCATCAGAATTATATTTGATGGTAAATACCCATTTACAGCCGACAGTCCTCTTGCCCTGGGGTAGGTCTGTAATAGTCCAAGTTCCATTCTTTTGAAGTGCTTCAATTTCTTCCTCTATAGCCTTCTTCCATTTAGGATTCTGAACTGCTTCTTCATAGCTCTTTGGAATTTGTTCCCTGTCTAAACAAGCTGTAAAAGCTTTGAATGAAGGCATTAAACTTCCATAGGCAGCATACCTTTGGATAGGGTATTTGGTACATTGTCTCACCCCTTTTCTCTTAGCAATAGGTTCATAATCATAAAGAAGATGAGAAGGTATATTAACAGATTCATTACCTTCACTTTCTTCACAGGCAACTGGATTGAAATTTAATTCTTGACGAGTGCTAGATTGCAGAACATTTTCTGGAATAGTCTTCCTTTTTCGGGTATAGACCTGCAATTGTTTTGGAGGCTGTGAAGAAGTTTGAGTTGACTGTTTTGATGCAGGAGAAGTAACAGGAGAAAGGTATGGGTTAGGTGATGAGTTAGTAGGAGTATGGGAAGAAGTTTGAGACTCAAGTAAGGGAGGATAATGAGAAGGTGAATAGAGAGGAACTTGTGTAGGAACAAGCTGAAAATTATTACCAAATGTCTCCCCCTTAATTTCAGTCTTGGAGAAATAAGGTTCCTGCTCAAAAAAGGTTAGATCCATAGTAACAAAGAATTTTTTAGAAGGGGGATGGTAACATTTGTAGCCTTTCTTGAGTGAAGAATATCCAACTAAGACACATTTCAAAGACTTGGGATCAAATTTAGATCTCGTAGGACTGAAATTCTGTACAAACACAGTGCAGCCAAAGATACGCAAGGGAAGATTAGAGTTCATAGGTTTGAAGGATGGAAAGAAAGACAAGAATACATCCCTGGGTGTTTGAAAATTCAATACTTTACTAGGCATACGATTAATAAGATAAGTAGAGGTTAATAATGCCTCACCCCACAAGTAATGAGGAACATTGTTGGAAAGCATTAGAGCTCGGGTTACTTCTAAAAGATGTCTATTTTTTCTTTCCGCAATCCCATTTTGTTGTGGAGTATCAACACATGAACTTATATGGACAATGCCTTTATCTTTGAAGAATTCACCTAAGGACTTAGTGAAAAATTCCCCCCCATTGTCAGACTTAAAGATTTGAATTTTAGTCTCAAATTGGGTTTCAACCATACTATAGAATTGTTTTTATTATTGTCAGGCTTCCAGACAGAGGGCTTCCCATGTAATTTCCAGCAATTTTCCTTTAAATGGCCTTGTTTTTTGCAGTAGTTACATGTAGCTCGTCCCTTCTTTGTTTTAGGGGTGGAAGTAGACTGTGTGACCATGGCAGAGCTGTCAGGAATAGGGGCTTCTGGAATCATGTAGAGGCGGCGGCTTTCCTCTCTTCGAATCTCAGAAAAGACCTCTCTCAATGAAGGAAGGGGATTAAGGCCAAGGATCCTAGATTTGACTGGATCAAAATCCCTATTTAAGCCATTGAGGAACTTGAAAATTCTTCTCTGTTCGTTAATCTTTCGAAATAGTGCAGCATCAGTTGGGGTCTCCCACTCATGGGCTTCATACATGTCAATTTGCTGCCACAAATTGGTGAGAGTTGTGTAGTATTGAGTAGCAGTCATCCCATCCTGTTTCAGTGCAGCAGCAGTGCTTTCGATCCCAAACAACTCTGAGTTGTTGTTTGTGTTGGAGTAAGTATCCCGAGCAGCATCCCAAATCTCCTTGGCAGTCTCATAGAGAAGAAACTGAGAACTAACTTCAGGGACCATGGTATTGATGAGCCAAGACATGATCCGACCATTCTCTTGGATCCACTTTTCCAGACCTTCATCAGCTGCAGCAGGTTTTGAAGTTTTCCCAGTGACATATCCTAGAGTTCCTCTCCCGATAAGGAAGAGTTTAACGGACTGGGACCATTGAACATAATTTGTGCCTGTGAACCTATGGCACAAAGAAGCCGAACCAGAAGGTTCCAACAAATCTGCCATCGAGGAAGCAGGTGTAGAGGATAAAGAGCGCAGGTCACTTTAACCAGAATTTACCATTAGAGAAAGAAAAGAAAAAAAAATCGATTGGATCGAATTTAGGCTCTGATACCATGAAGATAAACAGAAAATTCTTCTGTTTTATTAGATTGAAAAAATCTGATTCAATACAATGATACTTACAGCCTTATATAGGCTAGGACTTTAATTTAGATAAGGAGTCCTACTAGGTTTAGTCTTCCTACTCTATCTAAAAAACTTAGAATACTACTACAACAATTAAACTAATAACTTAACTCCTATACGGATTAGGATTACTAAACTAATAAATTAACTCCTATACGGATTAGGATTACTATGCGTATTCTTACACAGTATTGGCTTAAAAAGATACATAAATAGTTAACTTCATGCTATCTTGCAGGTTTGAGTCACTTGGTTAGAGATCAATGGGAATGAACTAGACATTCACCTGTAAGATGATTAACACTAAGAATGACCTAAGAGTTGGGATATGTAAGTTATCCGAGAAGTGTTAGAGTTTGAGGGAGAGTGTAAGTTATCCGAGAAGTGGTAGAGTTTTATTTAATGTGTAATTAGAGTTTATTCCCAAGTCAGTATAGTTTTAATTATACTGAAACTCTGTAATTGCCTATTTAAAGGCTCACCTTACACACATTTGAAGAATTAAGAGTAATAAGAAAATACAGAGAAACACATTGTTCTCTCTGAAAAATATCTTGTCCATCTTCTTCAAACAACAAATCACTAACCACCGATCAAACACAAACCACCATTATTCATTGTATCTCCGGCCACCATGGCCCCTTTCTCACATGGTATCATGAGCCAACAACGGTCTTGATGTCGTCACCACTGCTGCCATCTCTGATCTGATTTTTTTTCTTTTCATATGCACACTTTTTTTCCGCTGCTATCATTAGGCCACGCTCGTTCCTTGGCTTCTCCTTCGTTGGAATTTTACATCCCTTGTGAAATTTCTGCTCGTTTATTTTTGTTGTTTTGTCGAAAAGGTTATAGTTTAGCCTTAAAAAAACTATTTGGTTCTATCTTAGCCATCCGTTCTAAAAAAGATAGGAGAAAAGGTTTTAGTTTAGCCTTAAAGAAAAACTATATTATTTTTCAAGGGATTCTACATCAAAAATCCAAGCTAGGACTCTAGTACGTGTAACTACCAGCTTGAGGGGGAGTGTAGATTCTTGTGATCGTTATTGAATGGAAGCAACTACTTAGTCCGTGAATGGAAGAAAAAGCTAAAAGACATCTCAGAAGAAGATGCAAAAACTAGAAAAAGATCATCACTGACAGAGGAAAGTTGGAAGACATCTAAGGAAGGTGCAGAACCAGCAACTACAACAAAGTTGGTAGTCATCTCAAGAAGGATGCCGAAACCAGCAACATCAGCTGCAAATTTTCAACAATGACCGTGCAAAGAACAACATGATTATATCCTAGTTGTTCAACTCAATGGCTCCCAAAAAAGGGAGATTTTCTTTTCTCTAAGAAACAACAAAAGAAATATGAGTAGGGCATCACATTCAAGATCCAAGCTGGTGCTCTACTACGTTTGTTCACCAGCTTGAGGGGGAGTGTAAGTTATCCGAGAAGTGTTAGAGTTTGAGGGAGAGTGTAAGTTATCCGAGAAGTGGTAGAGTTTTATTTAATGTGTAATTAGAGTTTATTCCCAAGTCAGTATAGTTTTAATTATACTGAAACTCTGTAATTGCCTATTTAAAGGCTCACCTTACACACATTTGAAGAATTAAGAGTAATAAGAAAATACAGAGAAACACATTGTTCTCTCTGAAAAATATCCTGTCCATCTTCTTCAAACAACAAATCACTAACCACCGATCAAAAACACAAACCACCATTATTCATTGTATCTCCGGCCACCATGGCCCCTTTCTCACAGGATATACAGTCAAGGAGCCACTGGATCTGGCAAGGCAAGTAGAGGGAGTGTGACAAGGGGAAGAATGCAACAACTTATGCAGCACAACAAGTTCTGGTTCCAGTATTTTTCCAAGATGGTAACAAGACAAACTCAGTGGTTTAGCTATGGTGGAATAGAGTATGACTCAGATGCCTGACTGTAAACACAAGTGGAACTTTCCTGATTTGGAGAAATCATAGGTAACAAAATTTTATTATGATTATGATAAAAGGGATGAATCTCAGATTTAGACATACTTTGATACGACGTGCAATGCCATACAAGAACTTTGATTTGATGCAATTATAGTATTATACACAAGAAACATTGATTGGGTTCAATTGTTTTGAAAAAAAAAGATATATACGTCAACTTATTTTCATGTTGATTAAATATAATTGTTTGTATATGTTTTATGTAAACATAAAATGGCAATAGAGGTCTGTGAAAATTAAATCAAATCAAAAATTCATTGATACAATTGAACAAAAGTCAAAGTTCGTGTATCAAATGCACATTGGGAAAAGGTTCACGTGTAGTTTTGAGACGTATCCCTAAAATAATGAGGAACGTGATGTTTACAAGCTCACACAAAGAGTCAAAAGTTGATCAAAGAGTATTGAAATGTATAGAACAGGAAGATTGGAGGTGATGGCTCTTTATGAACTCGTTCATTGTCACAGAAATGTGCATGACCAAGTTAATAATAGTGGCAGAACAAAATATCATTCAAAAACACAATGAACTCAAAAGCTGCCTACACGCCTTCTATTCTTTCTTGCCATCAAAGAATCAAAGTGCTATGTTTCTAAACAAGTTCAACGACTCCAATAATGCAGCAAGATGCCAATGAAATCTATTCAAAAAGGAAGTGAAGTTTAGAGCATGCAGGAGAGTTTTAGGTCAAGTGGTTGGCTATAGCAGCAAGCAGTAGATGGTTGATGAGTTAAAAACCCTTATAATAGTAGAGATGGTAAAACCCTTTTCAAGGAATAGCAAACTGTGCCAAATCATAACCATGCAAAAAGATACAGCAAAAAAAAACATGAGTATCTTCAGAAAGAAAGAAAAAACCATAAAAGGTAAGGTAACAATACCCGTTGCAATATTGATTCAGATTCCTTTCTTCCCAATTGCTCGTGTCGAAGAGCATCAACAGCCTCTTGATATTTTGCATACATTTTGGCCAGCTAAAGACTCAAAGGAACACAAGATAAACAAAAACTGAAGCAGAAGAAATGAAAGAGTGAAATATTAAAATTACAAGAAAACTCACACTCCAGCCATCACGGAGAAGAGAAGCAGCTAATGCCGTTCCAGAAACCCCAACTGGGATCTTTGGGACAAGTGCATGATTATCCTTAACCGTGTCATTATCATCATATGAACTAATCCATCTGCATTTTAAGAGTGCTTTTAATCAAGTAAACAACAGATGTCAAATGAAATCAGAATAAGAATCAAGAATTTAAGAAAAAAGGCAAACAGTAAATTCAAGTCCAGCAACAGTCTGTATGGTCCGAAGTCCAAACCAAATTACCATTTAGTCTAACAAACATCATAGCAGTTTTCGTTAGTTCAATCCTACAACCCTGATAAATAGATCATATTCATTCCATTTAAATAAATATATTTCTCTCCAAAATTGCACTTAGAACCATAATTTACCCAATATTTATCACTTGACGTAAATTCCTGCCTCGCTCTCAACAAAAAATCCAATCATCTATGACCTCGGTTTCCATACTCATGCAGTAGTATCTATGAGTATTCACTGATTCAATCAAGTACACATGCATTGCTACACTAATGCTCCTGTAGTTTAAGTCTTCTTTTCACTGAATAATAATAATAACATACGTTTGTGTTGTAAAATTGCCAAGTGGAAGTAGATTCAACTCATTCTCTTTCCTACCAGCTTCAATTTCAGCTTTGCACTTCTCAAGTTCCTCTTTCAGATCTGTCATCTCCTATAAGTGTCAATAGAAAAAAGGTATTTAGAACCGAAAAGGAGAAGATTGATTTCAAAAGAAACCTAATATTACATCTCAGCCGAAAGGAAAAAGTAGATCGCTAAATATTGATTCATGTGGAAAAAGCCATAAATGTGTATCATTGTTCCTGAGATGCTTTTACAGGTCAAAAAAATGGTTGTCGCTAAACACACAGATATATAAATCACCAGAATATGACAAAAAAAGTAGCATACCTTTTCAACCTGTTTCTTGGCAGATACTTCCTTCTCTAGTCTATCTTTGTAATCATCTTGAACTTGACCAAGTTGCATCTGTTTTGTGATAACAATAAACTTAAAAGGGAACAACAAAATCGTATACGTGAAAATCAATATACTAAATTTACTGAAATCTTACTTCTAAAGCTTTTACAGCTCCCTCAAGCTCCCCAGCCTTTTTGGACCATTCCTCTGAACTTTCTTTATATAAGTCAACTAGCTTATTTGCCTACAGAGCATTGTATATTATAATAAGCAAATTAGTGTCAACAAAACAAAAGAGAACATTATAGATATATCCTCATGATATTTATACTGCAAAACACAAAGTAAGCAATCATCAAGTCCTTTACAATAATCAAAGAACTAGAGAGAAAAAAGAAATTAAACCCTAAAGAAAGCTTTACCAGCTAAATTCATTTAATTTGCTTGAATATGTTTAAAATAGAACTTAAAACCACATAATAACGTATGAATTTCACCAAAGATTAAGCTAATAATTAAGCAACTGAAAGGATAAGTAAGCACCATCTTCTACCGTTCTACGGGAGTCATCTAGATGAATTGCTAACAGCTGATGTTCCCTAAACAACTTCAACTTCCATTGTAGACCAATTACATATTAGCAGATTTTCAATAATATGGGAATCCAGTAATAGCTACTGGCACCTTGGCTCCACAGTCACAGTCTAAACAGAGTTAAACTAGAAAGCATTTATGCACTAGTCAATAACTATCTTACCAAAATAAAAATCATAACTGCGCTAGCAAAGATAAGTTGTTCGTATCATAATTAAACATCATGTTAGAGAATAAACTAATGAAGTACCCTCAGCAAAAACAAAGTTCTTCGTATCATGATTAAATATCACGTTAGATTTTCAGTACTCATATGTTCCAGGTGGTTCAAGTATAAAAATATAAATCTTTTGGTACTCACAATTGATAGTTCAGCAGAGAATCTTTCCTCGTTGGATGTAGCAATCTCTTTTGATGAGCACAATTCCTTCACAAGTTATAAAAATAAAAAAGAAGAAGAAAAAAAAAAGCTTAGGGCCATTATCAGCTGATACTAAAGATATGATGGGAATAACGATTTAGAAGGCAAATAAAACATAGTCTAAAAAACCTCTTGTAGAGATGTCAGCTTAGTCTCTAGTTCCTTTGTTCTTTCCTTGTGCCAATTTAGGGAGCTATAGCATTCATTGTACTGCTTCTCAACCTGAAAGAATTAAAAGAACAAGTAAGTAAAAAGATGAAGAGCAGAAAACATGTTGTGTATGACGTTCATAGAAACAATTACATCAGCAAGCTTAGCAGACATATCAGCTTCAAGTTCAGAATGTGTTCTACGAATCTCAATAAGATTGTCAACTTTGGCAGTCAACTCCTCGTTAAGCCACGTATTGTGCCTCTCAATAAGCTCCTTTTCCTGTTCAATCCAAATTTTAGTTTTCTTTTCCCCTCAAATAACAGGAAAAAATGGAAAGGAAAAGACACCGTTGAATGTATATAAACTTGCAAAGGAAAAGCCTATTGAAAATTTTCTTGAAATGACCTGAGAAAGACGTGTGCAAGTAGCCTGTACTCGAACCAACTCAGCCTCAGTTTCACTTAATCGAGACTCCTTTTGGGCAGCATTGTTGGTCAAGTTAACCTTTGATGTTGTTATTGAAATCATAAAAGCCAGCCATTAGTTTTCTAGCAAACGTTAATTGATTCAGATGCAAAAGTTTCAAATAGAAATAGAAAATTACAATCTTATCGAGATAGGCCTTAATAGTAGCGTTCTTGTCAGTAATCTCCGAATCTTTCTGCTCAATCATCCCCAGCAACTGCCTCTTCGACTTATGTAGCTCCGACACCTCCGTTGTTAACCTCTCAAACTCTCCATCTTTTCCAATCTAATAAAAATTACAATTTATCTACTTCATTTAATATATTTCTAGAAAAGAAAAACGAGGGAAAATCCATATATAACTTAATACAAATAATATAACACTCGTAACTAGCAGTAAAATTCTTACGGTTTGGAGGTGGAGCTGATGCTTCTCAGCCTGAACCTGGGCGAGCTCCGCGAGTTTGCCATCCAGAGATGATTGAAGCTGTGCGTTCTGAGACTGGAGGTCCGACAACTCACCGGAGATGGAGAGGAACTTCTGCTCGAGAAGAGAGCAGTTTTGCTCGGCAGTGATGACGGCGGCATCGGCCTTGGCCTTCGCCGTCTCCAGCTCTCGGTTTAACTCCATTATGAAGGCGTCGGCCCTCTCCGCCACCGCGGCGCCATCGTTGGAGAGCAGCGATAGTTCATCGTCGGAAATGAAAAGGGGCATATCAGGGGCGAGATTGTTGAGGTGATGGGAATGGGTGACGAGAGAAATTCGGTTCTAATGCTTATGGAAAGAAGAAATGGGGAGTTTATTTTGAATTTAGGGGAACCCTATACGTCTTGCCATGCGATCAAAGTATGCCAAATAAATATGGTCAAATTATTGTATTAGTCCTTATACTATATAAGTTATGGATTTAATCAATTAATCCTATGCTTTTTTATTTAGGTAAACTACACAGATGATCTCTTTTGTTGTTGGTTTGTTCTCTTTTGGTCATCAGCTTTGAAAAAGTAAAAATTTTGTCATTTATGTTTTTGCGTTATAACATTTTGGTCACTTGGACGTTAACCTCCGTTAGACTGTTGACGTGGCACTTTAACAAAAATTGTTAATTTCCCCTAAACCTTTGAATGTTATTTTTTCACCCTTTTTGAAACAAAAAAAAACATAAAATCAACTTATCCTCCCAAAATTTATCTCCTTTGCCCTAACCCTCTCCTTGTTAGCGACAACATACACTAAAATGAGCTTAATCGAACCACTATTGGCGGTAGATCGAGCGATTTATGTTTGGATTTCCATTTGGGATCTTGGAGATTTTTAAGACGTATTTTAAGGTCTCCAAACCGTGTAGAAAAGGGGGAGAAAAAAAACTTTCGTTTGGTGATCTTTGTTCGCTGAAGAATGAGGTCGGGCGACGACTGGCAGTTGTTCAAAGTTAGTGACAAGAGAGACAGCGAAACGACATCAAATGTAGGGTTTGAGTTGGAAGAGAGAAAGACATTTTGGGAGGATAAATTGATTTTAGTTTTGTTTGTTTTGTTTGAAAAGGGGTGGAAATAAATTTTTAAAATTTTAAGGGTTAAATTAAAAATGAACAATTTTTGTTAACATGCCACGTCAAACAGTTTAACGGAGATTAACATCATACCGACTAAAATGTTATAACTTAAAAACATAAATGACCACAATATTATTTTTTTTCAAAAGATGATTAAAAGAGAACTGACCAAAATAAAAGGGACTATATGTATAGTTTACCATTTCAATTTTTTAATTTGTGGTAATGACAAAAACAATAGCAGTGAAATCTATTAAATCAAATTTCGCTACTAGTGTTTTATATTATTATGAGTAAGTTATAGATTCACTTCATGTTATTAAATTTAATCATTTTAGGCCTCTTAATTTAGTGACATTATTTTTGTATTATTTTAATCAGGACTAAAATTTTAAATTTTGAAAAATAAATAAATTAAAATTGACTAAATTAAAATAAAGACTAATAATAGAATTTGGCCTTTTTTTGAAATTTTGGAGAAACTAAATAATATTTGATATATTTACTACAAATTGCAATAATCACATTATTGTATGATAATGTACTTATATCTTGCAAATAAAGTTATTGAACTCATGTTTTTTAATATGAACTACTAGAACTACTTGTTGAGTTCATTTATAAGAGATATTTTTTAAAATTATTTTTCTATTTTATGAAAATTTGATTTAAGCCTTTTCATGAGCTATGATTTTTTTAATATTTTTCTGAGCGATGATAATTGATCAATGTAATTTTCAGAGGCCAATGGGCTTAGGACGTGAATGTGACCCTTTCTAACTAAACAAATCAAATTAACTTTGGTTAACTTAAAAGAAAATATACAAAACAATTTAATTTCTATTTTATACTTCATTTGTATATTTATATATAATATAAAATTATTAAATAATTTTAAAAAACACTTAATTTGTAAATAATATACGTAATAAAATAAAAATATAAAATCAGACATCAAACATATTTTTTTATCGATCGTAAAATAAATATTTAACTTAATTTAATAATTTTAATTTGATTTAGTAATTAAGTGTTGCGTCTATACCCAGCTGACAAGTTTATCTTATATATGAAATGTTGTCCGCTTTCAACCAAATATTAACTTTAGTTTAAAGCATAAAGCTAAAATTAGCCCTCAACGTTTGACCGTTGGGTCATTTTAGTCTTTATTTTATTTTTTGAGCAATTAAGTCATTAACATTTCAGTTTATGTCAAAATAGCCTTATTTAAATAGAAATCGTTAATTGACTAACGGCCAACCTTTTTTTGCTGATGTGGCACGTCCATACGGATTGAATTGATGACGTGGCATGTCTACATGTAATTTTTAATATTTTTATTAAATTAATTATAACTAATATGATGATGACAAATGTCATCATCTGATTGGTTTAAAAACAAAGAAAATAAGCAAAATTTAAATATATATTTGGAGGAAATTGAACCCAAAAATTGTGCATAGAAGGGTAAACGCCTAACCATCAAGCTAAGCTATTATTCTTAAAGTTTAATTGTCACTTATTATATTTATTCTTATATTTTAAAAGTCAATTTAATTGTCACTTATTATATCTATTTTTATATTGTAAAAATGAAGAAGTAAAAAAATAGTGAATACGAGGAATCAAACCTAAAACTTTTAGATGAAAAGACAAATCAACTAATTAAAATTAAAATTAATTTTTATAATGGTGCCAAATATTTAATTAAAATTAAAAAACTCAAATATTAGATATTAGAAAAAAATTTAAAAATATATATTTTCAAAAATTTAAAACTATTATATTAGAAAAAAATAAAAGACATCTCATAAATGTACTTTAATTTATGTTATAATTAAGATAATCATAATTTAAACTAATTAAATTTAATCTTTCGTAATAACAAATTGAAGGTATCTAATTGATTTGGTGGTAAAATATACTTCAATTTCTTTTACCCACAACTTTTTACTTCTTCACTTTTAAAATATGGGATAATGAATATATATAATAAATGGTAATTACTCTTCAAAATAGTTGTTTAGCTTAGTGGTTAGGTATTTAGTGCTCTAAGCATAAGGCTTGGGTTTGATTCTAGCTAAATACATGTTTAAATTTTGCTTATTTTCTTTGTCTTTAAACCAATCGGATAATGCTATGTGTCATTATCAGATTGACTATTTTGACATAAATTGAAACGCTAGGGGTTTAAATGCTCCAAAAATAATAGAATAAGGGTTAAAGTGATCAAATGATCAGATATTAGGGGCTTTTATGCCTTAGTTTAATGGCTTAGGCGCACCTCCATCACCCTTAACTTGTATATAAAATGTCATCAAACTTTAACAAAATATTAGTTTATTTCGATGATGATATGTGTCATTATCTTATTAGATTATTAAATATATTAAATTATTTTTAATTAAAATTAGATTTAAATTGATAAAAATGTGTAAGTAATGAGACTAAATATTCATTGTTCTAACTATGAATAGATTGATAAAATGTGTAAATAGTGAGGATCAATAATATTATTATAGAAACTTACTTAAATATAACATCAAAGATTATATTAACACTGTTAACGACAAAAGTGACTTGATTGATAAATTTTAATTTATTAGTCAAAATAGAATCAAGCCAATAATTTAATTACTTTTAAGTAATGTTTATCATAAATATAATAATAAATATATTATTTTGAAATAATAGATGAAAAATTCTTTGATACTCGTGTAACAAGGACACAAACTTATATATTTACCTTTTAAAAATTAAGATCTAAAAAGTGTCAAAAAAATTAGAATCTAAATATTTAATAATAAACTATAAATTTCAATCATAACGACCCTAAATTATAAAACTATAAATTAAACTATAAATTTTAAACTCAAAAAAAAATTTGTTGTAGTTTTTTAACATAAAGCCAACTTCAGTCTAAACACAAACATAACAGGAGAAATAAAGAGAGTGATTTCAAAACGAACTAAAACTAAAAAACAATAAAAAATGAGATGTAGAATAGAACAAAAACAATAGATCAGAAATATAAAGCACAATACATAGAAACACACAAACGAAAACAACCCAGCGAGGAAGACTCATCAAAACACTAGATCCAATGAGAGAAATCGAAACTAGATATGGGCATTTTACCGGACCCGGCCGATCAGGTCGGATATTTTAATAAAAATTAGGTTCAGATTAGGTCGAGTTTTTATTAAGGGTGAAGTCGGGTCGGGTAGGGTTTGGGTTTAAGGTGAAATTTTTTTGACTCGACCCGATGCTAATCGTGTAATTTTTCTTAAATTTGTTAGGGATATTTATAATAATATCCATCTTTTTATATATTTTTATAATTAGGTCCTTAAATTTGAATTTTTATTTATAATTTAGTCCTTAAATTTATAATTTTTTACGATTATGTCCCCTAAAATTATTTTTTTACAATTAGATCCCTAAAATTTATTTTTTTATAGGTCGTGTCGGGTCGGATCAGGTTTGGTGTATTTATTTTCGGGTCGAGTCAGATCAGATTTTTTAAAGAATATGTTCAAGTCAGGTCGGGCACAGGTATAAGATATTTATTTTCGGATTGAGTTCGGATGGGCCAAAAACCCGACATGACTCGTACCCATCTCTAATGGAAACAAACAAAGCCCAGTGTTCAACTGTTTGACACATCTGGGGTTATAGAAGCATAAAAACATTTAAAAGATACTAAAAAATTAAAAAAAAAATCCGGATACCTTCTACAGCAACATATACCCCTACACATCACCCATCGACAAGACCATGCCTCCACATCCAACAGCATCAATCCCAAGAAGAAACCCAGAAATATTAGCAAACAATGCATGTTTGAAGAGACACGAACAACCCATAATCTAGTTAATTTAGGGTGAATTTGAATATACATTTACTATTTATACAGTGTTGGTTCATTACAACAAGTAGGCTAACAAATATATATATATAGATTTATATCTTATACATTGGCGGTGGAAAATGAAAGTCAAGCGTCTTAGTTTTAGGGTTTAAGGTATTAGGTCAGGGTGTACGGTTTAGGAGTTTAGGTGTAGAGGTTTAGAATTTAGGAATGATGGTTAGAATTTAAGATTTGGGTTTAAAATTTAGGGGTTTTGTTTTTAGGGTAATATGGTTATGATCTAGGTTTTAAATTATAACCCTAAACTCTAAATTATAAACTCATACACTTAAAACCCTAAACTCTACACCATAAACTAAGACACTAAACCCTAAAAATAAGGCGCTTGTGAAAGCTTTCAATTTCTACCGTAATCATGTGTGGTATAAAATTGTAATCTCATAGTTTGATGGGTTTTATTAAGAAATGAAGAATTCCAACCATATTATTCCTCTGAAAAGTCCCTCAAAAGGTTCTCACTCCGTGGGAGATTCCCTTGCTCTGCAAGTGCAACTTCAGCTCCAGCTAAAAAGAATACCCACAATCATTGGTCTCTTCCTCCCATGCTAACTTTCCTTTCCCACCACTCCACCTGAATTCCCTGCCCCGGCTTCACACCCACACACAATTACCATCATATCCCCTCATTCCATCTCGTATCATGTATCTGGACAAGATTAGGGATGGACACGGGTCGGGTCGGATTTTTGGCCCATCTGAATCCGACCCGAAACTAATAATTCTAAAACTGAACTGACCCGTTCTAATCTTATTCTTTAAAAAATCTGGACCAATCCGAAAATAAATATTCTAAACCGACCTTGACCCGACTTATAGAAAAAAATAATTGTAGGGACCTAATTGTAAAAAAATAATTTTAATAGACATAATTATAAAAATAATAATTTTAAGGACTAAATTGTAAATAAAAATTAATTTTAAGGACCTAATTATAAAAAAATATAAAGAGGGGTATTATTACAAATATTCCTAAAAAATTTAGGAAAAAATTACACTATTAGTCTCGGGTCAAGTCGAGTCAAATTTTTTCACCCTAAAACCTAAACTTGACCCGTTCTGATCTCGCTCCACACAAAAACCCGACTCGATCCTAACATGATTTTTTTATAAAAATACCGACCCGGTCGGGTCGAAACCCGTCGTGCCCGGGTAAAATGCTCATCCCTATACAAGATCTATCAAACCCGTCTCGAATGGAGGAGTAACATGACCGTTCGTTCAAGGTTTCACCTTCTACCTTTACAGTTTTAATAATTTATCAAGTAGCCAGTGGTTTCTCATCATTTTAGTTGTACTTAAAAGGATTAGAATCTTATGTTCTTTTTCGGTGCATTTTTTATGCTCCAACATTAAAAGAAAAAAATAAATTCTAAGACCTTACCCAAAATTCTAAATTCTAAACCTTAAACACTAAATATACACATTGTCTATAATTTCCTAAACCCTAACCCTAAACTTAGTTTTTTAGTATGAGGGTATAAACCGTGACATCGAAATGGGACAACGAATTTTTATTCTATTTAAAGTATTTTTAAACAAAACAATAACCCTAAATCCTAAGCTTAGTTTTTTTAGTGTAAAAACATAAACAAAGACATCGAAAAATAATAAGTAAAATATTTTTTAAACAAAACAATTAAAATAATAACTTGTTAATAATAAAAGTTGATCTATTACTTAAACATGATATGATTTGAACTATTAAACCAAAGTTTGGTTGGC
Organism: Hibiscus trionum; assembly: GCA_030270665.1. Classification (NCBI taxonomy): domain Eukaryota; kingdom Viridiplantae; phylum Streptophyta; class Magnoliopsida; order Malvales; family Malvaceae; genus Hibiscus; species Hibiscus trionum. The sequence goes on along the minus strand of BSYR01000036.1, from coordinate 10,903,161 downwards.
TATATCTTGAATTATTATATTACATTATATTATATTCATATATAATAAAGAAGGAAGTTTCCCAAGGTTAACTATCCCAGCCAGCCAGCACCAACAAAACAAGAGGTCACCGCCACCCAGCAAATCTCCTCCCTTGCCTACTGTATCACATTCTCCATCTATCTTCCCATGATTCTAAGTTTGTATCAATTCATGATTTGCATTAATTATTAATAATTAATTAAGTGTTAAAGCAATGCCAAGTGGCTAAGAACAAAAAGAAAAGGGGGGTGTCATTTGTCAAGCTCACCCCTCGTGGTGTAGTTACCAAAAAGTAATGCCCTTCACAAGAGGTTGTATGGCAGACCCCAACCTCCCCATGTTCCCTTCCCCCTTCCTTCGTCCCCACTTTCCCCCCTTTTATATAACCCCACCCTTCCCCCTTTCTCTCCATCAAGGTTCAACCCGCTCTTCCCCTTCATTCCCTTGTGTTTCGTTTCTCCTTGCTGTTGCATTGCACCCCTACAGAAAAGAACAAAAAGAAAGGAAACAAATATGTGTTCCTCTAAGGCTAAGCTGACCACAGCTGGTACCGGTACTGGCCCTGGTACTGGTACCGGTACTGCTGCTGTTGATATGACACCGCCTTCCGTGGCTAGGATCAATGGCCGTCCGGTTCTTCAGCCTACTTGTAACCGTGTTCCTAGCCTCGACCGTCGTAATTCGTTCAAGAAAATACCACCCATCTCTCCTCCACCACCTCAACCTTTAACGTCGACTTTGCCTGCCAATGGTAGCAGGGCTAAGGCGGCGTTGACGCCGCCTTTGTCCCCGAGCTCGAAGTTCCCTGCCCCGGTTAAGCGAGGGAGTGATCCGAATGGATTGAACACTAGTTCGGACAAGGTTGTTGTTCGTAGAAGTAGTAACAGAACCTTGGAGAGGAAGAAATCAAAGAGTTTCAAAGAGGGTATGGGGAATGGATTGGCTTCTTGTGTCGATCCGTCGTCGTTGAGCTATTCGTCTTCTTTGCTGGTCGATGCTCCCGGGAGTATTGCTGCGGTTAGAAGGGAACAGGTGGCTCTTCAACAAGCACAAAGAAAGATGAGAATTGCACACTACGGAAGATCGAAGTCGGCGAAATTCGAATCTCAGGCCGTTCCTCTCGACAACACCAAGTCTGCCGAGGAAAAAAAGAGATGCAGTTTTATCACCCCCAACTCAGGTACTTGTTCTTGTAATTCTTCACTTGCAAACTTCGGCAATTTCATGGAAATTTAAATGATTCGTTCTTCAATGCTTAGATCCTATCTATGTGGCGTACCATGACGAAGAATGGGGAGTTCCAATTCATGACGACAACATGCTGTTCGAGCTGTTGGTTCTCAGTGGTGCTCAAGTCGGCTCCGATTGGACTTCGATCTTGAAGAAACGTCAACATTTCAGGTCACAATTCTTTTCGTCGTCGCCGTCGTTGTCATCATTGCGGTCATAGTTTTAAGGCTGACATAATTGTTGTTTTAAACGTTCAACAGGGACGCATTTTCAGGGTTCGATGCAGAGACCGTAGCCAACTTCACTGAGAAACAAATGATCACAATCAGCACTCAATACGGCATCGACATAAGCAGAGTTCGAGGGGTCGTGGACAACTCGAACCGTATTCTCGAGGTAAATTCATTTCGGTACTTGAAAAATATACAAATTTGCTAGTAAAAGTAGTAGCCATGGCCCATATCATTACATTCATCGCCAATTAGTACAACAACTCACATGGTTTTGTGTTTATGTCATATGAATGCAGGTCAAGAGGGAGTTCGGTTCGTTCGATAAATACATATGGGGATTCGTGAATCACAAACCGTTGTCAACCCAATACAAATTTGATCACAAGATCCCGGTTAAAACATCGAAGTCGGAAAGCATAAGCAAGGACATGGTTAGAAGGGGGTTTAGGTATGTTGGACCGACCGTCATCCACTCCTTCATGCAAGCCGCCGGTTTAACCAACGACCACCTCATCACATGCCACAGGCACCTCCCTTGCACCTTGTTAGCCATCCAGAAGCCGCCGGCAGTCCACTCACTCCCCGACGAAGATCTATAAACAACCACGAATTGACATTTAGACATACATATCCAAGCAACAATAATGCATTTTATGGGGGACGACATCAAACTAATCGTCCCCCAGATGCATACACATAACTAAAAACTAAAAAGTACCTAAAACCCAATGTCTAACTTCTTTTGTGTGATTATCTATTATGACTTGTGACTCAAGAAAAAGAAAAGAAAAGAAAAAAAGATGATTAGAGATAAGATAGGTTGTGGGGCAGAGAGCATGTGCAAATGCATGTGCAAGTTTGAAGTTCAAAGCTTAAATGCAAAATGCAAATGGGGCAGGAGCATGTGTGGGATGTCAGTTGCTTTTGGGAATACATGTGAGATTGGCATAATTATATGTATTTTGCTTTCTAAACAGCACAGCCTGTGGTGGACTACTGCTTACAACCGGCATCAGATTCAGATGGACCACCTCTGCCATTTTCCCTTTTTCATTTTCATTTAGGGGTTTGAGTTGTAATTAAGTAATTCTTTTGGTGTGTTTTTGCCTAATTTGTTGTGTGGAATTTGGCTTTGGGGGGGAATATTAATACCTCGAATGGGACTTGGTGTGTATTTTTTTTTTCATTTTTAAGTGATGTTTGTTTGATACATATTTCCATGTGAAATTCAAGTGTTTGCTTAGAAAATACAGTTTTAAAAAATATTGATTAAGTTGACAAGATAAGTATAGGTTTCACATGCCATGTGCCTCCTGTCCTTTTCCAGCCTCATTCTTCTTTCTCTCAATTATATGCAGTGGGATGGCAATAATTACCATCTACATTATTTTCCAAGTCAATGATTAGTCCATGTCATGTTGGATAACCAGCACACAATTCTAATCAATATGAAAATTAAAAGTTTTTATAAATATTTTAATTGTAGGGGCTTAGAAATGATGATTAGAATTTAAGGTTTATGGTTTAAATCATTAAATATTAGGTTTAGTTTTACTGTAATATTGTGAGAATTTAGATTTTAACCTATTAACCCTAAATCTAATCATCATCCTTAAATTATAAATCCTAATTATTTAATTTTTGGGTAATTATTCAATACACATGCTTTGAAAATAAAAAGTTTCCACAAGTGCCTTAGTTTTAGGGTTTAAGGTTAGTTTTTAGGGTTTACATGTTAAGAGTTTTAGTTTAACGACTTAGAATTGATGATATGTAGTTAGAATTTGAGGTTAGAATTTATGGTTTAGGTTAAGACCTAAATCCCTAACTATATTACTCTAACACCTTTAAATCTTAAATTCTAAGTCTATCCACTAAATTTTAAACCCCTAACTTATAAATCCTAAAATCTAATCCTATACTTTAAAACCAAGCGCTTGTGAAAACTTTTTATTTTTACTGTATTGTATATAAATCCTTAATTTTTTGAGTTCAGATTTTAATAATGTTAAAGAAATTGTATTGAGAGAGTTTTGTTTTTCTATACTAGTTCATTGTGTTGATATTGAGAAATTAGTTAAATTTTGAATAAAAACTTATATTGATGATTATTAATTTAGGATAAAATTCGTCTGCCCCTTTTCGGTGCCCTTACATATGCTCCAACACTAAAAAACACTACAAAATTAAATTCTAAGCCCTAACCCTAAATTCTAAATCTTAAACCCTACACCCTATACCCTAAAAAATACACCTTACCCTAAATTCCCTAAACCCTAACCATAACCCCTAACCTAAAATCCTAAACCCTCAACCCTAAAATTAATTTTGAGCATGGGGACATATGTAGGGACACCGAAAAGAGGTAGAGGATTTCCATCCATTAATTTATGACAATTATAGTGATCAAATTCTCAAGTAAATTAATTTTATTATCACGAGAGCTCAATGATGGTTGAGTGTCCTCAACCCTCTATAATTTTCAGGATCGACTCATCATACGAAACTACACTTATGGAGTCCCTCAAATTTTTTTGACATAATTATATTTTAAATCATTTTTAATTTAAATATTAATTAAATAAGGTATTATTTCTCATAAAAATATCTCAAAGCATTTAGATGTATAAAAAGTCCTAAAAAATAAAAGTATGAACATAATGTTGTGAATAAAATAAAGAAGAACAAGAATAAGAACAAGAAGAACAAAGAGATGAGAGAAAGAGAGAGATTTGTATTATTCTTAAATATAGAATTGTATACAATGCCTTCAATGAATCATCTATTTATAGGCATAAGAAGTACATAATACATTAAACTCTAATTCATAGAGATAATATTCCTAATAATAAATAAATCAAACTCCTTTGATAAAGTTCTAATCATGATAGACATCCACATATATAAATATTCATAACACTCCCCCTTGGATGTCTATGAAGATAATGTGCCTCGTTAAAACCTTACTAAGATAAAAATCCAGTGGGAAAAAAAAATTCTTTAGTGAAGGAAAAAGAGTACACACATCTTTGATACGCATAACATGTTGCCTCATTAAAAACCTTACCAGGAAAACCCATTGGGACAAAACCTCGGTTAAGGGAAAAAGAGTGCAACGCGTATTTACTCCCCCTCATGCAAACATCACAGAAGATCTTTGAATCTTCATAATTTAATCTTGAATATCATTTTTCTAAAGACCGTGAGGGATGAAAACTTTGGAGTAATATGTTCCATGATGTATCCACTTTCAAACTGAGATATACATCTTGCGTTATCTTCACACAAGATAGCTTTTATCATATCTTGTAAAAGTAAATCACACATCTTTTGGATATGTTGGGTCAATAGTCTTAGCCAAACACATTTTTTTTAGCTTGCCTCGTGCATAACAATTATTTCTACGACATTTGAGGAGGCATCAACGAATGTTTGAAGATCTAAATGTAATGATCTTTGTATATTCATAGATATTTCTTGACCAACTAATATATAGTACTTCAAGACCAAGAAAAGATATAATTATCTTTATTCACATCCAACAATCTTACAACTATTGGGATACTCAATAGATATGTTCTATTCATATTGAATCTTCTTTAAGATTCTTTCAGCTTATGTCTATTCATAGACAAAAGAAATATATAAAAATGCTCGATCTTCAGGTCGAGATAAACTTGATGTCAAGATTCAAGTACTTGTATTGAAAGTACTTCATGAGTTTCCAATTTGAAGCTCTTTAGGAGTTCTAAAATTATCATAATGGATCTTGATCCAAACTCTTTTATAAAATACATAAGGAAATCTGATCATTCTTATAGTATTTTCTCAATTAGTATTCACTAAGGCGATTATACCAAATACGCCAAAATATTCATGAGACATGTCTAAATAAATTTCCTCAGAAATTTCCAAATGCTTATAGTATTTTAGATCATTCAAGGATAAATATGGATCCACAAATAATTAGACGCATGTAAAATTTTCAAAACTGCCAAAGTAATTGCATCCACCATGAAGTAATTAAAACTTTTCATAAATCATAGTTCAAGTCGTATTTACGACCACTTATTTGTGCCTCACTTGCATTACACCTTTAGGTGTTTGGACTGGTGGTCCAAATACTTCTATTTTAGAAGTTCAAAGCGTCTTTCAACATTGGCCAATTCAATATCTATACTTCTGGATAGATTTTATACAAGATCTTCGATTTCTTTCTTTACTTCTATAGAAGTATTTTATGTAAAATTGTTTGTAAAATCGTTGTCGACAACTTTCCAATTTTCTAGTTCCATTCTCGTAATGACATAACTCATCGAGATCTCTTCAAGATTTCAATCTTTATTTCAGGTACCTGAAACTCTTATAGAGTTTTATTATTTGTTATGTCTTGGGTCTCTTCAGGAGCACCCGCCTCCAATATATGACCATCTCATATTACTTTCTATTTACGAGAATTTTGATCATTGGAACCATTTCAACTATCATGCTTCAGGCATGATTTACATTCTCTCGCTCTAACATGTAATTTAAACTTAGAGCATTTCAACTGGTATATGAGACTTAATTACTCTCATTGGGTCAGTAAATATGTCTGGCAGTTGACATGTAATAACATGAATTATCTTATGAACTTCTAGTTCATATACGAGGATCTAGATAACGATAATTCATTTTCCTCTATCCAGCTGATTATTATCTCCCCCTGATGTTGAGAAAAATCATGTCATAAATCATAAAATGGGAGACTCGTACTCAATATATATTCTCAACCCTTTTTATTTACCCATTTTGTGCGTTGTGGTGGAGCAATTCATATCGCACATTCAAAAATCATAAAATGGGAAATGTATGGTTTCTGACCAAAAACCAATCATAAAGGGGAGTTTATTATAACTCGTTGGCTTGATGCGTATAAGTGTTGCTATATGGAAACACCATATAAATAATAACTCTTTTGTTCTCATAGTTTAACTATTAAATAGGAGGCATCCAATTGAAATTTTGCTAAACTATATTTTTCATAATCAATAGGCTTTGTAACAACTGATATAGCCTAAAATATAAACCCACTAGCTTTTCAAGACGAATAGTCTAACTGCATAATCTGAATCTTTTAGAATCAATCTCACAAACTTCTGGTTGTAAGTCGATAAAACAATGTAGATGCATCTACTAAAATCATATAAAACTTTCCACATTTGTGGATATATGAGCCCATATTTCGTTCAGATATGCAAGACATACAGTCTTAACTTCAGTACAAGAACTTTAAGTTCTAATTCTTTTGGTAAGTGGGATCATCTATATCCTTTGAGAACAAACAACACAAGAACTTCAAGTTCTTTTAGTAAGTGGAATTTAATCAATTCCTTTAAGCAACACAAGAACTTCACGTTCTTTAATAAGTGGAATTTAATCCATTCCTTTGAGAATAAGCACCACAAGAACTACAAGTTCTTTTAATACACGTGCATGTAAATCTCAATAATTTCTGCACCATTATTGATCAGGATGGTCTAACCGATCATGCCAACTATATATATATGTGTATATATCTCTGAATTCGTAAACTCCTTGTTTACCATAACAAGTAATTCAATCTCACTCGTACATGTCTAGTACGACCATCAAAATTATTCCTTTAAATAGGAATATATTTAGCTCTTTCGGAGCTTTCAATTGAAATTATCTTTTGGTAGCAATATATAGCTCTCCTAGGGCTTTCAACTGACTTTTTGGCTACCAGAACTTATATTCATATTGGCTTATTTCAAATGCCAATTGATAACATATGTTATCTATAATTCCCAAAGGGATAGTTTGCGAACTCATATTGATCTCTTTATGACTTTGACGAGTATAACGCAATGTGAATATGGAATAAAGTTCCATTTGACAATAACATATTTGCTCAACCAGAGCCTTTTGTGATATTAGTACTTCCGGATATAGTACTCACATTATTCCCTTGCATTTTAATCGAGAAATGCATAATTGTGCACTTTTTAAAATGTGCTTTGTTTCATTTACTTCAGGTAATGAAAATATGTACTTTGTATCATTCACTTCGAGGAATGAAAAATATAAAATATAGCACATCATATCAAGTCGATTATCTATCAGAGATAAACTTTCAAGTGCTCTTCCGAAGTATTGATATTTTAGTACTTTGAGAAATACTACTCATATTTCCCCTTGCATTTAAATGGGAAAAATATTTCTTATGATTAAGTACAATATGAGTACTTGCATTATCTGCTAGGCATAAATAGCCACAATTCTAGGCATAAATAGCCACAATTCATTGTATATTTTATTCCGGAAGTAATCATATTCTTCAAATAATAAATTAACATAAAGCGTAAATAAATAATATGTGAAATAAATAAACATAAAGCAAACTAACATAAATAAATAATAAATAAAACGAATTAACATAAAATAAAAAAAATAAAAAAAACACAATTATTCCTGTTAGAGGTTACAAGGGAAATAAAATAAATGGTAAATTATTCCCTTCAAGAGTTATGAGAAAATTAACAATATCCTTGGACCAATAACGCCATAATTATTTTCGCCATAAACAAATTTTGTTTATATTTTATTTCATTTAGCATTCATGATTATGGATAAAGTCCATAATACTTTGGCGTTTAACAAGTACGAAACCAATGGTTTATAACATCACATTGGTAAAAGGATTTCACTTCCTTAGAATGATCTTTATCACTCTTGTCATCCTTATAACTTTGCTACCAGCGGGTAGAAGTATTCTTAAAACGACTATATTTTTCATGTGTATATTCATAGCCTCGACCACGACCACAACTTTTAATGTGATTTTTTATTCCTTCCATAATATAATCTCACATTCACTTCAGGGAATGGAGTAGAGCCAATGGGCCTTTAAAACCTTTTTTACATATCCTTATCACAGAGAACAAAGATTTAATCCTCGTACGCGGCATTGTTAAACCTGTTCACAAGGTCCTTTAAAAACCTCCTTTGAGACCAGTAGCCTCGCAGAACGGGATGTCCAGCCAATTATACTTGGATTATATCGAAATTATGTCTCTAATTGAATAATGATTTACCATGTTTGCATTCACTTCAGGGAATGAAACGGTTCCAATAATTGCATGGAATAAACATCATGCTTGCATTCACTTCAGGGAATGCCCCATCATTGATAATCGCATGGAATAAATATCATGCTTTGCATTCACTTCAGGGAATGCCTCCCATAAAACTTTTTAGATCAAGATGAATTTCGTAACTTGAAATTGGGAGAAGTCTATGGTCGAGTTTTTCGACGAAGAAAAGATATTGCTTTCGAGCAAATATAGACTTTATAATAATCTTCTTGTAAATTCAAAAGCATCATGATTTATCGCACTTTAAAATTGTATTTTAAAAGATAAAAATAAAAATAGAGTTTACCGATATTGAATTTCGTCTCAATGATGACGTAGCAAATGAACCAATGCATCTTCTCATAATCTTTTTTTTATGCCACGTCTCTTTCCAACTCATTTGAATACATGAAAAACTCAAAACACGGTTAAAAGCATCGACTTTTATCAATAGAATAAAAAAAATTATTTGAGACTAGATCAAAAAGTATAAAAGTAGTCATAGATCAAGTTGAATAAACATAACTATAAGTGATGTGATCAAATTATAAACAACCATAGTTAAAATCAAACAACATTTTGATGAATGTATAAACACATCAAAGTAACGTATTCCTTTTGCCTTTGATTCACATACAAAGTAATTGATACAAATAATAAAGTTATTTTATATCTCGAATTTATTCATATAAATTATCATAATAATAATAATAATAATAATGATAAAACAAATATATAACAACCACATGGCAACACAATCCTTGAATTGAATCAATTATAAATTAGAATGGAATAATAAAAACTTTGAATAAAACTAATATACTGTGTAATAAAATGTTCCAATTTGTGCGCCCAATAGCATTTAGCCGAAATCCTTGAGGGCTTTAATTCGGTTTGCTTTATCAATCCATCTAATGAAGTACGACGATAATTTTAATTTTCGTTAATTCAAGAGTTACTTCAAGTATGAATAAAATAATAATAAATTAAAATAATAACCAAATAATAGATATGAATATACTAACTTTTGGAGAATGATAAATCAATCATTATATTAGTATATAAATAGATAAAACATACCATACTTTCCAAGGTAAGCTGAATATATGATAGATGTAGTCACCAATATCAAATTGAAATTCTTTTCGAGAACCACCAACAATAATCACAGTAATTAAGCGAGCGAGATCGTGCTGATAACGTGTTGTGAATAAAATAAAGAAGAACAAGAATAAGAACAAGAAGAACAAAGAGATGAGAGAAAGAGGGAGATTTGTATTATTCTTAAATATAGAATTGTATACAATGCCTTCAATGAATCATCTATTTATAGGCATAAGAAGTACATAATACATTAAACTCTAATTCATAGAGATAATATTCGTAATAATAAATAAATCAAACTCCTTTGATAAAGTTCTAATCATGATAGACATCCACATAGATAAATATTCATAACACATAATATATTTTTGAATTCTATTTAGAAAATTTTGGATTTTTAAGATTTTTTTAATTTTCCAGAAAAAAATTATTTTCTTTTCACACATAACAAAATTTGATTGACTCACGATATTAGTTTTAACTAAAAAAAAACGTCTGGGATTAAAGAGATAATGCAATTGAAAGTTAAAGACCAACCTGGTCGGAAAGAAAAATATAAAAGTAAACATTTCATTAAAATACAAAAGCTAAAGTAGATATAGTTCCGGATAAAAATTCTTTTACCTTTTATGGTGTCTTTATTTATGTCTTAATATTAAAAAATATTTAATGGTTAGAGTTTAAAGTTTGAAAAATTTTACGACGGGCGACGAACATTGATGAACACCATTAACGATGAACACCATTATTTTTTTTTAAATTTAAAAAATTTAAAGACTAAAATTATAATAAAAATTATCTCTTAAAAAATAAAAATCAAATTTAATAATTATTTTATAATATTTTTTAATATGTTAGAATCAAATATACCCAATTCTCCTAAACCCTAACAAAATCAATCTCTTAAAAAATAGAAATCAGTTTATAATTTTTTAATATATTCGAATCAAATATGAGATTGATTTTTATAAACTGGTTTCTATTTTTTTTAAGAGATTGATTTTGTTAGGGTTTAGGAGAATTGGGTATATTTGATTCTAACCTATTAAAAATATTATAAAGTAATTATTAAATTTGATTTTTATTTTTTAAGAGATAATTTTAATTATAATTTTAGTCCTTTAAATTTTTAAAATTAAAAAAAAATTAATGGTGTTCATCGGTGTTCATCGTTAGTGGTGTTCAGCAGTGTTCGTCGTACGTGGTAGACTCATCCTTAAAGTTTAGAGTTTAAGAATTAGGATTAAAGTGCAAAATTTAATTTTTTTTTAGTGTTGAGACCTAGATAGGGGCACTAAAAAGGCAATGAATTTTGTTCATCAAATGATGCAAAGAAAAGAGACAAAAATTTTCTACCCTTTTTGGTGCACATTTCTATGCCCCAATATTACAAAATTAAATTCTAAATTCTAAATCTTAAACTCTAAAAACACACCCTACTCATAATTTTCTAAATCCTAATCCTAAACATTAACTCTAAACATAATATTTTTAATATGGAGTATAGAAAGAGACACGAAAAAAAGTAAATTTTGAAAAGAGAAAACACAAACATTATGATTGATCAATGCAAATGCAAATGCAAAAATCCTTGTCAATCTTCCTTTCGTTATAGGGGAAAAAACTGTCATGTTATTGTCAATTGTCAAGATTGAGTATATTTTAACATCTAAAATACGTAAAATGAGTTGAACAAATTAGAAAAGGACAATGCTTGCCTGGTGTTTATCTAACATCTACATGCGTAGACATCTTCTAATAACTTATGAAACTAGAATTACTTTCACTTTGTTTTTTTAGATTAGTCCGGTTTCTTACCTATTACGATTATCTGTTTGAAGTTTTTGTGTATTTTAATTTTTTCTTGCCGTCAGTTGAGTTTTCATCGGACAAAAATCTTATACTTATTTTTATGCTCCAACACTAAAAAGAAAATTAAATTCTAAGCCCTAATCTAATTTCTAAATTATAAACCCTAAACCCTAAATACTAAAAATACACAATATTCCAAATTCCTTAACTTATAATCCTAAACCATAACTTTAAATCTTAACTACAAGCCCTAAACCTAAATTTTTAATATGAGGGCATAAATAAAAACACCGAAAATAAACAGATAATTTCTATTCGTTTTCGTAAGCTTTGCTCCATCTATTCATGCTTTATTATGAACATAAAGGAACTATTTCTAGCTTAAAAATACAGTGACACTTTGGTCCAAAAATGTGCTCAAAAGATCAAATAAGTTCATGCTCATTTGGATCGACAAGGTTTCTGCTGACAAGCTAAGGTGAGCTAGGGGAGTCCGGGAACCAGGGACGAAGGTATTTTTATATTAGGAGTTTTTGCTTTTAGTCTCTATAATGAATTTAAAAATTTTACGAGATAATTATAAATTGTCCTCCTACTTTTAAAAAATTACACTTTATCCCATCAAGTTAGAATCTTAGTTCCAACTCTACCAGTAATTATCTGATCGAAATTCGATATCCATGAAAACCACAATCCACCATCAAACAGGCTCACATATCTCCCTCCCCAAAGTGAAGTTTAGGGGTGGGTCATAAAGATACCAAGCGTAGACCGATTATCATTTTCGACAAAGTTTGCCTCACGAATTAGAATACGGTGGCTTAGAGAAGTGGACCTTGGTGTTTATGATTAGGGGCGAGTGTTCCATCGAGTTAAATTGCAGATAAGTGATTGAAATGAATAAAATACAAAGTTTAGAGACTATATTGTAAAAATAGGATGTTCATTCAATCTTTTTAGTTATTCGAGTTCTATTTTATAACTCGAACTTTATTTGAAACTTTTTTCGAGTTGAGTCAAGACGAATTGAATTTAAAAATTCAAATAGAGTCAAAAAGTTCAAAAATTTCAAATCGAGTCGAGTTTTACTCACTCATACTTACAACTGATAGTATTTATATTGTTCATAATATTTTTTTGTATATAGTGATTCAGTTTAGATGATATTTTTTTTTGTCAGTGTTGGTTTTAATTCATAATATATATTTGTACGGTAAAATTATCGGAGCAATAATGGTGAAACAACAAACAATCGCAAACGCGGAAAATAAAATAAACACTAAAATTTACGTGGTAAACTCAAGAGGAAAAAATTAAGGGTAGAGGAGAATTTTTTTTTTCACTATGTCAAATTTTTTTACTATGTTGTGTCTAAAACTTAATCCCTATAATATCTATTTATAGGGATAGAATGCTTGTTTACGTAGGATAGGAAACTTGCATGGAAAATAATTCTTCAAAACATTGGTTTTTTACATTTAATTAATGTAAAGGCATAATACCAAAAATGCCTATAACGTTTGACTGAATTGTCATTTTGGCCCATATTCTTTTTTTGAAGCAATTTAGCTCTTAACGTTTCATTTTGAGTCAAAATGACCCCTCTACGGATAAAAACGATTAGTCAACCAACTGTAAATTGCTTGAAATGACGTGGCAAACCTATGTGGCAGTGCACGACGCGATAGCAGTGTCGTATAGGCAAATATGATGACTTTACATAATAACACATTAGTTAAAATATAATTTTAAAAATTTGTATAAAATATAAAATATTTTTCTTCTGACGTGTCATTCTGCCAAGTCATTTCAGATTGTTTATAGTCAGTTGACTAACAGTTTTTATTCACGGAGGGGCTAGTTTGACCCAAAATGAAACATTGGGGGCTAAATTGCTTCAAAAAAAGAGACTAGAGGTTAAAATGACAGTCCAGTCAAACGTTAGGGGTATGTTTTGGCATTATGCCTAAAGTAAACAATATATACCAAAATGTAAAATTCTTACTTTAAACCAAATCCTAAAAGAATTTGGATCACAACTCTAACAAATCTTGAGACAAATCTAATGGGGTAGTCTTCAACAATGAATGTCGACCGAATTTAAGTCTTGCCTGAGCTTAGATATACAAGGTAACTTAATCTTCACATCAATAAAATTAACATTAGTGCCAACTTTGCTCACAACTACGAGCAATATCATGCACAACAAGACCCCTATAACCAATGATAATTCTATCTTTCTTATTATTTCTCAAATCCATTATGCCTACGAAACTCAATTTCATTCTTCTTCTCAAATTTATTATCCCCACAAAATTTAATTCTTTTCTCAAATCTGTGATGTTATATGATTTTCTGATTGAATTACAGTGCGTTGCAGAAGACATTATAGATTTAGCACCGCCATTGTCTTAGTCATGCAAGAAGAAGCATCTAATTCATGAGCCATGTGATTCCTAGAAATATGGCTCCAACTCATCTTCGAATTAGACACATCACATACAGTTAGGGACGGATCTATATATAATGTGGGAGGGGCAATTGCCCCCCTTAAATTTTATGGGTTAATTATATTTTAGTTCTTAATAATTTTGAAATCATTTCAATTAAGCCTTTTTTCTTTCTTTGCCCTTCCCAAAATTTTTATGGTTTATTATTTTTTAGGACCCTATAATCTAAAATTAATAATATTAAACTTTGACCCCTCTTTTTCTAGTTTAATTACTTTTTGAGACCTTTCAAATTTAAAATTTATAAAATTAAACCTAAAATCCCTTAATTTTTACGATTTAATTACTTTTTAAGATCCTATCATTATAAAATTAATTGGTCTGCCCCCTCATAGTTCAATCTTGGCTCTGTCCCTGCATACAGTGAAGACATTCAACAGTCAACACCCGACCAAATATTGTAAACATTTCAAAGAAACCTCTATAATCTTATCCTCTTCACCCCCTTCAGCTCTACGGTTCTGTTTTCTCAACTTCCGGCTAACACTCCTCTCACAGTGAGAGACTCAAAATCCTGACGAAGTGATTCCTCATTTGCACTCTTAGCAAACATTATGGTCTCCAACTCTGGGCATGCAAAGGTGCACACTCATTTCTGTACTGCTAGCTGCATTTTGGTTACTTAAACCCTTGGATCTACAGAAAAAAAAAACAGGCTGGTGAGATTGCAGCCATGGGCGGAGCTAGAAATATATTTTAAGGGTGTTATTTTTTCAACGATATTTAAAGAGGATTAATTATTTTATAAAGGGGTGTTATTTTATTCATAAAAGAGGTGTCATTTGTCCATATTTTTAATTTTTTATATACAAATTATATAAAAAAATAAGTTTCCCAAAAATTTTAGGGTGTCCTAAGACACCCAATTCAAAGGGTGGCTCCGCCCTTGATTGCAGCCAGGGACGGACCCAGGACTTTAGGTTAGGGGGCGAACTTATAAAAGTTTAGGGGGGGCGAAAATAGATTTTTAATAGAAAATACATAGAAAAATTCTAAAATTTTTCTAAATCATATATGATTTTCAAAATTTTAGGGGAGGCGGTTGCCCCCCTCAGCACCCCTCGGTCCATCCATGATTGCAGCCAGACATACACACATACAAAGGGGGAAGCAAATATTCGCATTGGACATTAGAGCTATGAAAAAGCAATACAAAAACAAGAAAGGGTGAAACCCTTGCCTTAATCAGATAACAAAGAGTCAAAGAAGACAAATATCTTAATACTGAACGTAAAGACAATACAGTTAGTCTGATTACTGAGAGCTTCTAAAAGGAATCAGAAAAGAAGGCAAAAACAATTTTACTTTATGAGAATAATGATGTAATCCACGCGGCACTGTGTGATTAAGGGGCATATATGGGGTAGACGAATTACATCCCTAAAGAGGAGAAATAATCAAATAAAATTGTTACGACCTGAGAGACGCGATCGAGACACATGCGAAACGAGCTGTTCAAGAAGTTCTTTGTAAAATTTTAAGCTTGCCAAGAAGATCATCTAACTTGGTACGATCACATTAAGTCTAATAAATTAATAGATAACATCTTACTGGGGGCATATTCAAAAGAATATAAATATCCAACAATGTGAATATGAACTTAAGAAAAGTATTCCAAAGTGATAGATTTTTTTATAGTTAGCTAGGATGTACGAGGATTCAACTATAATTAGAGACATTTTCCCTTCATTTGTATTCATCCAACTCTCGACTAATACAAGGTATTTACTCTAAAATTGATCTCCTGTGTTTTTTAGGAGGAATCAGACTGACTTAATCAATTTTTTTTCGAAAATATCAACTAAGATCGCACGGTTCGTTAAACTAAAACTCTAGTCCCGTGACAAAATACATTAAAATGTTTAAATAAGGAGAGAGAACGAGAAGAAGAAGCAGAGCTAAGACTCTTCTATATCAACACCTATTAATATCTCAAAAATGTAATTGATTGATTGAAATGTAAAGAAAGTATCGAGAAATAGAGTTTAGAATAGAAGTTGAAGGAGCTGAAATTTTCATTCATAAACTTTTTATTTTTATGAGAAATAAGGTTATTTCTTTACCGGACACTTATCAAAATATCCACAACTGTAATAAGAATGCTATTGGATCAAGTCTTCTCCAAGCCTGTGTTCTGGCTAGTTCCTCAGTGTTGAGCATAGCCCATTGATTGGTTTCGTATGCTCTGTTTGATAAACACAAAACGCTACCGTTCCTTTTGATGCTTATTTTTTTATTTCGGTTTATTCATTTTAATTTTGAGCTGAATTCTAATTCTTAATTTCTTATTTTCCCTTTTTTTTTCTCTAAAGCCATGACAAAAAAACATGTTATTTACAAAGTAGCAATACATTGTCTATCAAAATCAATTACCAACATTTGATCAAAATAATAAGAAAAATAAATTCAAACCATGACATCCATCATTTATTCAATAGCTTTGATATTCATAGTCCACTTCAACATTATTTTTTGTAGTTCATAAAAAAAATGAAGAAAGTTCAATTGCAAACCGCTGGCCCACTTTCTTGTTTCCTGTAGCAAAAAAATTATTTACTATTTTTCAATCTTGATTGAGCATTTCTTTTTTTTATTGGTTGAGCTCTCATTTAAACTTTTCATTTCTTGTTTGTCGGGTTTCCCCAGGCACTGCTAAAGTCAGTACCGTTACGGGTTCCCTTGAAGCCTTATTTTTCTTTCTATCCGAGGTTTTTTTCAGTATCGATTTTTGATTTTTTAACGTTTCAGAGGTGAGTTTGCCAGCTCATGTAGTTGCATAAAAAATAATTGAAGTTAAGAAAAAAAAAATAAAGATGAAAAAGAGAAAAATCTAGAAATATCAAGCTTGTTTAGCGGCTTGATCAATAACCCACACAATAGACGTGTCTTAATCTTTTGGTAATAAGAGTAAAAGTTTGATTGAATTTAATGCCCACGAAACAATGTGGGTTCACAGGTGTCAATGAACATATGTTCTTTGGTTCTTTGGAATTGAATCTAAGTATGAAAGCTTTAGAACTATCTCTCTTAATTAAAAGTGTTGTATGAATTACGTTGCAAAAGAAAAATCAAAAGAATGAGCAAAATAAAAAAATAACCATACAATACATATCTTTAGAACCAATCCATTCTCCTGATGAACAAATACATGAATTCTCAGTACAACTTGCTCTGCCTAAACTTCCATTTGCAATATATTGAGATTAAAATCGATGAAGATGAATGTATAGAGTGATATTTATATAGCTTTTAAACTATAACTACCCTAACTAATAGTTAGTTACATGATTTTCTTTTTCACTTAAGCTAGCCCGCCAAAAGGACATGTTATTCTATTATTTATTTAAATAAACAATAGAGAATTATGAATATTTTAAAAATTATAATTATGGATAAATTAAAATTTATAAAACATGTTAAAACTGTTAATGTTAATGTGTGTTTTAAATATTGTACTTGAGTTTTATCATATTTAAATATCATGTGGATTAGTTGAGGGTTTAAATCCCAATTTTTATCACCCGAGAAAATGGCCCAACTACAAATATTATATTTTAATAAATAAATAAATAAATAATTTGTATCACTATTAAAAAAAGAAATTGTATTTCTAAGGAAAGAATAATTTTAGGATAATATTTACCAGTGGTCCCTTTCGTTTAGGGTGGGTTTTATTTTGGTCACCAAAATTCAAAAAAGATTATTCTGATTACTTACGTTTAGAATCGTATCTATTTTGGTCCATTGACCGTTAGTCTCCGTTACTTAAAAAAATTAGTTTCTCATTTAAACCCCAAATTTTCAAAATTTTATTTTTCACCATCTTACCCAAAAATTATAAAACTAAAACCCAAAAAATTAAGTCAATGGCTATAACCCAACACTACAACCCATTTCCCCAAGATTAAAAGCGCTAGCTTCCATAACAAATGGTGGGTACCGGTCTAATAAAGAGAGCATTGCATATTCGATCATTGTGAAGCAACTGGTATCTTTTTATAATTTTTCAATGCAATATGAAATTCTTTCATCTTTGACATACATTTCTTGAACAGTGAATTTCATTCTTTCTAAAACAAAATGTAATGATCGATCTTTAAGCAATTACAATTTTAAAGTTTGGGCACATGAGTTTCGATCTACTCGCATATAGGGCATCAAATGGGACTCTGGTAGTTTGTAATGTCTCCGACCCGCCTTCAGTTATCAAGCAATTAAGCGGGCATTCAAAAGATGTCACATGTTGGATTACCTAGTATTATTTCAGTTGTCTTTTTTATAACTTGGACTAAAGTTTTTATAGCAATGCTATCTGCTATTTTTTTATTTATTGAGATCATGATCTTGTTCATATGTGATTTGCTTGGTCTATTCCTGCTTCTTTATTTTTGTTTTTAGTGTTCTTAGTGGAATTGGACTGGATCTAGAAGGTAGCTACTTCTACTCCATATTGTAAAGCATCTTTTACAGGTTAAGCTGAAAATGTAGGTTAGCAAGGTAGTCACTTTTACTGCATATTGTAAAAAAGTTTTCACAGTTTAATCTGAATGAGTTAGATATTGCGGTTGAGGATATATTCGACACCATTTGTGAGGGCTAATATGATAGAATAACTAGATTGCAGTTCAGAAATTGATGTGGAAGCCAGAGCAAAATTTTCTTAATAAGAATATATACTATGCAATAAATCAAGTTGGAACTCTTTTAGATCTTATTTTTCAGTGAAAACAGAGTTGGTTCATTAAATTTTTAGTGTCAGTAACTAAGATTGAACTTTGTTTTGATAACTATGATTCATTGTGTCACATCCCAAAAACCGGTCTAGTAGAAATTAGGTTCGAAATTTTTATTCGGTTTATTATTATTTTATGGAGTAAGTAAAAATTTAGTATTATTTTATGTAGTAGTTAAAATTATTATTATTTTATGTAGTAGTTAAAATTATTATTATTTTATTATAAAAAAAAGAAAAAAAAAAGAAAAAGAAAAGGAGTAGTTGACGCCAAGTTTTAGTATAAATAGGGGGAGGGAATTGTTTGAATTCACAGCAAAAATTGAAGAAAAAAAAATTAGTAAGATACGATCCAATTTTTGATTGGTAGTCCGATATTTTCGATATAGTAATATCGAATTTCTGCCGACGACGGGGTAAGCTCAAATCTCTAGTTAGTTTAAGTTTCGGTATCAAGTTTGATTAATATTTATATATATATATTCGATACTGTCTTATTATTTTAATTAATTTTTATCGTAGTACACGAGGTCGATTCAGATCAACCTTCAAGCTCAATAAATAAAAATAAAGCACCGGTCTGTCAAGGTGAGTGTAGATGCATTTGTCTCGGGTGACACGGTGTCATTCCGATCTCTGTTTCTTTGTTCTGATATATGAGTATAGTCGTGTCAGGGGTAGGCTCGGTGCCTTCCTATTGCATTAATTATGAATTTATTTGCATCTGGTAAGTACCCTGCATTATTTTGATATGCTTAGAAAATGATTATAATATGCTACATGTATATGAAAATAATATGAAATATTATCTGATATGGAGCTACGGCTCATCTTGCTATTTGATATGATATGATCTGAAAATCATGGACTATGTGAAATTATGTGTATTTATGGACGTTGGATACAATTGGCAAGCCATAGGGTTATTCGAGCTCACCATGTAAGGGAGGACTACGGTCCAGGGCTACGGCCTATATGTGGGAGATAAAAGGATGGAAGTGTAAGGGATACATGGAGCTACGGCTCAGGGCTACGGCTCATTTATGATTCATGATATGGTGTACAGGGAATCCGCGTATCCAATGGTACCAATATAATATGTGTTCGATATGTTATACCATGACATGTTTATGATAAGATATATGATTATATTATGTTATGTTAGTGATATGGATATCTGATCATGTTATGCTTATACTGATATAGAAGCATGCAAATAAGTTAGATTAAATTTATATTTAATCATGACATTCATATTATTGTCAATTTACTATCATGACTACCTCACTAGGCTATGTAAGCCTAACATACGTGTCTCATGCATTTTCAGGACCCTGATAGATTTCCAACCTTTGATCGTGTGGTGCAGTTGCAAGTCACATCTCTACCTTATATGTATGATATCTTTCATGAACTCCTAGTAAAGTGGCATATGATCCAATTTTTGTATAAATTGTGTTTTGTAATTTAATAATGTGGTTTTATTTTAGTAATCTAGAAAAGTCCTATTAAATAAATGTTGGAACAATAATAATGATAGATACGAATAATTTTCTAATAAAAATGATTAGAAAGGACTCTAAGATTTTTTGTAAGTTGTTAGGCTCATTTAAATATGTAAAGAATTTTAGTAAGATAATAAAAAGAAATAGATTTGAATATTTTACAAAATAGTCACTAAATATTTCATAGTCTAATCAGGAAGATAAATGACCTCCGATAGTAATGAGGTTTTACAGGCTAATAACTAGAAAGTTTATTTTCAGTATATTTTCACGAATTTCAGATAAAGACCTTTAATTTGTGAAAATTACAATTTAGTCCCTAAGTTTGAAAAAGTTTAAAATTGACCCCAATTTGAGTAAGTTGTTAATAAGTTAAGTGTTAAGTCTTAAAAGAGATTAACAAAATACACTAAAATGATTTTTGAACTTTGGATTTATGTCTCCGATCTCCGCATCGTTTTCCGGTAGCGCTCTCCGACCCGGTTCTCTACCAGGCCGGGAAAGGGGTGTTACATTAGTGGTATCAGAGCTAGAGTTTAGTCGATTCTAGGACTAACCAGGCATTCGTTAACGAGTCTATGTCTCATATGCCACTTAGGAGTTGATTAAATATATATTTTGTGACTTGCAACTTACACGATTTAATTCTTATGTGTGTCTAGACCCAAAATGAATGCTCCTACTATTAGGAAAGAAACAAATGAGCCCGATCATGATTCCTCTTCCACTCGAGGGGAAAATGTGAGGCTAGAGCCAAGTACCGAACAAGTGGCTCAGAATGATCCACCCCATCTTCCACCCATGTTATCGGCTCAACAAGACTATTTCGTGTCTATGGCCGACATGATAAAACAAGTAGTGGTGTCTCTTCGACAAGAAGCACCTTCCTCATCTGCTGAAGCTGCTCAGCAGATCTCTCGAGCTCCAATAGATAAGCTAAAACGTTATCAAGTTTATACATTTACTGGCCAAGATCTGGATAATCCTGAAATCGCAGAATATTGGCTAGAAAATACTTTGAAAGTAATCAACAAGCAACTGAAGTGCCCCGAGGAGCATAAGTTGGAGTGTGCCTTAGCCCTGATTGCAGATGAAGCACAAAGCTGGTGGCACACTGTAACTCTCACTGTACCCGAACATAAAGTAACCTGGGAATTTTTCCTCCAGGAGTTTCGTAAAAAGTATATTAGTGAGCATTACCTCGCTGAAAGACGTAAAAAGTTCCTCCATTTGAAGCAAGGAGGAAGGCCAGTAGAACAGTACATTCATGATTTCTGCAAGTACGCTAGATATGGTACTGATATCATCCACACTGAAAAAGAAAAATGTAGAATGTTCATAGATGGCCTCTGCGATGAATTACGTCCTCTTTTTGTTGCTCTGGAAATCGAGGATTTTCAAATTCTGGTGAATCGAGCCATTGCAACTGAAGCTTCTCAAAGAGCCTCGGAAAGAAGGAAGGGAAACCAAGCTCGGCCTGATAAAAGATTCCGAGAAGATTCTAAACCTCCTCTATCTCAAAAAAGAGGAAGACAGTGGGACCAAAGGTCATCTGCCAATCAACAGCTACCTAACTCTAATTATGTCTCTCAATTTCCATCTGGTGGGACCACTGTTACGCGTACAACCTCAATAAATAGTACATGAGGCTCTGCCAAAAGTTCTCAGATCCCTCTGTGTAATTTTTGTCAAAAGAGACATTTGGGACAGTGCCGTAAACAGTCAGGTTCTTGTTACCTGTGCGGAGAATCTGGTCATTTCATCCGACAATGCCCCCAAAATCCACAAGCCCCTACCTCTATAGCCTCTCATAACGTTCCAGTAAAAGGGAGAGGAATAAATCAAGCACCGTCTGGTTCTTCCGGAAGGCCCCATAACAATAATGCTCCTTCAACTAGCCGAAATCCAAAGGCTTCAGCCCAGATGTACCACGTTCGAGGCCGCGAACAAGAAGACGACCCTGATGTTATTGCAGGTATGGTGGAGTTAGGTTCTGAATTTGTTTATGCTTTGATAGATCCAGGCTCCACGCATTCCTTTATTAGTGAACCTTTGATTGAAAAATACGCCTTAAAATGTGATCATGTTGCTTCCGAAATACTTGTGTCAAACCCATTAGGAGATAGTGTAGCAATCCAAAAGATCTGTAGATCTTGTTCCTTAAAAATCCAAGGAATTCCTTTTCCGGCCAATTTGATGGTCTTACCCTTTAATGAGTTCGACCTTATCCTTGGTCTAGATTGGCTAGCTGAACATCAAGCATGGGTAGATTGTTCTAAAAAGAAATTATATCTCCGTGGACTAGGTAGAGAAAGCATCACATTAATGAAATCTAAATGTCAGAGTAGTCTTATGTGTGCCTTAGAATCTACGAAGGAACTAAAGCCTGAAGATATACCCATAATAAGAGATTTTCCTGACGTATTCCCTGAAGAACTTCCGGGACTCCCTCCTATACGTGAAGTTGAGTTTGGGATAGAAGTTCAACCTGGAACTACTCCAATTTCTATCGCTCCATACAGGATGGCTCCAATGGAGTTAAAGGAATTGAAGGCCCAAATCCAAGACCTTGAAAGTAAGGGGTTTATTCGACCGAGTTCCTCACCCTGGGGAGCACCGGTTTTATTTGTGAAGAAGAAGGATGGATCGATGCGCTTATGCATCGACTATCGACAACTGAATAAAGTAACAATAAAAAATAATTACCCGCTTCCTAGAATAGACGACCTATTTGATCAACTAAAGGGTGCTTCTGTCTTTTCTAAGATAGACCTCCGATCTGGTTACTATCAAATGCTCGTGAAGGAACCAGATGTTTCAAAAACAGCCTTTCGAACCAGATATGGTCATTACGAATTCTTGGTGATGCCTTTTGGACTCACCAATGCTCCTGCAGCCTTTATGGATCTGATGAACCGAATATTTCGGCCTTATCTTGATAAATTTGTCGTTGTCTTTATAGACGACATTTTGATCTATTCGAAAGATTCTGTTACTCACAAAGAACATCTTCGGATTGTACTCCAAACCCTCCGTGAAAAACAGCTCTATGCCAAATTTAATAAATGCGAGTTTTGGCTGACCGAAGTATCTTTTCTCGGTCATGTGATATCTTCCGCGGGAATTCAAGTGGACCCAAAGAAGATTCAAGCCATTCTCGAATGGATACCCCCGAAGAACGTGGGAGAAATTCGTAGTTTCCTGGGTCTTGCAGGATACTATCTTAGGTTCGTTAAGGGGTTCTCCTTGATTGCTTCACCCCTAACGAAGCTTCTCCGCAAAGACATTCCTTTCATGTGGACAGTGGACCAACAACGGAGTTTTGACCAGCTTAAACAAATCCTCACCCACGCTCCTGTCCTAGTACAACCGGAGCCAGGAAAAGATTTCACAGTATACAGCGATGCATCCCATCAAGGACTGGGCTGTGTCTTGATGCAAGAGGGTAAAGTTATAGCCTATGCCTCACGTCAACTCAAACCGCATGAGCTTAATTATCCAACTCATGACCTTGAGCTAGCTGCGGTTGTGTTCGCACTAAAGATCTGGCGACATTACCTCTATGGTGAAAAGTGTTATCTTTTTACTGACCACAAAAGCCTGAAATACCTTTTGACCCAAAAAGAATTAAACCTTCGTCAGCGTCGTTGGATGGAGCTTTTGAAAGATTATGATTTGGTAATTGATTACCATCCCGGTAAAGCAAATGTGGTGGCGGACGCTCTTAGCCGGAAGCCCACTTCTTCTCCTAGATGTTTAAACGCTCACTTTCGGCTCATGAAGCGTGGCAAGTTATTAGCCGAGCTCAGGGTACAATCGACCATTGTGTCCCTGATTAAAGCACTTCAAGAAGATGATGAGGAGTTGCAACCTATTCTAGCCCGAATCAAAGATGAACCGGACCCTGATTTTGCCATAAATTCTGACGGCTTGTTATGCTTTCGTAATCGTATATGTGTTCCAAATAATGATGATCTTCGGAACCAGATCCTGCGTGAAGCACATGCTAGCCCTTTTTCTATTCACCCCGGAGCTGTTAAGATGTACAAGGATCTAAAAGAGATCTACTGGTGGTCCGGTATGAAAATTAAAATCACAGATTTCGTAGCAAGGTGTTTGACTTGTCAACGAGTTAAAGCCGAACATAAAGTACCGACGGGACTTCTTCAACCCATTGAGCTGCCACAATGGAAGTGGGAACGTATCACTATGGACTTTGTAAGCGGATTACCCCCGACTCCAAAGAAAAACAACGCAATCTGGGTCATCGTAGATCGATTTACCAAGTCAGCTCACTTTCTTCCTGTGAGAATGGACTTCAGCTTATCCAAGCTAGCAGAATTGTATATCAGCGAAGTTATACGCTTGCACGGAGTTCCAACATCAATAATTTCTGATCGAGACCCACGGTTTGCATCTCGATTTTGGAGAACCTTGCAGGAGGCATTGGGAACTAGAGTACATCTCAGTACTACATTCCATCCCCAGACCGATGGCCAATCTGAAAGGGTTATTCAGGTAACCTCGTTATTATCTTTCTTTAAACATGAGCTAGGTATCCTATATCAATTACGATCTTCCTTGTAGATTCTGGAAGATATGCTTCGAGCATGCATTATTGATTTTGGGAAAAATTGGGAGAAATCCCTACCCTTAGTGGAATTTTCCTACAACAATAGCTATCAGTCGTCTATTCAGATGGCTCCTTTTGAAGCATTGTATGGCAGAAAATGCAGAACTCCTCTATGCTGGTCCGAACTTGGTGAAAACAAGGTGTTGGGACCACAACTGCTCAGAGAAACAGAAGAGAAAGTTCAAATCATTCACTCTCGATTGAAACAAGCTTTTGATAGGCAGAAAGCTTACGCTGATCTAAAACGAAGAGACATTCAGCATAATGTGGGAGACAAAGTATTTCTTAAAGTCTCTCCATGGAAGAAAGTATTTCGGTTTGGAAAGAGGGGAAAGCTCAGTCCTCGTTTCATTGGACCTTTTGAAATTACTAAAAGAATTGGCCCAGTGGCTTATCGACTTGCACTTCCTAGCGAGTTCGATAAAATCCACAATGTCTTCCACGTGTCAATGCTCAGAAAGTATAGATCCGATCCATCTCACATCTTAGAGCCGGAAGAATTAGAGCTGAATCCTGACTTGTCTTACGAAGAGGAACCAATTCAGATTCTGGATAGAGAAATCAAAAGACTAAGAAACAAAAATGTTGCATTGGTTAAAGTCTTGTGGAGAAATCACAAGAGGGAAGAGGCAACATGGGAACCTGAGGACACGATGAAAAAGCAATATCCTCATCTATTCGATTCAGGTAAAAATTCGAGGACGAATTTTCTTAAGGGGGGGTGAGTTGTCACATCCCAAAAACCGGTCTAGTAGAAATTAGGTTCGAAATTTTTATTCGGTTTATTATTATTTTATGGAGTAAGTAAAAATTTAGTATTATTTTATGTAGTAGTTAAAATTATTATTATTTTATGTAGTAGTTAAAATTATTATTATTTTATTATAAAAAAAAGAAAGAAAAAAAAAAGAAAAAGAAAAGGAGTAGTTGACGCCAAGTTTTAGTATAAATAGGGGGAGGGAATTGTTTGAATTCACAGCAAAAATTGAAGAAAAAAAAATTAGTAAGATACGATCCAATTTTTGATTGGTAGTCCGATATTTTCGATATAGTAATATCGAATTTCTGCCGACGACGGGGTAAGCTCAAATCTCTAGTTAGTTTAAGTTTCGGTATCAAGTTTGATTAATATTTATATATATATATTCGATATTGTCTTATTATTTTAATTAATTTTTATCGTAGTACACGAGGTCGATTCAGATCAACCTTCAAGCTCAATAAATAAAAATAAAGCACCGGTCTGTCAAGGTGAGTGTAGATGCATTTGTCTCGGGTGACACGGTGTCATTCCGATCTCTGTTTCTTTGTTCTGATATATGAGTATAGTCGTGTCAGAGGTAGGCTCGGTGCCTTCCTATTGCATTAATTATGAATTTATTTGCATCTGGTAAGTACCCTGCATTATTTTGATATGCTTAAAAAATGATTATAATATGCTACATGTATATGAAAATAATATGAAATATTATCTGATATGGAGCTACGGCTCATCTTGCTATTTGATATGATATGATCTGAAAATCATGGACTATGTGAAATTATGTGTATTTATGGACGTTGGATACAATTGGCAAGCCATAGGGTTATTCGAGCTCACCATGTAAGGGAGGACTACGGTCCAGGGCTACGGCCTATATGTGGGAGATAAAAGGATGGAAGTGTAAGGGATACATGGAGCT
The DNA here is from genome assembly GCA_030270665.1 of Hibiscus trionum. Classification (NCBI taxonomy): domain Eukaryota; kingdom Viridiplantae; phylum Streptophyta; class Magnoliopsida; order Malvales; family Malvaceae; genus Hibiscus; species Hibiscus trionum. Next base: position 10,876,563 of record BSYR01000036.1, on the reverse strand, counting down.
ACGGCTCAGGGCTACGGCTCATTTATGATTCATGATATGGTGTACAGGGAATCCGCGTATCCAATGGTACCAATATAATATGTGTTCGATATGTTATACCATGACATGTTTATGATAAGATATATGATTATATTATGTTATGTTAGTGATATGGATATCTGATCATGTTATGCTTATACTGATATAGAAGCATGCAAATAAGTTAGATTAAATTTATATTTAATCATGACATTCATATTATTGTCAATTTACTATCATGACTACCTCACTAGGCTATGTAAGCCTAACATACGTGTCTCATGCATTTTCAGGACCCTGATAGATTTCCAACCTTTGATCGTGTGGTGCAGTTGCAAGTCACATCTCTACCTTATATGTATGATATCTTTCATGAACTCCTAGTAAAGTGGCATATGATCCAATTTTTGTATAAATTGTGTTTTGTAATTTAATAATGTGGTTTTATTTTAGTAATCTAGAAAAGTCCTATTAAATAAATGTTGGAACAATAATAATGATAGATACGAATAATTTTCTAATAAAAATGATTAGAAAGGACTCTAAGATTTTTTGTAAGTTGTTAGGCTCATTTAAATATGTAAAGAATTTTAGTAAGATAATAAAAAGAAATAGATTTGAATATTTTACAAAATAGTCACTAAATATTTCATAGTCTAATCAGGAAGATAAATGACCTCCGATAGTAATGAGGTTTTACAGGCTAATAACTAGAAAGTTTATTTTCAGTATATTTTCACGAATTTCAGATAAAGACCTTTAATTTGTGAAAATTACAATTTAGTCCCTAAGTTTGAAAAAGTTTAAAATTGACCCCAATTTGAGTAAGTTGTTAATAAGTTAAGTGTTAAGTCTTAAAAGAGATTAACAAAATACACTAAAATGATTTTTGAACTTTGGATTTATGTCTCCGATCTCCGCATCGTTTTCCGGTAGCGCTCTCCGACCCGGTTCTCTACCAGGCCGGGAAAGGGGTGTTACACATTGTGTCACATGTTTATTAACCATGTTTATTATTTTTGTCATTGTGTTATCAAATTTCGATTTCTCATCAAACAATTAGTACATTGCATCTTCATCAAATGACAAAACTATACGGGTATGGGATATATCGAGAAGCATTTGTATTCGAATAATATATGAGGTCTATCCACAATTGTACGTTAGATTTCACCATGTATGTATATATCAACGTTTATAATGCATACCTTTCAAGTCATGTAATTTTTTATGTTCATTTCTTCTTTGGTTTACAATCTGCAATAATCCGAAAATCAGTTCTCTTGCAACCTGTAACCAAGAACGGTGTATGCATTTTTATTCGCATTAACAATCAAATATTTTTTTTCCTATTTCTCTTTTTTCTTGTCTGCAGGTAAACAACAACATTCTCTCAGTTGGCAATGCAAATAAAGAGATCACTGTAAGCACATCTCCATGCCTTTGATCATCTTTCAGTTGTTGTTTGCCTGCAGATAAGAAAAAAGAGAAATAGAACACATCATTTTTCGTATTAGACCGGTACCCACCATTCGCATTTCTAGTTATGTGATTTTCTGTGTTCTTTGTGTGCAATGAATTTATAGGGGAGGGGAGGCAGATGTTAGAGTTTTGAATTAATTTTCTGGGGTTTTAGTTTTATAATTTTTGGGGAAGATGATGAAAAATAAAATTTTGAAAGTTTGAGGGTTAAATTAGAAACAATTTTTTTAAGTAACGGAGACTAACGGCCAAGGGACCAAAATAGAAACGATTCTATACGTAAGTGACCAGAATAATCTTTTTTGAATTCTGGTGACCAAAATAGAACACACCCTAAACGAAAGGGACCACTGGTGAAGATTACCCATAATTTTAATATAATTATGTGAAAAAACTATTTTTAATAAATGTGAAATGAAATTACTCAAATATAATAAGTAGGTATTTGGGGAATGTGAAACCATTAAAATCAGAACTCGATAAGTGTTCCGGTGAAAAACGGACGATGCTCATCCTAAAAGACACAGATTCAAATTACTTTTTAGACTATTAAAAAAAACCATTAAATTTCCCCTTTCCCTGCTATGGCCATGGATGGAGAGCTAGGGATTGCAGAGTTGAAAAGATGGAAATTAGGGATTGGAACCGGAAGAATGCAGGAATTGGGATTTGCTTTGTACAAAACGATAATGTTTTGTTTAAAGAGATTAATGAGAAATTTGGGTGTTATTCAAGTATTGAAGGAAGGCCGAATGAATTATGATAGCTTAATGGATAAGTTAATATAGTAACAACAGATGGTATAGTGTAAAAATTATTTTTTAATGTTTGATAAAATGGTTATCTTTTTCCTATTTTTTTAAAACAATTTAAGTTTTGACATTTTATTTTAAGTCAAAATAGCTTATCTACGGAAGAAATTTGTTAATTAATTGACGATAAGTCACTTGAAATGACTTGACAGAATGATACTGTATTAGATGAAAATTTTTATATCTTTTATACAATTTTATAAAATTATTTTTTGACGGATGCGTTATTCTGTAAAAGGTCGACTACAACGGAGGTCACTCAACTATGAGTAAGATTACATTAGATCTCTCAATTATGAGTAAAATTATATTTCTGTCACCCAATTATTAAATGTTATATTTGGGTCACTCAATTATGGATAAGATTACATTTGAGTGACTCAATTATGGGTAACGTTACATTTGGGTCAACCTTCATATTTAAAAAAAAATATATCAATTTAGTCAGTTTTCTTCCAAATCACTTGTATACCCTCGTTAACATTAGAGTACTTCATTTGAAATCATTAATTAATCTAATACACAAATTGATATGAAGAGTGACCCAAATGAAACTTTAACCATAATTGAGTGATCCAAATGTAACCTTTAATAATTAGATGACCCAAATATAATCTTTAATAATTGGATGACTCAAATGTAACCTTACTCACTGAGTGACCCAAATGTAACCTTGACTATAATTGAATGACCTACGTTGTAGTTTACTCTTTTGTAAAATCACATATTTATCTATACGACACTACTATCACGTCATGCATTACTATACACGTTATTTCAAGTTATTTTTCATCAGTTGACTAACATTTTTATCTATAAATGGATATTTTGACCTAAAATAAAATGTTAAAATTAAAATCTCTAAAAAAATAAATAAAAATAAAAACCATTCAGTCAAATATTACGGTATTTTTTTTTACATTATGCTTTGAAAAAATTGATGAATGAAACTATTCTCTGAATTATCTTTTCTACCAAACTCTGTCTAATTTCTTAATCTTTCTTCTCAGTTCAATCTTCAATCCTCCAGGAGTGTTACATTCCCGTCTTCAGTTAAGAAATAAAAATCTGTTTTACTTTGTTTGAAACCCAGCTTTCTGGATGATATGGCGAATCGAAACAATACCGAGAGAGGCAGAGCCCGCCTTAGGCCGCCGCGCAGTGGAAGACCTTCCGCTAGAAGAATGCCTCTCTCTTCTCGTCGAGGCCCCCTCGGTCTTAATACCCGCCCATCCCAGCATTCCATTGCCAAGGCAAGTTCAAAACCTGTGCTTATTGGACATTATTGGGGATCACTCTATTTTCTTTGCCTAGCTCCTTATGTTGATTTAGATCTTAGGGTTTCTTATTTGCGACCTCGTTGATATTTCCCCTAGTTAAGGTGCTGCGATTGCTGTCGATCTAATATTTTTGGTGCATTGCTGCTTCGTTATTTTTTAATGGAATTCTGATTAGTTGAAGGCTTTAGCATTTCTGGTTAACCATATCAATGCTTAGGTTGCATTTATGATGGATTTGTGGATTCTAATCCTCAGATGCTATCTCTGCTCTGTAGCTGAACCTACTTGATATATTGCTAGATTGATTTAGCATTTTACTGAACTGGATTCCACTGCTACTACCTTTGTTTTAATGTTCCATGGGAATATAGCTGAATCATCATTCATATTGAAGACAGTGATCTTGCTTTCAAGTAATAAGCCGGCACATTATGTTTTCTTTCATTAGTCTTCCCACAATACCAGGAGCTTGCCATGGCAGCATGATTTGTTTGAAGACAGCCTTACAGCTGCAGGGATATCTGGAGTAGAAGTTGGCACCAAGTTATATGTTTCCAACTTGGACCCTGGAGTCACAAATGATGATATCAAGGTAAAGTTGTACCTTCATTACAACTTTAAGGCTATAGCACATTAGCACTTTTTGGAGAAATACCCTGAAACTTTATCTACATCACAGGAACTTTTCTCTGAGATTGGAGAGATGAAAAGATACTCGGTACATTATGATAAAAACGGCCGGTCAAGTGTAAGTTTCATCTTTTATGCTAATTGCTTCTGATATTCCATTGTACTGCCAGTGATGGTTCTTTTGCCATTGAATCTGACTTAAAAGGTTTTGTCATGTTGGAGTTTTGAAAGGACATAAAAGTTTTTTCCTTAAAGCAGTGATAGAAATCTTTGAAAAACATGAGGATATTTCTACTGTATGAATTATGCACTTCAATGAAGATAGAGTTGGCTTAATTCTTAAGTTAATGCTTGTTGCAACTACTTGTTGTAAAAACTGTCAATTCTATTACATGAATTGTGAGGATTAGTTGGTAAATAATTGTGTTATTTTGTATTAGAAGAAGAGCTTTTAGCTACTGCTTGTTGCAAACATGCTTTCTCTTGGATTCTTTTTAAATTGTTTTCTAATGCATTTACATTTTCAGGCCATTTTTAATGTTTACTGAGTTATGCTGCTATCTTTCTGTTCTAGATGTAGAAATTGGTGAAAATTCATTGCGAATCATCACTCCCAGGAGCCTGGCATGTTTTGCGAGAAGTTTATATTGATGAATAATTGAAGGCTGCTAGCCTTAATTTTTTTTTGATGCATGTAAGGATTTTGTTGGAATATATGAATTTCAGATCAAGATTACATCATTTGAATCATTGAGTTTTTGATACAACATTTTTGGGACATCTCTCTTCTGGCTAAAAATGATCCCATTCTTTTTGTTATGCTGCTTCTGGTTTTTATTTGGTTTGAGGTGACTACCCTACGGTCCCTACCCTTCCTTTCTTGGTCCTTGTGCATGTTTTGATGTGTTTAAAGCTTGAGGGTGGTTTGATGCTTTGCTTGTTTGATGATGAAATATTCTTCTGACTAGTCCTTTTGTCTTTGTATTCTAATTTACATCTTCATAGATATTTTTCCCATTCATATGTACCTTATATTTTACATGGTTTTTATTTTTGTATCAAATGTTTGTTTCTTGGATGGTGCTTGATTTATGATTTCAGGGTTCAGCTGAAGTTGTTTATCTTAGAAGGAGTGATGCATTTGCTGCTCTTAAGCGGTACAACAATGTACTGTTGGATGGAAAACCCATGATAATTGAAATTGTTGGTGCCAATGCAGAAGTCCCTATTTCTGCTCGTGTTAATGTAACTGGAACGAAGGGAAGGAAGAAGAGGACCGTTGTTATGGCGTATGTGATTCTATGTTTATTTCTTATTTGATCTATATTTCTTTCTATGTTTTAATTTACCAATAAGTTCTTCACTTCATGTTTTGAATTCATTTCCTGGAATGCATACTTATTTCTAATCAAATATTTGTTACACTTTTTAAGCCATGATCATTGTTGAAATGACGCCTGAACCCTCTTTCAGAATATGTTTCTAAGCATCCATTCAATTTTTAGCACTATTACTTGGATTCACCATTGAAGGTAACATATCAGTATTAATGCAATATGCCAGGATACATATATGAATTATGAAATATGCATTTAATATCGTATTAGGCATACAGTTTTGAATTTTACACAAGGCAACTAAGACCAAATGAAGAAAGTAAATGTAAGGGTCTTCAGTGGCTGATTGTTGGCTGTGAAAAAACTAGGCCTGAAAAACCCCTTCTAAAAACCCCAGCCACCTCAAAACAAGTAAGATGATGCATAAGAGGAATGATTGTAGGACCATGGAGAGAGAGAGAGTTATGGAAGGGAAATAATAAACCGAAATAAATTTATTTTGGTACGTATATATGTTGTTTATGGTGCTTGGGCTGTGAACATTCTTCTATTTGTAAGTTTTAAAGTTGCTGGTAGTTGCTTCCTTTTTTCTCCCACGTCTCTGTCTATTCCTTGCTGATTAATTTACTTTTTTTATATGTTCTTTTTTTACCATTTTACTAGAACTACACTGATATGTAAATATGCAGGCCTGGAGCAGGTCAATCTAGAAGCTCTGCTGGAATTAGTCATGGTCCTAAGTAAGTTACAATTAATTTTGAAACCTGTATGTTATTGATTTCCATCTTTTAACATACTTGTGTATATTACAATTGTCATAAAATTCGAGTTAATCCAACATATGATAAATAAGGTGTTAATCCAGTTGCTGGATCTTGTTGCAGCCGTCGTAGGGGTATGACCATGAGGGGTGGCCGTGGTGGAGATGGTCGTGGCCGTGGCCGTGGAAAAAAGAAGCCTGTAGAGAAGTCAGCAGATGATCTTGACAAGGAGCTTGAGAACTATCATGCTGAAGCCTATGTTTCCTGAAGTTTCAGACCATATGGAATTTTAACAGTGTTTTTGCTCAACTGTCTGTACAAAATTGGTGGTTTGGTTATTAGTTTTTCAAGCTTTGATGTGTTTGTGTTGTTAATATAGGTAGATTTGAAGCCTATAAATATAAATGGAAGAAATTAGAACTAGGCGTAATGTGATTTGCAATTACGTGTTACGTTACCCCTATGCCTGAGCAGCTGAGCTTTTTTTTACATAAAATATTCAGATTGTAATTAAATATTTTCATTAAAGCTTTAATTATTAATTTTATTCTAACCTTTAATAAATTAATCTATTTCAAAGAAAATCATCAATTACATATAATAGAAGAGAAAATGTTTTAGACACTGGCAATGTATTTTTTTTACAAACAGGTTTAATTTAGAGTTTAGAGTTTGTGATTATAATATAAAATTTAGGGTTGTAAAATTAAATATTTAAATTTTGATGCTTAAAATGAAATTAAAATACTTGTGGTTTTTTTCTTACTAGAATAATAACGCATAATAAAATTGTAATTTTTGAGGATGTAAAATTGCCACTCCCACGGTCCCACACATAAAGGCTCTATGTTATTAGTACCTGCCTTTTTAGGTTATTCATTTAATTCATGTTTTGTATGTGTTTAGATATAAATTGTCATAAAAAGATTAAAATTATTATATTACAATTTTGTAACAAAAGTTTGCTTCAGAATAATAAATTAATAATTTAGATTGACATGTAAAAATTAAAATTTTATAGATATAATTATATTTCTATGTAAACTCAAATTTATAAATATCGAATCCAAAATAATCAATTCAGAAAATATCTAAACTTAAGATATTTAAATTAAATAAACCAGAGGTAACTTAAATCAAACTATCTCGTTTACCATCTTAAATTAATGACATGTATTTACACATATATTTATGTATCTCTTTTATATTCTTATAAAACACTTGACCGAGTTGATGTCACGAATTAATCAATATTAACTCAGTTGATGTCACAAGTTAAAAAAACTTGAAATTACTAAAATTATATATTCCTTCACTATTTATATATAACAATTTATCAAATAACAATTTAATAATAATAAATTAAAAGAAAAAGGGGGAAAAAGTGGAAAAAGGTTAGCAAGTAGCTGGGCAGGGCAGGCCTAGAGCAGTGTAAAGGAGTAAAGAGTAAAGAGTAAAGAGTAAAGGAGTGTTTGTCTTCCCTCATCTTCTTCCTCCATCTTTTCCAAATGTTGTGAAACAAATAAAGAAGAAATGTTAATGAATGATGAATTTTTCTGGGTTCATCCTCTGAAATTAACTTTCTCCCAATCATTTCACATGTGTTCATTCTTCTGACAGTACTACAACCAGTATATAAACAAACAAACAAACAAAATCTTTTAATTCAGAGCAAAAACAAAGAAACCCCGTTAACAATGGGTTCCGAGCAGAACAGGTTCCCCCAGCAAGAACGGGTACGTGTTATTTTCCCCGTACCTTGTTTAGATCTGTTCATTTTGCTTCCAATTCCGTCTCAGATCTGATTTTCATGCCACTACTTGTTACTCTAGCGTGCTCAGATTTGCTTACTAGTTGTAATACGGTGTTCTTGTTTCTTCTTCTTCTTTTTTTATTTAAAATAGTGATTCAATTGAAGAAGGTGAAGAAAAGTTTATCTGAGCTGGGCCCATTTGATTGAGACCTAAATAGATGAAATGCTGGATTCCTTGGTGTGATTAATTCTGGATTTGTGCTTTATTTTGCTGAATTGTCGAAAATCATCAGATTTTTAATTGTTTTTTTTCTTCTTTAATCGTACATATCTGTTCATGTATAGATCCAGCTACTTCACCACTTTCTCAGTTCAAAATCCGTGTTCCAAATGATTTTTTGTTAGTGATAGTGAACTGTTTAAGATACATAGATTTCCCTTCTGCTGAGTCTACACGTGATTTACCTTATCTGCCTTTTTCGTTTCCCGGCGAACGGAAACCTAAAATCCCAACATTGAGCAGCATTTCAGCTCTGATTGTAAAACTCTAACAAAAGCTCGAACTTGGCAAATTTACTTAACCATGCCTAAGGTTAGGCTTTAAGGCTGCATTCTTGTAGCCATGTTCTCATTTTCTTGTTCATTCAGGGAATGTGAGTTTTTTGTTCTGGGTTTGGATTATTATGATTGAATAGTGTTCTCTTGTGTATTTTTAGAAAAAAGTCGTATGGCTTTTTTTGTATTTAAGTATAACATGAATTATTATGATTGAATAGTGCTCTGTTGTGCATTTTTTAGGAAAAAAATATTGTTTCCCGAACATATTTTCAGTTCTTGATTTCTTGTACATGGATTCTGAAAAATCTGGGCATTTGTTATATTCATTGTCTTTTTAGTGTTGCAGTAGATGTAGAGATATTTGTAGTGCTTGTCTATGTGTTTCGGAATTTGTCTGGCTTTTGAGAAAATTATGAGGGCTAATGGTTGTAACTTGTTTAATTTCATTGTTTTTTTTTCTTTTCTATTATCTGACATAATCCTGTGATGTATAATCTTGTTGCTAGCAGAAGAGATGGGGAGGATGTTGGGGGGCATTTTCCTGTTTCAGTTCACAGAAAGGTGGAAAGCGTATTGTACCTGCGTCTCGTATGCCTGAGGGCAATGCATCAGCTGCCCAGCCCAATGGTTCTCAAACTGTTGCTGGGTTGACCAATCAAGCTACTACATTAGCTCCATCGCTTCTAGCACCGCCTTCTTCCCCAGCGTCGTTTTCTAATTCCGCCATCCCTTCTACCGCTCAATCACCTAGTTGCTTCTTGTCATTATCAGCTAACTCACCTGGAGGGCCGTCGTCCACAATGTTTGCCACTGGACCATATGCCCATGAGACACAACTAGTTTCTCCTCCTGTTTTCTCAACCTTTACAACCGAGCCTTCTACTGCTCCTCTCACTCCTCCGCCTGAGTTGGCCCACCTGACTACCCCCTCTTCACCTGATGTCCCTTTTGCTCGGTTCTTGACCTCTTCTGCGGATCTTGAAAGTGCCAATAAGAATAATTATATTGCTGCAAATGATCTTCATTCTACATATTCACTTTATCCAGGCAGTCCTGCCAGTGGCCTCAGATCACCAATCTCTAGGACTTCAGCTGACTGTTTGTCGTCATCCTTTCCTGAACGGGAGTTTCCTCCACGATGGGATCCTTCGATTTCTCCCCAGAACGGAAAACATTCTAGGAGTGGTTCTGGCAGGCTATTTGGGCATGATGTATCTGGTTCCTCCATAGGGTCTCAAGATACTAATTTCTTTTGTCCTGATACATTTGCAAGATTCTATCTGGATCAGAACCCACTTCATGCTGGTGGGAGATTAAGTGTTTCGAAGGATTCGGATGCTTACCCTACAAGTAGCAGTGCGCATCAAAATAAGCAGATTAAAAGTCCTAAGCAAGATGTAGAAGAACTGGAAGCTTATAGAGCTTCCTTTGGATTTAGTGCAGATGAAATAATCACTACTACTCAATATGTGGAGATTACTGATGTTACAGATGATTCGTTTACAATGACACCTTTTCCCATGGATAAACCTGCTTTTGAAGAAAGTACGGAACTTGCATCGGTTGCCAAAGGACCGAAGGCAGAGAGGTTACAGGAAAACTCTCCGGGTGATCTGAAACGAAAATCGAAACCTGATCTTGTCAGTTGGGCTGGACACCATGATGTGCAAGTGTCATGCAATGGATATGAAGGTAAAGTGTCCTTTAGTTGATCTAAAGTTCATTTATTACTCTAGCTGTTGTTGGTTGTCAAGAAATAGTGGAACCGCAATTTTACCGAAAATCCTTGGCATCTTCACATGTAACCTTCTAAGCATTTTGGATATCATCTATTACATACTTTCTAAATAGTAAATAGAGCATAGATATATATTTTAAATTTCTGAGTGATAATTTGTGGCATTAGTGTTCCTAGGAATCTCACACATTCAAGTTATTGTGCCCTGTTACACGAAAATCAATAACATTCTCCCCTAATATGGTGCAGATCACAAGTCAAGGAGGCAGGTGGGTGATGTATTTGGATCGAGTACGCCTATCAGCCATCCCTTGACCGATGAAGAGGATGTACTTTTGAAGAAGAGTTCGTCAAGGAGCAGGAAATATCAACTGGGCCTGTCGTGCTCTGATGCAGAGATCGACTATAGGAGAGGAAGAAGCTTAAGAGAACGTAAAGGAGATTTCGAATTCCATGACTAAGACCCAACCAACTGGAGAAACAAGTAAGTTGTCAGCTGCTTCCAGATGTAGTAAAACTTGGGTATAACTTGTGTTAATGGTTCTTTCTTTTCTTTTGTTTCGTCGACCTGATTGTCGTCTCTGATTACGAGTGTAATTCTGTTATATTGACCCTAGAGCTTCCTGCTTCACTATGATTTACATGTTTTGCGATGCATGTAATTATATTTATATTATACTTTTTTTTTTTTTTTGTAAAATGCAATTTACAGCTGAGTTCACATTTTCTGTGGTGCATGTATTTGTGTGTGTGGACTGTGGAGTGTTGCAGACATAACATAGTCTATCACATCATTATGAACTTATTAGTTTGGATAATCAAAATCAAAAGACATCACTAGCCAGTCCAAATGGGCTAATCTTAAGTCACCCTATCACGACCATAACGGTTCAGTTAACTAACCATTGTTAAGCCGGTAACGGTTCGATCGATATTCGATTAAACTGTTTGATTACCTCTAGATGCGACTGTATTTCCCTATTCATAGCAAGTCGAATGGTTGCATGGGCTTCCAACCATACTTGGGGGGGGGGGGGGGGGGGGGGGGTTCAACCGGTCCTCTAGTCATTGCGCGCAACCTGTGGACACCAGCCCATCACAATCTTGCACAACACCAACACCCTGTTTTGTCCAGATCTCGGCACCGGCATGGCATCGCCGTTGATTATCACCCTGGATCTGGGTGGCTAAATTTAACCTGTAAACTTTTCGCACGCTCAAGGGCCATGTGAGGTGGAATAAGCTTGCTATGAGGTCACGACCTCGTTTCTCACGGACCAAAGTTGCCACCACATTAAAAGCATACAAAAAAGGAGAGAGAAATGGAAAGGGAAAAAAAGGAAAGAATAAAATAGGAAAGAGAGGGAAATGACACTTTTTTTAAAAAAAAATCTTGCATATTTAAAGTAATAATATATGGATTAATATCCTATACACTGGCGGTGGAAATTTTTTGTTTCCACAAGCGCCTCAATTATAGGGTTTAAGGTTAGGGTTTAAAGGTTTTAGTGTAAAGGTTTAGAATTTAGGGTTCATGTTTAGAATTTAGGATTTAGTGTTAGGGTTTAGGGTTAGTGTTTAGTTTTAGGGTAATATGGGTGGGGGTTTAGGTTTTAACCTATAAACCCTAAATTTTAACCCTAAACCCTAAATTCTATCAACAATCTCTAAATTCAAAACTACTACACTTATACCCCTAAACTTTAAACCCTAAACGGAGTCCATAACCCCTAAAACTAAGACGCTTGTGTAAAAAAGTTTCCACAAGCGCTTGTGTATAGAACAATTACCCATAATATATAGGGTTTTATTTTGATGCACAAGCTGTGTAAATTTTTTTTACACAACCCTTTTATAAAATTTAAAATTTAAATCACAAACCCTAGCAACCTAAACCCTAAGCCCTAAACCCTAAACTCTAAATTCTAACCATAAACCTTAAATTATATACCCTACATACTAAACCCCTAAACCCTAACATAAAACCCTAAACCCTAAACCCTAAAATTAAAGAGCTTGTGTAAACTAAAGTTTACACAGCTTGTGCATCAAAGTATTTTCCTAATATATATATATACTGGCGGTAGAAACTAAAAGTTTCTACAAGTGTCTTAGTTTTAGGGTTTAGGGGTTTTGTTTAGGGTGCAAGGTTTAGATGTAGGGATTTAGAATTTAGGGATAGTGGTTAGAATTTAGGGTTTAGAGGTTATAATTTAATTTTTAGGGTAATATGGTGAGAATTTAGGTTTTAATTTATAAACTCTAAACTATAAATTTCAACTACAATCCCTAAATTCAAAACATATACACATAAACCCCTAAACCATACACCCTAAACTAATTCTCTAAACCTTAAAACTAAGGCGCTTATGAAAACTTTTAATTTTCACCGTCAATATATCAAATAATTACCTTATATATTTATTATAACATTTATAATTTTTAATGAATTAATAATATGTATTATTAATTGCTTGAATTTTGAAACCTCTCCTCCCTATTCGAATTTCTAAAAATTAAACTAGTTTTGTGCTTGGAAGATCGATAACATATAACATAGTTATAAAGCACGATGTCATTCATATCATGCGGGAAAAAAAAACGAGTAAGAAGAGTCGAATGACTATAAAGACTGACTTGGAGAAAACCTACGACCATTTTGAATGAGATTTTATTAATGAAACTTTATCCCGAACACGTTACGTCAGTTAATTATGACGTGTATATTATTAGTCTCTACGTAGGTTATTTGGAATGGGTTGTTGACTGAATCTTTCACACCTTCACAGTCGATCCATTATCATCGTATCTCTTTGTTCTCTGTATAAAGCGGTTTGTACAGTCGATTCACTTGGAGATTTCTGAGGGACGATGGAGACCGTTCAAAACATCTAAAGGTAGTCCTGATATTTCGCATTTATTTTTCGTTGATGATATGTTATTGTTTGCAGAAGTATCTATCGAACAAATGCAAGTGGTGCATGCAATGCTTGACCGGTTTTGTACTATCTCTGGTCATCGTGTAAGCGGAGCAAAAATATATATATATTTCTCAAAGAATTTGGAAGAGGGGGTGCGAAATGTTATATGTTCGGAATTTGGTTTTAATGAGATGTCTGATTTAGGACGGTATTTGGGGGTTTTGTCATTACATCAACGTGTGGCGACAACATCCTATAAATATCTAATACAGATGGTGGAGTGTAAATTGAACGGATGGAAGGCCAAATCTTTGTCACTTGCTGAGTGTATTACACTTGCCAAGGCAGTTTTGTCAGCTATTTCGGCGTATACTATGCAGACAGCGGTTCTTCTGAAAAAAATTATTAGGCGGTTTATTTAGGGTATTACCGTGGAGAGAGGAGGGGTCCATTTAGTCAAGTGGGATGATGTATGCAAACTTATCTCTTATGGGGACTCAGATTTCGCAAATTGGATGTCTAAAATGATGCGTTCTTAATGAAGAATGTTTTTAATCTTATTGCAAAGCGTGATGCTCTATGGGTTCGATTCTTTCGGGCAAATTATAAGTGCTCGGACGATGTGCTTGATATGCTACGTAATAGTAATTGTTCGAGACTTTGAGAGGGTTTCAGTATTGTTTGAGAAGATGTTTGCCAAAATATTAGATGGTTTGTTGGCCGAGTTTTGGATGTTGACTTCTGGTTTGATGATTGGATTACATATATTGGCCCTCTTTATTTACATGTTTTTTCCGAACAGTGCTCTTCTATTGAGAAAGGCAACTGTGGCAAGCATGGTAGATGGTAATGGGAATTGGCTGTGGGGGGAGTTTGAACATCTACTGCCAACACCGGTTCTTCTTCGTTTAGCCGCAACCAAGGGTCCACTGTCGAGTGTGGGAATTGATGCTGTGGGATGGCGAGGAAGCTCGGACAATAGGTTCACGGTCAAGTCGGCGTATGGGGTACGGTTTGGTCCGATTGAGGGACATGAGTATACACTTTGGAAACTGATTCATGGCTATCGTGGCATGCAACGTGCGAAAAATTTTATTTGGTTAGCTTGTTGTGGAAAGTTAATGACTAATGCGGAACGCGTGCGTCGACATTTCACATCGGAGGGGCATTGTATGTTTTGTCACTATTATTTGGAGGATGTGAATCATATACTTCGTCTTTGTCTGGCTGCTATCCCGATATGGAAGAGTTTGATTAAACCGGATAAATTCCTAGATGTAGGCTGGTATAAGTTCAATACTGGCGGATCTAAAAATTTAAGAATAGGAATTCAAAATAAATTTTTTCTCAAATGGGTATACAAATTTCTAATTTTTTCTATTTTATACACTAAATTAATTTTTTAAGAAAAAAATTAACAATAAATTAATAAATTTTTATGATATGTTTGTGTCATGTACAGTATTTAAATTATTTAAATAATTAGTCATAGCAATTCAATTTTAAAAAGAATATTAATTTTAAATTTTCAATATATAGTTCTAAGTCAGTCCACATGTTAACTTATAGATCAATCCGATGAAGAAAGTTAATAATGACATTATTTAAATATTTTTAGTTTAAAATATCTTAAAGATTGTAATAGTCTCTTTTAATCTATCTTCTTTCTCTGAAAATTTCTATAACATATATATTTGAACGTATATCATAATATGTAGTGCACTGTGTTGCGAGAAAAAGGAATGAAAACCCACACAATCTAAATTTTATTACTTGAAGAAAACAGCAACGTGCAGAAAAAATTGAGCTCTGTATTCATACACCTATTGATTAGGGGCTTTATTCAGCCAAAATTCCCACTGCCCTACACTGAATCTCCAAAGAATACAAAGTCTGTTGGTGTCAGTTAAATAAATCTGCATTTTTTTTCTCAACGGACTGTATTTAGTGTGACATTTGACATACAAATCATCTTCATGATTGCTTGATTTAATACCCCCATTTGTTGTGTCTATCACTTCCACCATACCGCAGGGGCTAAAGAAGAAGGGATCGGGAGAGATTCCCCCCAATGTACTTCAAGACACCTTTCCAGCTTCCGACACCGCAACGGCGAATAGCATCAACTAGGTTCATGTTGTTGGCCTTGTCATGGTAGATAAACCGCGCCCTACAGGAATGACTCCTTGAATGCCTTCACTTGATTCTTCCTCTTCTAAGGAATCTGCACACAATGCTATGAAAACAGAATAAGTACAAAATGAATAGAATCATCATCATCATAATAATATTAAGAAAAAGAGAGACAAAATGTAGGTCACATTGTCTATACTGTTATCGAACAAAGACCGGTCAAATTATTATATTTTTATATGATTTTAGTCCTCATTCCATGTCCTACCTACTCAAATATTGTCCATAGGATCTCATACCTGTTTCCCATGTCCATATCTATGCCTCCTAGGGTCATTCTAAGGTCCAAATTTGCCAATAACCAAGTTTCGAGAAACTAGCTCATTGTTTTAGAAATTGACCACTGCTTTCAGATTTATCAGTTTCAAGGCAGTTAAATGGAGGCGTTCCCTCACCTGTAGTATCATCACCGGCATTAGCCCCTGCAATTCCAATACACGAGTATAAAGAATCTTCGTCCACTTTCAGCTGGTCATAAGCAAGGTAGATGTCTTCAATAGTAGCTGCCTCGTACAGAAATGTAAGCTCTTTGATGCATGATATGTCCTGAATCCCAAAGAAAATAAATCTGGAATTTATTACCATGACCCTGAGACTAGGAGTATTGGTACATCTTTTTCACATTAAAATAAGTTTCAAACATATAAAGGTATGAAGTATTTAAAAATAAGAACATAATAACATAACATAAACACTGAACCATCCCACTTCATTTCACCTTTCTAGGAACAGAAGAAGCTTGTAGGTGAGCCAACAATCCAAGCCAATACGCATTTGACTTTATTTCTGCTTCATGTCTCATTAAAAGAGTCCGCTTTGCCTGCAGATTTAAGCATTGCATTTATAAACTTAAACAAATGAAAGCTAGCTTTGCCTAAATTTTGTCTCTCTTTTTTTCCGTATGAACCACATTTTTTCACAACAATTTCAATTTACATCGTAACATAAAATAACACATGAAGTCATAAGACTTGTATAAGAACTAACCCTCTCCAATTCCCGTGGAGAAATCTTGTTGGTATGTAAACCTCTAAGAACATTCTTGCAAGCATCAACAGCTTTATATACCTGGAAGTTAATCCCAAAAATTAGTGATGAGGCCAAAAAGACAATAATAATACCCACAAAAACAGAAAAAGAAAGCAGATGTATCTAGATTAATTGCCCACCTTGCCTGGAGTGGATGTTACGGATATCACATACCATCCAAGCTTAAGTCGATCAAACAAGTTCAACTCAAATGATACATCATATGTTAACCCAAGGGAATCCCGGACTGTTGTAAAAAGCCTGTGTCAAGTTGGGTAGAATTTGCATTAGAAAACTTCCAAAGGCACGTATGGATTTGTAAGGGTAAAAACTCAAAACATAAACAAAAATTATATTTTAACTAACAATTGCTGGTGATTAACCCAACACTCTTGACTGCAATTTCACAGCTTGGGGTTTGTCTAATCTACCAGTGAAATGCGGTACA